>JAWWLV010000088.1:80300359-80354438 GCA_035041135.1 Platyrinchus mystaceus
TTGTGTGTATAATATGTTATGATATTCATTTGTTTGTACAGTCTTGTAATATATTCCCTTCCCCCTATTTTGAGTCTCGTGTTTTGTCTGGAAAAACCCATCTCACACCGGGTTAAAATTGGGGAGGGAGGCCTGAACTCGGAATTGGATTTTATTTTTATTGCCTTATTTCCAGGACTAAAGCAAGGTCAATATACTCTCTGTAGAAGGAGGACTTATGCATGCAGATGAGGAAAGCAGCTGATATGGGGCATGCTTCTTCTCCTAGTCAAACCACAAAAACCTTCCCTTGGAAAAACTGGGAATTATCAGACCAGGAGGAATTCATGCCAGTGCTACAGGGAATTGTCCCTCTTCAGAGGGGATCTCCTGGCAGACACAATTCCAGTTACTGTTATTAGAAAAACTCCTTGTTTGACTGTTGTTTTATAAACAGATCTAGTCCAAATTGGAGAGTTGCTTGGGGTTGCATTTCTGTAACGTTTCTCAGGGCTAATTCAGATTTCAGGGCAGGCACATGTGACTGTAGGAAATGGACAGGAAAGACTGGAGACAAAATAAGTAAGGCCAGCTCAGACTGGTGAAGGAGATATGAGAATTGCAAGGATGACCATGGGTAGATTATTCATTCAGATCTTGGTTTCTTTTGAAGCTCTGCTGACCACAGAGCAGTATGGGGGCAATGAGTTGAGGTGGAGTCAGCTTACTGGTGGAGTCACTGCCCTGAATTCAGGAGCTGGCTTTGAACCCTGAAGCAACTCTAGTAGTTTTGAGATAATGGTCAGTAAAACACAACTCTTTTTTCTGTTCTTGAGAGAAGCTGCATGGAATTTTTGCCTGTAGCTATTATCAGTACTTGTTGTTCTGAAGTTTATGCTTTAGGAGCCAATGAGGGAAAAGAGCTGAAGGGGAAAATGTATAGGGACATCTGTCACATTTGACAGTGTAATGCGCACTTGACTTTTGAAGGCCAATGTTTGTAACTCAGACTTCAGACATTTATCCACCAATTTAAGCTGTTGCTTAAAATAGCAAGTGGTTCCAAGAGTGAGTCAGACAAAATTATGTCCTTGTAGCCAGCATGCATTAGCATTTACACCACACATGGTTAAGAGAATAAATTTGCCCATTCAAACTGACACTTGTGGTAGAGAATGTTAGAAAGGAAAAATATAAATGCACATGCTAAAAATGCAATAAACCAAAGAGATTAAAAATAATAATGATAATTGAAATTGAGTCCCATCCCTTGTTTATTTAAGATTTTAATGGTTGTGTGTGTTTTATCTGATCTGTCAATAAAAATATTTAAAATTAAGCCACAGATGTATTGAAAATGTTAACATTGCTGCAAGAGGATAACCGTACTGCAGCCAGATTCTCCTTGAACTTTCAAGGTGGTCTTAAACTTAAGTAACAGCCTAGCCTGCTTGGCTGCTGAATTGTTTCTAATAGTTGTATTTTGTTTCAGATATGCTGATGTAGAAGTAGAAAGTAATTCCTAAATTAATTTCTTTACTTCAGGTATATTTTTATAGGAAAACATGAAAGTATATGACATAGAGGTCAAGATGAACTGGAGAATAAGACTACGTAAAAGATGACTATTAAATCTAATACTGCCCCCTGAACTAAAAAATACTTTTCTTTTGAAGTCCTTTGCATTCACCACTGCCACTTTTACAATCCACATCTTAATTCTGAATGTGTCAAAAGTGTTCTAGTGCCGTCAGGCTTGACTCCAGAGCTAGAAAAGTGTCTCTGAACAATTGAAATGACTTAAGAAAAAAGTAATTTTTCAGTATGTTTCTGAGGGGTGATTGTTTTATTAATGACAAACTTTTTTTAAAATTTGTTTTCTACTAGTATGAACTTTTTTTCATATGAAGAAAATAGACACTTAAAAAAGCTATTCTTTCAGTTTCCATTTTGTTACACTGTGCGACTGACAAAAAATTGAAATGAGATGTCTTATTTGCCCTGTTGCAGTATGTATTAGTGTCAAGTTGGCACAGGACTTGAGGACATTAAAGAGAAGAATCTTGTGATTCCCAGGAATGCCAGAGTTTTAAAAATTAACATTATTTTTCAACAAAAAGAGTGGGTGATCAGCATGCAACTAATTTGGAAATGACACTATTTCAGGGAGCTCTGGAATATGAAGAGGAGAGGTTGGATGCATTGTAATGTCAGAACCCACTTATTTTTCCTACACTTACATTCCATGGCTTGCTGCAAAGGGCAGAATGGAAAGAGACCAAAGAATAAATTGTCATCATACTTTCTGTGAACCTTCCTGAGCACCCTTCCACCAAAAAAATTAACAAATTAAAAAAAAAAAAAAAAGGAATTGCTTTCAAGGTGGTTTTTTTCTTGTTGTTTTGTTTTGGTTTGGTTTGTTTGTTTGTTTGTTTCTTTTTTTCTTTTATTGATGATGTTAAAGCAACCTGAAACACGGAAAATGCCCATACTGCCAAGATGTGAAATTATTTCTTTATGAAAGGCTTGTTGCACTGCCCAACTCTGTTTTGCAGTTGCACATTTGCTTCTTTGTGGTTTAAACAATATTAAAATGACAGTTTTGTAAAGTTCAGTATAAAACCCAATAGGAATTTTGCCCAATAGTAGACAAATTTTGCTTCTAAGACGTTTGGCCCTCACCTTTAAAGGCTCAAAGAGAAGCATTTAAAAGCAACATTTTCATCATTTTCATGAGAGACTAGTATAAATGGGGGTTTGAGAGTGGTTTTTTCAAACAGGTAGGGTTTTTCCTGATATTTTACAGGATATTTTTACTTTATTTTTAGCTTTATTTTTATGAGGAAAGTTATAGAATATAAATTCTGAGAGTTTTCTCAGAGATCTTCAAACTATTTTACTCAGTAAATGTGGGTTTGATAGGTATTTTTTCAAAGAGGTGGGGTTTTTTTCCAAGATTTTACAGGATTTTTTTAGTTTATTTTTAACTTTATGAGGAAGGGTATAGAAGATAAATCCTGAGAGTTTTCTCAGAGATCCTTAAAGTATTTTCTTCATCTTCTTTTGCTGTCTATTTTGTGCCTGTTCAATTTATTCAGGATTATATTTGTTTTCTTCCAGGGTGAGAGTCTATTTTCAAGATAAACAGGCAATACATTTAATGTAACTGTAGGCTAGATAATGGGACTTCTGGACCATTACTATTGTATGGATTTACTTACATGATTTCACTTAATATCTGCTGGAATTGCATAGCTGTAATTTCACAAGGTTTTTTCATGCTTTATATGAGACTATCTTGTGATGAATGCTAGAGAATATTCAAATGCAAGTTTCCAGGAAACTTTATTTTCTCCAAACATATTGTTGATCAGAAAGGGACATTGATTTTTGCAAGAGAGGTGTTTGAATCTTTCCTACATACAGTTCTGGGAGATTTTTAATATTGCAGGAGAAGGCTTTCTGCCTGAATAAACAGTAGAATTTTATGTTGATTTCCAGCTTCTGAAATGAGAGACATGAACATCGTAAAGCCTTCACACATCCTAGTGGGGTAAAAAGGATGTAAAGTTATTCCTCAGGGGTGAGCGTCTTTGTATTGAAATTTTTGAGAAACTTTGAATTAATAGGAAAGTAGATGCTTCTAATAAAACAGATTGTATTAATTATGAAATCAGTGGTAACAAATCCACATCTGAACATCTCAAGAATTTTATTGTTCTGGTTTCAGTATACTCTTGTTACTGATAGCCTGTTTTTATTCCTGTTTTCCTCACAACTTCTTTCCCTGGCCCAATCTGTCTTTGAAATCAGCATCTGATCTCTTGAGACAGAAGTGTATTTAAGTCAGCATCTATCATTCAGAATTTAGCTGAACCTTTGAAATATACCCTGAGAAGAAATCTTCAGCACTGAAGAGGTTTAATTGTTATCCTATTAAGAACTTTTTTGAAAGGTTGATAGATGCATGTGTTTTAATTATGAAATCTCTGCATATTGTATTTGCTAACACATTGGGTATGCTTGAGCCTTGTTCACTAAAAGTTTTTCTGTGTGGACACATAACCATGGAAAGCAAATTGTAATTAGTCTTCTCTATACTTTGAAGTATCACTGAGTATGCTTTTTCTGCATCGCAGGAGGAGTGTCAGAACTACATTCGAGTGCTTCTTGTGGGAGGCAAGCATCTCTTCACCTGTGGAACCAATGCATTCACTCCAATCTGCACCAATCGAACGGTATATGTTAAATGTTTTGCCCCACAAGCTGAAATCCCTGTTCTGGGCCAGCAGATTAAAAGGCAGAGCATGCTCTGGTTGAGAACTGGCTCTTTGCATGTTGATGGGTGAGCTGATTTGCAAAAGGCTGGTTTAGCTAGTGTCAGGCCAAATAGGAGAGCTAGCCAATGATCTCTTTTTCCAGTCTTTTCCTCAGCTGTGGGAGGAGCACAGCTACAAGCAGCTTAGTTCCTCCTACAGGGCAATTTTCATGAACTTTAGGTATTTCTAAGACTTCTGCCACTATGTCAAGTTTGGTTAACATCAACTGGTTTAGTTATAAAATGTAGTTGTGTAGCTGCATACTGTGCACGTGTAGTTCTGGAGAAACGAGAGTACATGTAACTTCAGACTGATGAGAATCAGAAATCTTGGTTAAGAAAATCTGTCATTCTGTTTTCAAAAAATGCCTAATTGTAGGATCAATAACAGTAATAATAAATATCAAAATGTCATTGTTTGGACTAGCTGCCTCTTGATTTCAGGAGGGGAGAAATGTTTAAATACGAAGAATAACTGTATCACTAAAAACTCCTAGGCACATTTAATATATTTAAACCCATTGTACCTTTTCTTTCAAATAGCACATTAACATCATACTATGGTTTATGGCTGAAAGTATTTGGGCTATGAAATCAGAGATGGTTCTGCTGTATTGGAAATCTCCTTTTGTTAATCTCATTTTTCATGTGAGATTCTTTCCTGAAATACACCAACAAAACAAATAATGGATATATATTTTTTATTGTCTAGTTATTTGCTACAGTGAATACCTTAGTTGATTCTGGCAATCAGGTCTGTTTTTCTTTTTCATAGTAACAATCTTTGTACAGAGAACTAATTTTTGAGTCGCTTCTAATACAAAACATTTTAGCCATGGTGACTAACGATTGTCATGCATGTGTTACATACCAAAGTAGCAAAAGTAAATCAGGCAACATGGCAATAAAACTTTCGATATGAGAACATTTCAGATTGATGTAAGGGTTGGCCCATCACTATTGTACAATACTAAAGCAGATAATTGGTATTTATGGTAGGATTTTGCTCAGATTGATGCAGCTTGGCTGAAATTATAATTTTCAGGTAATTTTAATCCCTTTTTCTAATTCTTTTACAGTTAAGTAACTTGACAGAGATACATGACCAAATCAGTGGCATGGCTCGTTGTCCCTACAGTCCCCAGCACAACTCCACTGCTCTTCTTACTTCCAGTGGGGAATTATATGCTGCTACAGCCATGGATTTTCCAGGAAGGGATCCTGCTATTTATCGAAGTCTGGGGGCTCTTCCTCCTCTCCGCACTGCCCAGTACAACTCTAAGTGGCTGAATGGTGAGTGCTGATGGAATGTGAGACTCAGTCTTTTTTAACCCATGTTATTCATATTCATGATCTTGAGATTGCATTCTGATAATCTGAGTGTTTTTAAAGTATTGTTTATCTCATTTTTAGTTTTATTCACACATTTTTTATTATTTTACAAGTATAAGTATTATGCAATTTAGGTAATATAGCTGAAGTTTGTGGAAGTGCACTTAAATTTACAGCATATTTGCAGGCATAGGGATGAGCTGCACTTGTGCTGCACTTACATGGCAAAGCTGAGTCAGCTTTGAGCAGTAGCTTGCCTTGAGCATTCTTTTGTTGAGTCCTTCAAAAACTTGAGGCATAAAATAGTTTACAGTGGACTGAATTCTCTTGGCTTTCCCTGCAGGTCCCAGCTTTGACAGGCAGAAAAAGTTTGGCTTCCAAGCTGCTTAGGTGGCAGATTGACATTTTTGACACTTATTTTAGCCAAAGGATAGGGAATTGTCTGCAAAACACATCATAAAATTGTGTTCAGCAATCAATTCTGTGTCATGGATGTTAATCACTGGATGAGAATTTCCTGCTGGGAGAAGCTGTAAACAGACAGGTATTTCTGCGATATGAGAGACGCAGTTGCCATTTTGTATATTACAAATAAAAAAGAAGCAGATCCTTCTAAAATGAAAATTATTATTTACATAAAACGTGAAATTATGTATGTTGTAATGTATGTTATGTATGTTATAATTTGCCCATGCTTGTTCCAGTAGAAAAAATACATATTTTCATAATACATACTATGTAACACATTATTCCTACGGTGCATTTCATGTTATGTTGGGATTATTCTCATGTTTGAAATTAAATACAAATATAAATCCTTCTAGCTTCAGAACAGTTGGTCAGCTGCAAGTGACAGACTTTATTTTGAATATTTCAGTTCTCATATAATGTGAATGCTGAATTGTGCTCATATGATTGGTATATTTTACTTGAACAAAGAAGCCATCAGAGGTAGCTTGGAGAAATTTGTAACCTTCTCTGAAAGTCAGACAATTTTTGAAAGTTAATTAACAACAAAATAACCCTAGACTTTGTGGAACATAACAAAATTATAGCACTGAAAAAGAAGTGAGAGGAAAAATGAACTGTGTCAGTTCAGACAGCCTTTGTCCAAACAGCCTTCGTATTGGAACTAATTGCTGTGCCACACCTGTGTGCTTTTATCAAAGGGGAAAAGTTCTTCACATGAATTTTCAGTTTAACTGGATATGTTTTATGCCAAAAGTCACACTAAAATTCCCTCCAGACTTCTCTAATTAATCAGATTCACTGTATTCACATCTTTTCTAATAAAAGCTTCAGCTGCACTTATACATTCTCCATTAGAGCTCATTCTTCTGCCTCAAAACTGTTTATAATTAAGTTACCAGGAAACTGTGGCTTTTATCTTTGGGGAAGAAGAAAAAGATGAGTTTTGCGATTGGAGCCAGTTCAAGTAAATCCAATAAAAGACTGGAAGCAGCCCATTTACCTATGGGGGGAATGTTTTCTGGGGTAGCTAGGAGTTGGGGATTAATTTGCTTTTATGTCAATTTGCCTGCTCATATGTGATTCAGTGCCAAGAATCTATATAAGTTTTTCAGGGCTTGGATCGAAAGTGAAGATTTTGCTTCTTTCAGTAAGAAAGTAACACAGATAATCCTGCAAGAAAAGTAAGGTGTCACCTGGAATGGAAACTCCCTAGCTAGTATCTGTCCTGCAGCAGCAACTCACAGCTGTAATTCAGCCTTGCTTTAGGTGTGCATGTGCATGCACATGTTTGTGAGGGCTTCCAATTTAAAGGCAGCTTTTCTTTTACATCCATGTTTTCCTCAGAAGTGCCATGTTTTTTCTCATATTTTCTGCTCTGAAAATCACATTGGACCGATTCAAATCATCTCTGGGGGTGATGGCAGTACTCTGAAACACAGCTAATTGTCTTGCTCTGTGTGTTATTGCTATGCAGTAAAGAAGTTGATTTTAATGGCTACCACAGTGAATTCAGGGATCTTCAATTCTATCAGTCAGGCCAAAGCATAAGCCTCTATGCTTAAGCGGTCTGCTGGTGGTGTTCACTGTAACTTGTGGTAAAGGATCTTGACAGGAAAAGCTCTGAATCTTCATCACAGGAGAAACCTGAATACTAATCTTCATTGTCAGAGCTGTAATCACAAGAATCATGGCACACAGTGCAGGAGGGGAAAATGGAGCTGATGTGTCAAGTGGCTGGGGTGAGATACGATGTTGCTATGATGTGATTTCACCTTCTGGAATCAGATATCACAAATAAAATACATTTATGTCGGTGGCCTGAGTTCCCCATTCATTCTAGTTCAGCCAGAGTCATGCATTTATTATCATGTACTGCCTTCTACTAGGGGCTTGATAGATCTGGAAGCAATCCACAACAGCTGATTAGGTAAGTTAGCAGTTATTTTCAGCATATGTTACATTCATATGTTCATCATTCTGATCAGTTGCTCAACCTTAGCAGATTATGGAGAATCAGTGAACTTCCATTTCTGTATTAACATTTTCTTGAGGCACTCAACTCTCAATTATCTGGGGTGATGAAGGGTTTGATAGCTTGAAGATATTAATTATTCAAAATATGTCCAAAATTAAGCTACAAGAGTGCTGTGAGACTGTAACTGAAGGGAAAAAGGAAATGTGAAGCACAAAGATTTTGAGCAAGCACTGATCCAAAAAGATAGATGGACAGTACAGTGACACTGCCAACACAGAAATCCTATTTTTGAGTGGAGCTAGTTGTTGTGGAGCCATCTGAGGGGGTCTCTGGATATACTGTTTGCTCACCTATGAGGTAACCTTTTTCAAAATTTGACTCAAAATAATTTTGTCTGTTTTAAAAAATTTCAATGGCAATAAAAACAGTTCACCAAATGTTACAGATATCTGCACACTTCCTTAAAGTTTTTCCTATTTTGGAAAACCTCAGAGTGCACACAGTCATGTCTTTTTCATTGACGGAGGAAAGAAGCATCTGGTGGTAGTTTTTGAACTTATCCTCTTTTATGCTTTTTTAACATTTACAGTAGTAATCTATTCAGCTCTTAATAACCTCTGAATATGATCACCAATTACAATTTTTTTTTTACCTCAAAACTTCCCTCTGCTTATGGAAAAAGAAATTAATTTTCTGTTTGTCAATACTGTTTCTGTCTTCCTGGTGCTCCTGTAGACAATATTAAATACAGCTGGCCCAAATGCAATGAGCAGGTTTTTGCTACAGTCATAACCATGCAGAAGTTCTGTCTCCATGAGGAGATGCCATTGAAGCACCAGACTACTGTAGTGGTATGACCTGAGCATTTACCTTAGTTCAACAATTCTAGGGTCTGGGTTACAGCTGACAGTGAAGAGACAGGCCCTGCGTTATCCTCTTCCCAACCCTGTCTCTAATTCTGTCATTCTACTCAAAGAGAACATGATCACCCAGAAAAGTTAACTGCTGCAAACCAGTGCTCTCCCCATCTGACAGCCCAACTGGCTGCAGATAATAAGCCTGAAAATGTGAACCCACCTTTACCTCCCATGATGTCATGTTTTATTCTTCTCTTACCCCATGCAGAGAAAAAAGTAATGCTTCAAGTTACTCACGTGAAAATATGTATATATATATATATATGCACAAACAAATGAAGAATGTAGAAAGACTGCTCACCAGTAATTTACTCTGTAGGGTGTCCTGTTTTGCTACCTACTGTCCTTTCTCTGAATCCCTGTTCAAGGGCTTCTGTGCTTGAGAGAAACAATTAGAGGTAATAGAGCACGTATTGAGGATTATGCCTAAAGCAGACATCTCTTCCACTGATTTCTTCTCCTGACCAAAGCAATCAGCAAGACCTTGAGCTTCTGCCAACTGCTCAGGTCAGGAAAGGGCAGCATGTTGCTAGAATGTTTTAAAATTACATTTGTAGGATTTCATAAAGGGAATAGTATTCCTTAGCAGTCTGCTTCGGACATTATTAAGTGGTAACAAATAGATTAAATCTTTCATTAAGCTGGCATGCTGTTTATTTCAGTCACTTTAAGCTTTCAGTATAACATAGTGTTTAAATATCCAGAGTTGACTGTTAGAGTGCTTCTAATTAGACTTTGCTTTAGACTTGATCTGCAAAGTGCAGCAGGAGCAGAATTCATCATAGTGGTCTGTAGAGGACAGAGGTAAGTGTAATAGTTATATTTGTAGTCCACAGTTGCAGCGGGTACAGACTGGCGAGGAAAAGCCTTCAGTGTTCAACCTTAGAAACCTTTTCTGTAGTCCAACATTTACAGTTAGTGAAGGTTTTTCTCCTTTCAGTATGCCTCTTCAAATAAGTAAATGTTTGATCTGATGCCTCAGTGTGAAAGTTTGCCTTAGTCTATAATGTCTGTTTGCTTCCCTTAGCCAATAAAAGGGCAAAACAGATTTAAAAAAAAAAAAAAAAGGAAATCCCTTTCAATCCCTTTCTGTTTCATCACATGGAGAAACACTAGTACATTCTGTTTCATAATTTGCCAAATGCCTTTGCTTACACTTGCTTTGGTCTCCAACTATCTTGAAATACATTGTAGCTGTTTTCTTTATCCTAGTCGTACAATGATAAATGCTATTGGAACATAAATAAATATAAACTGTGTTCTAAATGTCAAGAAACTTAATCAGTGAACAGTCCATAGATGATTAAAATATAATCCTATATAAGATGTAGCCCCAAACCACAATAGAATAGAATAAAATAAAATAAATAAAATCTCATAAAAATTAGAAGCCTTTTCAGCTGAGAAAATGAGAGGAATATTTGAATTGTTCTGCTCTGCCGGTAGACATAAAATTACTATTTTTCCTCTTACTGTCCTATGCATTTGGTTATTAGATACTCTTATTAAAGTAGTTCTTCTGAGATCACTTTCTAAAAACATTTTTCTTAAAAAATACTTATTAATCCAGAGCACATACTTTTAGTCCTCAAAAGTAAGAGTAAAATTTTTATAAAGGTGGTTTGGTTAGTGGGGTTTAATACAACTCTGAATCCAATCCTATTATAGTTTGTCAGCAGACTTTTATTATAACTTTTGCTGCTCTCAGGATGTGTGAAGAGAATTTATGATCTAAGAATAAAAATGAATCCTTTCAATTTTGTTTTTAAGGATTAATGGAAATGTCTATAATAACTCAGAGTTATCTTTTACTTTTTCTGGCTTTTAATGAAAAGCCTTGTAATTACTTAGTGCAAGCTTTTCTTTATTATGTAATATTTCATGTAACTCAAAACCAATGTGTGCTTGAATGTGCAATGTAGTCTTTCAGATAAGAAACATGACTGAAAACTAGTAAAGCATAATCTACCAGTTGTTGCTTATTTTGCATGAAGATAAATAATTAATTTTCTTTGGTTGTGCGACCCATGAGGTTGGTTCAACATATTCTTTTGTATGTATCATCATTTTTGCCAGTATCCTAAAATAGGAGGGAAATTACTTAGGCTTCTTAGTTCTTAGCTAAGATTCTTAGTTGCTGCCGGAGGAAAAAAATTGAGCAGTTCAACTGTGGGGGTTTTTCCAAAGTTGTTCATCTTCTCCTGTATGGTAATGACAGAGTAGGAGAGCAATAAGTTGGTGTGAAATGGAGATGTCTCCCCTGCCTTCCCTTTACAGAACACTTTCGTAGCATATCATTACCTGTTTGAAATGGTAGAAACATGAAGCACTATCCATGAAGTTGGGATATTTTTGCTTTTTATCTACCCTAGGTAAAACAGCAAGGTCCACCTTCCATTTATTAAAAACACTGGGAGGCTATTGAGGACAGAGCCTGTTCTTTTATATCTCATCAAGCCTGCTTATGTCAGATTCCAATTGGAGAAGCTGCATGAGGAAGGAAGGCACTTCTGCAAGCAGATAATCTGTTCCCAACTGCAGAGAGGCACAAAAATGAGCCTAATTAATGCACAAAACTATAACAAACAGTGAACCAGAGAGAAGGAAAGAACTTAGGACTGAAATACATCTCAACCAGGGGAAGTTGGAAAATTTCAAATTTCAGGGAGCATGAACACATCTTTATCAAAGAAAAGAGGACAGAAGGTTACACCTGAATATAAGGAAGAACTTCTTTACTGTGCAAATGGCCATGCACTGGAACAGATTGCCTGTAGAGCCTGTGGAGTCTCCCTCACTGGAGATATTCAAAAGCTATCTGGATGCAATCCTCTGCCATGTTCTCTAGGATGATCCTGCTTGAGTCGGGAGGTTGGACCGGATGACCCGTCGTGGTCCCTTCCAACCTGATCCATTTTGGTTGGTTCTGTGTGATCCTGAGACAGAAATATTGGAACCAGAGATGGAATTTCAGTAGCAGACATACCAAGCCTTAACGTGAAGGGGAAAGAGGTTGATTTTGAAATTGAAGTCTTGTTTCCTTTCTGTTATGATTAAAAAAAAAAAAAAAAAAAAAAAAAAGGAAAAGAGAACCAGGTCTACAGGGAAAACCCTCTGACTGCTTCTCTCCCTGCAAAACTAGAGTAGAGAAAAAAGTAAATTGGAAGTCCAAATGATGTTTGAATAGAAATGTAAGCCGTTATATTTGCGTGTTTGGCAAAATCTCCTTAAAGAATGCTATATTCCTGTGTGTGTGGAATTCTGGATTCAATTTTAAATAAGCATCCAAACTTCTGGATGTTTTGATGGATTCCTATAGCCCAAACTTCTAGAGGTTCTGAGTGAATTAATATAAAACTATGTATTTTTTATCCTCGGGCCCTGCACCCCCAATATATTGCTATGCAAGGTGTCTACCAGTGAATATAGGTGACACAAAATCCACTGAGTTCAGTGGGATTCCCGAGGACCTGAGTAAGTATTAGATCAGTGTGGAGAATGCCTTCTATGACTAAGTTTGTCACTGGCAAATTTGCATCAGCAAAATGATATAATAAATTACAAAATATTGTGCCATGTACCCTGAAAATGAAGGACATTTATTTGAAATAAACAACAAGAAATAAAACAAGGAATTTTGTAATACCATATTTGAAAACTATTTTTCGGAAAGGAAATAATTGCATTTCACAATTTATTAGAGTATATCAGTAAAGATGTAATGAGTGCATCCACTTTTATGATTGTACTGAATTGTATTATAAAATCTATCAGCAATATAAGAGAAGATTGGAAAAATGTCTGGTAAACACAGTTTTAGTGTATTTTTGCTGTCCTTGATCTTCTATATCCATAAAATTTTCAAATTAGCAAAGGAAAAGAATGAGAGCTAAGGCATTGCAGAAGAAATAGTCAAAATAGACTGATAGCCAGCTATTCTATGACAGGTTAGCATTTTAAGCATGCATCCTAGATAGTTATGAAACACAGAGGAAAAATAGCTATTAATAAAATAATTTCCGCCAGTTTTATACAGGACTTAACATTTTACAGTTCAGCTACTGAGGAAGGATATAGATATGTTGACCACAAATTATGTATTACTTTTGAGATACATAATGCTGTAGGAAAATTTTACTCTATGATTAAAATTTGTCCTAAAACATTCATGAACAATGATGACTCAATGAGTCTAATGCAAGGTCTATACTGTTTTCCAACAGCAGCAAGGGGCTACACTAAATTAATATACTTAATGAATATACAGTGATGGCAAAATGCAAATAGCAACTCTGCTTCATTTACTTTGTCAATTAAGTGAGAGAAAATAAAATAGACTGACAAATCTGGTTTTTAATTTCTTTCCATTACTTTAAGCTTCCCTTTTGGAGAGCATTTCTAGCTGAAAGCTGAAGTTTATTCAAAAAAACTGAAATGCATCTTCCTAGAATTTAAAGCCAGTAAGCATTTGGCTGAATACAAATATTTGGAAGAAATAGGTCTTTAGAGGTCAACAGTGAGGTGTGATTCATTGATCTCTTGAGGTCAGTGAACAAGTTTCAGATGGGTGTCATTCAACATTAGACCAGTATCTAGACTTCTAAGATTTTGAATATATTATGCATTCATATATCTATGGAGGTGTGTTTTATTTTGAAGATAAATATATATAGATGTATACATAGAGATATATATATGTAAAATCTCTGTCTAATCTGAGAAACTTCTAATTTTATCTTTATTTTCATATTTTTGGGGTTAATTTTGACCGGGTCTCTGAATGCCTTGCACTTCAGAAGTGAGTGGTCACATCTCACAGGGACAGTCTTGGAAATCACAGCTCTTTCTTGCTTAGAGTAGGCTTTGGCCCTTGTAATCCTTAAGGTTAATTGCTGTTACCTCCATAAAGTAAGACAGTTCATTCAATGTCATTTGGTTCACTCTGGAAACAGTAACATCCACTAACTATGTAAATTAAGTCATATTAGTATGCTTCCGAGGTTGAGGGGTTATATGGATGAAAAAATCACAAGCAAACTTCCTTGCTTCAAAGTTCAGACAGCGAGAAAAGGCCAGGACTACCTCAGATGCTCTCACGGAGCAATTTTAGGTTCCTGTTTCCGATTTCTATACACAGAAGAAGTTCCTGTACAGTTCCTCTCATCCTTTTACCCACTCAGAGTGCTTCTACATCGCTAAATAAAAAAGGTCCGGGTAATAAGCTTATATATGACACCTTTAGACATCTGTATTGCTTAATTGTTGGCTCACTTCCCAGACTTGGTTGGATCCCTCCAGCTACTGTTTTCCCAGTGAAAACCTGCGTGTGACTCAGGGAAAAGTTTGCTTTATATACCATTACCAAGAGTGAGTACACATGGAGCTGTACCATTTGGCTTCTTCTGCCTTTCTGAGAGCCCCATCCTATTAGCCAGTAAATTGCATTCCCAAATCCCCCAGTCTGTCCTTACACTGCTTCCCAGTGCAGCGCACCATTACTTTCATGCCATAAGAATACCATTATCTGGGGTGCAGCATCAGCACGTGCTGCATGGCAGAGCTGCAGCCAGTCCCTATGGGAGCAGCTGGCACAGTCAGACTGCATCAACATGTGACTACTCTGGCAGTGAGTATGAATTTGATCTCTTTGGTTTCCAAGTTCCCTGGGTGAGTGGAAAGGAAAAATAATCTAAAGAGAATCATTGTCTTATCTTAGTAAAGCCTTCCCATTAAGAACAAAGACTGTGCTCCCCAGAAAATGTAGGTCTGTCTCCAAACTTCAGAAAAACAATCAGATTATTTTAGATGGAAGCACTATCTTGACTTCATACATTTGAGTAATCTTTTTCTCAGTCATAACTTAGAAGAGTCTGTGGGGAAACATCCTTGCAGGGCATTCATGCTGCTTTATGAGGGAAGCTTGTGCTGAGTAAGCAGATTTATGAAATGGCACACTAGTCTTCCCAGAGGCAGCACTAACTAGTCACCCAGTGCTTTTGGTGCGTGGGCTTGTGTCTCTGTGTAGCACTGCTTCATGCTGTACACTGGTAATCTTTGTTGGGTCACATTGACAAACTCATTTTCTTGCTTTCCTGATCCCATTGATTTCATTTAATTTGGGAAAGACTAGTCAGCCTGACACATCCATAAATTGAGCATATAAAAACCTATAAAAGTCATATACAATACTCTTGACATTATTACAGGTTGACATTCTCATACTAGCTGTATCCTGTCACATACCAGAATCCTTGCATTTGTTGTGGTGATCTAATAATTCAGAAATGAGATGTGTTTACCCTTCCAGAACTATTTGCAAAATCAGCAGGAAACAAGAGAGTCACTTCATTTGCTGCATTAAAAACTTTTATGGGAAGTCCTCCATGTCAGCAAAGAGCAGTTCACAGAACAATATTTGGACACATAAGAACTGGTTTTTCCTAGAAGGGAAGTTCTTTTTTCCTTTGAAGTTTTGAAGTGATCCTGTTCCTTTTTCCCAAAGAAGGAATGAAATAAATAAAGTCTGAGCTGATAATCCTTCCATATCCGCTGAATTCCCTGAGGTAACTCTGAGATTATTACGTTTCATGCAGATAAAAGCAGTTTTCACAAATTTCAACAGCAGGTCACATTTCATCAGTTCGTAATCAATAAAGTATATGCATAGGTGTTTGCAGATGTATATATTGTTTCTCAGTTATGAATACATGAAATATGAGTACTAGGTATTTTTTATACATGTATTATGATTACCAGTGCAACTTTAAAATACTGTCCTTTGAAAGATTGACATGGGCTTTCAAGAACCCCAGAAACATTTTTAAAGCATTTCACATTATTTTTACTCTTATAGTTCGTGAAGTTGCACTTTTTTGTCATTCATCATTCTCCACACTGAGTGCTTTTTTACTTTGCAGTGAGATCCTATTGTGCCAATGTAGAGACCTTTTTATATCAGTGGGCCTTCAGTGAGAAATTTCTTCAGGCCTGATTGCAAGAAAAGGCCTCCTTGTCTAATATTTGTAACAAAATGTTTTTGTGGGAGGATCAAATTGATTTTGAGTATTTGCACAGTAAGTAGAATCTTTTTACATCAGTCAAGATACTTCTGAGATAATCTGAAAGACCAAGCAGGGTTATTGGCTACAAAAAGTCAAACATATAGTTGGAAACCTTCATTTTTTTAATGCTATTTTTCAGGTCTATTGTTTTTCTTAGTTTCTACCTTTAGTTGATATTGCTGTAAGTAAGACATAATCTTAGTATGTGGACAGGTAGCCCAAGTTACACTGAGACTAGTGAATGCTTTTTCTTTCCTCCACGGATCTGAAAGGAATGAGGAAAGAAAGTACATTGCAGATAAGAGAAATAATGGGTAGGTGTTTGTGTTGTATTGATATAATTGAAGAACTGAAGTTGGATAATTAGGGAAATTGTTTTTGTTTTTCTTTTTGGTTTTTTGTTCGCCTGGTATTTCTAAAAGGATTTTTTTTCTGGTATATTTTAGTTAAATAAATACAGGTTGGTTCCACAACGCTTCAAACGTTGATGTATATTGAGAATGAATGGCACATAATTGGGATTTATAATGAAAAATAACTTTACATTCAAGTATCTCCGGATATATGTTTAGTATTTGATGCCTGTCAAAACTGTCTAACCTGACTAGAATGTGATAGTATACAATTTTGGGATTTTTAGCCCAAATTTTTAATTTTTGTCATCTTAGTCTTAGTACTTGTAAATAAATCTTATGTATCATTCTACCCTGTTACGTATTCAGCAAATTGCACATTTTTAGAGAAAAAAAATTAACAAAGTTAAAAAAGAATTTCTTTTTTTTCCAGCTTTATCCAATTTGAGTTTTCAGTTTGTAAATGTGTTGCAATATTACATTTTATGGTTAAAGAATGAGAGATCATGAGCAACTAAGAATTATTTCTACAAAACTACAAATTCTACTAATATACTTTAAAGGTTTTTGAAGCCTTTGAAGCAAAATACCTATTGTAATGAAAGTTTGACACAGATGTGGAATGAAGATATGAGGTTCTAATAGGGATAATATTACTAATAGTTTAGTTCTTTGTATATTGTCAATCCAGTTTTATCTTTGATTCTATCGCAAGTCCTGTCAAACTATTTTTTTTTTTTTTTTTAAAGACACAAAGGCATTGGTACTATGTAACTTATGAAAGCTCAGGATACTAACAAGTTCTCAGAATTGTTTGGTTGCTATCTTCCAGCAAAACACCTCTGCAGATCAGAGTGTGGGGAAAATGTGGTATATTACAGACTAATCTGAAGGAAGCACTTGATATAATAATGAATTAAAGTTAGAGGGAGGAGTGAGAGCACTATTGTATCTGCTCAGCTTCAAACATCCTCGGCAGCTGATAATCATTGCTGCCAAAAAACCTGCCTTGGAGACTCTCAGCACAGCAGATAGAGAGGGAAGCAGAATAAGAGGCCACAAGAACTGGGAGCTGGGCTGTCTTTGGAGAAGAGTTTTCTGACAGATTTGGACTGTTGTGTGGAAAGGTCAGCTTGCTTCCCTTTCTAGTGCCCCTCAAACGTTTTGACAGGTTTGAGCTATTCCTGTAAAATGCTTAGATCTAATTGCAACAGCTTTTTCCCGTACAATAGTGCTGTCAAGAAATATTCACCTATTAAGCTTCTTTGGAGTGTTTCCTCACAATAGATGTATTTAAAACAGTGTTATTTGTTTTCCCACTTTAGAATATAATTTGGGACTGAGAATACAAAGTTTGCTTGTTTCTTGGGGATATCAGTGTTCTATAATGGTTCCTTACACAGAGGGGGCTCTTCTTGACAAATCTGTGTATCAAATTTGTCTTTCCTTTAATAACTCATCAGTTTGCCAACTTGTCTTAAGGTCATGGACTTTCCTCAGTTCTAGTAAACCTTACAGGAAATGCACCACATCTATATTGTCTTTGGTATCTACTGTTTCCTTTTTTTTTTTCTTTTAAGACATATTGCCATTTATTGTTTTTCAGATTATGTTTTTACATATTCTCTGATTTCTCCTTCATCACAATCAGGTTTTTTGATCAGTTTTAATTTATTTTTTTCTTTTTAAGAAAGAAAAAAAATACTGTAATACTATCAAAAGCCTTAAGCAAGATAGGGTTGAAATGCAGTTATCTTTCCATCAAATGTTTTTGTGTAGTTTTCATTTCAGCCTCTGAGTACATTTTCATTCGCAATCAATTAGCACCCATTATTCTCCTAGTCTGGAGTAATAGCATGGTGCTAAAGCAGAAGCAGAGTTAACAGATAAAACAGGTACATTGTAAAAATACACTATGCCCATATGTAGAGAAGAGGAATTCAGTGACATTTTTGATGGTAGAATACAATAAGCTGGGCCAAGGTTGCCCAGTAGAGTCATGTTCTACAGACCTGTAGAGCAGAGAGTCTGTCAGGCCACATGTCGTGGTTTAACCCCAGCTGGCAACTCAGCAGGCTTTTTGTGCTGTTGGGGTGGTGTAAGAAACAGAAAAGGCCTTGGCTCTGTGTAAGTGCTGCTCAACAATAACAGAAACATCCCCAAATTATCAACACTGTTTCCAGCGCAAATCCAAAACATAGTGCCATGCTAGCCACTATGAAATAAAATTAGTTCTACCCAGCCAAACCCAGCACACCATGATCATGTAGTTTATACTTGGTTGACCATGAATTGTCCTTTTCAGATGTCATTGTGCCAATTCCCTAAAGGATAATAAAAAAGTATGTTTTTCAAAATCTAATACTTGAAGATAAATCCAACTTCCATGTTAATATAAGTGCCTATATCATAAGAAGATGATAAATGATCTTTCCTTCTGTTATTTTCAGAGCCAAATTTTGTGTCATCTTATGATATTGGGAACTTTACTTACTTCTTCTTCCGGGAGAATGCGGTGGAACATGACTGTGGGAAAACAGTATTCTCTCGTGCTGCTCGGGTGTGCAAAAATGATATTGGTGGCAAATTTGTGCTGGAGGATACCTGGACTACCTTCATGAAAGCTCGTCTGAACTGCTCTCGTCCTGGAGAAATTCCATTTTACTATAATGAACTTCAGAGCACTTTCTTCCTGCCAGAATTGGACTTGATCTATGGAATTTTTACCACTAATGTGTAAGTAAAATGAATTATGTATTTTATTTTCTTGCTGTTTGTGACAGCAAAAACTTAAACTTCTGAGCTACTCTCTTCTGCATATGCTAACTAAACATCATAAATTCAAACTTCTGTTTTGCCCAATCCGCTCCCCTCTTAGGAACAAGCATCAGTTTCAAATGTTTCCTAAATGAATTACTGAAGAAATGAGAGAAGGAGAAATTCTTAATATTTCCTTACAGCAGGTAGCCAGTTCTGTTTAAGACTATTCTGTCATTGTATTCATTTATTCTTATAAAGGCATTAATTTTTATTTTGCATACTATTGCAATACATAAATACATGATGTACTTATGAAATAAATATCTTAGAGTTGCAATGTGACACGATCATGAATTTGACATGATAGAATTTGACCATGCCAGAAAGGACACACCTTACCCAAAACAAGACAAGAGGTGCTCTCATGTATTTTAATTAGTCCAAACATATACTTTAGTGAGTTTAAGTGTCAAAACAAGAATTTATTCTAATTTTAACTGAACCTGTTGTATCAATAATGTAAAATTGAAAAAAAAAATCTGTTTGGTCTTAAATTTCATTAAATGTTAAAAAAATGGATCAACTTAAAGCTCCCTGGACTCTGAGCTTGATACCAAGAGCTGCTTAGCTCTTAAGAAAAAAAGAGGCATTTATCTCAGAAATTTCCTCTGTTACTTTAAACATGATAACTGGATTTCATCTGTTGCTCAGTGAGAGCAGCCTCTGTGTTATGGCTGTGCAGCCCAGTATTCAAACCACTGGAACAGAGTTTCCAGTTTTGGATTCTGATTCTCTTACTTCTTGTAATGTCTTGCTGTGTAAGTCAGTTTTTTCTAGAATTTTACAAGTTTCTTGGACACTTCAAACACAGGTTGGGCCCCTTAAACAATGAGATACCTACCTCTTATAAATATCCATTAATCAGTTGGAAACATTGACAAATTAATGTCAACAAATTATTATCTCTGCATATAGAGATAATAATGATATAGACAGTGAGCATGAATTTGGGCTTTCGGAACAGTCCTTTATCAACACATTTAGGCATCTTCCAGATTCAGGCTCACCCCTGGGCCAGCAGCTCAGGCTCTGAACAAGACTAGTGATGGGCTGCTTACATCCGGCTGTGACAATTCCTACCTTGTGACATCAGATGATAAGCTCAACCTGTTCCTGCAATGGAGTAATGTACTGAATTTAAACACTGCTTTTATAAAGAGAATAGCAGAGACTTTGAGATTACTGGGGATAAGAAAATATGATGTTGTTTTGATCTGTTTTACTAGCTAGTTCAAATAGTAAAAGACAGGTATTTCTCAGGTGGCATACACATACACTGTTCAACATGATCTTCCATAAGAAGTCTAAACAGCCTTGACATGTTCCTGCCATGAAAAGCTTGACTAGAGGAATTCTGCTGCAGAAAATCCACAGGGCTTTGGCCATGGAAGGGGAATGATGCTCCTGATGCTCCGTGGCTCTTCTCAAAGTGGACTTGCTAATGTTAAGACTACCTTTGCCACATGCAAGTAGACAGTATTTGAAACCTTGCTGCTACTTTCTTCTTCCCTGATGGCCCATCATTCTTATTGTCCAACAGAGATGGACTCTTCAAAGAGAAATTAATTACAACTGTTTGAGGGTGGGGTTTTTTAATAGCTCCATTTAAATTATATTTGTTCCTGGCATAGAATATTGTAAGTAAATTTTTGGACATTGTTGAAATGTTGTTGAGTTAGGATTACTTCCCCATGCTGACTCCCTGTTCACAAATAACCTGTGGAACCCATCTGATCCTTTCAGCACTGCAACTGATGGTGGAGAAACACTAGGGTTTCCCATGATGGGGAACAAATATTCCTTTCTCTTGGTGTAACCACATTCAGCATTCTTCAATCTCAATACCTGTAGAATTACAATGACTGTATTGTACTCTAATCTTTTTTTAATATACTTGAATATACTTGTGGACGGAAAAAACGAAACATTTCTGTCAATAAAGACTGAGTAACAGCCAACCCTGCACATTTTATATGTGGTTGATGATTAAGTCCACTATAGCCACTGCTTCATAATGAAGCTGATTTTGTTTCTTTCAGACTATTTGAAAAATCTATAAGCATGAGTCTAATGTCCCTTAAGGACTTCAAGAAATTCAAGAAGACATTGGTATGGTTAATAATATTATTAAGCCGCATTTAGTGATAATTTATATAGGCAAGGGATTATCAAATCCAATGATAATTGGTTCTACAGATATTGTTAGAGGGAAACTTCAGGTTTTGGTGTTTCTTTAAAATAAGAATGACAAGCATAACAAATCAAATTGCTCTTTTGTCCTGGTATTTAATCCATAGATCCTAACTTTTTTTCAGTTGCTGGTAGATTTGAGCCTCCGGGTGTTGTTATTTGCTTGGGGTTTTTTTCCCTATCATTTTGGACTTTTTATAGTATGCTTTCTTAAGCCTTGTGTAAAGTACAGGCTAAGTGTAAATAAAAAGGAAAAATATACTAAAAAAACAAACAAAACCCCCCCAAAACAAAAACAAAAACCCACAAACAACAAAAACCCAACCCCCCCCCCCCCAACCTGTTGTGTGGATCAATTATCAGCAGTTTTACCTGCAATGGAAATATGTGCAACTGCCACCTTCATTATCTTTTCATTTATTTCAAACTGTGGAAGAGAACAAGGCTGGTTCTCATATTACAAACTTTCATAATCATTAGCTTATATTCTTTACACTATGCAGAATTACTTTATTGCCATGTATATCACACTTTCAAGGCAAACACAGGAAATTTTATGTTTTGTCTGGCTGCCATTTATTTTTGGTTTTTTGTTTAACAAGATATCTTGTATGCAGTCCAAGTTGTTTTCTCTTGATGGGTTTCTGAACTTGCGTACTTATTGTTGTACAACATCTCTTGGAAGACAAGATTTTTGTGGAGCTGTCTGGGATTCCATGGGGTCTAAATCCTTACCTCGTTTCATGTCTGTTGTAAAGAAGAAACATTAATGAGCCCTAAGAGTAATATCATCCTGAACTTTGTAAAGAGGTGTCCCTTGTGATTATGTGTGGTAGTATAGCCTTACGGTATCAGTGCAGCAGCAGAAGGTAGGAAGTTCTAAGTTTCTCCCACACCAGCTACTTGATAAGGTCAACAAATATTTTAAATGCAATGTCTGTGCTAAATCAGCTCATCATCTACCATTAACTTGAGATATCATCTCCTGGGTGATCTTATCTGCTTGGTTAATTACCTGAAGGATTGAAGAGTTATTGCCTTTTTTATTTACTTTTTAGCAAGTTGATTTAATGTTGTTATTTAGGCTAATATTTATGTTTCTTTTGCAGGAACAGCATAGCAGCCTCAGCAGTTTGTGTTTTCAATCTGAGTGCCATAACTCAGGCCTTTAATGGACCCTTCAAATACCAGGAAAACTCCCGATCTGCTTGGCTTCCATATCCCAATCCCAACCCTAATTTTCAGGTATGGATACATGGGAGAGGGACAGTTGTTTACATGAGGTTTTCTCAAAAGGCTTTATGGTTCATGGTTAATAAGGCCCTGTCTTGCACTAGTCTAAGACCTTAAAAGCACCTAAAACAATAGAAGTGTTTAGGAAGATTAGATTTCTGGCTCAGTAACTGCAGCAGTGATGGTGGTGGTGCTTTAGAGTACGCTTCACATAGGCGGGATATATTCATTTATTTAGTCACTGGTTTCCTTCCCAGAAAAAAGGACTTTTCTTTTATAGAGTCCTTATGATCAAATATCAGAAGTTCTGTTTATGTAGTACCAGAAGTAGATTTATCCTCAGATTATTCACCTACTCAGTAATACCAGAGAGAAGTATGCGATGTGAAGGAATCTTCAGGAAGGCTACTACTCTGTAGTTACAATTACATCAGACATTGTATTTCCAAGGCTGGATTATATTAATGAAATATTTCCATATTAGAATACTATGGGAGTCGCAGTTTTGAGGAACGTTGTTTTTCTTCAGAGATCACTGCTTTTCTCTTTAGACAGGGCAATGTCTATCATAAGACCAAGGACCATCTGAATTGCGGTGTACTATGAGTGTTCAGCTGGAATCTTTCCTGCTTGATAGATTCAGAGAAATTCCTCTCTGGCGTGGTTTATTTTTTTCATTGTTCTGACATGCAGAGCAAGTAATTGTTTCCTGCCAGTTGCTTATTTGTCTTTCCTCATCATCTGATTTCTCGTTATAAAATTACTTTCTTGACTTTTTTTAACATCTGTGGATTTGGAACGATGACATAATTTCAGATGGAAGACATGGCAATAATGAAAAATAACTGGTAGGGTTTTGAACACTCTTATTTTGCTCATGCTGTAATTCATGGCATAATTTGTGATATAGTAAAACAGAATGAAAATTATGACTTGGGTATGCCTTTCACATCATCCAAATATTTGATAAATGTTGTGAAGTACTGCTTTACTTCTCTGATGTCAATTATGCCTGAGTAAACATGTGGATGTTTACATATTCACATGCATTAAGCAGCTTTCTCTTTAGTGTCCTCAGTTGAACACAAATATGCTAAAAATTAACTGCCACTTATTGTGCTTATTTTATTTGTGATTGAAACTTGTCCATGAAGTTAGTGAATGCTTTTCTGTAAGGAAAGAGTACAGTTTTCAGATTAAAAATGTGTTCAGTTTCAAAGGAAAAATGTCTTTGCCATGGATAACATTAATAGAGCTCTGCACTGTCCATTTTTGCTACTTTAAACAGAGAGTCTTTTAAGAAACTCCTACTACTGTTTGTGGTACTTTCACCTCAGATTTCTGTTAGACCCCAGCTGTTATAGGACATGGAATTTCCTTTGAAAAATTGTTGGCTTTAGCACTCCATCTATGAAAACTATAATAGTGAGAAACTATTTGGTTTGTTGGATGGTAGTTTTTCTCCTTCATGTCCTGTGAACATAGGATATAGCAAAATGTTACTGTAGTCCACTTGTGCTGGTCTGTCTATTGCCCTTCCATGTTGGTTATGGTTAGGGAGCCTCTATAGTACTGCCTCAGGAAAGCTGAACTTCCTCAATTGCTGGGCAGTCTGGTTAGCACCAAAATAGGACCTGAAGGTAAAATTCCATACTTCAAGATTTACCCTTGGTTTTTATTTTCTTGTGCTGTAAATCAGGGAGTGAATCTATTGTTTTTGTTGCCACATATGGTAATGTTAGTTTTCTCTGTTTACAGTGTGGCACCATGGACCAGGGTTTGTATGCAAATCTGACTGAGAGAAATCTTCAAGATGCTCAAAAATTCTTCTTAATGCATGAGGTTATCCAACCAGTTATTCCAATTCCTTACTTCATGGAAGACAACAGCCGATTTTCCCATGTGGTTGTGGATGTTGTGCAGGGCAAGGACATGCTTTTCCATATCATCTATCTCGCCACAGGTATGAACTCTGCATTGCTGTATTAACTGCAAAAGTTTATGAGGTCTTTGAGCTTTAATGTTTTGCGAATTAGTTATGAAACATGAGCAGAGCACTTTGAAGATCAGTTTTTGCTCTTTGACAGCAACCATCTGTTTATCTTACATTTTTTATCTTATACATTTTTTGGATAGAAGAATTTAGCTGTTTACAATGTATTTTGTGTTATATTGTGAACTCAAATTTTGGTGTCAGTTTCCTGTTCTCCTTTGAAGGTGTGAAGCCTACATGTTCTTGAGGGAATGAACAGTTGGGAATTCTACAAATGACACTTCACAAGTTTCTGTCTTTTATTCTATTTATGTATTTAAGGGTACAAAGTTAAGGGCCGAAGATAAGATGGTTTAGGATCCTCTGGTATAGAAGTAACTTTATAAATAGCAAATACAACAACTGCTATTGCTATTGCTGACTTTTCTTCTGACATGTGTTTTATTACAATTCCTTTTGTCTCATTTTTGAGACGTTCATTTGTGCAAATTTACACCCTGCCTTATTATTTACCCATCTATATGCCAACTTAGGAGTGAAAGAAAAAGAATCCTCCACCTAAAATTGCCTTGGTTAGAACTATTGCCTTCTTGCTTCAAAATGTCAAGCTTCTTGAAAACAGCTAACGTGTTGGAGAACTGTTTTTGCAGAACAAAGATGTCCCCAGCCAAGACTGAAATACTAGGTTGAACTAACAAGTTTACAGACTCATGTTATAAAATTTAAGGTAGTTCCTAAATACTTAGTCTTATGCACATTATTAGGGAATAGCTCATCAAAGTAATGGTTTGTTAATGTTCATAGTTTATCTTATTGTGCTCCTTGAAAGCTAGGCTTTTGATAGGTTGAATCTATGCTTGGATTTGACCAGTTCTAGTCAAAACAGCCTGCTGGGTGGTAAATCACAGCATTTTAAATTAAATCCTTCCAATACTAAATGATGTGTGTATTGTAGAGGTCTCCTGACAGAAACCGAATTACAGAAACATGTGTTGAATTGGTTTTATAGAAAGAGACTGACTACCACTGCATTCTGGGATATTTTATTAAAAAGGCAGCACAAAGAATGTCTTTTTTCATAATTCTGATTGTCTTCAGTTTTCAGTTTCCCTTAGTGCTTTACCTTTTACGTTTGATTCAGTAAGTGAGGATCTAAAACTTTACGCTTCCTGGTTCACTAATAAATTGTTTCAGGAGAGACTCTGTTCTTTTAATGCACCTGTATACTTTTTATGCTGCTAAAAAAGATATTGCTCTTATACTCCTTATGTTGTATGCTTGCCTTTTAATTTTGTTCTTCTCTGTACCTCTGGTTTTGGTCATTTGTGGAAGCAGGATACTTATCTCAGGTGGATCTTTAGTCTGACTTCAGCATAGGCTTTCCTGTAGTTGGACAATGTATGTTTTATAAGTATGAGAAATCATATGATAAAAACCCTCATTCTATTCTTGAAGTTTTCTTGATGTAATCAATTCTATTTCACATCTATTTCGCTGAATTACAGTGGATTTTTTTAACATTCCTTCTACCCCCTCCCTCACAATTGAGTGTAAGTACTAAGCCTTATTTTCCAAGAAATATTAATATTCACTTTTTAGAAGAATTACTTTTTGCTGGATTTTGAAATTACCACACGTTTATATTCAAACACCACACTTAGAGTACATAAGGGTACTTTAAAAATTCCAAAATACACCAAATTACATAGTGTAATTTGTTTAAAATGTTATGATTTGAGAACAAAGGCAGTATTTTGCCTTCTTTGGGGTGCAGATCATAATTTTTATTTAATTATATTGTTAATTGTGAAGTATCTTAGTTGTCCAGAGCCCTTGTGTAGAATCTGTGGAGCAGTTAACATGGAGTTTTCATCCTAAATTGCATAAAGTAAAAGATTATTGAGAAAAATACCACTGCTTCTGTGAACAAAAGAAACTAAAAGGCAGCTGCCTTAATTTTGAAAATGAACAATAACTTTGGAAACAGACCAAGTTTAAGAGTTTTGAATTTCTCCAGTGCCCAGCTTTGCTCCTGTATACAATGTCATCTAACCATAAAGTATGTGTATGTTTGAGAGAGGTGAAAGAGTGGGATGACAGTTACTACCAGTCTGAGAAACATTGTTGTTATTGTGTCTCTCCTGATTTAATTTATTTGCATTATTAAAAGTGGTGGTAAATTACATTTGGAGTTATTTTTTTGCCACAATGCTCCATCTTCAAAGAAAGACAAAGGAACAAAAACTGCTGAGCAGAAAAGGACTTGAGGGTGCTGGTCAATAGCCAGCTGAACAGTGTTCCCAAGTGGCCAAGAAAGCCAATGGCATCCTGGCCTGTATCAGAAATAGTGTGGCCAGGAGGACCAGGGTGTGATCTTACCCCTGTACTCGGCACTGGTGAGGCTGCACCTTGAAACTTATATTCAGTTTTGGGCCCCTTACTACAAGAATGACATCGAGGTGCTGAAGCCTGTGGAGAATAAGGCAACGAAGCTTGTGAAGGGCCTGGAGCACAAGTCCTATGAGGAGTGGCTGAGGGAGGTGGTGTTGTTTTTAGCCTGGAGAAAACAAGGTTCAGGGGAGACCTTACTGCTCTTTACAGCTGCCTGACAGGAGGTTGCCAGGTGGTGGTCAGTCTCTTCTTCCAAGTAAAAAGCGGTAGGACAAGAAGAAATGGCCTCCAGCCAGAGGAGGATTATATTGGATACTAGGAAAAATGTCTTTGTTGAAAAGGTGGTCAAGCATGTATGGGATATATAGAAGTGATGAGGAGCCAAATCCTGTCCCCATAAACATTTTTCAATCAATGACCTGGAGGATGCAAGAGATCACAGTGTGCAAGTGACACCGGACTAGGGTACCAGGAGTTACACCGGAGAACAGTGGTGCCATCCAAAGGACTTAGACATGCTGAAGGTATGGGCTAGCAAGAACCTCACAAAATTCAGTAGCTGCAAATATGAAGTTCCAAATCTGGGAAAGACCAACTCTATGCACTGGTTGTGGCTGGGGACTGACTGTCTAGGAAACAGCTCTGTGACAGGACCTGGAGACTTTGGTAGACAGCTGAACATATGCCAAGAACATGCTGTCACTGCAGAGACAGCCAATAGCATCTTGGGCTTGATTAACAGCAATATAGCCTGTAGATCAAGGGAGGAGGTTGTTCCCTAGTTTTGGCCTCCCCCAATACAAGAAGGACATTGTTAACATGGAGCAAATTCAGTGGAGGGTCTCCTTCTGTTGGAGGCTGGAGCACCATGCCCCAGGAGGAGAAGCTGAGTGGGAGGAAGGGTTTTGGGGGGAGCAGGGTGCTAGTAACAGCCTGCAAATACCTACAGGGAGTTTACAAGGAGAACAGTGACATGCTCTTCACACTGGTGCATGGCAGGAAGACAACAAGCAGAGAATTTCAGACTGGATATAAGGAAAAACTTTTTCACTTCTAGGACAGTAAAGCAACAGATTGGATTTCCCAGAGAGGTTGTGCATCCTCCGTTCTTGGAGCTTTTCAAGACCACACAGCAGCCCAGTCTATGTTATAGCTATCTGTCTTTTGAGAAGAAGATTGGAATTGAGACCTTCTGATCTCCCTTCCAACCTAAATTATCCTGTATTTATCGTATGCCAGTATAATGTGCAAATTGGTCGGGCTAAATTAATATTTTATTCAACACTGTGATAATAGAAATCACTGTGTTTTCTGCTGCCAAAAGGAAAGTGCATTCAACTCTGATGTAAGTACTGTCAGTAAGCAATTTGGACTTAGTGGTGTAAGGCAGGATGGATCCAACCCATGCTGTGTGAGATGTATATCACATAACTTTTTTAGCTGTAATTCATTTAACATTCTGCAAAATTTGACTTTTAAAATGCACAAAGCTGAACCAGTGGAAATGTAGGCATATGGGTTGGATTGAATACAAATTAATGTTCTGCTGCCTTTGTTACTCAAAGCAAAAATCCCATTTTTTGAAACAGATGGGCAATAGTTAAGAGAAAGTTCTCTCTTTACCCCCTCACATTCGGTTACTTATCCACCTTGTTATTAGAATACAAATACCAGAGAGGCGAAAAACCCTGGGAGTGTAAAAGTATAATCCAACTTCATTAAACCTTAAATAGATATAATACTATTTGAGGGGAGTCTGGGGGTAAGCAAACAAATGCATTAATCTGCTGTGTCAACAGTCTTCTCTTCCTAAACCTTTGCCAAGTCATCATTCTGCTAGGAGATTCTGATGTGCTAGGACTTAACAGCTACTGCTCCTATCAAAAATATACTTTAATACTTTGGAGACACATCCTATCTTTCACTACAGTGACTTTTAACTCAGAATGAAGGGATATATCAATTCTTGCACATTTTGTGCTACTGGCTTTAGGCAAGCAGAAATCCTCAGAACAATTTTCAGTGATTCAGAAAGGAAAGTCAAGGAAAGCATTCACAGATGTTCTGAACTAAAATCATCTGTAACAATATATGAAAAGTAGAGCAAACTAGAGAAATACTGACAACTTTCTAAGTATGAAAGGCTTCTTTGTTTGTTTAAAAAAAATAAAATCCAAGCAAAATGGTGCTATATTTGTTAGTTTTGTTTCTCTCCCTTTTGTCCCTTTCCCCCCACCTCACATTTTTTCCACCATTATATTTCTGCCTTTCAATTTAAGTGGCCCATGGTTAAAAATTTTGCTGGTATCGAAAGGTGTTTTTAAAACAAAATGCTGCAACAAGAGCAACTAGCCCTTTTTTAGAGGACTGTTGCAAAATGTATTAATTTACTAGAATGAATAAGAAAATTATTGGAAACAGTGTCTAGTTGGAGGGCATTATGAAAACATAATGAACTTACGAGTTTAGAAAAAGTAATATTTGCACTCTCTGATAAGAAACTTTTAAGGCCATCCTTTAAAATGACTTGGTGAAAAAACTCCCATTTTTTTCTATTCTTCAGTCCCACTGGACAGAGGATGTCCCCTCTGTATCCTGAATAGAAATGGTATATGCCCAGTGGTGAATCTTAATTATTGGGATTTAGAGTACAGCACTGATGAAATTGGGGTATGGCTGACTTTCCTAAAGAAAGTATGAAACCTGAAGAAAGATTTATTGTTGGCTATGTTATGTGTCTCTAAAGAGTGGATTGTTCAATGAAGTGAACCACAATTTTTATGCCATAAAGCCAGGTTTTATCTGAAGCTTAAAGGTCACTAGAGGATGTTACAACAGGTTTCCAAGAGCTTCTAGAAAGTGTTTTTCCTCCCTCTTAACACTTAAAAATTGCAGGTAGCAATGCAAAGAGTAATGATAAAAATAATTCTGAAAAACCACATACAGCAAATATAATGAAGAAGTAGAGAGGTTTCATGAAGAAATTTTAAAAGATATTTTTTGAAAATGCAACTGGATCTTTCATACATTTGCCTTCAGAAGGGTTAAAACGGGTAGTAAATCTCCACAAATATAATATTTTTTCTCATGAAACCCTGAAACTGTAGATGATCTAGAAACTAGTCCCAGCCTCATGAAGAGATTTGGAAGTTTGTGTGAAACTCAGTATGAAAATGCTATCAAAACAGTTTGTATTTCTCCTGTTTGTCTTGCTAGATGGGAGTAAACTGATGAAAAGTACTCCATGATTTGATTCCTCTGTGATTTTTTTTTTTGCAGTTCTATCTTTTTCATTTTGTTTTTGTAATCAGTACACCACACTTTTTGCTAGGGAGTACCCAAGGTCTTAACAAGAAAAAAAAGTTGTGTGTGTGTTGTTACTAAATAATCTCAGATGAGATTTTGTCATTTTCCTGGCAGACTACGTTTTTGATCAAAGTGTGCAGCTTTCACAGTTTAATGTGCATTTTGTCAGAATATATGAAGTACGTGCAAAGTTACCAACCTGAAAGTTATAAGCAAATATATGTGCTGATGAGCATTTCTTATGCTCTCTTGGTCAAGAGAGCAACAATATTTAAACTGACTGCATTTTTTCCAATTTGGTGCTATCTCTGACTGTGTTATCTTAAGTGCATTGAGGTTATACATAATTTCTGTAGAAAAGAGCTATAAAATTTTCATCTCCGTTTCAGAATCACCTTCTTAGTCTAGAAACCACAATAGAAATGCAATAATAAAAAGGATCTGAGTAGCTGTAATTTTGAGTCAGAAGTCAAGTGTGAAAGTGGTAGGTAGTCTATTGGTATGTATTAATTCTTTCCAGTTCAAAAACAGAAACAGGGGAATGAGTACAGATGGATAATGAGGTGGATACACTGTGCCACAAAGTTGTCCCTTTTTGAAACCATTTCTCTTCTGTTGTTACAGAAAACACAGTTGCTTTTTTTCTTATGCCTTTCCTTGACAAAGGTAAAGTATGCTTTTACAGAGTTGTAAAGCACCCCTGCAGTGGTTTTCAAACTATTTTCCTGCTCCTTGTTATCCTTCTGGCTTTATGCAATGTCATTTCAAGAAGCTTGAAGCAAGGACACTCATCAATTACTTTGCTGTCAAAAACTGGTGCATGTTGGAAGACACCAGTCCTAAGAGCAACATGATGATCTTGAACATTTGTTTCAAAAAAACAAGCAGTAAACCATAAAATTAATAACCTTATTATCTTCTGCTTCTGCAGTGACAGTTACCTCTGATAAAGAAAAACCCTAGCTGAATTAATACTCTGTTTACATTATTCAACTTTTAGGGAAACATTTTGCTTCAAAGTTTAAAAAAATATATAAAAGATTGCATGGTTCTTCTTCAAGAGTCTAATGTTCACTTCTATTTATGCTAGCCTTACTAAGAAGGCTTCCTATATATTTCTGCTAGAGTATTTATGTTATTTTCTATGTTGAATTATCTGTAAAGACAAAGAAGGCTAATGTAAACCTTTGCTGCTTTTTTATGTCATTTAGCACAGAGATGTTGATTTGTTGCTGCCTTGTGTATTGTGTCATCTGTATTGGGCAAAGCAATTTTAAAATGTGACTAAATGAGAATGGCTATGTCTAAAGTTCAGTCTACAGAGTTATAAATGATACTATGGGTCTCTAGAGAATCAAACCCGGTATTTAAAATGTCCAGTAGTACTGATTTCCCTTGGCTTTATCATGGTGCATAAAGATAAATCATTCTGCCAGATCCAGTTGGAGAGGTTTCTTAATAAATAGATGGCTCTAACTAGAGCTGTTTAAATTATTAATTGTCAGCAATTTATATGTGAGAGTTGTAGCCCTTTATTTGGTTCACAAATTACCCAGCACTTATTTGTAGTCATTGTTTGTTATTATAATCAACCCATAAATAGGTCATGATTTTGATTAGTTTGTTGCTGCTATTTGCTCATATAGTTTGTTCATGTTTTCGTTAACATGTTCATGAATTGCCTGCTGCAAGTAGATGGTATTCTGTTTTCTCATGGGACAAATTTAAGTAGGAGAAGCTCTTTTTTTCTGTTCACAAATTATCATTATGTCTTTATAATTGCCCAGCTCTGCCGGATAAAGGCTATAAATAAATGTCCCAAGAACATACGGTGTGTGCACTTCTGTGCTGCCACTGGAAATCACAATTGCTGCAAGAAGCAGCTACTGGCTGAAGAACAGCTGGCTTTGCTTTCATGGGAGTGAGATTAATGGATGGGCCAGGGAGGGAAAAAGATTAAAAGAGCTGGAGACAGTCTCAACTTTCCATTTAAGAAAGACCAGCTCCTCTTTGCCATGGTGTTGCTGAGCTTTCAAATCCTTTTTGACTACTTTATAAATTTAGAATGACGAAATAGCCTATCTTTCCTTTTCATGTGTTTTGAAACTACCACTTCTTCCTGGAAGAGCAACTAGACTTAATAAGCCCTATGTCATTTGTTATTAGACAATTCTAATGCACAAAATGCAAAGCTGTGAGCAAAAGAGGTACTTACATGGTGCTCAGTGTTGTCCTGCTGTCTTCAAAGCTAAGACCTATTAGCATCCATTGCCTACACTCAAAACCCCTGATACCATGCAATGCCAGTCAACGGGCTTGGTCCTAATTTCAAAAAACAGTGTTGTAATTAGCTTTATACCAGGGAGGAATTTGATCTTTGGACCAACTGTGTAACCCTTGCACAGGTACACAGTATGAAGGTCTCTTCCTGAGCGATGTGGGGAGGAAACCTCCCCTTTGAAGGGACTTGACTTTATCATAATATTTCAGAAAGGATTAGGTAACTTGGCATGTTGCTGAGTATTGTGAACTTCTTTAGCATATTCTGCAAGGCTTTTTATTTCTAAAAAGCTATTCTTTTAAGGTGGACATGCATAGGATTTATTCAATAAACCCTGTCCAACCAAAGAAGAAAGTGGAACAGTTAAATCACAGGGAGAAATAAAAGCCCAAACCTTACAAGAAACTCAGCTTTGACCCTAAAAAAACCAAATATGGATCATAAGTATGATTCTGTGATGTGTTGTACAATATTTAGTGTGAGCTGTCAGTAAAGCAGTCATTAAATGGGATATTATACTGAACTCCTGGTTTTTTTAATGTTTATGAACTTCTTCATTCTGCCTCCCTTTTCTTGTAAACCTCAATAAATCTAGATGTTTATAACAACATATACAAGCAGTGGCACTAGTAATCATTGGGATTTTTACCCCTTATGCTAACCCAGCTCTGGTCATAGGACATAGCAAGTCTTAATAATCTAAAGAGTTTCTTAATAAAGATATAGGTTATTTACTTTGGTCTGTGTCTTTTAAGTCATCAAAATGTGAAGATGCTTTATTCCAGACACTGTGGACTTCATGTGAAGAGTCCTGTAACCTGCAGGTGAAATCACAGAAAGAGGGATTAGGTTCCATATGCATTTTTACTGTAATCAAGTCACAGGATAAGAGTCCTAATATTTAGGGCAGAGAGTCACTTGTCTACAGATTCATTCTTCTAGTTTTTAGTTTTGTTTTGTTGGTTTTTTTTTTGTTTTTTTTTTTTTATCCCATGAATCTCAGAAATCCCATTCTGTAAGGGAATGCCATAGAAGGAATAGGCATGACTGCAACCAGAATAGTGGTTAGAGTGCTTGCCTACAAAATACAAGGTGATTTTTAACTAACAAGCTTTGTGAGATTTTCTGGTTATTGCCAGATGTCCTGGCTCCTAGACTATTATATAAAGAATATAAAGTAATATGATTATATGCATTGTAGACTATGGCTGTACACTATGGCTATATGCTATGGCTATGGCTACTTTAGGAATAGTGAGAGTAGTGAGATGAACATCTTCTGGTAAGAGACTTTGAGATTTGTTTCTCTAATCCCAACTTTGTTTCTATTTCTTGTCCCTTTACTTTCTTACTTAGAGTAGAAAAAAAATCATCATCATCATCTTGTCCTTCTGTATTTCTGAATAAAAGCCGTGTTTTATGCTGAAATTGCTGATGAAGTTCCATGCACGTCAGAATTGTACAGGACATATGTACTGGATTTGGCTCATTTAGGGCCTGAGGCACAGGGACATGTACTGTGCAGACTGAAAATGAATTTGAGTAGAGGATAGTCCCTGAAACTATTTCATCAGCCAAGTCTGTGATGCTTCTGAATCCATACAGTAGTGAGTTGGCTTTCTGACGCTTCCAGTGAAAATAATCACATTTGACTCGGTTTAGAAATCAGGCAAGGTTTGTTGTGGGTTATTATCTGAGTTTTCTCTACTTGTGCATCTAAATACTTCCTTGGTACAGGCATTGAAAATTTTATTCAGTGGGAAAACACTATTGTATTCACAGCATATATTAAGTAGTGCAAGATATTTATTGTTTTTGGTGGTATAAAGGAAGGCAATAAAAAATAATAGGAGCGGTAAGTACTCTCTGTCCGCTCAGATCCAATCAGAGTTAATACATCTCAACTTTAGAAGACTGGCAGGAATCCAGGTCCTGTATTTGATAGTATTTTTTTCCTTCATGTGACATTCTTCACTGCTGCTTTGTGTCAGATTGCAAGCCTTAAATCATAAAAACCATTCCATCTTGCGATTGATATTTATGTTTATTACCTACTCTACTACTTTATTTAGAGGTTACACATTACTTCAGAGGTGCTCATCTCCACTATCTAATAAGTCTAGTCCTAGATATTGATTAAACATTTTAGAAGATCTCTCCAACATCAGAAAGTTTTCTCTTCCTGTGAAGGAGTTTCTGGGAAATGAATACAGACTTTTTTGTTTGTTTCATTGTCAGTGGTAGCAACCAGACCCCAATAACAACCTTATTGTTTTATTTCTTTCTCTTTTCAGAATCTAGGATATTGAAATTATGCATCTCTTGACAAGTGTAATGTTTCCCATTCAGAACCATATGAATGCTTCTGTCTTCTTTGCCTCAGGGCTTCAAGTTTTGTGTGTGTATGTGTCATTTTTAGTGTAGTAAAAGCTGGATGTTGCCAACAAAAGTGGCTGTAATTGAAATATAATGCCAAACGGGCATTCTCTGGAATAGGTGTTATTCACATGTAGCTCTTGATATTGGCTCTGTTTAGTTATCATCTCACTGTACTCAGGGAGTAAATATTTGAGACTTCTGAAAACATCTAATGGGAATCTTGGTAAAGATAGTCTCATAGCATATGCTCACAGCTTAACATGCATATTGGCACGATCGGTTTGATTCAAATGCAGCAACTATGATCAACACTGATAAATATATACAGTTTGTTTTGTCTGTAGGTTTGATGCCCCAACATAGTATTCTATTTGATTTTGAATCTGACATTGTTGAAGTTCATTCCTTTTCTAAGCTAAAAGAATGTGTCTTTTATATACCAAGTTATTTTAGTCTGATGCAAGACAGAAAAGGTGTTTTACCGGCCTTCTTTGAGGATGCTGATTTCATCTGTCACGATCCTTGCAATTATTTTTTATTACTGAGTAAGTTTGTAGACAGAACTTGGGTAATTTAAGAAAGAATTCAAAATTAGATTATTGTTTGGTAAAATCAATGAATGGTTGCTCAGTGTTACAAATCATGCCTTGGTCTGTATGGCCTATTTGAGATTTCCTGATAAGTCCCCAAGGAAGAAAAAGATAAAGAGTGTGTCATACTAGAGCCAAACTGAAATTCTTTTCCATGACCTCTTTTCCAAGTCCTTAGAAATTATATGCTTTTCCCCTACTCATTAAAGCCTCATCTAAAGATTTTAGGCTGTAGTTTTAACCATATCAATTCTCCTAAGACAGCAGTTCTCAAACAAATGCTAGTAACTAAAGTATTGTTGTTCACATTTTAATATTACTTTCTGAAGGGATTATAAATGTTGAGACTTGGTATGGGGACATGGACAAGGAGCTGTGTTGAGAAAATCCTCTGCATTTCTCTGGGATTATTCTCTGAAATTAGCACAGCAACACAGCCGAGACAGGTCAGCCTGTTGGTGAAGTCATCTGGATGACAGCAGCAGTCATGGGGGATATGTAGAGCTGAGGTTTAATTCTTCAGAGTCTCCAATTTCAGTCATCTCTTGAATCTGCTTGTTGAATGCTTGATCCAGAAGAGAAGGGGCTGCTGTGAATGGGGAGGAGCCTTCCCAGATCCACTCACTGACACCTTTTTAATCTGCATGTGGAGTGCACAGTTCATCTGACAGGCAGATGCAGGAGCACAGCAGCTCTCAAGCCCAGTAGGTCGAGAATTCAGCTAGAGAGATGATGCCTTGCTCCCTGCTGCAACAACTATTAAAACAGTTTTCAAATGCCTTTTTAATTAAGCAATAAAATTGTTTAATTAAAATTGCTGAAATTCCCTTAGGACACCTATCACTTACAGGGCATAAAATCACATTCATGATTTTTCTTGGCTGCATCTGAGACTTTTCAACTGTATGTTGAGGGAGAATAGAGTAACTGCCTATCCCTGGCTTTCAATTTGTCATAGAATCAAGTCAGTGTGCAAGAAAACAGCGTAGCAAAAGAACTTTTACCTCTTCAGTAGGGAAATGTACCTGTTAAAGAATCTATGGTTTGATATTTTTATAGTTACATGAAACAGTTTTATAAAAAGTGAAGTTTCAAGTTTTAATTTTTTTCACTTTAGATGGTATTACTGTTCTGAATACCAATTTCACACATGAAGTCTGGAGAGAAAAAGCTGGCAATTAAATGCAGATCTCACAAGTCTCCAAATTGTTTCATAAGAACAGTTTCTTTATTAAACTTTTATCATTGAAAACTAATTAAATGAGATTGCAAATAAAAGATAGTTAAAAGAAACCCGAGTCACATCTTTGGCAAGCTGAGGATCTCCTAGAAGATTGGAAATAGAAGAAATGAATAAAGGTGGGCCTATGAGCATGATTCATTAAAAATACACACATTTTGACAATGTTGAAATTACTTTGGCATTGTATTTTTTTATGAGGCAGGAAAAAACAGCTGGTTTAGATCTAGGAAGGGTGAGAAATTGCCACTAGAGTATACAAGCACCACTCTAACAAGATAAGAAAGTTTGATTTTCTTTGTAAAAGAAACAGACCTAATTGATGTGGTGGCTGAGACATGTAACTCAGCATGTATTTGTTATTTAGTATAGGTTTTCACTTGACCTTCTAGAAAAGACCAAGGGGAAAGCAGAGAAAAGATATTTCAGTTTTAGGAGTTTATTTCTACAAAGTTGAAGCTGCAGTCTTTCAAAAAAAGGCATACTGCTGTGGTTTAGCTGCTAGTCACTTTGCATTTTAGTCTGAAGTAGATCTGAATTTCCCTCTAGAACTTGAATTCTCTATTTGAAAGATTTTTGAATGAGTCTGACTGGAACTGGATTTAAATTCCAATTTGAGGTATGAAATGGCCACTGAGGGATGACACACAAATTGTCATATTTTCTAAACTATAATGCCTTTTTGATTCATAGGAAACTCTACTAGTGGAAATGTTATTTGTATCAATTTATTGTCTGTTGTACTTTATGGAGTGGTAGATATTTTCTGTGCTAAAGTGGATATTTAACTCCTTGCATGGTAGTTACTGGAACAAGGCTTTGCTAATTCATCTGCAAACTGTCTATGTCCTTGATGCTTTTGAGATATAAAACATGGGAATTAAATCTACAGGGGATAGAGGTGTTGTAAGGAATATTTTTATATGTTTAAAAGGTTTTCTGTGGAAAACAGTAAAGAGAGGATTGACATCATGGTTGTCCTGATTTCCATTGATGGATACATTCCAAAATTATTGTATTTGAAAATGGAAACAAAATTTTTAGGTTTTTGGTTTAGTTTGGTTTGGGTTTTTAGAGAGGGAGTTTACTCTGCAACAATTATTTGGCTGTATATGTCATTAATTTATTTGTGCTTTCTGTCCTACCTGTCACATGGCTTTGAAAAAAGCTCTCTATTTTTTTCATAACTAGTATCTAGATCAGCACTTTCTTATTCAGAAGTTTCTTTAAATCAATAATTCTAATTCCTATGTAGAAAGGATAGACCATAAATTTTCCTTTCATAGAATAAATACATATTAAATTTTGATGTACAGCCATGAGAAACTCCTTTAGTTGCAGAGGTACAACTGAATTTCTCTTGGAATAACCACTAGGGCATTAAGAAGCTTCCTAAGTTTTAGAAGGTATGCAAATAGATTATGGCTAAAATTACACCTTTCAGATTCTTTGTAGTTGGCAAATGAGTTAAATTATCTCTTCTGCATAGAAGCCTGGGGACAAGTAATAGACAATCATACCTCCTTTGTTGACAATCATTATCAAAAACGTATCTCATTTCAGCTTTAATTCAAATTAATTTCCAATACTGTAAGGAATAACATCAATATTTACTTGAAATGCACTATGGAAGAGGGAATAAGGAGTCAGAGCCAAAGATAAAGAACATAAATCTAAAATATTATGTGTGCTTGCTTTTTATGCACTGTCTTTCAGAACTGCTGTCATTACATCCAAGAATTGAAGAACAAAATCACACTAGATTGCATAAATTCTAGGGGTCTTACCAAGATAAGAATAATTTAATATATTTTTTTTGCTACATTTTTCTTTTACTGCTTCCAAAGCTCTTGTCAGAAAAAGAGTCAACCCTTTCCTATTTCCTAAGGGTGATAGCTAAGCAACTACTCTGTGCTTTGGAACTGCTAATGTACTGAGCACCATGTGGTATAATTGTTTGTATATAATTTAAAAGTAGCTTTTACTAAGCATATTAAAATTACACAATTTAGCACTTCTTTTTTTCTTTCTAAAAGCCAAGAAAAATAGAATGACCAATTCTAAGATTTTGATTCATTAGTAGTTGAAGTTTCTTTTTTCTTAAATTTGGAGTCTTATCTTCCCTGCTAATTTTTTTTAACTTCTCTGTCTACTAAATGTACCACCAGAGCAATAGTGACCATGTTTGTTCTCAGAATTTCCTAAGAGCTTTTAAGCTGTAAAATTCAGTGTTGATATATGGCCAAGGATCCTTAGAGTAGTTATTCTCTAGCAATAGCAGAAATACATAGAACACCTGTGAAATACAAAGCCGTTTGATATTGAGCATGGGGAAAGAATGATTTGGTTTTAAATCTGGAATCATTAAAAAAACAAAAACACCATTTTTTTCTTTCTGGAGTACCCCTTGAACAGACCTGGTTTTATACCTGTTTTTTCCTTCACATGGGGCCAAAAACTCTAAGACCAAACATATTCACAATTTTGTGCTAAGGTCTCACATGAACAAGCTGCAAAAATTTTCAAGCCCCAGAATGTAGCTTTTTTTATTTTAGATCTGACATCTCTTGGTCTACTTAAAAAAACTCGATTTCTTTGGTACATTAATGATGCTGTAATGATTGAGCTAAAAATATAACTCGCTTGGTAGATTATGAAGCTTTTTAGTTGTTTTTCAGTCTTGCAACTATAAAAAAAAAAAAACCCTAGGTAGTTTAAGAACTTCAGTTAGGGTCACTTCTTGGTGGTTTGTGTATATTTTCTGCAGGTGACAGAAACCAACTAGTATTTGTTTTTGTTCCATGTTTTCAGTGATATTAATACTGGTTTTTTATAATACCAAGTTTGTCACATGAAATACTCTTGCTTCAGTTAATTTAATTTACTGAAATTTAATTAAATGTCAATGAGCAGTGATTTGTGAGTTTTCCATGTCACTTGCATACTTTTTGCTCCAAGTGTCCTACAATGGAGTAAGGAAAACTGAGATACCTGAATAAGGTGGAGCTTAAGCTTTTGTGTTTCCTGTAAGTGATGTACACAGTGGGTAACCAGCATCTCATTTAACCATTTTGGTGTTTAAAATGAAGTTGCCATATCAACAGGGCAGAACAATTTGCAATATTTCTTGAGGAAATTCAACAAAATTATTTTTTCTATTTCCACTTAAAATATTTCATAGAAGCTTTTGTTATACACTTACATAATTGCCTTTTTGATCTAATAAATGTGCTTTATATCTGTATTTCTCTTAATATCCAACACTGTATTGTTATCATCACGAGGATAATGTCCTGTAATAGCAAGGCAATCACAGTGGTTTATTGTTATCCTTCATAAGCTTATCACATTTTATTCTCTCTTAAGCCTGCAAAGAAGAACGTGTTCAGATTTTTAACTTCCATTTTTGTCTGAAACTTGTAGACAAATTGCATGTATATATTTTATTATGTCATGAAAATATGCTAAAAATAGAGGAAACTATCAAATTAACTATTACACTGACCAGATTCTTCAAACAGTGGTTTAATTTCAAATGGACAGACAAACATGCAAAACAACTCTGAAAATAAATATAAAAATTCAAAAAAACCTAAAATCTATGTCTTGATAAAGCATCACAACTCCATATTTGTTTTGGTGTTCACTTTTTTTCCTAAAGAATTAATGAATATGTATCTAAAAACCATAAAAATATTTAAACTAAAATTTTAAGTAAAGGTGGAAATTTTAAAATTAAACTAATTTTTTTTGTTTTCTGTGTCATTTTAGAAGTACTATGCTTACCCATAGTATATTTTTAATTTTTAAAGAAAACAAACAAGGGCTAAAGCTCAGTCTTTCACTTGTCCTTTAGGCTGTATTCTTGTATTTCAAGTATAAATAGATCTCTCAGAAACCTGGAGGTAAAAGATAAATTAAGTTACAGATCTTGGTTATATTATCTTCTAAATATGCCCTTGCTTTAAATCAAATTGTACCCCACCCCATATGGGAAAACAGATTATAGCAAAGGCTTTAATTATCCATATTCTACTGATGATTTAACTAATTTTAAAGTTATTTTTAGGAAGGGCAAAAAAGAGTAAATTTTAAATCCCATAATATTCTGTGTGCCATATGTATCTTTTTTGAAGTTACACAGATTGCTAAATCCTAAGTCCTGGGCTTTCCCTTTGTAGGCTCAACCAGCTGCTGCATTAGCTGTTCCTGCGTCTTTTTTTTCTGTGTTGAGAGCACTTAAACCCTTATGCAACCTAATACTTTCTGTCATTGGAATAATTTTCTGCTGTTAGCCAAATGCACATTCTGCTTCATGGTAGGGCTTTTTCCAGTTCTTGTGGTGGAGGAAAGCAAATACTGATGATACATTTTTTTCAGAATGGCAGAATGTTTATCAATCACCTTGCACTTTCTTTGATTTTGTACTACTATACACTCTGTATTATATGTTTTGTACTATTATGTGTATATAAAAGTCAGTTTTATATTTGGTATTTCAATTTATTATTCTGACAGACCGCTGCTTGAAGACGACTCTAATGCCCAATTTTTTTTTTGTTTCTATGGTGTTTAATGCAAGTGTTATATGATTAACATAAACTGTTTATATGCACATATAGATAATAATTAAAAGATATCCAACATTATTTCATTTCAACAGTCTTAATGCTGTCTGAATGCTTTTATTTTCCAAATGGAAGGATAATTTGTATAAAATAAATAATATGCAAAACCAATGTATAATTTTTGAAAGCCTATTTCAAAATAGACCCCTTGAAAACATACATAATTTATATTTATTTAAGATACACTTTAAAATGTATTCTCCCAAATTTCCATTAATTAAGCCCCCTGATTATTATGCTGCCAGACTGATAAGATTATCAATGAGGCTGTTTTCACATATTATACAGAATAGTGCATTTCTTGCACAGGTGATATCCTATTCAAGTTCAGTTGCAAGCATCTCTTAAGTGTAGCTGTAGCTTCTGTATTTTGTGTTGACTGCCCCTTTCCTCCTCATTGACCACATTCTTTCATCCGCTTAAAGCATCTTACTGTTCTAAAGAATGTTTTATGGGAAAATTGAAAAACAGGGCCTTATTTAGACTGGCCTATTTACACACCTATTTACAATAGGTTTTGCTGTTCCTTGAGTTTTTCATGGTATATGCAAGGAGATTGTCAGATCTGCAAAGGCACCTTGCTGTGCTCAGAAAGTGCAAGGAGTATTGGTAAAGTCTTAAATATAGGCATACAACTGGCCTGAGAAGATATTTGAGGCTATTGTAAATTTCTTTTTCTTGAAACTATATAATTTCTTCTATAGTTTAGAAGACAGCAATGAGTATTTGCAACATTAATGAAAGATGATACTGTAGGCTTCTGCTCTGAAAATTTAGGTTTGGATTCTGTCTTCTGGTGCTGGTTTCAGTTGCTTTCTGGAGACCTACCCACTCTCTGAGGTACTATGGTAAATTATAGTAAAATGAAGATAAAATTAGGGTTTTTTTCACTGTAATATATGGTAAGAGTTAGGACTGAAACTGTTTCCCTCTCAAAAAGGAATGTCTAGAGATTGTTTCCCTTCTTTCAAGGAAGTGAAATGAACTTACTTCTATACTGCCTCATGATGATTTGTTAAAGATATGTTTGCTTGAAGAATGCAGCAATATTTTGTAAATATAACAGCTCATACAAATATTTTTTCTTCTCTATAGCAAGAAATTGCTGCAGCTTCTGTGTTTTTATTTCTGTTAGGAAACTCAGGAAATTACAGTTATATTAGTTTGTTGCGTCTGCTGTTTGTTTTGTTTTTTCATTTTCTGTTTTCCTTTGCAGGTGTCATCATAGATGTTGTAATGATTTCAACCACACTCTTGCAGTGTTCTCCGTTGCTGGCTCTGCTTTATAACAATTACATATTAAACTTTACTTTTCAGTTTTAGAGATCATCCTTTCACTTTGTCCTATTATAATTTCCTTCATTACAAACTCTGCTGCCTCCAAGCATGTTTTCATCAACTCCATCTCCGGTTTTCCATTCAGTTCTTCATAGTCCTACACGTTACATAGTAATATTTCAATTAGATTTTTTCTCTTCATTCACAGTGATTAGATTTCTAATGTTCAGTTGCTTGTTTTGCATGTCTCTTTACAAGTATTTGCAGTACAAGCTAGCAAAGCACATTATTTACTCATTCTGGCCAATGTCATTATCTGTTCCTACTCCTGTATATACTTGGCCATTCTTAAATAAAGGCTGTCAGGTGTCTTGATCTATTCCAGTATGTCTTGCCTACAGTTAGGATGCAAAGATGCCATTCATTTGAATTCTTAAATGGCTGTTAGATTCAAACTTGACATTTGTGATGAAACTGGAACTTTCCCTGTGTCCACGGCAATAAAGTTACATCCGTTAAGACGGTCTGTGTTTACTACCCTTCTTAGCTATGTCTTGGAAGAAGTAGACAGTTATTTTCACTATAAAGTAAATATTCACTTGAAAGATTGTGACAGGTCTGAAAACTGCCATGGCCTAGAGCCGTGTTCCAGACTCATTTCTTTCCCTGCTTTACTCCCTATTCTGCTTTGCAACTGTGGCGCGAAAGTGGCTGAACAGACAACACTTCTGAGGATGGAACTTTTGCAAGTTCTTTAGGAAATCTTTCTGGAAACTGCATAATGTTGCACACATTGTAGTATAATAGGAAACATTGGAACAAGGCACCTGGCTTTTGAAAATACTTTTTTGAAAGCACTGAAACCACTGGCTATGATTTTCCACTTTAATGAAGCCTGGTATAGCCAGGTTGCATGCTATTATTTTTTGAGGAGGTTGATAGATACATACCCTTGCTACGTACCATAGGTCAATGAACATAGTCACCAATTCAATCTGTGCCTGTCTCAAAGTTGTAGAATAAAACCAGATCCTCACCCTAGTTTGTGCTAGTGTGATTTTTAGTAAGTCATTTTCCTCTTGCATTTTCAGACTATGGTACTATTAAGAAGGTACTTGCCCCAATGAACCAGACTTCAAGCAGCTGCCTGCTCGAGGAAATTGAACTCCTGCCGAAAAGTCAGCGAGAGCCCATCAGGAGCCTTCAGATCTTGCACAGCCAGAGTGTTCTTTTTGTGGGCCTTCAGGAACATGTCATTAAGGTCCCCCTGAAAAGATGTCTCTTTTACAAAACATACAGGTATGAAAAATCAACTCTTTGTATTTGTTTGGAGAAACACACATGCAAGGGGTTGCAGAAACATGGGAAAGAAAAATGATTGCAACTAGGAATCCAAATTAATTGTCCTTGTCAGCAATGACTTCCTCTGTACACTGTTTATCAGAAGCATCTCTGACTTCCTGTACTAGCTTGTTAGGACTAGATGAGACTCTTAAGGAATTATATTGATATTTAAGTGTCATTATGCAGATTCTGAATTATGAAATGAAACAGTAAGAAATGTTTCATATAGAAAACAGGTACCTGGTAAAGTGCAATATAGCTGCGGCTTTAATGTATTTAGAAATTGAGACTTGGACAAATTTAAGTTAGGGTTTGGGGGTTTTTTAAAGCTGTATTATAACTGAGAAAAAATTATTTCTGTGGATGCAGAAAGAAAACTGTGTTGGATGAACTGAGAATTAAGAAGTGGCTATTTAAAGGTAAAGTTGGATCAACAAAAAATAAATGCAAATATGCTTCTAGGTAAAAAGACTGTGCAGCTGACAGTTGTTCAATCAAACAAAGAGGATAATTTACAAATTACCACTTGGTTATAGACTGTATTATGGTAGTTAAGGAACTTAAACTTCAGCACACAACTGTTTCTATAGGCTGTCTGAAAATACCTCTGGTTTGCAAAACATGTTATTAGAGATTGATAATTCCATTTAATTTGTTGGATCTTCCCCCTGATATATGAGGTCCTGGTAATTCAATACAATTTTTTTATGTTACATCAGACTGAACCAGTGTGATGATGTTTTGAAAATTGTTACTGAGGCACGTGGTTGTTTTTTTAGGTGGTTTTATCTTTACCTTGTTCAACATACGTTCCTTTGAAAAGTTGGGCTATTAAAGGAAGGAGAAAGGCTGCAAGTTGCCTTTCTTGGCTGCTACACTGAAGATCACAGAGATGTTATTTGTGAAGCAAAGAGATCATACTCCCATAAAAGGCAGTGAACATTTGCACATAGAGATATTTCTGGCTATCAGAAGGACCACACAGGTGGTCACAGGAGGGAGGTGGCCACGGGACGCAGGTGTAGAGCTGTGACAGTGGAAGGACCTGGCTCACTTTGGGGATTGGTGCCATGCAGGAGGCTACTAATTTGAGAACAAGACTGAAGGAAAAGCTGTGCCCTAGAAAATGAGCAGACCATGGAAGGGAAGTATTCAACTTTTTACAGTTTTTTACCAGAGCTATTTTTGTTTATGCTGTCTTATGGAGCATATTTTATAATTTTCTTCTGCAATAGAAGGACATTCAAAGCCCCATTGAAAGTTCTGCAAAGCTTACTTTAAGGAGAAGTTTTATCGGGGCAAGTCTCTGCTTCAAGCTTTTTGTTGGTTTAGGAGCCTATATAGGACCAAGTTTCATCTTTCCTTGGTTTAGTGAGTTGAAACAGGATGTCTGGTGGTCCTGTAGCCCTTTTTGTATTTTTCCTCCTTTTCATTAATTAAGGACTTGCATATTGGGAGGGGTATATGTATACGTGTGTCTGTATCTGAAGAAGGAAAAAAACCTAATGACATAAATAAAAACTTCTCACTTTTATTGATTATTATATGATTAAGCCATTCTGCTTGCATGAGACAATAAATATGTTGCCCTATGGAGATGCGTTTATATCAGAAAGGGAGATCAGGCTGTGACTCTGTGTTTCTCTGTGAACCCATGACAGCCATAAACACAGAGAGCTCAATAATACGTGTAATACGAGTGTCTTGTATTTACACCAAGCCTGCAGTTCACTTTGGACGTTTCAAGGCTGGAGGCTCATTATGTTAGTAGTGACATATGAACTCCAAAATCCAGAGATGAGACTTCCAGAGCACCTGCTTAGCTGGTGCATGCATGGAGGTCCCACAAGTCCCTGTTACCTGTGCTTCTGTCCAGACAATTTCCAAGGCACATCAGGGTTATTCTGGCTACAGGGCCCAAACATGCTTCTGCCCACTCAGGATGGGACTGCTGTCTAAAATCATAGACCCCATGTATGGCTACAGGCTAGGCATTCCTCACCCTCTTTGAGAAGTGGGGTCTAATTGGCTAATTTAAAAAATTTCTCTTAAAACAAAACAAAGTGGTGCCATTCCCATTTTACTGCATAGAACAGTAGTTAAATGACTCAAATCTTGCTCAAATGACAATTTATTCCTCTGCTCAGAGTTACAAGAAGTCTCAACTTTCACTGGAGTGACTTACTTAAGAGGACATAAAATGATTCCTCATGGGTTTTTTCAATCTTATCTTTTGTAGTTGCATGATTTTTTTCTTGTAGTAATTAAATATTCATTGCACCAAAAGGGTTGCCATCCATGCTTTCTTCTTGGTTAAGGAGTTCACCAGCAATTCTAGCTCTGTTTTGTGAGAAAGGAGAGGGTTTAGAGGTGTGATTCAGATGAAATAAGAAATCTCCATGTCATCTATCATTAGGGACTCAGATTATTCAGATAATGCAAATGTAATTTTCTTTCACCTATAACTTATTTCTGGTTTGACAAGTTTTTTCCCGATTTATGCTGGATTTGTATTTTTTGCATGTGAAGAGAGTGTGAGTATGTTAGTCGGGGCTATAAATTTCTCTGGGCAATGAAACATCTGAAGCTTGCTCACTGCATTGTTGGGTGCTTTAATACACACTTTCTTCTGTTTCCCGCTATTACTTCTGTACTATAGCAATGAGTAAATAGAGTAATGGGTAAGCCTTACCTAAGGTAATGCCTTGGGGCATTGTGGGTTTTTTGGGGGGATTATTTTAATTTTATTTATTTATTTTTATCATACTTAGGGCTGTATAACTGTGCCAAAGCTATACTCTGAAATTTCACCAATAATTACTAGAATCTCTTCCCCAGATCAAGGACATGTGGAGTCTTTAATATCTGCTTCACGTAATTATTGAGAAATAGAGCATGCTTGTCTATGAATAACAGCCTTAAAAAAGCCAAAAGGCCAAAGACGTGCTGGCTCACCTGCTCTGTCTTCTTGTGTCAATAGCAGAGTGCTCAATGTTTAATCTTATCTAATCTCTTTGTTTAGGTTTATTGCTTAGCTTTCAGAAAGTGCAATTTCAGTCCCTCTGTTGAGCAGACTGTTCCACAAGCTTATATCTCAATGTCAAGATAATTTTCTTGAGATTGTCTAATTATTCCTTGTTTCATCTTCTCATACTAGCCTCTAAAGTGTGTGGTTATTGCTTTTATTTGTAGTTTATTATGTCTCTTTAATTATCACTCTAATATGCTCTGCATGTTGTAAATCTATTCCTCCAGCACTTTTCTGTGTTGGAGGAGCCCTGTGATGTGCTGTTGTCTCTGACAGACATTCCTTCTGACTCAGAACAGTTCTGTTTGCATGAGCTCATGACTCCTCTGCTCGCACAAACACTGTTAACAAAGGCCCTTGAAAATATTGGTTTACATTTGGAGGCTATTTTTTTTTTATTTTTATTTTTTGTGCTTTAGGTACAGTTTGCTGAACTTCATATGGTCTGTAACAGCAGACCATATCACAGACAGAGCCTGTCTGGGTTTCTCAGCACTTTTAATTATGCCATGATGTTTTCATCATTTTTGAGTTGCCCATTCTAGTTATTTGGATTGACAGTTTTCATGGGGGGCAGGTGGGCAGTATCTCCTGCACACTTCTGCCAGTGTCTGAATAGTTTTGAACATCTTGTCATAATCCTGCTGGTTTCAGGAGTCAGCTAGGGAAAAGTAATTTGGGATGTGTCAATACTTAGAATCAGTTCGCCAAAAAACTCTGGCATCTTTAAGTTCCAGGAGAAAGCAGCAGAGCAGCTACCTAAGTGCAGTTCTCCTTGGGGAAAATCTTTAAGGTTTTACCAGGTTATTATCACCTGAGTATTACAATTCACACATGTTTATCAAACTTTTATGGAAGTCCATCAACATTATTCACTGGAGCTATTGTCACTGTGAATTCTCCAGCTCTCTGTACCTCTTCAGAGTTGAGTAGGCCAAACATGAAGCACAACTGACTTTAGTATACCTGCTAATTAACTATAATGTGAGACAAATAGAATGATTACCATGAGAAAGTAGTTATTAAACTCTCTAAAGTTTCAGTGTTTTCTATTTACTTTGAAAACGCTATGTATCTGAAATAAGGAATAAGATTTGTAGCAGGGAGGTAAAGACTCTCTCCCCTGAAACAAAGAACCAGTTAGCTTTCTATTATTGGCAGATGTAGCCTTCAAAAGCAACCCTGGATGACAGTGATTCCTCTGAGGCAAATTTGTTGATGTTATACTTTGTACTGGAGTTTTCAGTGTAGTAGTTCTGAAATAGAGGACAATAAGAGGTTGTATCAGCCCATCATTCTTTAAAATCTTACCAAGAAAGGGTCAAGAATTGGTATTTCTGATGGCATATAAGTTTCACACAGTTGTAAGGCTTGAAAACTAATCTTACTATGATGTTATGTCTACGTAAATAAATAGTGACATCTGCTAAAAGCTGTACAAACAGTGACTTCTCTGGTATATAAGAAAAACAACTCCTGGAAATTTTTGAGTATAGTTTTTTACATTATATGCTATGTTAAGCATATAATGTTAAGCATATATGCTATGTTAACTATTTGGTCACAAGATTGTCTTGCTAAGTAATGTTATCATAGCTATTCTATTGTAACTAACTTTTCGTTCTCTGAACTTCATTATTCCTATTTTGATGTCTTTGTTAGGCATTAGTTAAGCAATCTGTACATACACAAAAGATAACTGTATCAGCATGGTACTAAGAGGAGTACTGAATTAAGTAACAGAAGAAACGATAACTCTAAATTTGGTTATATATTATTTCATTCCTAAAGCTCTAGCAAGAATACCATAATAAGTATTTGAGCCACTTCTGTGCTCCTTTGTTTTGCCCTAGCTACAGATTTTGCATCTTCAGAAGTACTCTCACACTCAGTAGGAACCTGTTTTCCTGGTAATAAGCATTCTATAACATTACATAGTAAAATAATTATTCCTATGTACTAATCCTATACAAGTTAACAACAAGCATGTGGTGTAAACCAGATGCTCATGTGTCCAGAAGACCTTAACAACACATGGAATTGAAATTACTGTTTTGAAATAATAATTACAAAATAATTGATTTCGGATATCCAGGTGGATTTCCTGATTTCAAAATACAAAGGCTTTATTCCAGTTTAAATCTGAGAAATACTCTGCTGCATTAGAATGTCTGAATCACATGAGAACTGATCTGAGTTAGTGGTTCCAGAGTAATATTCCAAAATCAAAATCCTCATAAATTTCCAAGACTGCAATAAACCATAATCCTGGCTGCAATACTAGATTATAAGCATATATTAAAAATGGCAAGTCTTTTTTTGAGTATTAGATACACTATAAAATTATCTTCATTTGGTGTGAACTTATGAGAACCCTAGTAAAGACAGTAGAACTATAAAATAAGCACAGTTGTAAGTTTTTTTCACTCAAAAGAAGTAGAATATTAGTCCCATGCTGCAGAAGGAATCAATTCAAGCTCTTCAGAACTGATCTTGACCCTTTCTGCCTCATAAGATGAAGCTTTTTGCTGGAAGTGTCTATCTATCTGGCACACAAAATGCATCAGAGACAAACTATTCATTTTGCTTTGCCTGAAAAGTTTAGTCACAACTTTTTAAACTGTGATCTATGCATGTATGTATTTTATTGTAATCAGACATTTTTGTCAAACAAGAATTTTACAGCCTGCTCCCAATTTATTTATTGAAGTAGTCTTATGAGGGAAAGAAAGATGTCTTTTTCTTTCAGTTTGCAAGGATGTAAGAAAACAAAATAGACTTGACTACATATTTGCAATTCAGATTTTTTTTTAAGGATATTATTTTGAACAAAGAAGTGAGCTAAAAAATAAAAGTTTTAATCAGGCATGTGGTTTTCGTATGTCATGATGTAATTAATTACTTTGCTTTAAAAAATACCAAAAGATTCAGAAATTCTAAGTTCAGAGTAGTTACTCATAGTAACTGTAGTTTCTCACAGACAAGTTCAAGAAGTGGGGGTTGGACGAGTAGACAGTGAGGTGGATGGAGAAATGGCTGAATGGCAGTCAATACTGGTCCCAGTATTGTTTAACTTATTTATCAATTATTTGGATGAAGGGACAGATGCCTTCTCGGTAAGTTTGCTGATGACACAAAGCTTGGAGGAGTGTCCGATACTCCAGAGTGTTGTGCAGCCATTCAGAATGACTTTGACAGGTTGGAGAGATGACCAGAGAACTGCCTGAAATTCAACAAAGGCAAATGCAGGGTTCTTCATTTGAGGAAGAATAACCCCAGGCACCATCATAGGCCGGAGACTGACCTGCTGGAAAGCTCTACAGAGAAGGACCTGGGGGTCCTGGTGGTCAACACCATGAGCCAGCAGTGTGCCCTTGTAGCCAAGAAGGCCAAAGGTATCCTGGGGTCCATTAGGAAAAACATTTCCAGTGAGTTGAGGGAGGTGATCCTGTCCCTCTACTCAGCCCTGATGAGGCCACATCTAGAGTACTGTGTCAAGTTCTGGGCTCGTGAGGACAAGAGAGACATGGAACTCCTGTAGCGAATCCAGTGGAGGGCAACAAAGATGAATAGGGGACTGGAACATCTCTCTTTTGAGGATAGGCTGAGGGAGTTGGACCTGTTCAACCTTGAGAAAACTGAGAGGAGATTTTATCAATATATGTATCTGAAGGTAGGGTGTCAAGAGAATGGAGTGCATACTCTGAAAGATGGTGAAGGGCCTTGAGGGGAAGACATATGAGGAGCGGCTGAGGTCACTTGGTCTGTTCAGCCTGGAGGAGACTGAGGGGAGGCCTCATGGCAGTTTACAACTTCCTCGTGAAGGGCAGAAGAGGGGCAGACACTGATCTCTTCTCTGTGGTGACCAGTGACAGGACCCAAAGGCCTGAAGTTGTGTCAGGGGAGGTTCAGGTAATAAGATATGAGGAAAAAGTTCTTCATCCAGAGGGTGGTTGGGCACTGGAACAAGGTCCCTAGGGAAGTGGTCACAGCACCAAGGCTGACAGAATTCAAGAAGTGTTTGGATGATAGTCTTGGGCACATGGTGTGACTCTTGGGGATGGTCCTGTGCAGGGCTAAGGGTTGGACTCCATGATCCTTGTGTGTCCCTTCCAACTTGGCATATTCTATGATTCTATGACAAGTTCCTGATTCTGGATTTGATGGGAGGAGCTTTTAGGTTTAAAGCTGATATTCTCAGTGATGTTGCAAGATTGAATTGTACCTAAATACATTTTGATTGTCTTACAGAAATTCAAGTGAGAGGAAGCAAAAGTAGTTCACTCAGAGTGTATGGGATGATTAAAGGATTTGATTTTTCTTTGCAGTACCGGCAAGGGTTAAGCAGGATCCTGAGTATTTGACATGCATCTTAGTTTGAGCTCCTAGGACTTTATAAATTGTGTCTCTTTATAAATTTATGCTCTTCTGCATCATTCATCTATATCTTTAGATCCCTGTTCTTCTTTGCACACACATATATATGTATATATGGCTACAAAACCAGTAGTAATGAAAACACTGATAGGTATATTTGTACAGAAGTCTAGTATTAGATTCATGTATTCATCCAGAAATGGATAGAATCATGCACTTGGAACATGAGTCAGGCTTTTATCTTCAGTTTTCTCTTCAAATTTGCAGTGATGAAGTTGGCTTCTGTGAAATAAGATGGTGACCCCAGTTCAGTTCCTGGTGTACAAAGTGTCAGATCAGAGTTGATGGTAATTGGAACTATGTGGGCATGGATATTTCAGTAGAAATTATTGAAAGGGTCAGGATAGTCTGTTCTCCAAAATGCTGTGTATAGGTAAAGACAAAAAATGTTTCATTGAACAGTCTTTGAAGATGCACCTCTTGCATTTATATTGTATGAATAAAATGTTCCATCTCCAGAGATTACCTGATTAGCATTTGTAATGTATATTCATGTGGGAATATGTTCTTCCCCTGAAAGGAGATTTTAAAATCTCTTTGAAATCAAGGTATCAGTGTATAGCTTTTAAACTTAAGGATTTTTTTGGTCTTTGGTGCACACATAACAAATTATTTTTAGCCTAAATCTGTATGGGATTTTTTATATATTTTGCTCTGAGTTATATTCAATTCTGCTTCATTTTCTGTCTCAATAAATCATCTCAAATGTAACTGAGTTAGAGCAGTTTTGCTGGCCTACTTGGTGATAATTATAAAATAGCTGAAGAAAATGACCTGCTGTTTCTGACTTGCTTTAGAGCGAGGTGACTTACAGTTCTGTTACTAGTCCGTCAAAATCCATTGTTGAAGTGTTGCATCTCTGTCAGTAGGCATACTAAATCATCACAGCCAAATGAATGCCTTGCAGGAGAGACACTCAACTACCTAACATTAACGTTTGGTAAAAAATGTGAAGTGACAACATAAAGCAAAATTAGAGTCAATCAGTAGAAGCCAAAAGCCTTTGAATGTTTTTGTGGAGAATGCTGACTCGATAGGGTAAATGGCATCAAGAGTCTTAGAATGAACCAATTCACCTTTATTCCTGAATTTCCCTCCTGCACAAAATTGCCAGTGTTAGTGGTGCTGGGACAACTTATATGAATACTTAGAGATGTGGGTCGGTGCCTATTGGGATGAACAGACAAAACATCCATTTTTCAGTGGACCTTCTTAACTAAATTCTGAAAAGGTTCACCTTATTTTATCTTGTTGCAGTGCTCTCCAAAGCTGGTCAGCTACTGAAATGACCATGTTCAGTGTCCACAGAGTGGTTGAACATGCTTTGTCCTAGCAGTACAAGAAGTTGTATTTCTTCTTTGAAACTAGGACCTCTTTTGATACCAGAAAGTAAATAGAACAGTCAATTTGTGGTTTTAGTGCTTTATTTATAACTTCTCAATGATTTGTAATGAAAAGTGCAAGCCATTTTGATTTGCCTGAGCGGAAGTTAAACTGGAAACAAAACCAAAAGAGGGAATGGGGTCTAAGAGCACAGTGGGAGAAGGATCAACTTATTCACATGAAAGAGGGAGTACAGTTCTAAGTGAAATGATACCGACCTTAAAATATTTTTGTTTCTAATTAAAAGTTTCTAAAGTATAATAGCTGCATTTTTAAATATGAACATTTTGAAGTTAGAAAAGTGAGCACTTCTTTGAGGCAGAAGTTTTCACTTTACCACTTCTAATATTGCCAGTTTTGCATTATGTCAGCCTTTAATTTGTTTTTGTATTCTTTTCTTATAAAACACATGCTTTATCAGAGGTATTCTGAATGAGAACACTGGACATCATGTCTTGCAAACATTGGAAGACCAAGACACTTAAAACTTTCCACAATTTGCATTAATGTTCCTTCTCACTTTCTAGACAATTAAATGGAAATGTGCAGCCTGAGTTACAAAAATGCTAAGTGCTCACAGCTGCAAGAGCCATCAGTGGGAACTCTATCCTGAGCACTGAATTTCCTCAACTAAAAGCTTTATATTTGAACTGCCAGCCTAATTAGGGGTGCTCATGGAGTTTTGACTATTATGTCTCTTACGTTGTGCCCATTTTGCAGATGAGAGCTATGCTCCTACATAGTACTGGTAATCCATGTTGCCAAGTGTACTGTAGAAACAATTTCTTTGAAATTTATAAGCACTAAGAATCCTCTGTGATGGTATTATGGAATAGCATACTAGGGAATTAGTATGTCTGCATTTGGTCAGATGTTAACGTGGAACTACATGAGGAATGCCATAGATTAGGCATCGTCAAACTACGGCCCGCGGGCCGGATCCGGCCCGGGAGGCCCTCCAATCCAGCCCGCGAGCCCCCTCCTGGCGCCGCCGAATCCGCCGGCGGCGCCGCCGAATCCGGCCGCGGGGGCGCTACCACCACCGAATTCGCTGCTGCCAGCGCCGCTCGCGCCGCGCCGCGGCCCGCGAGTCCCCCCTGTCGGGCCCGTGAGCCCCGTTCCGGCGCTGCCGCTGCCGCGCCCCGCCCCCGC
>JAWWLV010000088.1:80354538-80377432 GCA_035041135.1 Platyrinchus mystaceus
CCCGCCGCCGTGAGTGCCCGCGTCTGCCGCCGAATTTCTTGTACCCCCCCTCCGGCCCCTGACAGCGTCTGTGGAGAGAAATTCGGCCCGCGGCTTGAAAAGTTTGGGGACCCCTGCCATAGATAAATAAAAGTAGGAATAAAACATCTAAATTACTGAGTACAGAATCATAGAACATTTGAGGTTGGCAGGGGTCTCTGGTGGTCATCTGGTCCAACCTCTTGCTCAAGCAGGGCCACCCAGAACTAGTTGTCCAGGGCCATGTCTGGCTGGCTTCTGAGTGTCTCCAAGGAAGGACACTCCAGAACCTCTCTGGGCAACCTGTGCCAGTGCTCACCTTAACAATGTGTGTTTCAGTTTGTGCTCATTGTCTCTGGTCCTGTCACTGGGCACCACTAAAAAGACCCTGGATCCCCTTCTTTGCACATTCTCTTGAGGCTTTTGTGCATATTGATGAGATCCTCTCTGAGCCTTATCTTCTCCTGGCTAAACAGTCTCAGCTCTCTCAGCTTCTCTTGATAGTAGAGATGCCCCTTGATCTGTCATCCATATTGAAGACAGAGGCAAAGAAAGCATTAAGCACCTCTGCCTTCTCTCTGTCTCTCTTTGTGAGGTGACCCTTCTCATCCTATAATGAGCTAATGATATATTATTTCTTTACTGCCTATTGCCACTAATATATTTGAAAAAACTCTTTTTATTGTCCCCCACATTTCTGTCCAGATTCAACTCCAGTTGATCTTTGGCCACATGATTTTTCTTCCTACAGAGGCAAGCGACATCTCTGAATTCTTCCCATGTAACCTAACCTTGCTTTATCTTGGTATACACCTTCCTTTTTTGACTTATTTCCAAGACAAGATCCCTGTTCAGCCGAGCCGGCTTTCTGCCTCGCCTGCTTGACTTCTGACATTTGGGAATTGCCTGTTCCTGTGCCCTCAGGAGGTGAGGTTTGAAAAGTGACCAGGTCTGATGGACCCCACCACCTGCAAAAACATTTTCCCAGGGGACCTTACTTACTAATTCCCTAAGCAGCCCAAGGTCTGCTCTCCTCATGTCCAGAGTTGAGGTTTTGCTGGCACTTTTTCTACTGTCAACAGAGATTTTAAACTCAATCTCTTCTTGGTCACTACCGTCTAGATGGCCACCATTCTCCACTTTGCTCATGAGATCTGCTCTGTTGACAAGCAGCAGGTCAAGGAGTGCATCTCTCCTAGTCGGATGCCTTAGGACCTGTTCCATATAGTTGTCATCCAGGTTTTTCAGGAATTTTTTGTCTTCGGTTGTATCAGCTGTGTGATGCTCCCACATAATGTCTGGCAAGTTAAAGTCCCCCATAATGACAAAGGCAGTTGACTTGGAGATGTCTCTTAGTTCCTCGAAGAATAACTTCTCAGCATCGTCATCTGGCTAGGAAGTCTATATAGCAGTCTCCCATGATGACACCCATGTTGTTTGTTTGTCCCTTGATTCTTACTCAGAGACTCTCAGCTGTGCCAGTGCCAGCTGTGAGCTCCATACATTCTAACCCTTCTATTGCAAACAATGCCATCCCTCTGCCTCTTCTGCCCTGCCTGTCCCTCCTGAGGAGCCTGTAACTGTCCAATAGGGCACTCCAGTCACAGGTTTCATTCCACCAGGTTATATCAGTGATGTCAAATCTCTGAGACTGGGCCAAAGCTTTGAGCTCCTCTTGTTTGTTCCCCATGCTGTGTGCATTGGTGTAGAAACATTTTAGGGGTGGTACGTTGTAGCCAACACATCTTGAGGCAGATTGAGTGATCCCATGAGTATTTGTTTCCTCAAGTTTTGGCACACAATCCCATCACTCATCACTGGCGAGCCTGGCTTTGTCCCTTCCCCCTTCCAAGCTAGTTCAAAGCTCTGTCAACAAGCCCCTCTAGCTCCTGTCCTAGAAATCCTTTTCCCCTCTGAGAAAGGTGCATCCTTTCAGGTGTCCGTAGACCAGGTGTTGAGTAGATCATCCCATGGTCAAAAAAACACAGATTATGTTATGCTTAACTATATTGGGATTTCCACGTCCTTTCTTATGCCTCTTTAGCTGTGAAGCTGCAGATGTATTGCCTGGACTGGTAATGTTTGACCTATCAGTAGCAACAGAAACCTACTATTTAGTAGAGAAATGAACTTCTAGTTTTGTATGGTGAGTCTTTCAGAGGCTGTATGAAACTGGACTGCCACTGTTCTCTCTAACCCTTTTTTTCCCTCCTCATGTGCCACTAACAGGGAATGTTAAGAGTAGCATGTGATGTGTAAGAGGTGTGACGGCAGCCACCAGTGACCCTTTGAGTTTACTTTCACTGATTTTACACCAGTGCAGAAAATAGATCAGAAGATTTCCTAATTAATTTTCAAAGAGTAGACATTGTCCTCTGATTTCTGCCAAAGAAGATATCCCCAGTTCTGAAACTGATAGAAAAGACTAAGAACTATAACTCCTGAAATCTTTGCTTGAAGTAGACAACATACCCTTTTTATGAAATTCTGTAATTCTTTAGTAATTAAGTACAATAATCAGTTTTGACAACATATCATGCATGCAGCCAGAAAAGAAAGCACTTAAAACAAATCCTAGCTTTGTGTAGGCATTCAAATTAATTTTTCTTCTGTTTGGACCTTTCATCTGCCATACCACAATATCACTTTCTGCCTATGAAATATGAAGAGATGCTACACAGTTATTTAGAGATCTTTGGTCAGTACAAATGAAGATAAATGTCCAAGTTATCTGATTGGTTTTCATTTACAGTGCATGCATTGGATCCCAAGACCCTTATTGTGGCTGGGACATGGTGATGAAGAAATGCACAACACTGGAAGAAAGTCTGAGTATGAGTCAATGGGAGCAAAGCATTACCGTGTGTCCAGTAAGTCCAAATGCATTCATTTCTCTCTTAAAACCTTTGATTCCATGAAAATTTCATGAAAACAAGTTGGCATAGATTTTGCAAGCTCAGAAAACTGTATTTAATAACATTTTTCTTATGTTTTCCTATCAGATTTTAGCAGAATATTTTGTTGCTATTCTATTTCATATTGAACTACTTATGTGATAAAATTATATAGAATAATTTCAAAGGGTGGTTAGTTTTTATCTGTAATGTCTGTGTCCCCACCTTGAAAACAAATGTTTTCTAACATTAGAGATACTGACATATTTTTCTCCATTATATACTATGAAAAATTTAATCACTAGTGGTATTATCTTTTCTTTTAAAGCCAAATAACTTCTTTAAAAGTCCATGAATTGTAAGGGTGAATTGTATGAGTTAAGTCTTGCCCACATCAATAACAGAGATGATAATTATAATAAATTTAATATCTGCAGTGGCTTGACACTTCTCTTTAAAAATTATTTCAAATAGATTTAATATAAAATTAAAACAACAACAAAGTTGATTGGCATCTCTCATTTTTAATGTGGTTCTGGTGACATTTTAATATTCATTCCTTTCCCTCACTCCAAAGCTCACAAAAAGGGGTTAAGAAGAATCTTCTTTGTGCTACTGAGCTCTTTTTTTTTTTTTTTTTTGGAGAGTCTTGCTTCTTTGTCCTTCTGCCCAGGAAGAGGGGAGCCTTTCCAACTCAATTCTGCTTTCATTACTAGTAAGGACTCCTTGAACTTGTCCCCACTCATTGCTGAATCACACACATCTATGAATTTATGCTCATATGATATTCATGTTCTAGTTTCCATGTGGTTATCAAGCTCTCTTAAGCTGGGCTTTGTTTAGTGAACTAGAGGTGTGCAAAATAAATATCAAGTTCTTCCAGCTTTGATTTGTGATCTCCACATGTGTTGCAGCAGCCTCGTAGATAGAAATCACTACACTGATTCTGAGGTTCTTGAGAACTTGCTCCTGTGTTCTGTGATTGACATTAAATAGCAATTTTTAAACTTTTTTTTTTTCAATTTTTAAAACTTTAAAATAATGTTTATGTCTTGTCCTGTCCTTTGCATCCATGCTCTCACACAAAGGCCTAATAAAAAAGGTTTGTGTTGAATTCATCTGCATTAACATTTGAGCTGAAATCAGGCACAAATTTGGGGCAAATACTACAATTTTTCCCATTTACTATTCATTGGTTCACATCACAAAGCAGTCTTGAAGCACACAAGCCACATTACTTTCAGATGAAATTAAAGCAAAAATGCTCCAACTACTATTAGGCATTCCATCTATGGCTAAAGCAAGTCCAAAGTAAAGCCCACAAAATACATATAGTGTATGTGTCAAGTCTTCAACATCAACTTTTATTTTCAAGATTTGCAGTGTATGTGCACACCACTTAATATAGACATAGGCATTGTCTCACAGAAAGTCTGGATTCAGTCACTGGTGCAGTCCTTGCCTCCATGATTGACAAGTAACTAAATGCACTGCACATTATATTATTTTCCAAATACGTGGAGTATGTGGTAATTCCTCAGGCTAAATGTGGTCTTGTGGGTGGGGGCTTTGCTGGTGGCCTAGTTGCTTTATGTGGAAGGATTACTGAAATGCACGCGTTGGTTGATATTTGCATGAGCAGTCTGCCTGCTGTGCTCAGTCTTTGAATTGTGGTATTAGCCCTTATTTTCTTTCATAGATATAAAACACAAGGCCAAGATGGGGTGGAGGGCGAAGGATGAATGATTTAGAAAGCATAATTCAATTCTGTTTCATTCAGCTGGAAAAACAATTATTTAGTATCTATTATATGACAGTTGCCTAGGATATTGCAGACTAGTCAAAGCAAGGGAGCACCTAAGGCTTGCTCAGAAATTCATCAATAGCTGTGAGACTTACACGGCCTATCAGAGATGCAAAGGTTTAGTGAACCTTCGTAGAAATGTAGTTAAGCAGATTGAGATTGCCTAATATAAGGAAGATTTTACAATTATCTATCTAAATTGAAAAGTGTTCTTTTATTCCATTACTGCCTTAAACCCCTAAACACCAGGCAACACATTATCGAACAAATTTGAAAATTTCATAGAAACTTACCTTTAAAATAACATTGTATTCTGGCAAACTGAAATTAATTACAATTTTGCTTAGAGAGGCTTTCAAATATTTGTTTTTATAGCATTTTTATGTGCTGTGTTCACAGGATATATAAGCCAAGATGTAATGAATTTAATTTTGTAGGCTATGTGCATCCTTAATATGGACTAGATTCATTTAAGATACTGTTGCAGGCAGAACATAAGGGGCTATTTGAAACCTTCCACCCGTCCTCTTCTGGTGCTGATTGATTCCAGTATCTTAATTGTTAGTAAAATTACACTTGTCTTTTTAACATTATAGAAACTTTTTTAGATTAATGCATGACCAGTTTCTTCTAATCTTGTATAACAGAGAGGTCTGTTAACACACTAGTTTAGCCCAGAATAAAAAGTGTGATCAGTTGCCTTTGAGAAATTACTTCCTAGGGAATTATTCATATGGCTGAATATTTATTGGCATGTCATGGTAGAGCAGGGAGGGGACTAGAAGAGGCAGCTGAGCATCTGTGTTACCATCACTCTGAACTTTGAAAATCAATTGTGAAAAATGTGGTTCTTTTGGTTATCTTGCTTTGATTTTAATTCTCAATTTGATTTTTAGGTTATTGTTTCAGTTGGTATAGCTACAGCAACTGTATATAAATATAGACAGTAATTAATGCTACGGCACATATATCTACTTTAGGCTTCTTCCAGTTGGTCAGTTATGCCTATTATTCATCCAATATTTTTGATAGTAATGAAGATTAATTGTTTTTCTGAAATATTTTCCAATGGGACTTGCAATCTGTCACTTAAAAATACACTGACATTATCAAAGAGCTTTTACAAGGAAAATAAAAATTATTCTAAAAACATTTTGGGGATTTTTGTTTTGTTTTGGCTTTATTTTGTTGTAACATAAGCATGCAACATGAAATGGGTTTATTTTCATGGTTGTGCTCAGAGAGAGGGTGTAGTATGGGATCATACCTGATTTCATTAACAGCTTCAGTAGGTACTCCAGATTCACTGCATTCCAAACAATGTAATCTCAAACCAGAGGTCTTGTGACACATTTAAGAACTGAGTCACTGAAGATTTGACCTTTACTCTGAGTACAAACCAGTAAGACAAGGGTGCAGAGAGGCTCAAGGCAAAGATTGATATTTGGAGGACATTAGAAAGAAAGAAAGGTCTAGGAGTATCTGCAGAAGGGAAAGGGTGACAAAAACGGGAAAAAGAGGGAAAGCAGAATGTAGCTGTGCCAGGATAATACAGCTATATTGTCTGATTGATTGTGATTTTGCCCTTGAGGTGTGTCAGATTGCAAAAGGTTAAGGGGCATAGATTCTGGCAAGGGTTAAAAAGGCCCCTCATCCCTACATTCTGTTTTCCTGTAGTCATATGATGAAATTGTTTGATGTCACTTCTGAAAGGGAGATATTCACAGAGAGGCAGAGCAGGTGAGTCTCGGGGAACAGCAGAGACCACAGTGGGATGATCTTTGCAAGAGCAGCAGAAAAAAAAAAAAGAAGCGAGAGAAATATGCCACCAGTTTATCTTTCTAAGCTCCAGCTTTCAACTATGTTTTATGTATACTTTCTCTGCCACTTAATATAAATTATGGTAACCATAGACAACTGTAGCTTTAATTTATAATTGTAGGTGTAACAATAAAGATGTTTTGGTGCAGCACAGAAACAGCAAGCCATAAAGGCATTTTCACACCTCTGACACTAATTAGATTGGAGACGTATAATTGTTAGTTTATGGATTATGTATATTTGTTAGACCAGAAGTGTAAGAGAGAATGGGTTTACTTGCCACTTAACAAGAAGAAAGTATTTCCTGTTGTTTATTGAAAACCGACAGAGTATACTCTGCCTTAGCAAAGGTGAGTCAGTTATTTTCAATAAGCATCTGTCAGCAGAATTTTGAAATGATGAGTGGTGGTAATGTCAGTTATAGCTGACAGAATATGCACATAGCTGTTCATGGACAAGCTATATCTGTGAAAAATAAAATTGTGAGAAAAGTAATTAATAGTGAAATTATGGAATCTTTGCCACGGTGGAATGAATCAGCCAACACCCAGTGTGTCAGAGAAAGCATGTCTTGTGCTGTAATCAAATCTCTTGTATCTTCAAATTATTTGTGAAATGTATACTTCCATTACCACTGTTAAAAAGAAACAGTACTCAAAATAGCAAAGGGAGACACCATTTCAGATCAGTTATGACAATCTACAACTGTAATTCTTATTTCAATATATAAGCAAATATTATAGTGTTATGTTCATACACATTTGATGAAATATGCATGACTACAACTGATACATATTTATTTTTATCTAAGAGTGACTTTAAATGCTATTTAGCCTGCACTTGTTGGTACTGTTGTCTTGATTGAAAGTTAAAATGTGGCAATCAAAAGGCAAATCCCATAGCATTTAAGTGAAAAAGTGGCCATCATTTCAATTTAGGATCACAGGTTTGTTAAGATTAACACCTTGCTAAAAGGATAATATGAAAGTCTGTTGAGAGCTGTTATCCCTCCCCATTCTCTTTAGAAATTCCAGTAGCCACGGAGGCTGCTGCAGTTTCCATTGGCTCATTTTGTTTCAGCTGGGCAGTAAAGATTTCTTATTAAATGTGTTATGACTGCTTGGTGGAAACATTCTAGTCAAGATAAGAATGGTGTGACTCTTCCAGCCAAAGGTGTTGAGAATTTAATTCTATAGGAACAAACTCATCATGTAGGGTTAGGTGCTGCTTTTTGGAGATGTTTATAGGATTTATACATATAATTACATCTGATGTTTAGTGACTGTCATATTTAAAACCACATTTCACTTTTATGAAATAAAAGCTTCAAAAAATATAAAGCTTCAAAAAAACATTGTCAAAAAGAGAAACTCATCATGGAGATTTGAGTTTGATTGATCCAGTTTTGTTACCCTGGACTTTTACGGTATCATAGAATCACAGAATGCTTTCATTGGAAGGGAACGTAAAGATCATCTAGTTCCAACCCCACTGCCAAGGGCAAGGACACCTTCCACTAGACCAGATTGCTCAAAGCCCCATCCAGCAGGGCCTTGAATACTTCCAGAGATGGAGCATCCACAGCTTCTCTGGGAAACCTGTTCCAGTGCTTCACCATCCTCATAGCATCCTCATTTCTTCCTTATCCTCTGCTGGCTCTTCCTTTTGATCTAGATTTGGGTTTTACAGTCAGTATCCAGGTTCCATTTTCACAGGAAAATTTTAGAAAGTAGGGAACACAGTCATCAGAAGACAGTGGAGAAAGTGAAACTATAGTTTCTGTTGACTCCCTGTAGGCAAGTATGAATGTGAAAGGTAATAGTTAGTTGTCATTACTGTTATTGCTATAGTGTTGACATCCAGTGGCTCATATCAGTCAGAAGTCATGATAATTATGCAGCTACAGAAATTAAAAGGGGAGCTTGCTGTCTGGAAGTTATACCTCTCCAGAGGAGGCTTTTATTGTTGATGGCTGAAGGCTGAACCTTCATGCACTGCAATAAAAAGAGGTTTTATGAAGGAACTGTCAGGCCTCAGGTAAGCTTTTCTGTTGTGTTTATTTCTAGATGAGGAATCTGACAGTGGATGGACATTTTGGAACATGGTCACAGTGGAAACCTTGCACGCACACTGACGGTGCCAGTGTTGGCTCCTGCGTCTGCAGGACACGTGTGTGTGACAGTCCTGCTCCTCAGTGTGGAGGTTGGCTGTGTGAAGGACCAACCATGGAGATTGCCAACTGTTCCAGGTACACAACACAATTTCAGGTTCTATCATTTATGGTTTAAAAGTTTTTAACTTAATTAGAATATTTTTTTTTCCTATGGTATATTCGGGAGGAACAGGAGTGTCCTTTCTAAAAGTTCCCAAATGCAAGGTACAGCGTGTGAATTCTGTTAGCTTTTTTGTTATATTACAAATGAGGTATTGATGTCTAATCAGAGTATCCTGTTGAATTTGAGAACTAATGCATTTTGGCACTTAATTAATACTCTTTTTCCTTTAGAATCATAGAATCATTTAGGTTGGAAAACACCCTCAAGATTGAGTTCAACCATTAATAATCACTGCCAAGTCCACAACTAAACCATGTCCCTAAGCACCATATCTACATATCTTTTAAATACTCCCAAGGATGGTAACTCCACCTCTTCCCTTCTACCCTTCAATGCTTGACAACCCTTTTTGTGAAGGAATTTTTCCTAATATTCAATCTAAATCTCCCGTGGCAAAGCATGAGGCCATTTCCTCTCATTCTGTCACTTGTTACACTGGAGAAGAGACCAACTCCCACCTCATTACAACCTACTTTCAGGTAGTTATAGAGAGCAATTTGGGGTCCTCTGAGCCTCCTTTTCCTCCAGGCTTTAATCACTTTACTTTCAGAAGGGTTAGCAAAATTTGACATTTTAATCTCCCTGAAAACAATATGTAATTAAAAGTTATATTCAGAATTTGATACAGGAATTTGCATATGAAGTTTACCCAGAATAAAGAGACCAAAAGCAACTAAATAGCTTCATAGCTTTGTACTTCTTTTGTGGTGGGATAATTTTAGCAGTTGCTGGTTACAAAGCATGGAATATGGAATGATCAGAGTATCTTTATTTTGGTTCAGTATTCTTGAAGAAATGGAACACAATGCACTATTAATGACGTCTACAGAAATATTAATAGGCCAGATTCTGCTGTCAATCACACCTAATCAGCCATTCGCTATGTATAACAGATGACAGAGCCTGAGCTTTTTATTCTACCAGAAATGGAGGCTGGACACCATGGACATCTTGGTCACCTTGTAGTACCACTTGTGGAATAGGCTTTCAAGTTCGTCAGCGTTCCTGCAGCAATCCAACCCCCCGACATGGAGGACGCGTCTGTGTGGGACAGAATCGTGAGGAGAGGTGAGTTACCTTTTTTCTATTGTCTGATTTAATTTCTTCTGCTCAGTTGTATTCAATGGGACATCTTTTCTTTTACTTACCTTGTTTTTCTCTTCCCCTTCCTTTCACTCTCTTTAACTTCACTGCTGTACAGTAGCAGTGTTCCCATTAACAAGGCTGTGGGTCTGCAGCGGGTCTTTCATCTTTCACTTAGTTTCATCCCTTCTGAGCCACCTGAGAGCTCCTGGCAGTGCCAGAGAATTCTGCTGAAGCAACGTGCTGCTGTCCCCTGAGACCCTGAAAATTGATTCTCCTTGTAAATTGATTGCACTGTGTTTGAATTGTAACCTGCCCAGCCTCAAGACCTGGAATTCAGAGCAGAATATAATAAAGTCACAGCACTATGTTACTGATGCTTTGAGTTCATTTTTTTCTGTCCTAAATGAATTAAGCATTTCTATAACATGAAAGGAAGTTTCAAGGGCTTTGTTTTTGGTTCAATAAATATAATACACCATGAACTCATATCGTTTAGTAAGGTTTCATGCTTGGGCTTTTTTTTAATTGTTTGTATATATAAACCCCTGAGCATACCAAGTCAGCTCAGATTTTGATTTCACCATGTGCTGCTTTGGCACCAGTCTAAGTATTTTGTCACTAGCTCCAAATGTCAAGTTCAGGCCTTTCATTCCATTTTCCATGCACCCTAACATCTCAAATTTTTGTGTTTGCAGTTTTAACAGGAATTAAATATTTCTTTAAATCAATATATTCAGATAAACTGCAACTCTTGTGTGCATTATGTTGTTTCTAGAGGCATACCAGAAAGCTAGATAGCAGAAGACTGGTGTTGGTGTATGAATGTGGAGTCCTGTAGTCATCAGTTCCAAGAGATGTATGCAGATACAATTCCACTCAATATGCAGTTAGAGCTTACTTCAATGTTTCTGTATGGATGATGGGAGTATCCTACATTGCTGTTGGATGTAAACAGAGTTCAGTAACTTTTATGATGAGTTTCAGTGAGGCATTTAATTGAACACCAACTCTGGTGTTTCTTCAGATTAAGAGATTCATTGAAGGAATTGCATTGTTATGCATTAACAGATCACCAGTCTTTCTAACTCTTAAATGTAAAGGATCAGCATTGCAGAACAGGTGAACATTCTTTGCTTTTTTAGGGCCATGAATATTTATCATTTCATCACAGTGGAGAGCATTTTGTTATTTTTTAAATTGCTTTCTGAAAATAGGTTGCCCAACCAAAAAGCCATCACCACCAGAGTAGATTGTATCAGCTGTTACTTAGCTCTGTCCCAGCATGAATAACAGTTATTGATTTTCTTGGACTGAGAGGTCAGTCCAGGGCAGGACACAATGAGACTAAATATAGAAGAAAGTAGTTTAGCTTGGATAGACTTTTTGGTGATGGACTGTAGATGTTAGTAGTCATTGTTCATTTTAGTTTCACATGGAATAAAAGTCCAATAAGAAGTTTCAGAGAAACAAAGAAAACTGTGGGAAATATTTTCTTAATTATAGCAGAATATGTTGAGTGTTAAGAAAATGGGTGCACTGTAAAAGCAGTTACAAAATGGAAAGTGGTACTTATGATGAGTTGAAATAATGGCAGCCCATAAAGAATGATTTTTGGTATGTAACAATTCTGAAGGAACAATACGCTTATGTTGCTTTGCTTTTGTAGCCTGCAGGTTATTTATCCTTTCTCTCTTTGTCTAGTTCAGCAGCAATCTGGAATGTATGTGCCTGTGAGTTTACTGCAGGATGCCTTTTTCTCTCATAGTTCTTCTGTCACTTTCTCCTGTCTCCTTGAAACATCGTTCACTCTCACTGGCCCTGCACCTTCCTCTCATTCACAGCTTGCTCACAGCTGACCTTCCTCCCTCTATCCTGTTTGTCATCTCTGTTATGTCCTGATACTTTTAATAAATTTTAAATAGGACGTTTTTTCCAGAGGGTGTGATAAGTTAGGGAATTTTGTCAAATAATTTGTAAAACAGCTAGAGGAATGAGGCATCAGTTATTTGCCAGGATTTTTGTCAGTGTTAAGCCAAGTACTTGGATAAATCTTTTTGAGCTGTTAAGAGCAGAGTCCTGGGAAACTTGCCAGCCAGGGCCCATCCCAGCACCCCAAGCAGGGGAGCAGGGCAAGCCTGGAGATTGTGACCAGATCCAACCAAGAGTCTATATCATAGGTGATATCATGGCCTTGAGAGAGGTCCAGGTAGGAAGTTAAGGCAGAGACTGTGGTTAGGAACGGTTGAATAGAGCTTCTTGGCCCATGGGTGTGGACAGGGTTTCCAGGTAAACCTAGTTGGGGCCATTAGGGCTTTATGAGTGTCCTCATTGTTCTGACAGTTTGTAGTGAGTTTTGAGCTGGCAGGGCAATGGAGTACCAGTATTTGCAATAGTCCTCATTTAACCATTTTGCTCCTATTGGAGTCACATCTGCAGCAAATGGAAACAGTTCCTTTGAGAATTGAGCCCAGTACATTTAGGCAGGCTGAACAAATATTACATGTGCAGTAAATCCTAAGAAACATTTACTGGTTTTTTATCCAGAGTGCCAAAAAGCAGCTTCTCAGATTTTCTCATTTAAATCAATTGATGCTTCTAAATATCCTAATATTTTACTTTCTTAATGACCCAGCTCATATGTAAAATGAAAATATGTGCAGTCTTAGTAAAATTTGAATTAATTGGTTTACATATTGTGTACATTTCTCTTTATAAACACACGTACATTAATCACCTTCACATGTTCAGGGGTATAAAGGTAGGATTCAGTTTCCACAGCCAACATCATGCCAAACTTTAAAACAGCTTTTCAACAAACAGTGATTTCAGTAGAAATCCAGTACATAACTCCTTAGAAAGCAAACACAGAAAAGGCAGTGTATATCTGAGGTAAATTCACCTGCAGATGTGAATGCACATATTCATCTTTAGAGTATTTGCTCATGTGTTAAGAGCTAAATGTTTGTTTAGGTTATGTTTGTTTTACCGCATGAAAGCCATGATCCTATCATGGCTAATCTATCGGGCAGTTCTGTGCTTGCTGGTCATTCCTTTGAAATCAATGGCAATATTTACCAATTTAAAGTGTTGAAGATAGGTTAAGTTGTTGCATGATCTGCTGCTAAAGGGGTGTGTGGGGGTGGGAAAGCAGTTGAGAGACAGCGGCAAATACTCATGTTACAATGTAAATTCCCCTTGCAAAAGTAGGTTAGAAGTGCAGCTGTTGTGCGTTTAGACAGAATATAGAGAGGGAGTAAAAACAACATTGCAAGAAAATTTGCTAATCAGATAATAATTTTGAAGTTAAGACTCCAGATGGAAGACATCCTGATGAAATTCTTAGGGGCTTAAAAATTTCTGATTTTTCCTACATGAGAAATATTCACTGAAGCTGCTGGAAAACTCTCTAGATCATAGTTTATAGAGTCTGTACAATCCTGTCTTGACATTATCATGAAGTGAGAATGTTTGTCCTTTCTGTGGAATATGCTGTAGATATGAACTCATTAAGTCCAGTGGTCTCCTTACTATCTGTGCAGACATGGAGGACATTAAAATTGCTTTCAGTGGGTGTACTTATCTTTTATTACACAGGAAAAAATAGAAAGAAAAAAACCCCATGACAATTAGAAAAATAAATTGGCTGCAGATGAGGAGTAAACAACTGAAAGCCCTGTATATTTTGGGGTATATAAGAAGATTAGAAGCAGTAGATGTTGTCATGTTTATTTTTTTTTGTACATAGTCCTCAGCAGACATTCAGCTTTTGAGTTTGTTTCCATGAGAAAGAGGAACTATTGAGAGTCAAGTGCCTATTTTGTGCAGCACTGCTTGTTTCTGACTGGTGTGAACAAGCCCAGTTCCCTTCAGCAGAGCAGATCAAACACCACAGAGCAGATCAAACACCACAAGGCTTTAGGCTTGCTTACAGTCCCATGCATGTCTTGTCTGCTGGGAAGTGGGAGCTCCAGTCCTCCTTGCTTTCTCTGCTCCCTCCTCTTCCACAAAAGTCCCTGAGACCACATGCCCCAGGTCCTGCCACCTTCCACAGGTCTCCTGGGTGGGTATTTCTGCCAATTCAAAAATTTCAGTCCAGTAGAGCATGTGTGTGTCATGTGTCTGCCTTCAATTAAAGGAATCTGACATTCCCATCAGCCTCAGTAAAGTTAGTGCTTCCCAGTAAGTTACCAGCTGGTAATCACAACTACCCACCACATAACATTACGTTTCATAGGAATGGGAAGGCTAGTTTGTTTTTCTTAAACACATAGTAGTATAATATAGCTCAAAATTAAGAAGTATTTGTTTAAATAGCATCTCTCTGTGGAATAAAGGGGACGCATTTGTAACTGTCATGCCTGTAGTACTCTGGGCTGGATGGCAACACTGAAATAAGTTGTATAAATTGATGTTTTATTAAAGGCTGAGATTTTTATAGGAACAAGAATAGTAATGCCAGTTGTACTGAAATTGCCTGGTGTAAAATTTACTGTAGGAACTAGTAGCTGTGGAGAAAAATGGACATTGGATGTTCTCCCTTCCCCCAGTATGACAATTCCTTTATTAGGGCATTTGAACTTGGGTTCACTAAAAGAGAAAACATGAAGAGTCACAGTATAAAACCCACATTTCTTTAGGCTGTTCTCCCTTCTGACCTCATTGCAGTTAGGTTAGGGGAGAGGGCACTGGTTTCACAGATTCAAGTTTCTTGCATTGCATGTTTTGTTGAATTACTGTAAAATGTTAGCCCAGTGGATCCTGAGAACAAAATTAAGAGGGGAAGAAAGAGCAAAAGGGAAAAAGGGTTGTTGAGTGACTTGAAATGCAGCCAAGAACAGATATAATGAAACTTGGCTCAAAGCCCCATGCTGTAGCACAGCTCTCAAAGATCAATTGCAGGGATGTCTCTAGCTGTGAAAACATACCTGATGTTTTCAGATGCTGGCTGGCTGAAACGAAAATTAGTTTCTACTTGTATGCTGTGTTGGGTTTTGTTTTTTTCTTTTCATGAAGAAAAGGAAAAATTGACACTTCTGGTTTTGGCTTTTTTACAAAATTGTTTCCTAAACTGAAGTAGTTTGCATAGAGATTTTAGAGCTTTTTTTGTCTGCTTCTTTGAATAGTGTTGGTTAACAAAATTGCCAGGCCTTTGAAGTGCTTACTGTGTCAGTTATTAGGTTTCTTTTCTGTGTCCTGCTTAAATGAGAGAGTGGGTGGTAGGGCACATGGGCACTAAAAGAGGCACTGCACTGTGACATCTCTCATCTAAGTAAGATCTGTCACATCTAACTTCAGGTGTTCATAAATGTGAGTGCTTACACATGAATGAGCTGTCTGAACTTTCACTATGGTCTGTAAAAATCTAGTTAATACAGGCTGTGGAGAACAGTAATTTGTCCCCTTCTACTGTATATCCCTGAATTTCTTCAAATTAATCATTGTAATCACCATAGTTTGTATTGACCAAATTTCCGTTTTCTGTAGTGGGAGCTTAGATATCCGTCTCCCATGCAGCATTTATAGTCAATGAAAAGAGAACTGTACACTGAGGGGTGTATTTTTATGACCCACATTAGACAATAATTTTAGGGTGACATAAATAATATTTTTAACAGGGCTCTTTCTTTTCGTGATCTGTTGCTCAAGTTGAGATGACTCCTTCATTTTTAGACAGCTACCCTGTACATGCCTATATTTTAAGCCAAGATGAATTCCTTAATTTTACTTTTTGCATAGCTTAACATCAGTAATTCTCAGCTTCATGGCAGACTTACTTTGCCCTGCTATGTGTGTGTCCCAAATTAACTTCTCACATCTTCATTAAGAACTAATGCAATTATGCAAAATATGTACTAATTTGACTAAATAAATGCTGATGTTATGTGAATACACATTCTCAACAAATGATCACAAACGGTGACAAACATTCACATAAATGACTGCATGTGACAAAGAATGTGTGCAGTTGTTGGAGTTTTAGGGAAAGAATATCCAGGCGCAGAACATTCCTATACTTATTTAATGATCGGATAATGTGAACTCTGAATTGCAAATACTGAACACGCAGAAGGGGAACTTGAGAATCTTGGGGCTTTCAAAAAAAAAAAAAAAGTAGTTGTGGTTATTCTTGAAAATGACAACTGTTCATGCTGTCATTTCTCTTTTTGTATAAATGAATAACTGGAGTATTAGAGTCAGTTTTCATTGCAGGAGAGTGCAAAGTGATGGAAACTTGTTAGAAGGAAAAGACATTGGATTTTGGATGACTGGTGTAAAAACAGGATATGCTGTAACAGATTGATTTGTTCATTCAGAACAGTCAGTAGTTGTAGCAAGAGCTACCCAGACTCATCCATAAAATATTAAAACATAGCTTCAGAGTTGTCTGTTTTCTGACTATCTGCTGTAGCTTTGTTTTATCTGAAGTAAAAGCTTGGTCTCTTAGAGACCCCTCGTCACACTTGCTGGTGGCCCAAATCTTTTGGACTTGTGTAGGGGTTCCTTAAAAAGCAGCATATGCTATGGCTAGAGTTATTGGATGGCACACCCAAAAAATAAGGAATCTTTGTTTTTAACAAAAAATGAAAAAGCTCACTAAAAGTTTGGACCTTCCCACTTGTCTGAATGTCTTGTTACAATAATGACAGCTCAGTATTAAAATATATCTGCTTCCCTCAAGAACCCACTAGGCTCCTGAATCAGTTTGGAGCCCACTAGGAAATATTTCAAGGATTATAATAGCTAAAAACACCTTTTAAAAGATAAAGTAATCACATTATGAAAACAGTACAATTCTTTATGTCTAGAATCAATGTTTGAACTTTTATTTTGCCCATAAAAGCAGAGACGCTGTGGAAAGCAAAAAGCAAGTTTAGATCTCTGAAGATGAGAGAGATGGATCCTAATCAATTCTTAGCTAGAAACTGATAAAAGACTGCCTGTCTAAATGTTTGACTGCCCCAGATGTATAGCCACATCTGGTTTTAATAAAGTAGTTTTCAATCTTGCTTACGTGCTTGCAGTACAATAGCATGGTTACATTGCATGGATTGTATAGTCACTGAATAAAGCAAACAAATGCTTTACCCACGCAATTGCAGCCTAAAAAAACCACAAACCCTCAAATGTTTAAACACTCTGTGCAGTGTGACAACTGTTAGTTTGGTGCTTGATGAATAGCGAGAGGCCCTTTGTATAACATATTTCCCCGTACAAACATCTCTCTGAATTATGCAAATGAGGGGCTTTTCAGGCAGGTCTTGTACTGATACTAAATAGATTCTTTGTCTCCTTGTTTGTCTCTTCTCACAGGTACTGTAACGAGCATTTGTTGTGCCCTCCTCATGTATTTTGGACAAGCTGGGGTCCATGGGAGCGCTGCACTGCTCAGTGTGGAGGAGGGATCCAGGCACGGCGTAGGACATGTGAAAATGGCCCTGACTGCCCTGGCTGCAGCGTGGTGAGTAATTTTTAGCTTTCTGGTCAGCACATATCTATGGCCATATGCCATGGATGTCTCTATGCCATAGAATTATAAAATCATTTAAGTTGGAAAAGACGTCTAAGGTCATCAAGTCCACCATTAAGCTGTCCCCAAGTGCCACATCCACATGTATTTTAAGTACCTTCAGGGATAGTGACTCCACAACTTCCCTGGACAGCCTGTTCCAGTGCTTTGACAACCCTTTTAGTGAAGGATTTTTTCCTAATATCAAATCTAAACCTCCTCTGGCACAACTTGAAGCCACTTCCTCTTGTCCTATCTCTAATGCCCTATGTCCATAAAGCATCTGTGTATGTCTATAAGCTCTACCCCTAAGTAGTCACCAGACTATTTTTGTCTCTGTGTTGCTTGTGTATGCTGAAATCCACACAATTTATCAATCAGAAATATATATAATTCAGCTTTTTCACGGTATCATCTAGAATATGAGCTTCCTGAGGCAAGGTTGGTGCAGACGTGTCCTTGTGGATTTATGGTGGGTTTTATTTTTATGACCAGAGTACGTAGGATCTCTGGCTATTAGCCCAGGACTCCACTGCGTCAGGTTCTGTACAGCAGAGAAAAAGATAGGTTGCACATCTAAGTACATAAGGAGCCAATCAATGAATACATGGAAGCACCAGGAAAATGCTGAGGTAAGATTAGATAGCAATAGTAATCAGCACAGTGGTTGCCTAGAGCTGTCAGGCTTTTAAATTACAGTGGAATGATTTGAATGAATGCAAGTGCTTTATGGATACCCAAATTCATTAAGAGAAACATATGGGAAATCTTGTAGGCAGTTTTTATTATATCTGAACAAATATAGGTGGTAGGTTTTGAGTGATGGGAACATCAAAATGGGACATTACTTTCTCGAAGGTGAATGGGATGATGCATAGTAGTATATGGGTGAAGTGAGACAAATATAGTAGAGACGTAGAGAGAAGGGTGACATTCACTGCAGCATGCTAGGAAGATAACCTTAGCGTTAGAAGCTGAAGCAAAGTCTTAGAAAGTGTAGGCTCATGTCAAAACATGAACCTCGGGGTGCTCTTCCATGATAATTTGAAATCTAGTTCTGAATTGTCACTGGAGTATTATGTAGAAAGCATAACCTACGTGAAAATATGAAGTGGCCAAAACTGTGGAAGACAAATTCTGCTTGTGAGTGACAGATGGAGGTGTTAGTCTCACCAGTGACCAAGAATGAGCACAGCTCAAAGGAAAAATGAGAATACTTGTACTCAGTGGCCAAGCTTAATGTTGCACACTGAGAAACGTACTCAGTTTTGTTATTATTAAAGAGGCAGAAGAAAAAAAAATTTTTTTCACATATTAAACCAATTTTTACATGCCTTAATTTCAGAGAGTAGGCTTAATTCTGAGGTTTGTCATCATCTGTAGTCTATTTGTTTGGCAGTAATTAAATACAAAAGAAAGGATAATTTATTACTTTTTTCTTTTTGTGCATTTTCCCAGGATTTGTTCTCTTTTTAAAATTTACTCTGATGATAGAATTGCATTTTCAGTAGATTGAAAACATCCAATAGGTTTGTTCTTTTGTTTCAGCTGAACTTTAAGAATTAACCAAATAATTTAGAATTATATCCACTTTTCCAAAATATTTGTCTCCCCCTGCTGGTACACAAAAAAAAGTAGATATATGGTCTAGAAATATTGTTAAACCTTCCCGACAAGAACAGAAAACAGCAAAATATGAAGGTTTTCTGTCTCATCCCTTTTTATCCCACAATAATGTTTTGAAAGAAAACACTGTTTTGTTTTGCACAGAATCTTCCCATGGTCTGAAATGGAAAATACATAGCTCTAATTTTCTTGGAAAGCTCCTTGAGGAAACTAGGAAAACCTGAAGTGTAAAAATTTCCTATTGTAACTTACTTGAGATCAGTGTTATTGGGGCTTGTAATGTGTTAACGGTCTGAGCACATTCTCTGCTGTGTCACAGAATAGTTACCGTTCAGCTATGGAAATGTTTTGGACATTTCTTATTAATTAGAAAACTACGATGTTGATGGTTTCAAAAAAAGCCTTTAGCTTTGGAGTACACAGCTGTGTTGCTAAAACTGAGGCACCAATGGAAAGCCATCCAGGGTAGAAATCCTCTATAAACCCTAATGTTCTTTCAAGACGAAGGTTTTGGGTATATAGTCTCTGTTCTAAGTTTCAGTGAATTTGAACTTTTAAGTAGTCTGTCTTGACTCAGAGGTTTTGCAGCCATAGCAAGACCTTGTCACCAAGTGTACCTGGAAAAGAAAGTACTTTATTGCTTATAAGAGTTTATTTCATTAATGTAAGAAAGAGCAATTGGAAATATTTTTATGCCTTCTTGTAATTGTTGAATTTATATTAATAAAATCCTATGAATGAGGAGTATGCATATGAAACTTTTTTATTTATCAGATGTTCCTGTGCTTCAACCAATTTTTTGTTTTTATTATTGTAGGTATGTATCTTTCAGAACAATTAGAATTATGAATTTTTACCATAGTGAATAAAGGAGAAATTGATGTGTCTTGTTACTACTATTTTCCATTCTTTACTGGTTGTAGTGATACTCAACTTAGGTTATACAAGATATTTAGTGAATTTAATTTATTTCAAAAAACTTATATTCTGACTATCTCTGAGTACTTTGGAAGCTAAATAATCTCAGGAAAAGTTGCAGTGAATGTGGTAGTAATCTACCCTTTCTGCTGTTTATTTTGTCTGAAGTAAAACACATTATGAGCCAAACATTTACCAAGTGAATTAAAGGCATAGCTGATAATAGTGTCAGGGACTTAAAATGCCAAGTTCTTGTTTTCAGCCACTAGATGATAGCTTTAAACTATAAAGAGACTCTCCAGGTTTCTTGTTTTCCTTTTTCAGTGAGGATGAACTTTGTAAAACTTTCACATTTGAACAGCATGAGTTGCCATAGGCCCTCTACAGCTGTGGCCTGTGAAAAGAAGAACAGTCAGAGGACAGAGGACTGGAGAACATATTATTCAAGAAGATAGTAACTATATTAAGCTTCATTTCATCTTGAAATGAAATGTTTGATGCATCAGAGGTGCAAAGTGGACTAAATGCTGTCTTGGGACCCCTTTCAACTACACCAATTCTTTGGTTTTAGAACCATTTTTCAATAGGGAATCGTGGGAGAAAAACAACAACAATTGTTTCTGTGCAGCTTAAGAAAGGCAGTCTTACAGCGTGTTTGCCAGCAATATCAGGGGACCAGATTTAATTTCCTAGGAGAACCTGCCTCTTCTGTTTTCCAGTCTGCAACCAGGCTGTGAGACTGCAGTATAGCCAATCCTAATCTATTTGGCTGCCCTCATTTTGCAGCATTTACTATATTAATGGCTATTGTCTGTGTCCACCTAATAATTTATACCACATAATTTTTAATGAACAGTTTTTCTTCCTTTTAGTTTGATAGTATTGCTCCTAGGCTGTAATATCACAGCAGGCAGCTTCTGCCTGTGTTTTAATTTTTGAACGTTTCTCATCAGCTAGTTTCTTGGCTTTATCTGTCTTATAGCAGATATCAGTCAAGACACTTCAGGATTTTTTATCAGGACTTAATATACTGAGTTCTCTGCTATTATTTCCAACCTAGCATTTTATAAAATAATAATGATAAATCTTTTGATGCATATAAATATTTCAAAGGGAGAAAACCGTGATGGTATTTTAAAGGTGCATCTCTTGCTGAAGTGCACTTAATACATGAAAATGGATGGCTAGAGAGTTAGGACTGAAGGCATTTTCACTGAATATAGAAAACCATAAATCATTATGATGTAGGAGAACTAGACCACGGAGACTCATTAAGGTCAAAAAAATGAAGCTCAAAATCAAAATCTGGAGTCATAAGGACATGTTAAAGTCTTTAGGTTAATCAAAGTTAGTAAAGAGTGCTTGAAATTGTCTAATAAGAGATAGGACCATCACCAGCCAAATACAGGAGCAGCTAAAATCTAGTAATGAAAAGCTTAAGTGGATCACAAAACAGGTATTAGTCTCATGTATGCAGGTGATACATGCTCTAGAGAAGGAACTGTGGAATTCTGTGGACTGTGCTCAGAGAACAAACATTTTTAGATTTTACAGCATGCTCTGATAAGTTGTATGTTTGTTTCAGAAAATGCTTCTTTTCCCCTGAGAAACAAAATCTTGCTTGAATTTGCTTCAGGCCAGTAATAAAAGAATAACTTTTTAAATAAATTAACTGGAATGAGTAATCTAGTTTGAGGCTCAAGTTGGGTGACATACTTTATAAATGTCTGTGTTCTCATTTCAGTCATGCTAACATATACATTAATTTTAGGTTTTGATCTGGGAGACTGGTAAAGGGTATATACTTTCCGCATAGGGGAACAAACAATGTTGGGTGCTGCTGTGGAATAAAAAAAAAAAAATAAAATTATTTGTTTCTTAGAAATAGTTGCTACTTCATTAATCTATTATTGTTGTTGTTATTGTTATTGTTTCAACATTCTGGAATTATGCTGAATACAAAACTGTGAAGAAAAACTATCTGTATCCTAGAGTTCTTGTTATGACACAAGATGAAAAAAATGTCTGGGGAAAAAAGCAAATGTCAGCATTTTTTTCTTTCATCACGTTTTTACAGGGAATTTGAAAATGGAAGGTTTTCAGAAGTACTTTGTCTGTCAGAAAGAACAGTGTGCCTTTAAAATACTTCCATCTCACAAAACAAATTTGAAAGGTCTAGTTTAGAAAAGGGGCCAGAAAATAAGATAGTTATGGCTTTTTTTATATAGTTATTTTTAGTTTCCATTTGCATTAAGAAAAATCTTCTCTTGCAAAACCAGAAAACAGTCTCACAAGCATGTAGTATAGGAAACTGTACTGTTTATATGAAGTTTGCCTACTTTAGTCTCATTTCCTTTCCAATCCTTTTTTTTTTTTCTGTCTGTAATATAAACTCCATTGAGTATTAGCTGGTTTTTTATCTTTTAAAAGTTTAGCAGTCTCCCTTCTTTTGGTGCTGCATATGCTATTGCAATCGCAAGCAACGACAAGTAATTAAAGAGGATAAAACAAAAAAAAATCAAAATCATAGAATCATAGAATCAACCAGGCTGGAAAAGACTCCGAGATCATCAAGTCCAACCCTTGATCCAACACCACTGTGGTTACTAGACCATGGCACTAAGTGCCACATCCAGTCTCATCTTAAAAACCTCCAGGGATGGTGACTCCACCACCTCCCTGGGCAGCCCATTCCAATGTCTGATTACTCCCTTTGTAAAAGATTTCTTCCTAATATCCAACCTAAACCTTCCCTGGTAGAACTTGAGACCATGCCCTCTTTTCTTCCTGATAGCTACCTGGGAGAGGAGACCAACCCCCACCTGGCTACAACCTCCTTTCAAGTAGTTGTAGAGAGTGATGAGGTCTCCCCTGAGCCTCCTCT
>JAWWLV010000088.1:80384803-80400378 GCA_035041135.1 Platyrinchus mystaceus
CGAAGACTGGCCACTTACTTAGTTTTCTAAGTAAAAAGAAGTACAACAACATGAAATGCCCTATCTATAAAGTTAAATCTGACTTTCCATGGTAGTCCCAATGAAAAACTAAGTCCCAAGAAAAACTAACTAATGTTGCCTTAAACTTCATAGGAAGAATAAATATGTATGAACAGAATTTCCTGTGTTGTGAGAGGCTGGTAGGATGAAATGTGGAGAAGAAAGGAAAATTTAATAACGAAGAGAGCAAGTTATTTTAAGTTACTACAGGTTATTACAAGAGCATTTGTTCTTGCTAAAGTCACAGAAGGGCTTTGCTTAATATAGTCAGACAAATGGAAAGGAAAATGACCTATTAATCTTTGGTCTTCTATAAGGTAGGTACCTTTGATTATTTGGCAGAAATTTGTTGATGAATTTAGTTCCAGCCTGATACTGGGTGCACTTTCTTAACTATATAATTACCCTTTCCTTTTTCCTCTCCAATACCCCCTCCAGAATGTCTTCTTGAATGTAGGTTCCATTTTAGATACTACAGTACTTTCTATGAATGAGTTTAACCACACAGGTTTACAGCACAGACCGTGTTGAACACCAGCCATTGTGAAAAACTGACCATTTATTCCTCTCTTCCATTTCCCATCTTTTAAGCAGTTAATTATCTGTGAAAGGATAACAGCTTTCCTCTTAGCTTGTGGCTGCAAGTTTCTTTTAAGGGCTTTTGAGATACATTGTGAAATGTCTTCTTGAATTCCAAGTAAACTGTATCAACTCACTACCTGTATCCATATGTTCGCTGACTCCTTCAGAGACTCTGATAGGTTCGTGTCTTCCTTTTATAGAAAAGCAGGGCATACAATTTTGTTCTCCAGCTGATCGTATTTGTTCATGTTCCAATAATTTCATGCTTTATTATGATTTCCCTGATTTGCGCAATTCAGATGCCATGCTCATTTTTTTATGGTTCCCCTGAACTTCCTGAAGTATTTTTAAAAGTAGTATCACATTTACAATCTTCCAGGCCTCAGATAGGAAGGTAAATTTAAGCAAGAGGCTATGTGGCACTAGTATTAGTTTTATTTCTGCTTCTGTAGTTATATTCTTTAGTTACATTTTTTGCTTATTTTTTCTATTTGTGCTATTATGTTTTCAACTAACAGCCTGCTGTGGTCTTGCCATTTCTAAATGTCCCATGTATGCCTTCGCAGTATATTGGGCCTGTAGACTGTAGCAATCTTTCTGTCCCTGAAGTCCTTGAAGTAGAACTGTGTCTTAGCTTTTAGACCTTACAAGGTACCTCCTTGAATTGTTTTCTGGGCTTTTTTGTTGTATTTTTACATTTAATATGCCAGCTTTCATTATTATTTCCATTAATTTTTTGTTTGTACCTGACTTCAGCTTCTTGAAGAGTGGTTTCATCTCCCTACTGTTTAGTTCTGATGATTTCTTTTTGCCCTTCCTCAGATTTCCTGACAGACAGCAAATATTTTCTCTCTGCCTCTAATACACTGGCCATGGTGAGCTTTCCTCTTGTAGTGCTCTGCTGGGTCATGTCCCTCTTCGTGTCCCTCATTAACAGTTGTACTGAACTCAGCTCTCTTCTTTGTTCATTTGTACTGCAGAGGAGAGGTCAGACACTAGCTCCCTAATACTTTTCTGTTGAGTAGCATCATCTTTCAAGAGAGCAGAATTCAGCAAAAAACACTCTTTTATATTTTTCTGGAAAAAAACAGTTGTCCAAAATATAGTTGCTTTTTTTAATTATATTCATATTTCTTAACCTTGGGCCCATGAACCAGAGACCTAGTTTGCTTAGTCAAGGGTAAAAAGAGAGTTTCTGCAGGGGACTTTTCACAACTGCCAAACAGTTACATTTCATTTAAAACCCCCAAAGTACCCTTTCTCCCACCCTGATAACCCCACATTTTCATGCTAAGAGTGGCTACAAGAGATCAAGCAAGGGGACTCAGAATCCGTGATCTTTGAAAGATACAGCATTTGGTTTCTGTAACTGTTCAAAGTCATATTATACTTTGTATGGAGTCATAAACTGACACACAAAGTGTTTTTAGTGCTTGACTGCTAAAATGGAGCCTTACCCAAAAGGCATTGAAGTCAATTTAGTCTTCCTCTGGTTTCAGGGTTGCCTGAGTTAGTCTCAGAATTTCTGTGTCATTCTGCTTTTTTAAAAAGATAAAGACTTCCTCATAAATGGATTCTCAAAAGTTAAAGAATTGGTTAATGCTGTCATCAGATATATTCTTTATGAATTGGATGCAAGGGTCTTTTGTTCGGGAGGGTGTTGGCAGGTTTAGTTGTCTTTTTAGGCATATTTTTCTCACTGCACAGTTCAATGAGTATAATCAATTTTTTTTTTTTTTTCAAATCGAGCATATTAGTTTAAAATTGTCACTTATCAAGATCCAGTGAAAAAAGATTTCCTTTGAAGCTTCAAAGTTTACATGTTCTTTAAGGGAAACCTCATTAAAGGCTGTGGGAATATGAACAGTCCCTGATGAATTAACTTTCCAAGTTTGTAAATGCACAGAACCAAGTACTTAGTCTTTGGAATAAGGAACGTGATTAAAAAAAATTGAAGAGCTCTAAACTCCACAGCTGGAGCACAGATGCCAACAAACATAACTTTGATACATCACAGATGATTTTGAACACAAAGCTGTTCCAATTGATTCCTTCCCTACATTTTCCTTGGAAAAATATTAAGTGCTCTGTGGTTTGTTTGTTGGTGTTTTAAAGTGGTGAAGAGATTATACGAGTTCATAAAGAAAGGATTTTTCCTAAATGGATGCATGCTTATTCAATTCCATTAATTAAAGTTAACAAACCATATGTTTGCGTGTTTTTAAGTGTGCAGTAAACACAGTGTAGTTATCAGAGCTTTTCTGGACATGAGTTTTGAAAGGTAAATGAGGAGGTGATATAGTTATTCTGTGATAGGAAACTCTTGAGGGTTTGACTCTACAGAGTTTATATCATCTCAGAAGACTTTTTTTAACCTCAAAAAAGCTATCTCTAACACTTTCCAATTAAAATCTTACAGTGGAGTCTAACTTTCAATCAGAGTAGAAGTTACAGAAGGATGTATCCTTAGAAATACTTATATCTGTGACATATTTTGGGTTGTAAATAGGTAGTTTTAAAGGTGTGTATGCTGAGGACATACGTGGTAGTTGAGCATAATTTAAGCTTTTAGTAAGAATCGATTGCACAGGCATGTTGGGAGTGTGAAACGGACATCTGTGTTCTGTGGAGCAACTTAATCCAGGTTTGTCTGGGTGACTGCCTGAGGTAAAGGATACTGCAGAAGAAGGCTACAAAACTGATTTGAAAATAGTTAAAAAAAAATTTGAGCTCTGACTTGACTGAATCACTATCATTCATTCTGGGATCAGGCTCTTCTTTGGAGAACTCACATTCATCTCAGTTTCTTGAAACCCATTTTGTTGTGGAGTGGTGATTTAGATAAAGGATGACTTTACCTGTTTCAGTTTGTGGTTTAGTTCACAGTATTGTTCTCATTTCTCTTATTTTAAATAATACCAATTATTGATAAGCTTGGGATTGTTTTATTCATCAAAAGCAGCAAAGCATGAACAGCCTCTATGAATTACTACCAATAAAATCTGCATCTCAGTCACCAGAAGTCCTTCACAGTCCCAACTATAATTGAAAATACTGCAGAACAGGCCTTCTGAATCCTTATATTGGCAGTATTCCAGGTTACACAGATTAGACAAAAGACAGCATTAGAAAACAAAGGTTTATCTTAAATAGCTTGTTTAATAACAATGTTGTCATTATCAGATCAGGAACCAGCAATCTGTTGCATCTTCCTGACTTTCTGAATTATGATGTCACCATTTTCTTACATTTATACTGAATCTAGGACAAAACAGTGCCCATTCAAGGATTTACTGTAATTAATGAAAAAAATATTACAAATTTTGAGGAAAGATATCTCAAAACATTTTTTTTAAAATTCAGCTCATCTTTTAAATGGCAAATAAATCTGAAGAATATCTATTAGTGAGGGAGAAACAAATGAAAAAGCTGATAGTATATATACTAACACATCCTACAGATTCACAGTTCACTGCTTGATTATGTTACTGTAAAGTCTTGAGCTAAGGAAAACAAAGTTGAATTGTGCCAGGATCTCTGTTACTGTTCTCCTCTTCCCAGTACCTAAAATTCTGAACTTCCTGTACAGTTTTTTGGTCAGTAAAAATCATTACATGCTAGATCTTCACAACATAACAAGTAAATAATTTCATTTTTGGGAAAAAAAAAAAGCAAAACCAAAAAAAAGGGGGAAACCATATTTCACTTAACACTGTCTAAAACTTTGACGGGTTTGAAGTGTTGGAACAAAACTTCCCCTCCCACCTCTGCTAATCTAAGGGTTAATGACTCCTGCTGCAGAGGAGGGAGTAGCTCTACCCAAGTCAGACCTCATACTCAGAACTTACTTTATAATTTACAACATTCCCCATGAATTGGTATTGATGAGGATTCCTTTCTGTCACCTTTTTTCCACTCCAACATCGAAATAGCATGCTATGAATGTGGAAAAATAAAATAAATAAAGGAAAAATTAAAAAGTCAGTTTCTGCCTTACAACAATCCTAAACCTTTATGGAGGTATCCAAATACTCATAAACAAATTTTAAACCTTTTGAGTAGTTCTCCTCATTGTTGTCCTTGGGCTCCATTCTGAAGAGATCTCAATTTTACAGTCCTATCTGCATCCTCTGTCTCAGATGAGTATAATTACAGTATAATCACAATCAGGCCAATGACAATCAGGTCTCTGCTGATATCACCTGATAATAAAGACAGGTCAGATATAGAGCATCTGGATTTTTCTTTCACATTTTCTTATTTTGTCTCAGAGTTCTGAATTCAAAGATAATGATGGTAAATAAGTTTAATATAACTTTGCTGACAAAAAGTCTTCATCACAATAATGTCTAAGAAGCATGATTTATTTTTTTTTAAATTTGAAGAAATTATGAAGTTGCAAACTCAAACAGAGTTAAAGTTGCCCATGAAAATTTGAAAATACCCTTAACCATGCAATATTTTTTGAAAAAATTGTTGCAGTCAAGTTAGAGAACAGATTTCTTGAACTCCCACAAATTCAACACTTGATAATCCTGTTACAGGCAAAAAGAAATACACTATTCATGAAAAGACAAGAAGTTAATCTTAGTCTGATTAGTTTTAATGTTTTTAACAGTTCTGACAGCCTTATCAAATGTTTAAATTACATGCAGGTAACTAAATACACAAACCTGTTAGTCTCCCCCTTTCTCTGGTGTTAAGCTTGCCCTTCCACTGCCCCTTTACGTGTTAAGGTTGATGGTTGCAGTCTGGAGGTGGGCTTGCAGAAACTGGGCAGTCTCCTAAGCCCTTTGCCTGAAGTATGACATTGATGTTGATGATTTCCTTCTTTTCAATTTAGGATCTTTTTTATGTTTGTTTATGTTTATTATTCATTGATCTGCAGGTCCGTATTGCAGCTGAATTTACTATGTAGTGTGTGTTTTACATATGTTGCATGCTTGTTCTTTGTTGTCTTTGCTACTCCTAAGACTTGACAAAAATGACTTGGCTTGTCCTGAGGTTACATTCATTTGATGACCATTAATAGGCCATGAGTGATGTTTATAGCCCCTGGGCTTCAGGTATTGCTCTCTGCCACTTCTTTCAAAGCTTCTGATACTCCTCTGTGCTTTGTTTTCTTAAGGGGGTCTAATAGGTCATTTTACCCATAGTAACAACATGTTAGAAATACACAGTAGTTACAAAATATATATTGCTGTAGACATTACATCACACAATTATACAGAGCTAATGAAAAGTCAAAACAAAGTAGGTAATAGAGATCTGGTAATTGGATAATTGCTATTGCATACAAAAACAAATCTTCAGGCAGATCAACACAAGCACAGGCAAAGCCCAGCAGGTGCCACAGCCTATCTTGTTAGCTTAGTGCAAAACCCATGGCCTGTTAGAAACAGCACTTACTCCCTATTTACTGAGCTACAAGGCTAGGAAGCATGTTAATGGTTTAGTTATGATTAGATTTCAGGTGGATGATTCAGGCTGGAATGGCTTCTCAGATGGTTTAATGCTACTTGCCATACCGATGCAAAGAAAACAAATACATTGGATTTTCAGTATCTGAATCTCTTAGTATTCACATCCATGTTTCGGAAATCCCATTTCAGCTAAGGATTGTGATTGCAACCTTGATTAGAAAGAAGATCTCTGTTTCTGGAATTCATGCAATAGACTTCACATCCACTGGAATAAATGACTTGCCTCATGAGTTTCTGATTCTTAATGGTGGCTAGTAGTCTTATCCCATGGGCAAATAAAAATACATCTGTTTTTTGGTCCTGTTAGGGAACACTGGCCATTCTCATTTAACTGCTGATTAGTAAGTAACTCTCTTGATCAAATGCAACTGTTTTATATTCATATCTCACTGTCTGTGATGCCAGACAGGTCCACATTTGCTTTCATTTTGCCAAAAATGAGATGGTACACTGTACTGATAAAACTACACAATCTTAACATTACATGTTGCTGTTCTGATCAAAAGCTCTTCTGAGTCAGATTCTTCTGTTTATTACTCAATTAAAGTAGACACAAACCATACAGTTTTCCTTCTCATCACTTTTCCTGTGTCTAAAATTATATTTTTTTTAAATTAATACTCTTCAGTGTATAAAAGGGACACATGGGACCTCATTAAAAGTCTCAAAGAAATCTGAATTTGGCATTCATGTAAATCCATGTAACCCCCTAGCAAGGATTTGCTTTGTTTTGTTAGAAATGTGTGCAATCTGTGCACCCACTTGTCCTTCCTGCTATTCTCCTGCTAGAAGAAAGGATGCAGAGGGCTTTTTCAGATAAAACATGACTTTAGGATGTGAGTAATAATCACACCTAGTACTATTACAGCAAATGTGATTCCTGTATCTCACTCAGTTTCCTCCTGAGCTAAGAATTCTTCTCTGAGGCTAAATTGATGGAAGGAGTGATGGGGATGTAAAGTATTTGAGGTTGTTACTCTCATTTGACTTGAAATACTGAATGATTTTAAATTTTTTTGAGGTTTAATGTCACTGAATCCTATAAAAATAATTTGCATTTTCTGTGATGTTTTCTGTCTTTGAGACATGTGAGCAGCCATATGATTATAGATCCTGTGTTCTTGTGTTAGCTAAATGCTCTTTGGAACATTCACACATACAATATGAAATTGTCGTTTTGCCTCTGAGCAGGATAAAGCCCCCACACCTTGGACTGATTCTTTCCAGAGTCCTTGTTCAAAAACAAAAAATTACCCTGTTGCATCTGCTACAGATTCTTCCAGTAGTGAACTTTATGCTTTGTAAAATTAAATACTTTCTTTGTCATCCTGCAGAGTGATCACATTAACTCTTTTCCTTTAGCATGGGATTTAAAAAAAGCGCTTCCGTAATTTAAGAAATGGCTTGGTTATATCAGCCACAGTTCAAGAAACAAATAGCTTCAAGTTGTGACTGCTCACAGACCTGTCTGAACATGAAGAGACAGAGATGCAATCTTAGGTGACAAAACAGTCGCAAAAATATTCTTTTGCTTGCATGAAAAGTTAAAAAAAAAGGCAAAATAAAAAAACTCTTTTCCAAAATTGTATATATTGAAACAATTTGTCTAAGCAATGCTTGATGTTAAGAGTAAGAATGCTGGGTAACACTGCATGATTTAGTACTCCTTTAACAAATATTTAGTAAACTTACAAGTACTGTTCCTCCATGCTGAAATCCTTTCAGGCGTCTCTCTCATGCCTCTCTACTGGCACACAAATAGCTCGGTTGAATTGCTTAGGTTTCATGTAGTATTGGGATCCATTAAGATAGAGAGTTCTTACATCATTAAGCATCTGCAGAGTGATTGCTTTTATAAACCAAGAATTAACTTCTCAGCATGTGGGCCTCACTTTCTGTACCTTTTCACTGCTGCTAAAATATTTACTAAAACACCTATACCACGATGAGAAGCCACTGTCTTAAGAGGTACTGGAAACTGTGACCAAAACATAAAATCCCACGTCTACATAATTTTGAATTATGAAACTAAAAGTTAAAAGATATACCATTTCTTGGTTTTGTTTTTTTTTTAAACTGCAACAGTATGAATAGATGAATTAGCATTTAGAAAGCCACATTTGAGCCTTCTTTTTAAGGATTTGTGAGAATTTTATTCTGCATGAAGGTTATTGAAAATTACATTTTGTCATCTTCATTCTTCCCTCTCCCTTTCATCACCAAATTCTTACCAAACATCTGCATTTTCTTATCAGTGGAATTTATTTAGCTGTAACTGCTTTTATTTTATGTAGTCATATGAACATCTGCCTGTGGGAATGCAAACTCAGTTCAGTGACATTATCTTTTATTTATTGTCTGTATTATTTTTCTTTTTCTGCTTTCTGGGGGGTTTTTTGCCTTTGAGGACCTTTTCTTTAGGCCTCTTAGGGAAAAATATGAAGCAAAGCAGACTGCCTGTCCTACCTATTTTGGCCAGTTTTCTACTTCTATTGGTCTTATTGGTGTTGCCTTTTCTCTGGGCATCTAAAAGAAAGATTTCTTTTCCTAAGAAATTCTGTATTTTGGTGACAAGTTTGAGTATCAGAGAAGGCTGCCAGACAGAAGGATGCCTTACCAGCTTGTCTAATGGGGGAAAAACTGCACAGCACAAAAATCTTTTGCTATGATTTTCCCTTTCCATATGTACAACTTTAAGCTACCTTTGCATCCCTGCCATGTGGTGGGTTGATCCCTGCTGGATGCCGAAGTTGCTCTGTCACTTCCCTCCTCAGGCTGGCAGGGGAGAGAAAATGTAATAAAAGGCTCCTGGGTTGAGATAAGGACAGGAAGAGATCACTCCCAGGTTGCCATCACAGGCAAAACAGATTCTACTCAGGGAAATTAGTCTATTTTATTACCGATCAAGTCAGAGTAGAGTAATGAAAAATAAAACCAAACCCTAAAATACCTTTCCCCCACCCCCTCCTTCTTCTGGAACTCCATGGGAATGGGGGCTGAGGTGAGTTTGTCACACATCGTCTCTGCTGCTTCTTTCTCCTCAGGGGAGGACTCCTCAGAGTCTTCCCCTGCTCCAGCATGGGCTTCTCCATGAACTTGTCCAACATGGGTCCTTCCCACAAGCTGTGGGAATGAACTGCTCCAGCGTGGCTCTCTTCCGCAAGGTGCAGCCCTGCAGGAACAGACCACTGCAGCAGTGTAGTTCTCATAAAACTTACCTTCAGAGTTTTATTTGATAAGCCAGAATTCTTTATAAATGGTCAGACATTTCAAATTTAAAATCACAATGTGAATACAAAACAATTACAGAGAGCAAATTGCTTTTTATAGAAAAATAATAAAACTAACATTTTTATTTTCCAGCTGTTAATGTCACTGTCCTAAAAATGCCAAAGAGCATGCTTACTGAGCTGTCAAAAGGAAACCTGCATTATAAACCCTATAGTGTAAGTTCAGGGCACCCATTCTGGCCTTGAGCTAATATTCTATCATATGAATTTGACTTCTGTATTCCAGCCATGGTTACACAGTTACTGGCAGTAAGTCCTCTCAGCATTGCTAGGTGTATCTGAAATACATCATGCATTACCCAGCCCTCTTTCCCAATAAGTTAATGTGGGTTTACATATTGCTTTGATAAGCAAACACAACATTACTAACTACCAAATGGCAGTCTGCAACTTCAGCATCCTGAAGACATGAGCCAAAGTTAAATTTTCCAGTCTCTGACATGTAGCTCAACTCTTGTAGCTTGTAGCTATTTATGTCCCTTTTCAGGTATGTTGAAAGGAACAATTTTGGTCGATGACATATTCACTGACAAACTTTTTCCTGCCCAATTTGATTGTTGCAGTGTGAATCAATCCTTGCTCATCTCCTTTTTTCTTCCTCTGATAAACAAGTTTACATGAATTTTATGTCAAGAAGTGGGGCAGAACTGGCGTGCGGAAAATTGATTCACGACAAGACTGAGAAGCTAAAGATCCTCTGTGTGCTTTAAGTAGTAAAGTCCTTATTTAAGAGCCCTCATGAGTATTGTGTTAAGAAAATATATTGTTCTTATGCGTTCAATTTGTTGAAATTCATAAAATGCTCTATTTGAAACGTGCTTTGATTTAACTTTATCAGGGAACCATACTCTGTTCTTGGTCAGTTTATTTTCATTACCACAGTATATTCTGTCCTACTTTTTTTTCCAGTCTATAATTTCTTTCTCCTTTTGTTTTCTTCATTAACCTTCTGACTTGAATATCTTTAGAAGTGCCACCTTTCCCCTATATTGTGCTTAGCTTCTTTGCTGAGACTTCAAACAAGGCGTAAAATAAAACGGCTTTAATCCTCTCCTAAGGAATTTCCCCAGAGCAATGGAGCATAGTGTTCAGAAGTTCTGAGCTGAAACACACAGGCTATTGTCAATTAAAAACAGATCTGTTTTATGCTAGAGTTGTACCAGCTACAGAACAGCTCATATTTGAGGAGATGCAAAGGAAGCACACACGGTTATTTTTTGCTGTATCTTCCTCATGCTGGAAACAGAGCATGATATGAAGGCAGCATATTAGTGCTTTTTTAGTGCCTTTTTTTTTCCCCAGAAACATCTGTCTTACCAGGAATTGGCTGAAGATCAAAAAGTGTTTTCTTTGCAACCACACAGTTTCAAAAATGCCATGTTGACAAATTAAACCCTTTGTAAACAAACTTTATATAAAACCAACAGCATGAAAATGGCTAAAAATTAAAAGTGTTTTATGATTTATAGGGAGTTTTTTAGATTGACACAAATTAAATAGAAAACATTAAACAGAAGGTTCAGCTCTGACATGACTCTGAAAAATCATGGCCTCCACTGGTGGATGCAAGGGCAGGATTTACCTAAACAGACGTGTTGCTTTTTGGGAAGCCATAATGCATGTGGAACACCTGTGTGGAAGTAGAAATATGTCAGAGGCTCTGTGAGAGACCTACATGCTTTTAGAACAGTTTGGAAGCTAGATGAGGTAACCCACAGCATTAAAAATGGCAACAGAGCCCTACATTTGGGCATTTGGATCCTGTGTTAAGTGTACAAGCTTTGAGAAGTTGATACCCACTCATGAGAAAATGACAGACAATTGTATACTTATAATTGCCTCTGCAGTTTCAATTACTGAGCATGTTAAGCGTAAACCTGTGAAAGTTTGTAGGTAATTTGAATTTACATTTATTATCACAACTAGAGGCATAGTTTTCGTATATCTGTTTCTGTGTTTCTGTTTTTCAGCTAGGTAACTTGTAAAATCTTATGCTATTATTTTGATCGTTCTTTTACTTTTTGTGGAGTTTTTTTTTTTTCCCACATAGCCAGGGGCTCTGACATATGGGTTAAACTGATCCTTGCTACAGCAATTTAACCACCTCAGGTGTCCCCCTTTTCTAAAGGTCATATTTTCCCAGTGTGGAGGCAGAAGGAAACATTTTGGCTTTTTGGTTGCAGTGCTTCTTCATCCAGGTGATTACAAGCTATAACTGAAGATGATTTTGTGTTTATATATTTGACTGCAGCAGCATTGATTGAAGTGTGGACGTACATTCACATCTGTCAGCTCTGCTGTGACTTCTGCCCTGGGGAAAGGCAGATGTCTGTGGTATGATAGCATATTAAATTGTGCTTAAGTGCATTTTCGTTTCATTTTGCTTCCACGTGGCTGGGTCAAGGCCTGAAAAAGAGGTTTATAACATAATGAATTTTTTTCACCTACCTTCTATATCCATTTGTCACAGGTGGTGTCCACTCTCTCAACATCTAAAAGAAAAAAAAAAAGCTTTAAAGGAATTTGGGAAATGGGGGTTATGTTTGTTTTTCTCCTTTCAGTCATTTACAGAAGAGTAGCCTTTGAGCTAGGAAGACATGGATGCACATATGCATAGTAGCTTTCCATTCTTGAATTCCCTCCTGGTAGATAATTGGAGCTTCCAAGTATTTGGAGTTTTTCAAGATGACATAAAATCCATCTGGTGCTGGAGGCATCTCTGGCAACTGTATTTTGCCACCTTCATTGAGCTTCCAAAGCCATACTCAGATCCCTTACTAAGTGGCTTCATTTTTTAAAGTGCAGAGTATAGTCTTTCTGCTACCGCATCAGAAGGTGCAGATGACTAAAATCTTTGAATGTGTCTCGTTTGTGTGATGAAATCAATTTTCAGTGGGTTTAAATACTTGCACAGTTTAACACATTTCAACAAGAAGTTCTATTTTTCACTGCAGCTTCCACGTTTGGACTGACAACTCTGAATTAAAGTTTGTGGCTCCTCATCTATCCAGTTTCTACCATTTTCATCACTTAAACATTTGTCATTTAGGAACTGCTCTAACATTTAAAGTGTTATCACAGGAGTGGTAACATTATAGGATTTTCTCCCCAGTTATTGGTATATAATTTCAGTCATCCTTTAAATGAAAAATATAGTAAGAATATTAGGATAATCAGATTTTCAGATAAAACCCAGGCTTCAGCTCTTTCTAGCATTAGTTTTCTCAAATTTTGCTTCCATTATTTTTAAAAATCCCCAATTTATAAATGTTTATAATAAATGTGGGAAAAACCCAAACAAACAACAAAATGACTGCAATTAAATACTTGTTGTCCAAATGACTGTATAAGCAGTTGATAGTTTCATACTCTCAGATCAGTTTTGATGTACCAGTTATTACTAGTTGCATCTTTTTTTCCCTCAGATTTTGATCTTAAAAGTGATAGCTCATCTTAACCTAAAAATTGTCTAATTGTAGAAAATAAGTTCAATGATGAACTGTAGGCTGATAAAAACATTAATTGGAATATAAGGCTGCACTGATCATATAATAAATGACTATGGATAAATTAATAAGAATCTGAAAGTGTGCTCTGGGGATGGATATAAAATAGTAAGAACTGTTTTATTTTTCTGCATTACTTGTTAGCAGGCTTTTCACACAGTTGATTTTCCAGGTCTAAATATTATGGAAGTAAATGTGTTCTCACTATGTACATTTCCAGAACTACTTTACCACTGTGCCTAATTTGAAACTACCTTGTTAAAGAAAGAAGCGATTTTCGTCTGTAGATGTTTCACCCTGGTTCCTTATCCTCAACCCCATGATTACAGGCTGTGCAGCTTTTATACTTTCTTCTCTTCTTGTTTTACAGTTACACTTTTTTTAGCAACCTGTGGACATAGCGATACGTGGTGGCAGACAAACCTAGATGAAATTTGATTGCAGCTTTCTCCCATTGCTAAGTTCAGGAAAAAGCAGTTGGACAAACATTACGGCTACCAATGGGTGAATCTAAGTGTATCTAAGGCTCAAACTGTTTGCAGGTCACAAAGTAGCCAAGTTAACTCCAGTGTTGCCTGTGAAAACTGAAGTTCCAGATTTGCTTCCATTTTTGGTGTTTAAAAATTTGTTGTTGAGGACCTCCTTTTACAAGAACATAGCTCTCTTTTTCTTTTTAGAAACCTGCATGAAGACAAACCAGAGATGAAAGTAATTTATGTGTGATGACAGATTTCCAGTGATTACAAAGCATCAGTCTCTAAAATTGATGAGTTGATAGCCTTTTCTTGCCTTTTTGACTATAGAATTATATTCTAACATTCTTATTCTCAGTTATTAAATACTTTGATAGCCATGATTTCCAGCAGTTTAAAAAAATATATTTTGAGTTAATAATAACTATTTCAGCAATTTTAAAGATTTTTATCAGGAACTATAGGGCCTAAATGAAAAACCCTAAGCCTCTCAGTAAGAGTATTTAAAATTAATTGCAAACAATTTAGTTATTACAGGAAAGTAAATCACCCCTTTTCTGTCTGACTTAATTTGCCTTCTTTTGCATTCACATTTGTAAGGAATAAAGACACATACACAGATCCTTAGCATGGCCCAGCTGAGTGGTAACTCACTAAGCTGCAGCAACTCACTTCTTTCCTATCAGTTGATCATACCTCCCAAAATGGAATTTTGAACAACTTCCTTTTACCCACTTCTGAAGTACTGAGTGATCAGGTGAGCTACATTTCTTTCCCAGGTCTTTTCAAATGGCACATAATGCTTTCTCAATTTTAAAGGTAGAATTTAATTCCCTCTCTTTATAATTAAATTTATAAATATGCATTTCAAAGCTGCTGCTTACATGCTGATTTTAAATGCTGATAAGACTAATTTTAATTCATTTATAAATAACCCATCATTTGTCTTTAATGATACTTATATTTCACCATTTACTTGTCATGCTGTTGCTCAGATTTTGGCCATGGCTTTCATACTGCAGTTGAGGCCTTCACTATGTCACAATATAACTGAAATCACTTGGGAGTCAGTTTTGGTAAATCCATGCAGTCATTTATAGGTGGACAACCCCTTCAGCCTTAGAGCCTTGATTTTTTATGGTCCCATGTGTTCTGTTTTCATCAGCTCAGTAATATCTTTTACTTCCTTTCTGCAGGCTTTGCAGCAGTCTAAAGACAATACTCAGGGCAAAGACAATTTAATCCTTAGTCCTTTGACAAGCCCTTCTGGGCTTCTCAAAATTTAGTGGGTTCAAGTGGTGACATCCCCAACATCTTGTCCCTCCACCTCTGGAGCTTCCTATCTCACTGTGGAGCTGCTAGAACAAGAAGCGGGTTTATTCTGTGCCAGATCATAATGCTGCATGCAAAACCACAGATAAGGTGGGATTTGCAATAGGATTCCTGACTAGCAAATGACCCCTGAATACCGATCTCCTAAGCAGGAACTTACCTGCAAAACAGTAATTTTCTGTAGTAAAAATTTCCTTCAGAAAAGTTTGATGAGTTTGACATAAAATGTGCCTTTCAAGCAAGGAGTTAATTACACAAATGGGTGGAAGAGAAAAAGTAAGAAGAAAGAGGAGGGTTTGTTCTCTCCAAAATTTGATGGGTTTATGAAGAGATGATTAAAGTAGGAACTTTTCTTATCGAAGTAAAATGAATGATGTTGAATATAAGAAGGATTTGAGTCCTGACCTGCTCTAGTCCAATGACCTGCCCCACAGGCCCTGAACTCCTGCAGGGAAAAGGGATCCAAATCCAACCTTTAACGCCTTTTATTAAATTGCCCTTTACACCAAAGGATTTTTTTTCCAAGACTTTTGTTTAAAATACAGAAAATTGAAACAGAAAATTGTGCTTAGTCAGTATTTGAAGCCAAAAAAACACATCTGTTCGCTTCAGAAGAAACCTGTTCTGTTTGCATAGGATAAATTATTTTCCTCCCTCTATCCATCAAAATATTTTTAAAAACCTGTTGTGGACTCAACCTTCTACCCTTACTTTACATCACCGAAGGATTGTGTCTGCACTGAGCAGTAGTCTCTGAAGTCCTGGGTCCATGTCATGGCTAGGCTTCGCGAACGAAGATTTGGGAAGGGTTCTACCCACGCTTGCTATAGGCTCGCTGATGGCTGAAAA
>JAWWLV010000088.1:80400478-80415865 GCA_035041135.1 Platyrinchus mystaceus
TGTTTGCATAGGATAAATTATTTTCCTCCCTCTATCCATCAAAATATTTTTAAAAACCTGTTGTGGACTCAACCTTCAACCCTTACTTTACATCACCGAAGGATTGTGTCTGCACTGAGCAGTAGTCTCTGAAGTCCTGGGTCCAATGGAATCAATAAAACTACTCCCACTGGTGTCAACTGAAGCTAAAATGCAGCCTACAAACTAGGATGTCTTAGTGTGATTAAAATACAGTGTGGATCTCACAAATTCTTTTGTGGTCTGTTATTGAAGTACAACTGTGAAATTCACAATGTAGAAGATCCTTTGCTTAATGGCTTGAACTTAATGTAGTTTGGGTATTCTTTCAAGTCGTACTTATGAAATAGTATTGTAACAGCAAAATGACACTAAAATACAGTATATTTAATGCCATTTGGTTGAAGAACCTGGCTTTTTAAACTGTGGAAGTAAATATAAATATGATCAGAGATTTATCTTCTGTTTGTTTTAGTTTTAAAAATGCTTTTCTAACTGAATAAGGCTTTACATTTCTGTAATGAAAATAAATGAACCATCAATTTTTTCAAGTTCAGTTAGGAATTTTTCTGAGTATGTTTTTCAACCACTTCAAGATAAATGTTATCTATCTGGGTTCAGAGAGAGAGAGAGAGATGGTGTATTAGTCCTTCAGAAAACATGTTTTGCTGTGTAAACAAGGTCCCCTATATATTGGAACTGTTTTTCTCTAGAGTTTATTAACACTGTTACGTTTTCTGGGGGCTTTGTTTTGGTTGCATGTGAGAGCTATCCTTTTCTTTAACCACATATTGCTGTGACAAACTCAGACTGAGAGATGGCTGAGAGACCCAGGTTCTCATACCTTATAGCTCTGTCTTGTCCCAGGTGACATCCTACCATTCAATTTATGAATCAACGACATTCTTTTCTTGTGATGTCTTTATACCTGAAGAATCATTTTGGGCCAGTCAAACTGAAGTTTAGCATGATGAAACAAAAAGCAAAAATTTATAAGTATGTTTTAATCAATGGATTATTTGGTGATTCAAAAAATATTTGAAAAATAATACCATATATTACAAGCAAAACATAAAAGATAACTGAAAATATTTAAACAGACTATTAATGTTGATTTAGCTGCCTTGTCTGTCACACTAACAGGTAAGAAAGAAAAACATAGGTGAGAACTAAAGTAGTGCATTCAACCTAGACATGTTATATACATGAAAGAAGTAAGAGTTTGTTAGGAGAAATCCCTCCATAATATAAACGTAAGTGAAAATAGAGCTCTCTATCTGAATTCTGATTTTAATAAAAAAAATTGTAGTTCAAATGTAGATAATATTTTAGCTTAGTTTCATAAGAAGGTATCAGACTATCATGATGTTTTGTTAATTAAAATAAAACTTAAACTAGGAGGAAAAGTCTCAGAGATTATAAAAATTTTCAGGAATTTGACTAAAGTAGCTATGCAGAGGAAAAGAAAAAATTAATGTGTCCCATGTCCTCTTTGAGAAAACAGTAGAAATTTGTTCTATGTTATTTAGCACTAGTATCCTACAGGTTGAAATAAGATGTTTTGAAAATAATATTTTAGTTGTACTTTTCTAAAAGAAAATAACAAAGACATTCTAAATAGATCTTGGTAGAAAGCATGATATTAATATTCTCTTTTTTATTATACACGAACAGTAGGGAATATTATTTAAAAACAGAAGCAAGGTAGTTGCTTAATGGCGTAGTCAATATTTATTACTCCAGATTATGATTTTAATTTATGATGCCTTTTCTCATATTACCACCAATATTCTTCGTGATAATTTATTTATGTTAATTTATCATTTTCATAGACTTGTATTTTGTGTAAAATTCCTAATGATCCATTGAGTTGTCCCCTAAAATTTAGTCTTTACAGGTCTTTTTTTCCTGCATCTTTACCAGGTAGACCCAGGCTGTAATTTAACAGTTTTAACTGACTAAATCCACCCTAAACTAAAAGCCATGTTATGATGAATTAGACCACAAGTTTTAGGACAACTTGCTAAGAGAAGTTCGAGGATGTGGTTAAGTTTGAACTATTGCAATGATATTTTGGAGTCTGTAAATGGCCTCAACTAATTCTTGCTCTGAGTCCACAAGTGTACCCAAAGAACTAATGTACTTATCCTATCATATGAGCCCCTGAAGTTTTCTTCTATGAGTAGCTGGAGAATCTCCCAGGAGAGCTTGCCCCCATTTCTTCATTCAGTCCATGTGGAACATATGAGGTGAAGTTTAGTAGCCACTGTCTCAGTTCCTCTGTTGAAGCAGAATGTTTCACTGCTTTTCTAACTCTGTCTTACCTCTGTTTAGCTAACACTTCGATGTTTCATCTGAGACTTTTATTCATCTGAGGCATACGTGGTTACTTGATCAATGTATCCATGATTCTAGGCAGTAGAATTGTTTTGGAGAGGGCCATATTCCTGAAATCCCACTTAAGTAAATTGTTCAAACACTGGACAAGATGATAAGGGGTAAAGGTATCAGTTTCCATATTTGCAGTCTCTGTCAAATCTTCCCAGTTGTACTATGTCTCCATGGTAGCAGCACTTAATATATCTGTGTGTGATCAGAATTGTTCCTTTTCTCTCCTTTACTTTCAAATCTGAGACCATTCAGAGCAAGATCACTGTTCTGCTTATACTGGAGTTTTGTAGCATCAGATCACATCAGTACTTTCAACAAGCACAGTGCCATTTCCAATTCCTCTGTGGCAGATGTGGTAGTTGGTAGAGCAGTTTGCTGCATTCGCTGTTTGTGAGAGCAGCCAGCAGGCTCTGCCAGGTCGTTATCAGTGCCAGAACTTCATGGAGTCATCCATTGTGGTGACAGGCAACTGAATTTTCTTACAGAGAGATTATTTACTGCTGTAAATATTTTCTGGGTAAACTAAGTGTACTTTTGTTTCCCCTGACATTCTGGGCCTTACATGGGTATTATCTGGTGGTTGAATAGTCAAGCCTGACATCAGTCAAACTTTCATATAAGCTATGCACCAAGCAAGAATAAAGGAAGAACTAACAAATGGTCTCTGCAGATACTCTTCAAGAACATCTTTCTTTCTGGCTCATGTAATAGCATAAGAGTATACCCTCTGTTATGGTATATGAAGGGACTACACATCCTGAAGCACACTGAATACTAGTAGTCTGTCTTTCCAGAAGCGAGTGAGCTGACATGTTCATCTCAGATGTGTGTTAGCAAAGCAACATTCAATATGCTGCCATTAAATTAACTTCTTCCTCTGCTGTCTATTTTTATTTTTCAAAGGGTCCATTGCATATCTCACATATTCTACTTTACATGACCCTCACCTGTCTATGCTACAGTGAGTAAAGAAAGCTCTCACATTTCTAGCAGCTTTTATTTTTGATTGAAAAAGATCAGTACAAAAATCAATAATAAATGACATACTGAACCTTTTAGACCATTGTGACTATATCAAAACAAACACTGTAGTAGCTACAATAAACATTGAATTTTTCCTGCTTAAATACTACTAGAAAAGAGTTCTTGTTTCAAGATGTTTGAAAGCGATACAGCACATCTGCTTTTCCAGTTCATTTGCATTTGCAACAGAAATACTTTGATTCAGAAAACTGAAATATATGGCAAATGTTAAATGGATTAAAAGCTGGTTCATCGACAAGTTGAAAAATGTGGTGTCAATGGACAGATATAAATTACTGGGATGTGTCTAGCAGAGTCTGCCTAGAATCAGTTCTTGGGTCAATAGCACTTAACATTTTTATCAACAGTCTAGACAGTGATATAAGACATTTTCAGTAAGGCTTGAGCATAACAGAAATTGTTGAGGGGTAGTATATAACATGCTAGTTAATTGCAGAAGCTAATAAAATATTTTTTTTAATATTGCCAAATACCAGCCTCTTGTGTGGGATAGGAAACTATATGTAGTTGTAAAACTGTGATTTACAGGACAGGTTATCAGAGATAATTGGGTCAATTTATGCTCTTTGTGCAATGTTGTGGAAGGAAAAAGCACTAATGCAATAATATACATATTAAAGTCAGACAGTCAAGTAGAAAGGGGTCATGATTGCCTTTGCATGCTGTATTGATAAGACTGCTTCTAGAATGCCAAGTCAAATTTTGGTGTCCAATCTTAAGTAAAATAAGGAAATAGGACAGAAGGAAGACATTGGGGTGCACAGGACCTGGAGATCAAGTTTTAAAACCTGCGCAGCTTTAAGAATTTCAACTTTTATCATTATGTATGAGTACTTATGAAAAAATTTTTTGTAGGTAAGGAACAAGAAACATTTTCAGTATCATTGATAAAGGCACAGCAGAATTAAGTGACTGGAAAATTAAATTAAGGGGAAAATGCAGACTTGAATTAACTTGCAATTTGTTGCCTTTGAGGATTACTAAATAGTGGAACAGCTGATGCAGGGAGGTGGTAGACTCATCAGTGCTAGATGTCTTTAAAAAAAAATAAGGGAGGGAAAGGCAGAGTACTCTTGCTAACAGATGCACTGTAATCCAGCCACTGGAGAGCACTGCACCTTGGAGGTGAGTAGCCAGTTCAGATAGCAAACAGGGTAGTTCAGGCTGAGGCTGAGATCTGTTCATTTTGTGGTTTATTTTTTTACAATTCCTGGGTTGCAAGAACAGTCATACATGTTCTGACCTCAGTCTAAAACATACCTGATTTAAACAGTTGCCTGGGAGAGTCATGAAGAAATTTCGTCCACTGCTGTACACAGAACAAGGTAGTTTGTTTGTTCTTTGCTGTCTTCTGACCCAGAAACCAGTCAAGGCTGAAACTCAGATCCCAGAAGGATTGATCCAGCCCTCTGCTCTAACAAGGTCCTCTTTCCTAAATAATGCTTGAGTGTGACTCAGATAGTCACCATAGTAGTAATCACCAGGTTTTAAGTGGGAAGGAACTTTGCATAGCCTTGAGGAGTAAACAGGGGTTGTCTAGCTGAAGCCTTTGGGCTAAAAGCTCTCTCTTTCTGAAGTTCCACAAAACTGTAAAAGCAGGAAGTTTGTCACAAGTCCATCCAGTCTCTTGTCTCAGTTTTGTGAGACACAAGTGTTTTGCTAAGGATGAGTTATGAGAAAGACCCAAATTCCTCCCTCTAAGCAATTGTAAATTTGAAATTAAGAGGCTCCAACTGACGAAAAATGTGGAAAAAAGGAAAAATAACAGCCTTTTATTAAAAGATATTTGTTTGTTGGCAGAACAATGAAAAAACGCAAATAAAACAACCAAGCAATAATCCCATACCCAAAAATAATCCCCTTCAAAACATACAGATAAACAAAACAAACAAACAGAAAAGGTAAACAGTTCAGTTGCGTCCTTTTGTGCAATTCTAACCACCGTCAGTAAGGGGGCGCTGTTGGATCACTGGTGATGCAGAGCCTGCAGTGCTCTGTGCTATCCAGCAGGGGGCGCTGTTGGATCACTGGTCATTGCCATGTGGGGAAACACCTCCTGGGTGTACTGGAGAAACCGAAACATGGATGTTTTCCTTCCCCCCCCCCCCCCAACCACTGGAAAAGGGGAAGAGAGAGAAAGGAAAAGAAAAAAAGTCCTTCCAAGTGGGAACTCACTCAGTCTTTCTGGCTGAATTGTGTAGCACAGCTTTCCTTCTCCTTTGATGTGCACAAGAACTGCTGCCAAGAAGGAAAAAAAAAAACACGGGAACAGAGGAGGGGATAAACCTTCCGAAACAGTTCCTCTCTGATGGAAAATCCAAGCAGAAATTCCAGCCAGGCCGAGAGCAAAGCCGCCTCCGAGCTACCTGCCACCTGGGTCACGTCCCCACTCTGGCAGCCACCATACTCCCGTCCCAGCTCCCCCTGCAGCCAAAACAGGGGGAGCCCTGTTTCCCATAAGACAAGAGGAAAAAAAAAGTAAAAGAGAACTTCTTACCCCTCCCAAAAGATAAGATTTTGAAAGCCATCAACTAGGAATGTGGTCTTACCAGCCAGATCTTTTGTGTTATTTAACTGCCTAAGCCACAGTCAATATGCCCATTCAACTTCCCCTTCACACAGTGGGCAGAGGGGAAAGGGAAAAATTCCTGCTTAGTTTCTAAGAGCCAGCAAAACCATGACACCTCTGAACATGAGAATCTTGAACATAACACTGGGTTCTCCAGTGCATTGCTCTATTAGTGGGGCAGGGGTTCCTGGGGAATTTTTTTTTCCAACTCTAACAGATGGAAAAATTAGAAAGGCTTTCAGACAAAGAAACTTGTTTTAGATCAGAAATAGCAACACAGCACTTAAACCAAAATAGGGATTGAAAGCAATTGCTCTCAAACTCATTGGGTATGTTAATAAGTTAGACTATCTGAGAGAAGAGGTAGTGGACTGAGGAAAGTATGAGATAAAATATCACCATGGGAAAGAGAGGAGTAGGTGATCTATTGCTTGTTGGAACATGCTGGTATCAGCTGGGTAGGGGGTTATGGAAGAAGGAGGTTGTACTAGGTGATAAAACCATTATTTCTGTTGTTTCCTTATTTTTTTAAAATGTAATGGAATTACAAACTTTAGTGGGCTCCTTTTCAAAAGGTTACTCCTGCTGAGTTTCTCTCTAAGAGGTCAGAGGTAGAGAGAGAATTTAAAAATTGTCCCACTGGTGCCTGTTTCTTTTTGTCTTTAATAATTTGTCAGTGGGAATTTATTCTGATATTTAATGGTTGTTTAATTTTGTCCATATAGTTTACAAACCATTTGCATCAGATGAATTGTATTTTGCTCTGGAAAATGAATAGGCAGGACCTACAGATCTTGATGACACTCATAAGAAGACATGTATTGTGAGGTTTGATGATCCTGATAAGTGCATTTGTGAGAATACTGGCAATTCTACATTTGTTTTTTTAGATGCAATCTGTTCCTTTTAGTGCATTCAGTCCACAGGGAATTTGCTTCTGAAGATAGGTTTAGCAGTGCTGGAGCTATGAGTAACATGCACCTCAGGGAGCCAGAATCTGCAGTAGAAAACATTTTTGTCTGTTGTCCCCTTTGTAATACCTAAGCAATACACAAAATGGACAGTGGTTTGCTTATTCATATGCCACTAGGTTTTACCAAGGAATCATTTTTTGCTGGTTTGTGTCATGTACTTGCAGTTTATCAGAATTCTTCCTAATTGAAAGCTTTAGCATATTTAGCTTAACCTTATTTGGGACTATTAATTTACGAAGGATGTGCTTTATCATGGTACATATAGCGTTGTTTTACTGATTTTATGGATATAATAGATATAATTTGTAGTGGCATATTATTACTCCCAGCAGTATCATACTGTGCTTGCATAGAAGCAGAAAAAATACTTTCAGTTTGAAATTGGAATTAAAAATTTACTGTTGATCACTGCTATTGAAAATGCTTGAAAAAGTAACAGAGTCCTTTTTAATTGGTTGTCTTTTTGTCTGTTTTGAGTGTTTCCGGGGTGTTTTTAAAGTTGTATTTGCTGATTATATTCATTATGACAATTTTTCTTTCAGGAATATCAGCCTTGTAACACCAATGCCTGCCCAGAGTTAAAAAAGACAACTCCCTGGACACCTTGGACCCCAGTCAATATTTCAGACAATGGTGGTCACTATGAACAACGTTTCCGATACACCTGCAAAGCGCGCTTGCCTGACCCAAATTTACTGGAGGTGGGAAGGCAACGGATTGAAATGCGCTACTGTTCCAGTGATGGCAGCAGTGGATGCTCGACAGATGGTAAGCAAAGCTAAACTGGTTGCATGATGCCTCCTGCTAGTGAGATGTCTGCAGTTCCATTTTCGGCACAGAGTGGAAGTTTTTACTTGCTGGTGTTTTGTGTAGCAGAACTGATAATGAAAAGGAGGACACAGTGGTCACAACAGGGAACCTAGCTCATATTTCTTCTGGATGTAGCATCATCATTCAGACTAAGCAAGTGTCTTTTACCATCAATTATGAGATTTGTTAGGCTATTTTAATTTTCTTTTCAATAATCCGGTTCTTGGAAGAATCCCCTTATATTCTCTCAAGCTTTTTCTAGGGGAGAATTTGTGCAATGTTACCATATTTGCTGAATATTTAGCTAGAATATGGAATATTGATGCTGAGAAGAACTTTTGCTCAGTAATGTGAAAATAACAACTGTAAGATTCATACAAGTGTTTAAATAAATGAGTTTATGAACTGGATAATTTGTATTATGAAAGTTTATGTTGTTCTATTGCTAGTAATTTAAAATTTTGTTTACTTTTGAGACAGAAAACTGAACTGCCAAATCTTTTCAGCTTTAGATGACTTTAAATTGGAATTATTTTGTTTCAGAATTTTCTTTTCCCTATCAGTAATATATATTTTTGAATAAATATTATATATATATAACCCAAGAAAACATCTGTCAGTTATTCTAATTTTATTAATGCTTTTTATGAATTATCCAGTTTTAATTATATATCAATGTATCTTTATGTATTATGTTTTAGTCATATAGTCTAAAGAAGAACTGATTTTTTTATTATTATATCTCAGTATTTATAGACCTGTTTTCCACTTATGCAGTCTTTTGTATCTTCACAAGACCCAAGTTAGCTGAAAAAAACCCCAGTGTATAGCTGAAGACATTTGGCTTATCTAAGACCAAAAAGAGAGAACAGTTCCTGAGTCCTTGGGCTTTCTAATTTTCAATATTTTTCAGACAGCCCAACTATTGTGACAGTCAGTATTAAACTCCTGCCTGTATTAGGTTTACCTGTCAAGGTTTTGGTAGAGGGGGAAGCTGCAGGGTTGGCTTCTGTGATAAGGTGCTAGAAACTTCCATCCTTCTCCCCTGACCTTCATCCTGTATAAAACCTTTGTCGTATCACCTGACATCTGTGCCTCTTTGGAGGGAGCAGAGTGTTAATAATTTTTTTAACATATATGTAATAGTGAACTGTGTAAAATAATAAAACAAAATCCATGGTACTCCAGATAAGGCTTAGTTTTTTGCTCTATGTCATTCCCATTTCAGTTAATCTACAGTGTCAAGTGTTGGACTTTTTTTGGGTGTGAATAGCAAGGCAGATTTTGGCATGGAGCAACTCTTGACACAAGTGTTTCTTCTATTCTCCAGTTTTCATCCAAACTAAATTTCAAACTAGTGTTTAGCAAATATTTTGCTCTGCTATGATTGGTATATGAGAGGTGTACTTCCCTTGTCCTTAATGAGATTTTCAGGTGGTGCTGCTGCTGCTTTTCACTATCTTCCAGCATTTTGACATTGATGACACCTTTTTAAAATTTCATGAGATTAAATGAGAAAGAGAATATTTTTCCTACCAGATAATGCAGACTTAGGAGAGTTACCACAACAACTAGAAGCAGACCTATAAGAGAATCTAGGTATATTCTTGTCTGACAGCTGAGATGTCAGACTTAAGAAAGGAGTTTACAAAAACCAATGCATGGCAGAGAGAGCAGATTAGTAGAGTAAACCAGTGCAAGAGCCGGTTTGTTCTAGATCACATTGCTGCAAGAAAATTAAACATGGCACAGAGACACCTCTCTCAGCCCTTAAGTCATGATCGTAAGTCCTCTCCTGGAGATGGATGCATAAACTGACTCCTACAGAATATAGTCAGAAGTAACAGACTCTATATTCTGTTAAATAGAGGTTTTGGGCAGCGTGTTGGGGTGGGCGGTGGTTCAGGTGCATTCTTTGCCTGATTAGCTTGAAGATTTTTTTTTTGCTTCTGAACATAATACTCCTGAATTTCCTGGTGGTGTACTTTTTTGTTGCATCTTGCTGAAGCTGCAGCTTTGATTCATTTGGAAATAATTCATCACTGAAGCAATGTATGTGTGACCCCCACCGCATTGCACAGTAATAGAAATGTTCATCTGGGCAAAAAAATTTTGCTGACTAATCTCAAAACTACTGAATATTTACATACTTTATATTGAGTACTCAACAGGGCAGAAACTATTATACATCTGTCTGTTCTTCCTAGTAGTGACCTTATAATTTTGTCGTTAATTTCTGCTCACTCTTCAAATCTTTTTGGCCTGTGAGTCTTTGATTATTCTGTAATGAAAGATCAAGTCCAATCAGTGTTCCAAGTGGCTTCATTGACCAATATACTTCTGGTGAAAACAGCCACATTTTATTTTGAGACCGTTTATTTAGTCATTTTCTGATTATGGATGTCAGAGTGGTATGGACTGGAACATTTGCTGGGGGAGGGTGAGGGGGAGCACCATTTTGATCTGCTGATCAGATGGAACTTACTTACCGCCTCTAAAGTGCAGGATTTAGGAGCACTTTCCTGCTCCAAGGTTTAGATTTGGGCCAACACAGTGCCACTCTACTGTTCCTTGATTTCATTTAAAGAAAACCCATGAATAAGAGTAACGTAGAGTAGATGAAGCTGTTGGAACAGAAGGAACCCATGAGAATGGGAAACCATGAATTGTGGCAGACACCTTCATAATTTCTGGCTAGATAGCAAGAAAACATCATAACTTACTTCCACCTGACCAGAGCCTGGATGCTGTGAAACATTCTTTTCATTACCTTCATATTGAATTGTAGCAATTTTGTGGCTTTTATAGAAAGATTAATTCTGGTACAGCATGCTTGGCATACCTCATTGCCGAAGATGTGTTCTGATCAAAAGATCAGTGCTCTGTTCCTTGCAGATAGGAGCCATTTGTTAAAAGGTTTTTCATTGCCTACAATCTCCCACCGTGCAACTATAGTCATGCTGTGTTAAGCAGAATCATGTTTCACTGTCAGGTGCTAGCAGAGCAAACTTTCTTTGCAGTCTGAGCTTAGAGCTAGAACTTCTTCCCAGAAACCCTCTAAATTCCTCCTGAGTGTGGTAAGATTTTGCTATCAGTCAAGCAAACAGTAACATTTGCACAGGTGATTTTCTGAAGTTTGATTAAGAAGAAAGAATAATACATCTTGTTCTCTGCCTCTGGGTTTTCATATAGTGCTCAGATAGGAAAGAGACAGCTTTTTCAAATAAACTGAGTGAGATTGTACATTGTTGCACATCTTCATGCGATATCTGTACAGTCCAGCATTAGAAGTCTAGAAATTGCATTATCATAGGCTTTAATGTGTGCTTATGAAACATATTAAATATCTACATTAAACATACTGATTCTCTGTAAGATTATCTGATATATAAACACTATCATTTTTATTGAAAACATTCTTTTTTTAAATCCAAGGGTAAAAATTTTACAAGGTATGAGGTTGACTGATTTTTTTCCAGGTTGAATTTATCTTACCAAATTTTAAATCCATTGTAGTCTTCAGAGACAGCTACAGAACCCTGAGGAATGAGGGATCCATTGAAGATAAGCTCTTTTACAATGGGCACAAATCACCGTCTGGAGATACCATTATCTTTTCATGGTATAAGCAAACAGCAATGATGAATTTAGACAAGAGACTTGAATTTGATATGGCCAGAGTTAGACCTGGTTAGCTCTCAAAATAGCTTCAGAAGGCAATTAAGCAAAGACAACGCTTCTAATTTTGGTTTGAAAAAGTCTTTTGTTTGTTTTTTTCCCTTATTTTTTTTTTTTTTCTTTTCCATTTTTTTTCTTTTTTGGAGTGGCTGGGAAGTTGGGAGGAGGTGATGGGAAGGGAGAATAAATTCTGAAGAAAAGTAGCAAATTCCTTAAAGCAGAAGGAGGAAAAGTCACCTGGAAACCTGAACTTAGATTTCCAGTTGTCACTACTTTCTCTATGCCAAACTTAAGGCAATAGTTATTTTTGAAGGCAGGATGTAATTTTCTCTGAATTATTGTTTTAGTGGCTATGATCTCTTGTGAAAAGACTTATTAAATCCTAGTGTTAACCACAGGAAATCTATAATGCATTTAGAATTTAGTACAGAATAAAACATGTGCTGATAATCCAGGATGTCCTCTAGTCAGGAGGAGTATATGTTATCTCTTATACTGCCTCACTGAAGTTGAACTGTAGTATTCCAAGTAAGAACAAAATGAATTATGGAAGTTAGAACTGAATTTGATGACAAATTGAGTTTTGATTGACAAACAACAACTCCTTAGTGGGATTTTGAAATTAAATATTTAAATACAGAAAACCTAGGTACAACAAATAAAGTTTTTGTGCTAACATCCTTCATCTGCACACTGTTTAGTTTTTTTAAATATGCTGTCTTTGCATTGCGCTATTGTTGGCCATTACATTTTACCATTTAAATTTTACTATGTGTTGAAAGTTTATAAAGTTTCTATAAGTTATAGGTATTTAGGCCTGAAGGTATTAAAGTTTTATGATTCAATAACATTGTCAAATACCTTGCAGGCTATCCTCAGCAAGTGACAACATTGAAACAATCTTTGCTTAGTCTTTTTACCTGCTCCACTTTAAACAGTGTTTCATGCTGTCATTTAGAAATGATTCAAGATACTTGAATTTTGGCTTCAGATCATCTTTTCCCAAAGTCATGAACCTGGACTTCTTGGATAATTGAGTTTTCTTTGTTAGGTCAGAACAGGAGGACACAAGTCATAAATCAGTCAAGTAATATAATTTATCAGGTGTCACAGCTACTTCTCTCTTATTTAGAGCTGTATTACTTAGCTACAGGCTAGACTAGGGAATTATTATGAAACTATGCACTTTATTAAAGCCTTACTTTAAGGCAAATTAATTGAACTTGGCTGGGAGAGTTGCAGTTTTCAAGCAGAATCAGGTCAATCAAAGTCTCATTACAGGCTTTTGCAAAGGCAGATTTTTTTCCTGTGCTAGTCCAGGAAGTTGACTTTCATGTTAATATGTCTCCAAACAGGATTCATTTCTTGTGGCTTCATAAAACTATTTCAATTCAACTAAAAAGTTTTAAAAATTTTCTTAGAAATTATCAAATCATCTTTGTTTAGATAAGAATCATGTAATTTATTTGGGCAGTTATTTTCTGTTATATGTGCATTATTGAACAAGTAAGTCATCAGCAATGCAGTGCTAGTTTCTCTGTAATTTTACCCATATTGAAAAAAGCATAAACACTTAAAATGAGAGAAAAGTCTTCTGTTCAGATGTCAGTTTCTATCTTCTGTCTTCCCTGATCTTAAAAGTTGATGGTTATTTTCTCCACGAAATCTCTGTGATTGCTTCTACTGAAGTTTTTGCAGTACCTGTTGTTACTCATGGAAATTTTCACTGTAAGGAAGAACACATGCCTGTTTAAAATTGTACTGGGATTAAGTAGTTAAATCCCTTTTCTTGCCTCAGTGTGTGGCAGTTTGTTACTGGAGTATGACTTCTGAACAACTGAAAATAAGCCTGTTGGTAAGCTGCAAGCAGAATTCATACATTCTAGTTCTTCGCAGGGCTCTAAGTAGGCTTTCTGAGAACAGTTTAGTTTAAAACGTTTGAACTATGAACCTGTCATAAAGGTCAGATCTGGATTTGATTTACAGCTGTTCTGTCTGTCTTGGGAAAGCTATTCATTAATTTGCTGATGAGGCTATGACTGATCATACTTTTTGCAAATTACACAACTATTTCTGTAGATGGGCCTTAAATAAGGGGGACTAAAGTGTTGTTTGGCAACTAGACTTTTGCTATTACCAAGCTGAGGGCATTGGTCCTTGCATCCTGTTTTAGCCATATATTTTTACCTTCAGAACAGTAAGCTGAGAAAAACAGAAGGCTTAATGTTGATTTCTGTTGAGTGGCACAATCTGGTTTCTGTTCCTGGAGGTAGATGTGGAGCAATCTGAAAGTGTCCCAAATTGCAAACAGAAGTGGCAGACAAGAAAACCACAGTTTAATGAGAAAATTTGGAGTTTTCAGTTTTGTGCCACTTGCTCTGCGAGATTACAATGCTTTTCTATTTATACATTCTCCAATGAAATTTGATGAAAACTGTGATATGGCTAGGACTTGGTTCTGTATAGCCACTTTCTGAAGAAGTTTTGTTTGAAGAATGCAATATTTTGGTTAATTTTTCATTGTTCCTCTGCCCCCCATCCCCTCTACCACCTCAGTTAATAAACAGGGCTTCTTCACTGAAGGACTTGGGAGCCAAGAACTTGGACCCAGCTCTCCAGATGGGGTCTCTACCAGTGCTGGTAGAGGGGCAGGATCATCTTCCTTGACCTACTAGCAAGACTCTTCCCAATGTAACCCAAGTGTCTTCTTTTCCTCAAGAGCACATTGCTGGTTCACAATCACCTTACTGTTTTTTTCCAGGACCGTAAGATCCTTCAATGCAGAGCTACTTTCTAGGCAGCTAGCCTCAAAATTGGGTTTGCATGGGGTTGTTCCTCCCCAGATGCAAGACTGAATTTTCCCTAGTTGAACCCCATGAGGTTACTCTCTGCCTAGTCAAAGTGTGTAAGACCCCAGATCCTGAGCCATGAGCTCACCCAGGTGTTTTACTTTTAAAAACATACAAGGGTCCAAAATTTCACCTACTGAATATTTTGAGAGCCTTTGATTCTTTAATACCTTGAAGTAAAGAGAGAACACTGAACACATTTTCTCTGGTTTTACTAATTTTACTGATAATTTTAGAATATGGGAGAAAATAAGGATCTTGGCAAAAGTTTAAAAGGGATAACGTGCAGCCAAAACAAAGCATTCTACAAAGCACTGACTTAACATATGCTAACCCATACAACCCAGCACAATCTAACCTACCAGTTTTAAGTTACCCAAAATATTAAGAAAGCAGTAAAGAAAGAGATTAAGAGAAGAAAAAGGAGTAGCATGTGCTAATCCACACAATTTAGAAAGAAAAAGAGATTAAGATAAGATCATAGCAACTGCCAGAGAGTCCTGTGGAAGCCCAGCTTCACACAGTGGAGGTAGTTCCCAGGAGAGAGAGGATGGAGAGAGGTTTTATGTCCCCAGGAGAGAGAGGATGTGGCTGGGTTTATGTGCTCTGGCTCCTTTGGCCACCCCTCCCATGTGGGACTTCCAGCTCACTGACCACTCTGTGGCTCTGGGCCAGAGTGAGGGGTGGTGTAGCCTATCAGAGACTGGGTTACAGGTTCAGGGTGCAAGATGTGGACGTGCTCCCTGGCTGCCCTTTTGGCTGACAGCTGCTCCAGAGCTGCTCCATGAGGCTGCAGAGACTCGCCATGTGGGGTCTGTGAGTCCTTCCCCATCACTCACGCACACTTGAGTTGGTTCTCACCTAATAATATAATCCAGTGCCTCACAAAGTACAACATGATCCTCAGGTTTATCAGACACTTTGCAGTTTTATATCATCAGCAAACTTGTGCAGGTCGTTAATGATGGTGTTAAACAGGGACCCCTGGTGGCCTAGCGGTTAAGATGCTGGTCTCTCAGCGCCAAGGCCGCAGGTTCGAATCCCCCGGGCAGAT
>JAWWLV010000088.1:80415965-80468234 GCA_035041135.1 Platyrinchus mystaceus
GTGTCTCACCTAAAAAATCCATTGCGCAGGCTTGAAAGGTAAAAAGACCTTTCCCAGATCTTCGTTCGCGAAGACTGACCACTTACTTACTAAACAGGACTGGACTCAGTACTGACCGCTGGCAGGCATCACTAGTGACTTTTCTGCAGCTGGCCTTTCAATGACTGCTCACAGTCCTCTAGGCCTAGTTGCTCAGCCAGTTTTCAATACATTGCACTGTCCACTTATCTAGCTCATACTTTGTTGACTTGTCTATCAGGAAGTTATGGGAGTCAGCTTCAAAACCCTTAATAAAGTTGAGATAAGTAACATCCACTGTACTCCCCTCATCCGTGAACCTAGTCACTTAATTGTAGACAGCTACAATGTTGATCAAGGAACATACAGAACAGTATTTCCAGAACGTAAACTGATCTTGTTATTTTACATGCCACTAAATGGCATAATGTTAATTTTTCACTGTGTAGTTTCTATCTGAAGAGAAAATTCTGAAAGCCCCTCTATAATGTTGAATGAATTACTGTAAAACTGTGAAAAGGCTGCTCCTTATAATAAAATTTTTAATGCTTTGCAAAGAAGAAAACACAGGGGAACACTTGCTGCAGGCCAAACTCCACAGTGAAAAGATTCTTTAGAATATTTTTCTGTTTCAGAGCTAAAGTACCTTAGAGCTTTCCCTTGGAAGATTCCCCTCCCCAGTCTCCAATTTAAATAGCAAGAAATCTAATACATAATGTCATATAAGGTCACAAATTTTCCTTAGGACTTAAAAAGCTACACATATTCTGCAAAAATATCTTCAGAATATCCTAGAATTGTTAGGAAGTGGTGCACCCTGCAGTGATTTATGAAGAAAATGACTGGAGGGCTGGCCCAAGTAATAGTTGTTCCATTGTTTGCATTGCTCTTAATTTGATGATAACTAAAAAAAGCCTTTAATTTGAAATTCTGGTATTAAAAATAGTATTATTTTGGTCTCACACCTCACTGCATATGTAAGTTGAGTATTTTCATGACCAAAGCGATACAAAATTGCATAAAAAAAGGGTCTTACAGAGTCGGAAATTGGACCTGTATTCGTAATTCACACACTGTTTCTCTGTCTTGCTCCCTTTTTTGCTTTTGTATGCATGTCATGCTTTTTAAAATGCTGCTTTTAATATCTGTATAATAGAATCTGGCTCAGCAGGAGAGAAATAGTTACCCTCTATAATTCCTGAAAGGTTTTATCCATTTTTAGTAATATTTATGTTGCCATTCTGCTGTTTTCTTATTAATTTCAACAGTTTGTATTACAAGTATATCTGTGTCAGTGCATCATCATTCCAATACTTCCAGTTATCAAGTGTTAAATAAAAAATATGCAAACCCTCATCTACTTTGGGATTGTTGTGGGTGTACTTCTCACAGAAGAACTTAAGCAGTGATAATAATGCCATAACTGCGTGTAGAAATAGGGTGTAATTGTTTCAGTACTGCAGACTGCAAATGAGAGGCTCCTCCATCCTGGTTATGCTGAATGCTGGTCCTGTTCTGTCCAGGACAGTCTCCTCACAGTACTTTTTGTTTCTGTTTTCATCTCATCATTAAGTACATCTTCTGTTTCTTTGTCTCCATTTGATACTCCCACAATGCCCATGCCTGTGGGTAGGGTGCAAAACAATTTCTTAAAAACAGACATTTTTGCTGCAGTTAGAGCTGCAAACAGTCCCCTGCATCTCTCCACTGCTGATGATACCATTCATTTCTACTTATGTCAGCAATATTGAAACTCTAGCATAGAGAGGCAGACACATCCTGTATTGTTTTGAATACCATTCACAGGACCTTCTCTCGTCACAACTACTTAAATAAGTGCTTGTAATAAAAGCAGCCGTTATTGGTCCATCAATCATAGAGTGATGCTAGCACTAGGAAAGGTGAACTGCTTTGGCAACAGTAGAAAATCCCAGTGGTGTTGCTGGAGTTGCTTAGTAGTGATGCTTAGCAGTAATGCTACAGCTCAAGAGTGGTGTCACTGTTGTGCTGAGTACAGTTGAGGGAGTCTTTTTGCAAGCCCAAAAGTGACAAAGATACTGCAAATGAACTACATATTATTAGAAGTTGACCCAGGGCTATATGCAGGCATATTGGTTGTATGCTGTGAACAAGATTTTTGTGTCCCCTTTCACTGATAAATAGCGACTTCATCCATTGCTGTGTAATCTATTGCTTTTTCTCTCTACTAAACTCTCGTAGAAAATATGTTTTCTGCTTGCTAGGTGATTTTTTTAACTTGGAAGTATTCTATTGTGTGTGTGTCTGTATGTCTCCAAAAGGCCTATTTCCACAGCTTGTATGTGGTTTAGAACACTTCAACTCAGTGAAAACAAACTGTTTTTTAAAGTGTCAAAACACAGCTCTTCACAAAAGGGCAGTTTTGCCAGACTTTCTGGAATTATTAGTGGACACTATCTAAAGTCGGAATATGGGTAAGATAAGTACAGTGCATTGCTGCCTAGGATACCTTCTTTCTCTAAAACAGAAACAATGCTATCTACATAACATATTTGGAGATTTTCTGATGATAATTCCTGTGCAAGAGAAAGATAATTTTTATCATTCTTAGGTGGAATGAATTGACTTATTCAGTCAACACAGCCATAAAGTTTTAACTAAAGTGTTGGATCCAATTCTTTTCTGTAGTTCTGTGCAAATGATTATGAAATTTCTATTATGGAAGAGATTCTTGAGATGAAACTGGGGTTTGGATTGCAAGACTAAAGGTCAAGACCTTCCTGTTCATATTACTTACTATTAGAAGCCTAGGAGTAAATTTGAAGAAGAAAAGATTGTTTTGAGGTGACATACTGCTTTAATTCAATATTGCTTTTTCAATCCTTGTTTTATTAGGATTGCCAGGGGATTTCTTGCGTTCTGGACGATACTCTGCTCATACCATCAATGGTGCGTGGTCACCCTGGTCTCCGTGGTCTCAGTGCAGTCGTGACTGTAGTAGAGGTATACGGAATCGCAAACGGGTCTGCAGCAATCCTGAACCCAAGTATGGGGGACTTCCTTGCCTTGGCCCATCTCTAGAGTATCAGGAATGCAACATTTTGCCTTGTCCAGGTAAGATTCAAATTAAATTAGAGAAGTGAAAATAAAATAACCTCAAGGCTGTATCTTGCAGTAGTTGGTGGTTTGTTTGTTTGTTTGTTTTTTTTTTAGTTGGTGGGTTTGGGGTTTGTTTTGGTTTTTGAATCAATTACAGCTCAAATTTACCTCTCTAATATAAGTGTATTTAGGTAATATTCCCATGTGTTATCAATCAGTTTATCTTCAACAGGAGTAACAGCTATGTCTTTTTTCACTTGTGATACTGACTGTAAAAATATAATTTTAGTATATAAATTTATGGAAAAAAAAAAAGACATAAGAAATCTGGCAAAACATGAGAAATCTGGCCTAGTTTTTATTTGAACTCAAAATATCATTTTCATCACAGTGGTTGCTGGCACTAAATCTGCTAGCTTTGGAATGTAGAGCCTCCAGCAAATAAGGCTTGGGACTGATCACCAAATTAAATGGTAATTCAAGTAGGCCATAAAGATTGTTCTTGGAACCTTGAATTTCTCCTTCATTGAAAGTTTTTTTAGGATTCTATGAAAGGAATTACAAGTAAAATACGTGTTTACAAGAATCTACTTTGGATTATTAATCATTGTTGCATCTCAGACATTTGGGGGGAAAAAAGATCTTGGTTTCAATCACCTATCACCCTTCATAAAACAGAAAACCAAACTGAAAGGCTTTTGAGCTTTGCAGAGGCTTTCTGGAAAAGGAAAGGGGAAGGACATAGGAAAACAGATGAAGAAAAGGTGCAATTGGATTAGGAGGAAAGAATTCAAGGTAAGAAAGAATAGTGACGAAGAAGGCAAAATGACTGAGACTCAGTTCTTTCCAGTAGCAACAAATAAGTTTAGAAATAAGCTTTCATACATCTTTAATTTTATTAATTATGTATAAGAGTACTGCGTATTTTATTATTGAAGAATTGGAGCTTTTGTCACTTATTCAAGCGTGGACCTGAAGAATTACTGTGGCAATATACCTATTACATGTGTATCGCTATCGTAAAACATGTGTGTATTAATATGTGTGCGTGTCTGTATCTATCTGTCTATGTGGTTTCAAGTTAAAACTGTGTTCACTAACAATGGATACATTGTTTTTTTATAACGAGAATATTTTGTCCAATCATATTGCCTTGCTTTCCCTAAGCTTTTTAATCCTTTTAGCAGTCACTGCCCATTCTTTGCATCAGAATCTAAGCAGTAGGTAGATCTGTGCAGAAGGACACAGTTTCCTTTCAGGAGTACAGAGTTTCTTGAAAAACATGTTTCCATCTTGAACCTAAGCAATATGTTTTGGCACATAGCCCGCCCAGTAGCTCTGTGAGCGTTCTGGCTGTTCACTGAAAGTAAACCTCTCTGCAGTTTTACTGCTAACAGGAACAGTAGGATTGTTTGGCAACTTGAATGCCCTGAGGCATTCAAGCCTCCATGTCTCCTGCTGGTGGGGCAGATCCAATGGGGCTTTCTGCTGGGGGTCCCTGCTTCAGTCTGGGGGAACTGAGCCCACTGAGTCATTGAAGTTCTGAAAGAGGCTCATGGGCACAACAAGCCAGCACTTTCTGGTGAAATTTCCTTGCTGCACCCAAGGAGGAAAGTAGCTTTAGTTGCTCGTTGTGTAGCTCCTCTGTCTGCCAGTGTGAGTATCTGAGGAGGTCCAGAGAAAAGACTGTATGTTTCTTTCTGTATAAACAATTCTGTTTCATGTGACTGCATTGTTGATCTGTGAAAAAATTTGAGGATTGGCTGTAATGCATTAGGTCAGATGTTTTAGGGGACTATTGTACTAACATGTGCAAGCCTCCCCAGGGATGTATACAGTAGGTGAAACCAGTTAGAATGTAGCATCTTCTCCTCAGTTCCTTCTTACCTTGAAAAGGGAATCCCTCCATAATACACAGCCTTCAGCTTCCTTTGAAGCATGTGAGTGGTGCAGTATTAGCTAACAGGTCTTCTCACAAGCTTTAAGATATCTGATTGTATTACCATAATGTAGTAACTGCAGTATATTTATTAAATGGGCCCAGATTTGTTGTTCATACCTCGCTGTTAATTTTCAAATTAAGTGCTGTCTGGAATTTTGTTGGATTTTTTCAAAGTTAAAAGAAGTCAAAGGTTTTCAGAAGTGGTATTTTTATTTAGCCCTGCAGCTATTACACTCTTATTTTTGAAGGAAATTGTTTTAACCAGTAAAAAAAAAGGTTATGCAGATATAATTTTGTTGTAGAGGCCCTAGTTGTTTATGAGTTAGCCAATACCTAAGACTAAAATACATGACGTTATAAGGCAGAACTTGAAACTGTGCTTTATGCAAAAATTATTCCCTCTTTTGCTGTCTCTGAATTTGAAAATATCTTTAAAGATCAGTAGACATAAAGTGTGTGGGCCTTTCTGAAGCAAGAGGTAGTGTCCTAATATATCTAAAAACTTTTTTCAGAGACAAGTTTAATTTTTCTTTTTAGTGCAAAGCAAATTTGAATAAAGATGTACAGTTTGAATGAAATATTTAGATGTATCACATCCTGCAACAAGGAATCACAAAGTTCCTCAGCTACAGAACTACTGTCTGCCAGTAATTAAGAAGAAATGTAGGGGGCTAAATCAGATCTCAGATAAATCTCAAGGGAAAACATTGCAAACAGTAGATGTAATTAATTTTTTTTTCTTTAAAACATCAGAGAGTAAAAACTGCAGAATAGGGGTTATCCATAAATTAGACCAGATTATAATTTTATAGAAAGGGAATAATTTTTTATTAGAGATTAATTTGAATTCTTTTAATTTTTAATGAAAGTAGCAGAAAGTTAAATCGATGGCTAAACATGAACATCTATTAGGTTGACATTCCTGTGACATCATCATGAAAGGGCAGACATAAACCATACATGAGCGAAGAGCCTCAGCTCCAGGCCCACGTGTACAAACTTACCATATCGCACAGTAAAAACACAGAGGAGACCAGCCAGGAAGAAAAACCATGGTTGAATCCGTTTTCAACATTCTTGTAACCAGAACAAGAAGGTTCTTGTGCTAGGGACTGGATTTCTTCTGTGCTAGGCACTGGATTTCATTTCCTGTGTGCTTATAATATTTAGGATAGCTCTATAAGTCATTCTTACTGTAGCGATCTGAGTGAGTTTCTGAAGTGTCCCTGTTAGGCTTTGATCACACAGCCCTTGCTGGTGTTGATGACAAAGGCTGGTATCAGGGCAGATCTCACTGAGGTATTGACTCCTCCCACGGACTAAGCTATGGGTAAACACAGAGCAAATATGTCAGGCCCTTCTTTCCAGTGTGAGCATCAGGCTAAAAAACAGGTAGTCTGCATAGTTCATTCTTGTCCATGTAGATAACTGTGATGCATGCAGGAAGGTGAATGAATGTGAGGAGATTTTGTTCTGACCTCGACCTGAAAGTATTTGCCACAGTACAGAAAATAAAATTGCAACAAAGAAGAATTTGATGCTTCATAAGATTTGCCTGAGCTCCCTCAGGGTAAGGACAGCTTAACCTGCTCCATGCTGGCACAGAACCATTTAGTTACAGTCCAGTCCAGTCATTTTGCTTTTAGAAGTATTCTGGTTAGTAGGAAGGCGTACAATGGCAGCCCTTCCTGCTCATGCAGGCTCAGGTTCTGTTTTGCTCCCTCTTCCACTTATTGCAGACAGGATCAACCCCTCGTGATGTAAACTGCTGAGAAAGAGGAATGATAGAGAATATGAGCAGTGTTTAAGTCATGCTGAAAGTCAATAGGACTTTATGTTCTCAATCAATTAATCTGGGCTCAGTGTCATCCTGGAAGATACTAAGTGCTCTGAAGGACTGACACAATGAAAAAGTCCATGGAGCAATCAAAGTGTACAAGGCTGTCTTGTCTGGTTAAGTGTCTTGCATCATCATTATAAATACACTTATTAATATATTAATAGCCATAAATTTATGGTTGAATATGCTGAAGGATCCCAGAGATTAAAAAAATTGCTAAAGTCATCGAGAACCTGCCTTCAGTGCGTACTGTTAAATCTTTTTTGAGGCTGCAGGGGAGAGAGAAACAGTGAAATTTTTTACACAGTAGTAAATGGTCTACTGATGTGCAGATTGCTAGAAGATACTGGGCAGATTGCTTTTTGTTCATAGTATTTGAAGGCTGAATATATAATAGTAAATTGAACAGTGCCAGAAAATTGCCAGAAATTGTACCCAGACCCTCGAAGATGATTTGTCTGTATTGTTCAAGTTTTAGAAAGATCCCTCATACAATTTTGCCTTCAACTAACTAGCACTCTCCCAAATAATCTGCAGAAATAGTTTGCAAGTCAGTATAGGGTAAATTCATGTTCTCCATACTCAGTTTCCATGTGGCTAAACTACTTTGAGGTACAAGAGAATTTGAACTATTGTTTTGCACTAGCAAGTTATGCTTTGGTCCTGTGTCTCAGCTGCTTATTTATGCCTCAGAGATGTAAATAGCATTGAGCTGGCAAGAACTGAAAAGCCTCAGTAACTATGGAAAGGATCTGTGAATGCTCACTGACATTTCTGGGTTTTTTGAATTACTAATACGAGATCAATACTAAAAAAAAGAAATCTATAATCACTCATATCAGGGTTTTGTTATCCTTGGGGGCTTGCAAACTATTTACATTACGAAGATAAATTGATGATGAAGAGAAGCATTTTTTGAATTTTAAATTCTACAAATCTACAAAAATTAAAGGACTTCACTAACTAAAAGATCTGTTTGCCTGAAAATAATAATAACCAAACATAAGGAACACTGTCCTAGTTCACAGTATTACAAATCTCTTCAGTTATTTCTGTAGAAAAGGATAACTTTTTTTTTCATTTTTGTTTTATTTCTTGTTGCCTTCTCTTATATTCTTTCTCATAGGGACATAGGCACACTTGGTCGATGTGCCTTAATTAGGCATTGAAAGCAGAGCTACATGAGTACCACTGAGTAGCATGAGCTACAGGAGTTCCTGTTCCCCCTTCTCCAGAGCATAGTGGTAGATCAGAGGGAAAAGACAGTTGCCATCTCTTATATTTGAAATTCTGATATTTCATGACAATATTTTGGGATTTTACCAATTGCAGATTTTTATTATAGTAGTTTTAGTTTGGTTTAGTTGTGACATTTTGGCTAAGATCACTAATGGCTAATAACAATGACGAGTTTCAGATATACAAAACTCCCTGAAAGACTATTTATTTATGCATCCCTAAAGCCAGTTATTGTTTATTGTTTCTTTTCTTCATTATTGGTTTTTTTCCTCCTATTTTTTTGTCTTTGAAGTTGATATTTGCCACAAGGAAGCAAGAATGTATTTAAAAGAATAGACAGAATTTATCCTGCAATAGCTTCCTAAATCAGGAGGAAAAAAATATTCTGATAAAGCTTATCTCTGTGCTGCTGAAGCCCATCTCCCCACATGCATTGATCTCTCTAGGCTGCTTCTGTAGCTAGTAAGAAGAGGAATGAACTGTCCTTTGAAGCAACAATTGCTTTTCTAACTTGAGTCTCAGTTGCAGACTGAAATCTGAGTGGATCCTTAGATTTTGTTGTTCTTTTCTTAGAAGCATTTGTTTGCCTTCTGTTTCTGTCCTGCACTATGTTGACTGTTTTTTTCATCCAGCATTGCTTTTATGAATAAAAGGTGTCTGTAGCATCACAGAAACAAGACTTTGACTTTGTAAACTATGATGTAAAAATTGCTCTTTCCCCACACTGAACATGCAGCAATATCCCACAGGATTAAGAAAAAGCTGTAGACTAAGTGATGTGGAATGGGATGATCCCCAGGTGTCTGGAAGGGAGCAGTGTTCACACACATGTCCCCAGGTCTTACTTTTGCCTTTCTGCAGGGGTACAGGACTACTGCCCCTCTATTTTTACTCAAACATGCATACAGAAAAGACTGACTTTTCAGCATTTTTTATTCTCTTTTGCCACACTTTTAAAAGATTAGCATGAAAAGTTGTAAACCTAAAGGCACACACACACGCACACGTGTGCACACACACACAAAAGCAAACCACAAAACAAAAAACAAATGGGTTTTGTTTCGTTGTTTTTCATTGATTAAATTCAAAATGAGATCAGACAGTATATGAAGGAGCCTGCAATCCTATCTGTGTTCTTAGGTGAGGCCAGTGTGTCTGCCCACGCTTGCTTCCATTTCCTTGTAAAACTCAAAGTGCATAGCAGGGAAGCAAGTGTACTCAATTGTCTCTTGGAAATTCTCCAGTGGTCTGGATGTTTTGTCATGTCCCCAGGAGATCCCATTTCTGTACACTGTTTCTTCCTGGTACATCCTCTTTCCTGTGGTGTGGGGTTTTTTCATTATAGTTAAGAAATATTTATTGACCTCAACAACAGCTAGTAGGCAAAAAGTTGTTTGCTTTACTATAAAGGAAAGAGCATTGTTTGAGAGCAACCTGCTAGCTGAAGGGAGCCTTCTTCCTAAGGGGATCAACCTCAGCAATTGTCAGAAAATGTAAAGACTCTTTAAATCTTCCATTGTGGAACTGCTTTAATGACTTTCTTTTGCCAAACAACTCTACAAAACTGTTATGTAAAGAACCTCTAGTGACTTTCCTTGCAGCTGTGTATTTTTCCTCCTATAAGAGGCAGAAATAACATTAAGGACTCCATGACAAAAGAAAAAAAAAAAAAAAAGAAAAAAACCCAACCCAGATGGTTCTGTGTTGCTAAGCAACTTAAAGAAAGATGAAAGAAACCACAGAGCTCTATTTAGGTCTTGTAAAAACTCAAGCAGTAAATACCCACTGCTTTGATCTTATTTAACCGTGATGATGCCTTATCATACTCTGTTGCTGAAAAGAAAAAGTTCTGGGGACAAATAAAAGAGGTACTTATGATAGTCCTTGAAAGCCGAGAGATTTAGGAAGGCAGCCTGTCAATAAATAGTTGCTAAAAAACCCAGTTATAATTGGACTGTCCAGCTCAACTAGGATCAAATCTAACATTGTCTAGTATATTTGTCCTTTCCCGTCCTCCCCAGACCCACTTCTCCCTTTATATCTGGAGTTATGTAGTACAGCCATGATCACTGCAGTTGTGAAACATGGTGACATTCCTGGGTGTCACATCGGTCTCTGTGTTCTTGGCCACTTATAGATGGATGGCATAGTTTCAAATGCACATGCATTTGTGTCTCTGGTCCATTGAAAAATAAGTAGAAAAGTGTTTGGGGTCACTGTCTCCATTACAGTGAACAATATACAGGTAATGTTTCCAGATGATTTATATTCTGTCTAGGCAACCTCAGGCAGAATCAATTCTGTTTTGTGGAATTCTATAAGCTGCAGCAGGTATGCCTCTGATTATTCATTTTGAGCTAGTCAGCAATCACTTTAAAGAAAAAATAAAAAAAAGCTAAAAAGGGAGTATCTAGAAAGGTAAAGCCTTAAATATCTCGTGAAAGGAATAGCTTGGATAACAGCTTCTGCTTTTATTTGACATAATTTTAAAACAAAGAAAAAAGAGGCAAGTTCTGAATAAAAGATACCATGTCTTGAAATTGTTATAAAATTGCACAGTATATTTCACCTGCATTGAAGACAAATAACCTATGGATTTCTTAGATATGAGCTTGCATAATACTTTATTAACAGAGTTATCTGAGGCAAAAAGACATATTTGTTTTCAAGTAAAAAGTATGAATAAGAAAAATATGAATAAAAGAATAAGTCAAGTACTCTACTGAGATGCAGTATTTATTTATGATAGGTGGTATAAAATTCTCTCATACATCTGTATAGCTAGATTATTTGGTTGATAAATAGATCCTGGAAAAAATGTAGCAATCATTGAATTCCTTAATGAGGGAAATAATTTATTTAAATTGCATACTTGGAATATAGTACCAGATTCCACAAACCCTCTCTGTCCAATCAGGCTTCAGAGTCCACACACATTACTTGCAAAAGTTTTCGCAACTACAGTTCTTACCAAGAAACTGCCAGCTCCATGTTTTCTTGATGTTTAGGATAATGTTGCAAACATTAATAGGGAATAAAATGCTGTCTATTCAACAGCTCCATTTACAGGATTAGTAAATAGCCTAAGACATGCATTAGTGAATTACCTGTTCGAGTAGCACTTGAGAACCTGAGGCTATTCTGTATCTGAAATTACATTAAAAAATGCATGTATAGGTTTTAATATCAAAATTCTCCTATATCATTTTCTCACTCTTGAAGCCTTTGCATAGAAATCATTCTACTTGACTCACAAAGTGCATTTGTGATATACAAAGCCAAAATGAGTATTTTTTACCTGTTCTATATCTCCATCCAAGAGAGAATTTGAATGCAGTACTACACAGATATTTTCATCATAAGTTATTTTTTTTCATTTTTGTAACTTTTTTTTTTTTTTTTTTTTTTGTTAGAGATAATCATGGAATAACATTTCAATAAACCAGTAGAAACTACTCCTTGAAAAGCTGTTTCATTAATTGAGCAGAAAAGAGTCATTGTGAAATGCTATATGAATGTTTTGGAGACTTCAGTGACTATCAGTTTTCTCAACAAACCACAAAGTCTTACAAAGAATGTCTTAAATGAGCACACTGTAGAAATTACGAACAGAAAAAGTGTACTTACTTAGTGTTTTTAAAAGTGGAAAATAATAAGTTTCTGTCTTATGTGCTAAAATGTCCAATGCTGCTATGAGTGATGGGAGAAAAAAAGGTGAAACTTCTGCTTGGTTTAGGACCCTATTAGAAACGAAAATTTACAGCACATTGCCTTTATAGTACTTAGAGGCTCATCTATTCGTGTCAGTTGAATTACACACTACTTATTTCAATTAGTTGCAGATGTAGTAAATTATTTTCTTACTTAAGAATTAAGAAAGCGAGTGATAAACATTAAATAGTGGTTTGAAAATAAATGAATTTTTTGTCGGATATGAAAATTTTTTAAGTTTAGGGTTTTGTCTGTTAAAAAAAATGTGAAGAGAAATTAACAAAATACTGAGATTCTTTGCAGCAGGAATGCTGTTCCTGGAAGAAGTACATCTGACTTTGTCACATGGCTGCAGATAGGAAGCCTTTGACAGATGAACTGCAATGTTGCCATGAAAACCAGAAATACCTCCTGCAGCAGTAGCTGTAAAAACAGAGGCTGCAAAGGAACCAGTCTAGGGCAGGCAATGAGGTGAACTTTCATTAAAATCTTCTCTAGTGTCCATGTGTCAAAAACCACTGACAAATGGATCTCCCATGAAACCCAGCCTACATTTCAGAAGAATCTTGTGAAAACTGACTGGAGAACAGTTTGACATACTTGAATTAGCAAATGCAAAAGAGCAGGGGGGAAGGAGGTGGGGGGGGATAATAACACTTATTCTTCAACAACTTGTGTTTGAAACTTAAGGTGGCAACCTCTTTTTGTCCATGTATGCTGCTTTTTTTTAACTTCTGCCATTGTTCTGGTGCTGACATCTCTGCTAGAGCTGCATTAAGATTGCAACTATATATTAGCCAGTCAAACCCTACAAGTGCATTAGATCCTTTGAAATGGGTTGTAGGGTTAAAGCAATCCATCTGGGTTCAAAACAAAATCTGGATTCCTCCATCCTTCCATTGCTATTATTGGGCAAGATTTTTTTTTATCAATAAAAAACTACTCTGAGCTTATAATACTTCTGCTAAACAAGCTTGATATTCTGTTTCCTCACAACTGAGAAAAGACTTTTGGTCTTCAAGATATTACGGTACTCACTGAAAGTGTCTTTTTTGACTGAACAATTGTTAGGCTTTCCAGCATACCAGGGGCTTTTAAAATATGTACATTAAATTGCATTGTGGTAAGATTAAATTTGTGGGCCTATGTTCAGTGACACCTAAAAATGTCCAATAATTTCAGTAGGCCATGAATAAGATCCATAGAATATGAGAAAGATGGGCTGGATTATGTCATGTCTCACATAAACTTGGAAAAATACAGTATTTTGTGTCTTTTCAGTGGATGGAGGCTGGTCTTGTTGGTCATCTTGGTCAAAGTGCTCAGCAACTTGTGGAGGAGGGCATTACATGAGAACCCGTTCCTGCACAAACCCAGCACCAGCGTATGGAGGAGATATCTGCCTTGGACTGCACACTGAAGAAGCACTCTGCAACACACAGCCCTGTCCAGGTATGGCAAATCAGCCAGTGCATCCTTGTTGCTTATGTGCCACTGAACTTGTTGCTTATGTGCCACTGAATAAGGCATTCACAGTCAGGCAACGTAATGTCCTTGATCTATTATTTAGAAGCAAATAATTTCTTTCCCTTATTAAGTGCGCAGTCAGCTCTTGCATTCTACAATGCTACAGTAAATCAAGTACAGGATATAGTATGTAGGAAACCACTGTCTCCCTCTCTCTTTAAAAAATTAAAATTTAAGTTACCAGGTCTGAATCTGGATTAACTAAAATTGTGTAATATTTTAAGTGGATCATACAAACAGTTTGTGAGACTTAATGTCACAAAGAAGTGCTTTTGTTATAACACTAAACTTTCACAGAAAGCAAATTGATGAGGTTAATATTCAGCATGTGTTATCACAAGGTCCTTCAAGTAGATAATATTTGCCCTGTTTTTATAAAAAACACAAAGCAAACCTTAGCGTGCTTTGTAAAATACCTTCTTCAACTTCAGATGCTAAGGAACAAAGACTTTTTAAATGACTGTGAAGTACTAAGAAGATGAAATGTCTCCAGTTGTATGATATTATGTGTCATGTATTTTTCTGTAATTTTGACTCTGCCTTTTGACCCATATTAAAAGAAACTCATTTTTTTCATGAAATTTAAGTGAGAAATTGAGATTAAAACCACACAAACTTTCATTTATTGCTGATTAGTGGATTACAGGCAGCAGCAAAACAAAAGAAGCAGCTCTGATGCCACACTGTATTACTTGCTTCACTTAGAGCTCCTAGACTTCATAGCAAAAGTTTTCTACTCATATGATGAGGTGGTGCATATGAAGGCAAAAGTCCCATGAGTTTGAATTTGTGGATCCTGTGATTACCTGTGGTGAACTACAATTTATGGTAATTTCCTTTTCTAGGCACTGCATGTCTTCCAGCAGAATAAAAGTACCTACTTTGTCAAAATTAAAGCTGATGAAACACTCTGTATTGTGTTTAAAAAAAACCCCAGCAAACATAGAAATCAGTTGATGATTTGACTTTCTGAGGCAAATAGTGTACATTTGTATGTAGAAATTACATAGCTGCCTTGAGATTCTTAAGGCATCTTTAAAAGCTCAGAGCTTGTGTGTTTATTGTGCTAGTATTGTATCTATTTCTCTTGTTGTGCATTTATTTTCTACCTCCATTATCCTATAAATGACAGTTTCCAAACATTTATAAATAATGTCTTCATCTTATTTTGACCTTCCTCTTACCCAAATTTTGGAGTGGATGCAGAATAGAGGAAGAGGTTGGTTTCATTTTGTTTCATGGAAATGGAAACCCTTATAAAACAATAAAATTTCAGGGACTTAAAATGTATTTCTTACATCTGTAATATTTTACTAATATTTCAATCTCACTGAAAATTTTCAATAGGTTTTTGAAACAGCACATCATCAGCTAGCTATGAGAATGATCTTTGCCCCACGTTTACAATATAGATTTCAAAACTACTTTTTACTGCTCTTATTTCACACTGGTATGGGTCAAAAAAACCTGCACTGCTAGAAATTTGGAAAGACTCTCGAATCTTTACAGAGCTGTTGTGGTGAGGACCAGGTGAAGAGTGGTTCTTCCTTGTGCAGATCTGAAAGTACCGTTGGTGACATTCACTGCTTAAGTGACATCTGTAATACAGGAAGGAAGTAGTAATGACACTTTGAATCTAAGAACAACCAACCAACACAGAAATGCATATGCAAAAATGGAAATTATTTGTAACATTTCTTAAGTTGTGAAAATAGCAAAGATTTTTGGCATTTGAAATAATAGGGTTTTTTTTCCCAGAAAAAACTAGCAAAATAGTAAATTTTCTAGAATCCTGATACTAAGGATTTCTGGAGGATATAGAATTTCATTGGCAAATCCAACTGAAAGTATTCAAGTATGTGCTTAAAAGAAAATAACAGACTTGTGCCTGCAAAATACATCAGTTTTTCTCATCTTTCATTTTAAAAGCTCCGTCATTGAGTTTGCGGTTTTTCTTGTATTTTATCCAAATGCAATTGCATTGATATGAATGGAAGCACTGCAGTATTGATCAACAGTGATTTATAGGCTGCTTATCAGTAAGTGTAATCAGTTGCAGTGGTGTCTGTAATGTACTGAATAAAACATCATTTTATACCTAAAGTATTTACTGCTGTAAGAGGGGAACATACATTCTGTCCTTGCATTGTTAACTCACTCATGCAAATAATGGATAAAGTAGTTGAGCATATAGAAATGATGGTATAGTTCTTCATGAAAGAAATTTATAATCTTACATTGATTAACCTGATCTTTCTGAGGTACCTCCTTCACCAAGGGATCTCTTAGGAACTGCTTGAACTTAACCTGGCTTCAGAGGCCAGCCAAGACTCTCGAGGAAGAAGATGTGACATGTCATGAGTAAGCCTTTCCATGTCAGAGGTGAAAACCAGTTTCAGGTTAAACACCTCTCCAGTCCACCCTCTCTTTTACATTCTCATGGCTTTTGCAAAAAACTGAGGAGAAAGTTGAGAGAAGCCTGTCTGAGGTGCAAAAGAACCTCAAATACTATGAAGATAAAGGAATCAAAGGGATGAGTCAGGATAAATGAGTCAGTAGAAGTGCCTGCAAAAGCTATAGGTTCAGTGATGGCAGAGATAGAGGCTCCACGAAGGGCAGGTACAACAATTTGAAATCGTACATCTGTCAGTATTGGGTGTTTTACTTCTCTGTGGCTCTCTGAGCTCCCAATGGTGGCACTCCTCAAAGCACAGTTTCGTGCTTTACCATTGCAGGGATGACCATCCCTTTCATGCTCGCACTGATGTCCCCTCTCTCCTTGTCTGTGATTCTGTGTGCCAGATGAAGCTGATCAGCATGGCACCAGACCCACTAACTACCTGTGCTGTAGTGTGTGGATGGCACCGTGGGACTCACTGTGGGAGGGAGATACCCTGTGTTGCATATGTGGAAAGGTCCCAATGTTCATAATATCTTTTATGGGTCCCTTAAAGGGCAGGCTGAAACATTAACCTTGCCCAGTTACCCATATGTGACCTATCATGATCTATGTGTACTCTGAAGTTTCTGTTTTATCATGGAATGTAGTTCCTGCAATGAAGAACCTGGAAGGCCAAAAGTGCATTGGAAAAGATGGGGCTGCAAAGTGCACCAGCCAACAGGATGCATTTAGGATCCTCACAAATATTTTGGCACCTACTGCATATATCCCAATTATACCAGGACTGGACAGGAGTCTTGGCTCTGGCTTAAGCATGCTCTCTGCCACCAATGAGAACTGGGCCACGATTTGTACTGAGCAACATTCCTTTCAAATTGAAAGAGCAGGGCTTTATTTCTTACTAAATATTTATGGTAAGGATCCATATACTTCGTTTACTTAGATCCAGCAGCTGATGCTGGAGGTGATGACAGCAGCTTCTGGATGTGCCACACCACGTAGGAAGGAAGAAGCCTGTCCATTTGCTTTACTCCCACCTCAGCTCTCCTACCCCCCTAAAGTAGGATTGAACTACATTATGTCATCTGCTTCTGTGCTCCTACTATGCACTCTGCAAATGAAGCCCTCCCAGGACCTTTCCTAAGAAACAGAAAAGCCAAAAGATAGAACAGAGTATTCTTCCTACTCACAATAACAAGATCCTACAAGCTGATTGTATTGAGGTATATTTTCCCTGTTCAAATGAGGCCTCATCCAGACACTTGCTAATCGTTCATAAATATCAATATCCAGGTTCTTACCTGAGCTGGTAAATAAATCCATTGTATAAACAACATCTATTGTTTGACATTTTTAAAGGTCACAGTCTCAAATATTCCTGCTGGAATCTGCTAAATTTTAGATGACTAAAGTTTTAACTTTTTTCCTATGTGAACAAGGGGAAAGTAATGAGTAAATGTGAACCTTGTGTGCTGGATTTATGCAATGTATTGAAAGGGTCCAAAACAGTATAAAACTTTCCTGACTTTCGACCTGATTGGCAGAGTAAAAAAGCTTCATTAATTCACAAATTTTAATGTTGTTCATCTAACTTGAATCAAAATTAGATAATATACACTTTTTCATTTGAATCAAAATCAAATTTGTAAATTTGCCTCACATAGGCATAAAATCAAATAAAATTTTGAAGTAGAAACAAGCCTGGTTTGGGATAGTAGGGCTGTTTATTCCATGTTAAAACCATAAAACTTATCTCCATAGGAAAGCTGACAGAAGAAAGAAGGAAGTTTAACTGAACTCTGTCTTTACTCTATTTGCCTAATTCAGAAGACTCCTATGAAGGCAAGATTTGTGCTTGAATTGTAAGAATGCTGAGTGCAGTAAACTCACAGCACCTCATGGGAATGAGATCAATTCACTTCATTTAAGGGAAGAATCTGAGATCACACAGGCATGAAATAAAAATGTCTTAATCAAAACTACATAACGAGAGGAAGAAATATAGAAAAGAAATAGAAGCTGACAATAAACTGAATAGGGAAGAGAAGGTGAGAATACTGGATGAGCTCTATATATGGCCGAGAAATGGACCTGAAATAGCAGAAGATAAAAGAAAAATACTTTAAAAATCTTCAAAATACTACTATATTTTTGTAGTTAAATACACATCCTATTTCAGATCTGAAATACATACTCTTATATACTCTTACATAGCTCTCATTGCTACTTGTCAGGTACATAAACAAAGACAGTGTCCTTGTCCACCCTATGACCTAGACCGGAATTAATTCCACAGCGATCACTTTTTCAGTCACCACTGCAGAATCCCTCCAACTTCTCACTTCCACACACAAAGGCTGTGGCAGAAGCCAAAACCATAATGCATCAGCAGCAAATTTACCTTCACATTAAACATTTCAGAGACTTGCCAAAGCCGAACTGCATTTGTTTTATCAGAATGAAGGAGTTGCCCTCTGATAGTTGGTGGTAGCTGGGGCATGAGGCCTTCTGTCATAATTCAGAAATACAAGCTGTTTCTCTCTCACTTGGTGTACTTGAAGCCTTTAATCACAGTGCCTGCATATGTGTCCCTCTCTGTCTTTTGCAGACAGCTGGTCCGAGTGGTCCAAGTGGTCCGACTGTGACTCGTCTGGCTTCCAGACCCGCACTCGTCAGTGCATCATTTTATTTCCTGTGGGTAGCCAGTGCACAGGCAACACCACAGAGAGCCGAACCTGTGCTTCAGACTCCAACTTTATACCAGGTGGGATCAGCCAGCTCCTTGAAGGACTAGTGAAACTTTTCACGGTTTCTGGAGTGAGGCACAGCACAGTTCCAGATGCACTGCAGAATTTTCCTTTTGTCAGCCAAAGCATGTTGGTTTACTACGTAGAGATGATGATGTTAGATCTGGTGTCTACATGAAAATCTGCCCTACGGCAACCAATGCTGTGGAGCTGTCCCTACTGTCACCACCTGGGACTTTAATTAGTCACTGTCGCAGCATTCTGCAGGTCCTTCCCATCCTACTTGGTAACAGGGGATGACTACAGACAGCAAGTAGAAATAGTTTGTTTTTTATTTTAATTTAAGTGTTTTTGAGACTCTAGGGAAACATTAGGTTTTATGGTTTGCTTATACAAAATAGGTGCTGGTAGTCAATCTGGAAATCATTTCAGAGTCCCTTAAATTAATAACTGCTTAGAAACTTATTAACTTTGCTCCAGTCCTTATCTCCCCTGTGACTGCTAAGTCACATTTTGTATTATTCTACAGCATTTGTGTCGGGGTTTTTACTTCAGTCAGATTTTAAACACTTACCAAAAACCTTTTTCCCCTCCTCCCCCTCCTCACTATTCTCAGAGGAGAGGAAAAAAAAGTAAGAGAATTCCTGAGTAGAGATAAGAACTGGGAGACTTGTTTACTAACTAATTCTCACAGGCAAACAGACTCAAAGTGAATAGAACTTAAATTTATTGCTAACAAACTTAAACTAAAAACTAAATTATTACTAATAGAATAAGAACTTAAAGAGTAAAAGAATAAAACAGTCTTACAACACCTTCCTTCCATTCCCCACTTCCCTCAGCCACGCAGGGAGATCAGAAAAGGAGGAAAGTCACAGCCAGTGACTGCTTCTGCTGTTGTTAAAATCCATCTCTTAGATAGGAGCTCTTTCCAATTCACTCTCCTGAGGGCATCAGTTTTCCATCGGGTGCAGAGTTCTCTCTCCCTCTGCACTCTGATGGTCTCCATGGACTGCAAGAGGACAACTTGCTTCGCCATGGTCATCACCACAATTACAGGGGGCAGTGGCTTTGAGTCCTTCCCCTGTTTCTTGCGGGGTCCCTTCCCACAGGAGACAGTCTTTGATAGACCTCTCTGGTGTGGGTCCATCCCTCGGGCCACAGTTCTTCTATAATCTGCTGTCCCTTGGGTCACGAATGAGCTGCACCAGCGTGGATCCCCCACAGGGCCACAAGTCCTACCCGGGACAACTTGCTCCAGCGTAGATTTCTCTCTCCATGGGCCACAGGTCTCCAGCAGGGCTCTGTTTCATCTTAGGCCTCCCACGGAGTCACATCTTCTTCATGCACTCCTCTGCACTGGCATGGGCTCCTTCATGAGCTGCAGAGGGGGGTCTCTGCACCCCAATGGTCTTCCATGGGCAGCAGGGGCCTTGGCTTTCAGTCTTTTCCCTGCTGGAGAGGGAGAGGGAGGCCTCTCTGGGCCTCTTCCTCGCCCCTCCTGCTACACTGACCTTGGAGTCTACATTGCTGTTTCACATTCTCCTTTGCTCTCCTCCAAGCTAGAATTTCTTCTGCGCCACAAGCTTCTCTTCCTGTTTTCTTAAATATGTTATCACAGAAGCAAATATTATTGGCTAGTAGTAGGAAGTCCATATTGGAGCTGGTTATCATTGGCTTTTTCATAGAATAGCAAAAGCTTCTGGTACCTTCTAATTGAAATCATCTCTATAGCCCCCTATTACCAAAAATTCAGCCATGTGAACCCGTGACAATTTGTCAAAACTCATGACTATACTTCTGTTTTTAAATCACAGTAGTCATTTAAATCCACACAACAGTAGGGGTGATCACAATGCACTGCTGTTAGCAATCATCTTTCTCCCTATGTACATTGAAAAAAGTTAGCGGTCTTTTCACAGACAGAGAAATTTACATTTTAATGTATCATTTAAAATGTAGCTGTGTTTACTCAGTGCAGTAACCTTTTTTTGCGTGTGACTATTTGATATAGTGCAATGTAACAAAGACATCAACAAATTTAAACACTGTTTGTATAGATGATGCATAATGCTTTAACTCCCAAATACTATTTTCCTCTAAAACTGATGTGAAGTGTAAAGGCAAAAACTCCCACATTGTATTTTTCCCTTTTTCTAAGGCTTTTGAAACTCTGTTAATGCTCACATTCTGTGAATCTCCAGCTTAATCCAATACAAGCTCTACATCTTGTTTTGGAAAGTAGGTATTTGTAGAATCTGAAATGAGCCACCTCTTCTCTTGCCCTGCTCCTTCTCTTGCCACTCCTCCTCAAATTGTCCCCTTGTAGTTGGCAATGGTGAGGCCATATGTTGGATCCTGTGTTCAGTTCTGGTCCCCTCTCTACGAGAAAGACATTGAGGTGGTGGAGTGTGTTCGATGAAGGGTAGCAAAGCTGGGAAAAGGGCCTGGAGCACAACTCCCATGAGGAGCGACTGAGGGAACTGGTGTTGTCTAGCCTAGAGAAAAGGAGGCTCTGAAGGGACCTTTGCACTCTCTACAACTACCTGAGAGGAGGTTGTAGTCAGGTGTGTGTGTGTGTGTGTGTAAAACTCTCCTCCCAAGTAGCAAGTGATGGGACCACAAGAAACGGCCTCAAGTTGCGCCAGGGGAGGTTTAGATTGGATATTAGGAAAAATTTCTTCACAAAAGTGTTGTCAAGCACTGGAACAGACTGCTCAGGAAAGTGGTGGAGTCACCATCCCTGGAGGTATTTGAAAACCACGTAGATGTTGCTCTTAGGGACATGGTTTAGTGGTGGACTTAGCAGTGCTTATTAATGATTGGACTCAATGATCCCAAAGGTCTTTTCCAGTCAAAATGGTTCTATGATTGTGAGTTAACAGTCTCAGTGAGACAAAGTATGCTTTCAGCCTTTAACTCTCTGTAAGAGTGCTGTTGTGTTAGGTTTGATGTTTTGTCATTTTGAAAATAGTTAGCACTGGTTTAACTTGTCACAAATGATAAAAAATTGTGATCCCTTTTGCAGTACCTTCATGAGGATCATCTTTTGGCAGTGGAGAGCCTACTCTTAATTCCTCACACAGATTCTAGTGCATCTCTGTGTGTATCATTCTTTCCCTTCTCTGGTCTGTTTGTTAGTTCTAGTAGAGACATCCTGGGATGGGAAAACCAGAGCTGCACACAGTGTTCATGGTGTGGACAGCACATAGATTTGCAAAGTACCATAATGCTGATACCCTGTTCTATTCAATATTGCTTTTTTGGCAGTACCTAGCATTTGGCTTTCCTTTTTTGATTGCTTCTGAATACTAAATTGATATTATCCCAGAACAATTTGTCAGAACTCTCAAGTCTCAGTCATGAGTACTAATGGTTAGCTCACAGCCCATCATTTTATAGGTGAAGCTATGATTTCTTTCCACTCTGTGTACCACTTTGCACTAATCTACATTGTGTTTTATTTTTTATTTTATTGCCTAGTTTAAAAGGCCCTTCTACAGCTCTTGACAGCATTCTCTTGTTCATGCTACCATAACTTTGTATCATCAGCAAACTTCAAAATCACATTTGCCTACTCCTTTTCTAGCTCTTTGGTGGAAAGCCTAGGTCCCTGCAGAAGTGGTAACCTTCCTCCATTGTAAGAACTGGGCACATAGTACTAGCCTGGTTTTGTATCTCTTTCCTCATTTCATTTCTTGCTTGGAAAGCCATTTTCAAAGAACTTAAAATTCTGCTTTTTTGAAAGCTAGGTAGCCTGTGTCAGTTACCCCATTCATATACGCATGATCCTTGACCCTTTCAGAGAGGTTCAAGAGACTGATTTGTAAAACAGGACTTCCCTTCACAGAAGCTATGGTCTGCAAGTAAAGAGTGGAAGAACTTGATTTTTTTCAGATTTTATCAGTATTTTTCAAAATTTTTTGAAAGTCAAAATGGTAAGGATACAGGCTGGAATTACATTTTATTAGTTTACAACTGAGCCCCATGAAATTGGAACTCATCTGTTCTGATGATGTGTAAATTCCCATTTTTCACATTAGTGCCAGACGTGACTTCTAGATATAATGAGCCCATTTGAACACAAGGTAATTAAACTGTAATTAATTTTGCTATTCAGTAAATCAACTCTTTCTCCACATGCTTAAACTCCACAAAGAATGTTTTCATCTGTGCTTCATCTTTTTAATTCCAGAAATGTTTTGAGGCAAGAATTAAAAATAAGTTGCTGCTTTTGATTGGGAAACTAAAAAACCTGAAGATGTCATGGGACCTTTTTGTTAATTCTACCACACAGTCAAAGTATTTTTTACTTTGGATTTGGAGTGAATGTAATAGAATGAATTTTTTAATCCTTACTGTGTTAATCAAACTAGTAGTTCTCTGTAATATTTCTTTCTTCTTGGCCTAAATGGTTTATTTATTTTTCTAGAAATATCTGTGGCACGATCCAGCAGCATAGAAGAGAAACGATGTGGCGGTAAGCTTTTCAGTTCAAGATATGTATTAAATGGTGAAATATTGATTCTGTATTCTTTGCTGTTGTTTCACCTTTTCCACTCCCTTAGTATTATTCTACCTTCTAAATGCTGCATTCTTATTATTTACACTTGTACTGAAAAAGTAGCTACTTGTACAGAAAACTGTAGGTACTACAGGATTTCTCATTAAATATCTATCTGTCATTGGTGATCTTTGAGACAAGAACATGCATTACTGGATGTTTGTGTTTTCTTCTTTTTCAGGGTGGCAATCACCATTGTCTCAAAAAAAAAAAAAAGTATAATAAACTAGTTACCAGTAGGTCAAAAATTGTGATGTTGCTCCACATTTTTTCAGCACACTAACTTCACAAACCTCTTTGGGACTCCAAATAAACAGCAGAAAACCAGGCTGGTAGCCCATTTAATAGCTCAGACTCTGTCTGGGACTCATTTTTAGCTTCACTGACAAAGACAAAAATAAAAAGTAAATAAGAAGTTCCATTCCAGAGAGTCATGATGCTAGCAAAACAAATCTTGAAAGGAAGAACTTTAAAAACCACCAAACAGAAAGAAGGAGAAGAAAAAGGAATATGAACTTTTTTTTGTGCTGAGCTAACACGCTTAGTCTGTGTCGTCATGGTAATAGCTCTGGCTGGGTTTAGTATTCTTCCATGCATAGATTAGCTGCATTTTTTACCTAATAAAATACAATGAAAACACAGAGGTTATGCAAGGGTACTTATCTGTATGGTACCTTGTTATGGGAGCCAGGATAATGTAATTTGATTTTTTTACTAATTAGCAGTAGTACTCTGAAAATATTTTGCCAAGTTCTGCAACACTGGGAAACTGTCATAAAAGTTTAGAAGGATATTTCAGTGGTAATTTTTATATACTGAAGTAGTCATTTAGTTACCTAAATATTAGTTTGTGTTTCTATGTACTCAGTAGGCATGTAAAGGTCCTACCTTAGGCATTTACAAAAAATGGGATCCATGTCCTGGCCCATTTTTCTGTATTACAGTGAAAAAGGTCTAACAGGTGTTTTTAAGACTAGCACCAGTATTTCAGTTTAAAATCTTTCGTTTGTACATTTAAGCAGTCACAAATGAATTTTCAGTAATGTTAAGAGGAAATTGCTGACATGAGCTTCTCACTTCTCTTTCCTAATCAAAAAGCACAGCTCGAGTTTGAAATAACAATAGAAAGCAGAGTAATTTGTTATTTTGAGCTAATCCTACTGGTGCCATATCTGACCTGGTATCTATTCGGTAACATCAGGGAATGACTGTGCTTTAGATTTTCTTCTATAGTTTCATGCAGCAATGAGCTTCCTCTCAATTTTAATCCTTGTGTAGCTCAGAGGGTTTCCCATCATCTCATTCCATAGTATCTTTGAATGGCAGACCAGATAGGAGGGTGCTGGGCTCTGAGTTGTTGACTCTGCGCTCTCTGGCTGCTATGCTTAAAAGCATATTTAGCTTCCAGGAGTCTGTCTCTCCTTACTTCCCATTTTCCCCTAAATTGCTACCATTTCTTTCTCACTCTCCCCCTTACATTAAGAAAAAATTCTGAGAAATGGACAAGGGAGCAAATTGGCCAAAATACAAAAACAGTGATACCTAGCAAGAATCAAAGCAGAGGATGGAAAGTTTTATGCTGCTGCTCCTGGGACATGCGTCCAATGTAGGGGATACAGAAAACATTTTGTGGAAAGAAGGAATATGATTCAAAGATATCAGGATTTTGTTATGGCCACAAGTCACCATGTAAAAGAGAAAGAACTAGAAGGGCAGTAGAGGAGGTGATACTGTAGTTCATTGGAAAAAAAACCAAACAAACAAACAAAAAAAACCCCACCAAAACTACATATGTACATTATGCACATAATTTATATATAACAAGGCTTTGTTACACAGTCTGAAAAAAAAAATTTATGAACTATTCAAACGTACAAAATGTAATTCATTTATCTTTTACTTGGGTTCTGAACTTGTTTAAGCATTTTCCAGAGATCTCAATCTTAATACTTATAGAAATGTATGGCTATCTAAGATTCTTATAATGATCCCTTCAGAGAAGTAAAATGATTTTACTACTGTCAGGATAAACCATTGCAATTGTTTCAGGGAAACACATGAAAATTTCCTTATCCTTATTTGAATCAAATACTTGTCTACATTTTTCCCCAAGCTTAAGCTTTTATTTCTACTTCCTTAAAATTAAGAATGTCTTCTCTCTGCTCTGCAGAGTTCAACATGTTTCACATGATCGCAGTGGGATTAAGTAGCTCAATACTTGGTTGCCTTCTTACCCTGCTTGTTTACACTTATTGCCAACGGTACCAACAACAGTCCCATGATGCAACTGTCATCCATCCCGTGTCACCAGCTCCTCTAAATACCAGCATTACCAACCACATCAACAAACTGGACAAATACGATTCTGTAGAAGCCATCAAGGTGAGAAGTGGGTTGGGAGCTAGTGTATACTCCTAGACAACATTTCTGCTGTACCAAAAGAATTCTACTTGCTAGTTTTCTGCAGTGACATTTGGGCTCAAATTATGCTGATTGTTAATGACAAAAATAGATTTCATTTGAAGTATTGTAATTGCAGATCCATTTATTTGTCAATCCCTGTTATGCAGGAAGTTCAATTTTCCGTGTGTATATAATTTATAAAGCAGAATTTCCTGGAAAAAAGCAGACTACTCACTTTTGTTTTGTGGGGTTTTTTTTCCTAATTGTGTTCCCTAGTGGCTTGTTCAAGAAGTAAATAGGGCCATTAACAATCACCATGACATATATTGAAGATAATCCTTTGGCTCTGACAATCCACTGTCAAGGGCACTGTCCATCTTCCTGCACTATGTCTCCATACAGGAGATGTATCTGGTGAATATATTCTAGGTCAGACTCTCAACTAGTGTTTATACCCAAAATATTCTGTGAAACAGCAGTACAGATTTACTGAGAGTTTATAATAATATCCATATCATTTATCATTATTCCCAAACAGCGATTTTTTTTCTGTGACCTTTTAAAATAGCTCTGCTTTTCAGATCCACCAAATTAAGGAAGGATGTGCATTCTGAAAATACCTCGTTCACTATCTTTAGATTACACTGTTTATTCATGCAGCTGCAAAGCTTTTTGCAAATAAGGATTTTTCTTGAATCCTACCTAGATAATCCAGTTTCTAATTTCTGCATTTTTCTTTCTAATTAAAGACATTTTAAACAAAGTCATTAAAGACAGCAAGAAAACTTTGGACTTTCTAGTCAGCAGTGGAATATGAACCTAATTTGAAGCTTTTTCAAATTCCAGTAATCATCTCTCTAGATAACCACAAAAACAAACAAACAAAAAAAAAACCCCAATCCTTTGAAAATTTGTAATTTAAAAGCGCATATTACTTTTTTAAAAAACAGGGTTTATGTCTTAAAACCTTCAGTCATTTCTGCAACATACAGCACTTGAAAATGAGGGAATTAATGCAGTAAAGAGAAAATAATTCTTATTCAGTTAGAAGATAATGAGTCATTCTAATAGGAAGAACTGCATATGTATGATTAAAAAAATTCATAAAATCATAAAATTAGTTGTGTAATATTAGGGGTAAAGTGCCTGGCTTTATTTATTGAATAGAATTGCTTTCTGTATGAATTTTATTACATAAGAAGGTACTTCTTGCAAATGCAACTTTTTGTAAATGTACAGGTATTTCTCAATGCATTTTTGCCCGGCTTACTATATACAGATATTTGCCATAAGAATTGCCTTGGTGAAAAAGTGCTCAGTGATCACATTTCCTCTATCCTTTTCATTTTTTTATCTAATTTTTTTTTCTCTCTTCCCAGGCATTTAACAAAAACAACTTGATTCTGGAGGAAAGAAACAAATACTTCAATCCACATCTTACTGCAAAGACTTATTCTAATACCTATTTTACAGATTTCAATAATTATGATGAGTACTAATGGGCTTGTGTGTTTTCTGGCCTCCTGTAACTCCCCAGTCCCCAAGGCCTGTGCTACTTGACTGCTCATGTGATTGAGGCTTCAGAGATGAAGTTCAGAGACATTTCAAGCACAATCCAAGCCATCAGTGTCCCATTGCTGCCAAAAGCCCGAAACACCTGTTTGTGACATGATGTTTTCTTTGCAGAGTGCAAGATTGGCCTTCAGTGTCAGGGGCAGCTGTAGCCCCTCAGTGTCGCTGGACCACTCATGAGGATTGTATTGCTTCGCTCAGTTTCATAAATTTCCAGTCAGATTTCTCTAACAAGTGACTAAGTGATTTCTGAGTTTGAAAAAGAAATAATAATGTTACCCCTTAAACCTCTGCCAGGAGTACAAAAAATTTTCTTTTTAGGCATTGTCTTTTATTTCCTTGAGATTTTAAAAAAAAAGCTTTGTTGTTAGCCCTCTGTGCAGTCTCTTGAAGGTCACACCGGCGGAAAGAGCTCACAAGGTGCTGGGAATGAGGACAAGAAGAAATGTGGTGGTTTAGTGATACTCTGCAGCAGCTCTGGGCTCTGTAAGCTGATCTTCTCAGGCTTTAAATCACGCTAGCTGCAGTTCAGCTATTCAGACTGCAGAGACTAAGGCTGTACCAAGGGATACAATCTTGTAATTAACCCAGACACCTACAGGGTCAGTGGTTTCCAGTTGCGAGCCAAGCCCTGTCACATAAAGCCTTCACCCTGTTCAGTTTAATTTTTGGGAGGATACGGAAGGCCATGTCCCACAGGGAGACTGATGGAGGAGGGCAGATGGGAGAGGCACACTGGAAGATTTTTCTGTGTGTTGTTAATAAACCAGCCTTGCTTCAGCATGCGGGTTTGCGCAAGTTGTGGCATTCCACAGGCTTCCTCTCCTTGGTGCGTGCACGTGGGAACACACTTGTCTCGGCTGTAGCACCCACCATTAGGCTGGTCAAAGAACAACATGGCCACACCGCATTTTGTGTGCCGTCTCTGGCTCCTGGGAGTATGTAGGTATAATCATAGATCTGCTCATCTCTTTCCAGCTTTTACTTTATGTGCACATGTCTGACAAACAAAGCTGGCTCAGAGAGCGTAGATATATTTGCAAAGCATTGTATCGTCTTGTTGCCATGTCTGACCCATGTCAGTTAACCCCTAGAGGAACATTCTTATGACGTTTTAATTGATGATCTTGTTGTAAATATTTAAAATACTGTTTGAGGTCTAAGTTATCAGTTTTAATTCCTTTTGTAGTGGCAGGTAAGGAAACACAAAGAAGTTTTATACCATTTTTCTTTGTTCTGTCTGTCTTCACTCACATCCATGACGTTATTTTTGTATCTGAAATTCCAGATGTATAACTAAAAAGAAAAGGGCAGGGATTTGGGTCAGATTTTTCAGACTATGTAGTAATAAGGCACCATTTGCTATTCTCAGAAGCTTGTGAGAAGAAATTACAAGTGAATATTAAGGATTAAAGAATTGGGCTTTCATTTTCTTGCTAAAAGCAAAGATCATCATACTAGAATATGAAGGGAAGTGTTCAAGGAGAAGCAGAGTGGAAATATTTCCATACTGTATTTAGAGTCCTTGCTAATTAGGCTATGTTGTGATAGGCAAATAGAGAAAAACATGTACAGATTATAATGATTCACAACTATGTACAAAAAAAAAGCAAAAAGTACCAAGATACATTGATCATGTGAGACTGCATTTGAGCACCACTTTGGTGGTCCAGGCACTTACATAGCACGGGTAAACACCGTATCTACTGATGGCAGCGAGCTACATTTTTGAATGGGGATAGATCTGAATGTAGCAGTCTTTATTCTGCAGAAAAACAAAAAAATTCAAAGCAAGTGGTCTTTAAAAAGCTATGCAGTAAAATGAATGCACATTTACCATCTATGAAAATAATTATGATCAGCCACCTATTTTTTCCAGCTGAACAGTTCTCCCTGGTACTAACTCAGTCAAATAAAAGTACCTCATCTTCACAACAGTTTATGTCCAGAAAGTATAATAATGCTGGTTCTATATAATTTGTGATTTTTTTACTGTACACTAGATTTTGTTTTCCAGGAAGAAATTAGCTGATTGCCCTGGGTAAGAGAAAATTTTCTCTGCAAGAGATAGAAGGGGAAAAAGCTCTCCAAATCATAACAAGTCTGGTATTTGAATTGCTGTGTTCATGCCAAAAGATAAAATTTTATATTTAAATAAGATAAAATAAAATCTATATTTCTGCTACTGCCAAGAAAAAACAGCACATGTACATAAACTCATATGTGCAACACTGTTCCTTTCTGCCCCTGTATTAAGAGCACATTAGTCCAGCTTATGGATTTTATATTTAGAATACTAGTTATGAGACCAATATCTTAAAAATATTTGAACTATGTACTTTTATTTAACCTTTTTTAATTCAAATTACTGAAATTAGCTTTTTTTTCCTAACTCTTCAGTAGTTTGAGGCGTGCCTATTTTTACAGTGATCTATTTTCCTGTCTTTTCATGGATAAATACGTATGTTAGAGACATGTTATATTTGTGGTAATAATACCCTAGGTTAAGTCTGCATGATCATAGGTAGAAGTGCATTTAGCAGTTGCTCAATCTGCTCACACTTCCATCTCCCGAAGAACTATTTCAGGTGTTCCATATCTTTGAGCAACTCCCATGTTATTGAAGCACCATGCCAACTTGTCCGGAAAGTGATTCTTTTAAACTGTTTTTCTGTCATTTATCTTCCTAAATTTCATTGTTCTATATTCCAGGCAGAAATATATTCAAAACTCTATCTGAAGCAGCAGGGGAGACATGGAAATACAAAAGCACTTACAATGAGAAAAACTTGACGACAAGATCTCCTTGCCAAGATAGATTGTGAAACAACTGGTTTTAAAGATATTAGATATTTGTGTCTTAGGTAATTTTAGAGGACCCCAGATTCACTGCCTGTATCAGTATTTTCATCTTCTGAGTTCTATGAAGCTGCCCCAGTGGTTTAGTACAGCTTTTCCTTACTTTATTTAACTTTTTTTTTTCTAAAATAGGCCACACACATTTTGGTGAAGAGCAGATTTCATAGAAACATTTAGATTGGAAGACATCTAAGATCAAGTCCAACCATTAACTTAGCACTGCCAAGTCCCTTACTAAACAATGTCCATTTCTCCATGAAAACTCTTATTTTTCTTTCTGTCAAAAATGCAACAAGTGGACATTTTCCTGCATATCTTGTTTAAGCCAGTGGAGCTCTCAAATTTGTGCAAGGGTAAAATTTGGGTAAGGAATTGTTCTGGTTTTGGAAAGGAAAAATCAACTCCCTTGCTCATCGAATGCCATGCTTAAATACCCATTATCCTTGTGCTCTATTCTGGATAAATAATTACATTACCTCTGAAAAATGCCAATAGATAATATTACTAAACTGCTTTTGCACTGATTGCATAAATTTAAAAATGCTTCTCTATTTTGAATGTAAACATTTTTGCAGTTACATCAAAATTCTCGAAGTAAAGCTGTTTCTATGAAGCCCTGCTACAAGGAAGGAGCAGGAAGCAGGATTGAGAGTCACATCCTGCACAGTATAGACTTTCCTTAGCTAACTTAAAGTATGCTTGAGTATACATTTTGTGCTTATTTTTATGTTCGATACATGGCGTATGTTCCTCATTTGCTTAGAAAATGGACTCCTGTGCTTGCAGATGTATCTTGGACTTTGATTTGAGTCTGATGATCTTTGTGGTCTTTTAAAGTTACTTTACATAGAAGCTTTTCCAGCTGCTTGCAGTCACCTGCTGTTGAAGCACTGTGGTTTGGCTAAAACTAATCAAGAGATTTTTGACTAGTATTAGGATTTTCATAAGAGGGTGGAAGAAACAGTGGGGCTTAAATGGCTTTGATTTCCAGGCTATTAAGCAGTACTGATTAAAGTCTTGCATGGGTATAGGACACTGTGCCTTTAGTTAGCTCAACCAGAGCTCCACAGCAACCTCTGGTAAAATACCATGCCAATGTACAAATAAAGAGCTACTGAAGCACTTATGTTAGCAAAGAAAGTTCTCAGAGCATCAGACAATACCATGTGGCTGTTCAAACCAGAAAAGAAAGTAAGTGATCTCAGATGCAAGTAAAACGTTAATAGGATTAAATGCTTCAATATTTTTTTCTCATAATTATATATAAATCACTTCTTTAAATGTGGGACCAGTTTTATTAAAATCAGCGCAACATGAGCACATTCCTAATGTTAATTGTATGCATAATGGCTTTGCTGTATGAGATCAATTCTGTAAACAGTTTGGTCCAAGCTTATCTTGCTCTGCTTAAGACATCTGGCCAATTTCTGATTGTAGCTGCCATCAACACCCTCTTTGTCTCGCATGGGAAAGCATCCTTAGATGGGCAGAGTTACATCCTGGAGAAGACTTGTGTCTCTCCACCAACAGTGCAGTGAGCTTGAAGAGATATACTTCTAATTTTCAGTGGCATTTGGATGCCTAAGTTTAGGTTGGCAAAAGCTAGGCTCTTGAGTATAATTTTACTCATCACATAAATAACCACACCAAGATCAGTGGTATCAATGTAACAAGTTACTTATTTTAATGTGTTTACAGAATTGAGCCCAAAATGTATTGCTTCTGCACAAATCCATGCACAGTACAAGATGACTTCAGTAGTAAGAAAACAGATTCATTTAAAATTGCTCACAAGCGAATCTGCATCTTGATATCAGGGAATTATATGTGTTCATTGTGTGGGGTATTTGAATTCATTCCTTTCTTTGCTAAATAAATGAATGATAAAATAAGGTACTGCTTGACTTCATTTAAAAGCCATTCTTCCAAATAAAGAAGGGTTCTGGGATCTGTGGACATTTTCCCTTTCTTTCTGTCTGGTCTTCTCCACAAAAATGAATCTGTGTGTGGCTGAAATGGCCTTTAGCTAGACTGTTATGTGTCACTAAGTGAATGCTTTGCATTGTGTTGCCATGCAACAACATTTTCTAACTGGGATGGTACAAAGAGGGAAATATGCAAACCTGGGAGGTTTGGCAAAGATTTCAACCCCAGCAGTAGCAAGGATAGGCAGCACTGAAAACAAAAACATAGAAGAATGTAACTGAAGACTTGGCAAACTTATCAGTAAACTCACAGGAATTTAGAAGCTTTTTGGGAACTGCTAAGGGTGAGGCTGTTGGGAGTGTAACCTCCTGAATAATCAAGCCAACTAGTTTCTCAAGAAAAAGCAGTCTGACTTCAACAGGTATTTGTGCAAATCTGTGATTGTTACTCAGAATTGGAGGAAAAATTGACTGGTGACACTGTTAGCATCAGGTTAACCAGAAGGGATGGAAATGCTCTCACAAGCAGTGAGCGCTGCAGTACAGGGGGCGTTTTGGCAATACCGGTGCTGGCAGGAAGGATAAGGCAAGAGGAGTAGATCTGTAGAGCCAAACAGTTGGTGCTGAACTCCTAGATTTTAGACTAGATCCAGTCTAATCCCACAGGCTGAACACACATGACCAGTTAAAGTGTGTACCCCTTTAGTTTACCTCATCCACTGAAGAAAAAAAATAAGCACCACACCAGATGACATGCTCTGAGATTACCCCGTGGTGCAAGTTAAAGCTGAGAGGTGTACTGGAAACTGATAAACTTTTAGCTTCCAGTTGGCTTTTTGGATCCAGATTGGACACTTTTTCACATTCTTGCCTTCCCCTTGCCTTTTTTGCTTGTGGGAAACTGATCACAGCTCTGCCTTGCTGAGTATATATCAATTTTACAGAGCGATTTTATGCCAGTACTGAGATCTGCTGAAAATTTGTACTGTAAAACTGACACCAAGGGCTGCGTGAAAACTGTTATAGTGATACTGAGTCTGTTTTATTGTAATTGATCTTAAACTGAAAGTACTGTAGCAATTCCTCTACTGAAATGAACATCTGAGCAGAGATGGTAATTTTCAGAAAAAAATTCAATCAGTATAACTTTCAGCATGATCATAATTCAGTCCTAGAGGCTGAAAATGCAGAAAGATGTTATTTGCACTTGTTTTTTGTTATTTTTTCTCCAAAAGATTCATCCACAAACCTCATCCAACAATAGCTTTGGATTTTAAAATATCATGGAAGGTAATTAACAATAGCAAAGTACATGTTCCAGGATTCAGCAACTGTATTTGCTAAGCACTAAGCCAATGGTTTTGAATGTATGCTCACTTCTGTTAGCTACAGCAGTAGACATTGACTAAAAGTGAAAGAAATAAATTTTCAAATAGATGGGATATTTAAGGTCCCAACTTCTAAATAAAGTTTTGATGGCAGACAGGACAGCTGCAGAAGAAATTGCTTTTATGTCTGTGTACTGAAAAGTGCTTTCTCTTGTCACAGCCCTATGAAATGTTCTGTACCAGGGAAAAATTGTTTATAATAGTGATGTATCCAAGATAAAGTAACTGAAATAGAGCTAAGAGATTTTAGCAGTAGTAAACACTTTGGTTTTGTATCAGGAGAAGGCAACTGCTTATTGAAATAACGGAAGTAAATGATCCCTGTACAGATCTATATAAGGAATCATTTTTGCTTGCCATTACATCCTTCAAAAACAAATTCCTTAGCAAAACTTCTCAGGAGAGCTGCATAAGATACTCACATTTAAGGAGAAACGTTGTGGTGGGTCAAGCATGGAAGCACAGGTTCAGGCATCTAAGCCAGTTACTACTGCAATCTTGTTCCACTGATGTTGAGCTCACTTTGGATTTACACCTATTCGGACAGCTTATCAAATTTGTGTCTTAATGCCTGTCCATTGAATCATTTAGTAATCCAGAGGTAATTTAACATAATCCTTTACTGATCATCTGGGACACACAGAAGGAGCTGAATTGATGGGTGGTGACTTTTTCTATTATATGTCCCATCATATATTATCCTCTCCGGTGATGTTATTGGATATTTTAAATAATTGTATTTAATTAATTGTCTTTTATCAAATTGAGTTCTAGGTTGGGGAGGGTGGGGAGAATACCCCTTTTCTGGTCTTCATTACTCATATTGATATTATTTAACTGCTTTGATTGGTATTCAGATTTTTTTCTTGATTTAGTTTCTTTTCCAAGATTTGGTAATAATGATTTTTCTTCCCTTTTCAAGTATTTAATGTCAGCATGACCTAAACGTCCCTGTGTGCTCATTTAACACTTTTCCCCAAATAAGAACACATCCTTAACATGTATACTCAAATCTCAGTTACACGTCTGTGATCTTCTAAGCTATGCTTTTTGTTTGCTTGTTTTTTGCACAAGTGGAAAGGGAACATCCTGCACAACCTGCAAGGGAACATCCAGTTCTGCAGTGATAAATTTGGACTCTGTACAGAAGAAAAGAAAAATAAACTTCTTTTTATATTCCCTTTGAAGCTTCCTTCCTGATGTTATTCAGGTGTCATAGTGTACGAGTATATTTCTCTCCAGGAGTGCTCTTAAAGTCAATGCTTACAGTTAAAGCCATATTTAAGGGATTTCCTGATCCCATGAAGTGTTAAATGTGTTTGACATTAAAAGAGACATAAAACTTGCCACAAACCCATACCACAGAGATGGGTAGAAGTATTTTCAAATCTCATTGTTTGAATCCCAATATGGATTAGAGTAATTCACTCCCTTGATTTCCTAGACCTGTTCGTAACTTCCCAAGAACACTCCTTTTATATTTTTTTTTTAACCTTTGTCAATTACTTATCCATGGCCATAATAAGCCCATCTTTGCCTGTGATTTCCCATGAAACCTGAGCTAGGATTTCTCCTGAGGTACAGATTAGAGTAGAATATGCTTTCTAGTAATAAAGACGTTTCTGTTAACATACACTGTACTGCAGAAAGGCATGGGTTGAAGAGGGCATTCCCTTCTTCCCATCATTGACATTTATGTAGAAAAATGAAAATAGAGGAAGGTTAGCTAGCCTGGTTTTCTGGGAGTGCTTTTGGGATATAAATGACTCACATAGATTACAGTAATTAACGTACCATAATAACAACCATCATATTGGGAAAGACCAGAAGTGTCTTTAAGCCTCTTTCTTGCCAGTAACTGAGAGCATCTGTATTTGTGCTTCAAGTGTTCCTTATTTTGATATAATCCTTTTAAAAGATAGCCTTTCCTTGCAATGGAACCAAATATTTCTTCATTTCTTATTTTTATTTTTTCTCATGGCAATTAGAACTGTCCAAGTCATAATGGGACTACTTCCTGCATAGCAATCCTCCTCTCCACAGTAATCAAAAAAACCCCTCTACATGTTACCCTGTGCTACAGCACTGAGTTTGTGCTGTCTTGCAACCCCTCTTCCAGGACAAGTTTTCCAGATACTTGCATGGTTGCCTCTGTCTTCTCTGTTTTCAGTCAGAAGCTGGTTTCTGGTTACAAATTTAAATCTGATACCTGTATACTCTCTGGTCATCTGTGACTGGGTTGCTCCAGACTTCACCTGACAATACCTCTCTGTACCTCAACAAAAATTTCATTCCAGAAGGCTCAGGTGGGTACTTATGGACAGAAAATATTATTTTGACATCGGATGTTAGTAGTTGGGTGTTGTTGTTTTGTTTTGTTTGGTTGGTTTTTTGTTTTGTTGGTTTGTTGTTTTTTTTTTATTAAGATAAATACTTTTCAGAGAAAAAACACAGTAGGTAAAGTGAGCACAACCCTCTGTGTTAACAACCATTTATGCCAGTGTAATCTGTGATTTAGAAGCCACAATGTTACAGTCTCTCACAATGTAAACAGTCTCTATGTTTAAAATTTAGAGGGGAGATTGATAAAATGAGAAAACAACAAAAACCCTAAATCTTCAATAAACACAAAGAAATCTCAAGAGAGGAAAGTTCATCCACCATAACCCTTCAGCCCATGCACTTGTTCTAGAGTTAAAAATGCAGTCCATTTTTAAATGCTCACAAGCCTTAAACCTGAGGTAAATAAGGGAACAAGCAAAAAGTCTCCTAATATTCAGAGAAGCTTCACTCCTGTCATGTTGCAAGAGCTGTGTGATGACATCAGCTAGTTATCAACCTGGAAATTTTACAAATAATAACATTTAAACATAGGAGCTGTTTTAGCCAACACCAGGAGCTTTCCTCAAAGCTTTCCTGGAAAAGCAGAAAGACTTTTGCTGCTGAACAGGTTAGGATTTGATTTGTTTCTTCTCCACATTTTCTGACACCAGTAGCAGGTGGGATTCAAGGCTGTAGTTTTTTTGTGTGTGATGCCTGTGGATGAAAAGTCCCTGCTCAAAAGACAAACTACTGTACAATTACCTCGAGGTTTTTTACCTATTGTTTGTAGTCTGTTTGTGAAAAAATATGTATATTCTTTTCTATCTGGACTCACATGCTCTCCCTTCCATGCACATGCACACACAAGCACATACACGTCCAGCATGACAAAGGGAAAGTGGGACAAAGATTGCTGAAGTCACTGTCAGATCATAGTTTTAGCTTTTTGTGTCTGTAATGATATTTTATTCTTCCCGTTCCCTGTGATCATATTTCTTACTGATGCTTGAGAGCTCACACACTGTCTGAGATCTGGTACGTAAACACAAAACATAAAATCATATTTCTGTGTGGGAGTTCTTAATGTGAGTTGCCTCAATATTTGAGCAGTAGTTGCTGACAGCTTTTGGTTTAAATAATATGTTATTATCTCTGAAGAAAAGCGTCTGGAGGGTTACTCAGCCAGTCGATACAAATTGAGTACAACGTCCTCTTGGTTTTCTCATTAAAGAAAACAATACCAGCGTTGCAGGGACCACTTAGTGATCATTAACAGGGGTACCACTGCATTGCTAGCAATCTTGTCTGCCATTTCTGCTCCAAAACTGCACTCGATGAAGTTTCAATGAGAGTAAAAATAGATGCTAATAAAACTAATGCACCACGCACATAACTTTGATTCTGTGCCTAGCAGAGACTTGTGGTTCACAGAAAAAGAACCTGCCTGTGAAAGGGCATGCTTTAGGAGACAAAGTTGAACTAGGGTTTCATGAGGAAAAAACCATGTTGACCAGCAGTAATAAGACACCTCTGCTGTGGCTCCAGGCCAGGAGTCTTACAAGTTTATGTCTAATAAAATGGGCCTGATGTAGTGAACTCAGAGCTATCATTAAAAAGTGGGCATTTGCCAGCAGTGTGGCACCATGGTTTTCCTCTAATAGAAAACTCAGTGTGTATCAGAAATGACAACTGCACTTGGAGTCATTGTTTATTAGAGCTCTGTGTCCAGATGGTAGGCTTCAGTCTGCTTTGTCTGCATGATAATAAACACCTGGTTTCCTCTCTGCACCAAATAAAATTTCTACAAGAACATTAGCCACTTTAAACAGTTAGTAATTTAAACAAACTCCAGAAATAGCCCTGTAACAAACCAATAATGACCTTTTCCTCACCTAAAACCGAGAGTGCTAAAAAATAAAGAGAAATATTATTTCACAGTCTAGCTTCTATCCACTAAAAGTATTAAAGTTAAAATACTCTTGTTCAGTATTTTTGTCATGCTATCTGGTTCAGCCAAATTAACAAACAAAACAGGCTATTGCCAAAAATTTTTATCTTTGTGAAAATATGTGAAAGGGCATTTAATTTACCTAACTCTGAGCAAGTGTAAAATTGTGAAAGCCTGTTTGAAGACAGTAAAGGCAGTTGCAAAATAGTTTCAATACAAGAGGACTGAAGCAGAGTTTAAAACACTGAAACGCACTATCGTTTATGCAGCAATTTCTTTTGCTGATGTTCTGTCCTGGTGTTAAACAGGATTAGAAGACCTAGGGTAAGAATAAAAAGCAAACAAAATGTGGGGAGTGTTTATGTAGCTCCTAAGGAACCACGTCATGTAATTAGGCAGGGTTTTTGTGGATCTTTCTTACCAGTGCTAGTAGGTGAGATGGGCAAGTCAACTTTTGCCCTCTTACAGTTGGATGGCTTGAAATTATTTATAAGTCTGAATCTCATTCATATCATAAACCTGGTCCACAAATTGTTGTGAGGGATGATCTTTGTTCCAGAGAAGCCCTAGGCAGCTGGCAAAGCAAGAAATACTCTCCCTTCAAAGAATGGAATAAAGGTGGAACCTTAGTTTTACAACAAACACTGCAGTACTTTATAAGTTGTATTTATCCATACAGTGGGGATGCCCTTACAGCATTTCAACAGTGTTAAGTAGCCTACCTTGTTCAGACTAGTTAACTGAGGCTTCCAGCTGCTGAGGGCCTCTGAGTGAGGTCTGACAGTTGGAATGAGCTGGTTCCTGAACTTTCTTTCTGTAACTTGTCTTTGCTGGGTGGTGTTGGTTGCGCACACTGAGGCATCAGTGGATGTACTCACCTTCGGGTTGGCCCAGCCACCTGATTCTCCTTTTTGACATGCAGCACTGTGGAGAACCTGGTAACATCAGCAGAGTGGGGAACTTCCAGTTCTCTGAGCATCAGAATGCTGGATGAACAAGAAGAGATGGTACAAATCCTTTTTACTGATTGAGGACAGTGTCATGGCAAGATTAAGAAGCAGTTTTATCAAGGTGCAGGGCTGAATATCTCTCACTGAAGGGACCTTGAGCTTTAAGTTTGTTTATAAATCTAGCTCCAGATAAATTCTCTGAAATGCAAAACTTGACTTGTGGCAAAAGGAAGCATCCAACCCTAACCTCTGACCTAGAGATTTATTCAGAAAAGATGATTCTTTATCTTGCAGTGACAGTTTTAAGTTAAAAACATCACAAGGCTCCGCATCTTACTTATCCCTTATAAAGGGGTAGAATCTCATTTTTGCCTGCATGGTCAGTCATCAAGGAAAGATCTGACACAGATCCAAGCAAACTCTGAAGTCTGGCTAGAAGCATGTCACATTTTAAAGTGTTCTCTAATTTTTTGTCAAGCTATAGCTCATCAACAGTTTTGGCAAAACCCACCGGTTTTTCAAGCACTTTTTCTGTAATGTAGCGCAGAAATCTGCTTTGGCATTATCCACCTCAACAGCAGGAAATGTGAGAATACTTGAGCAAATATGAACAGTCCATCATCTCTCTCAAGCTTTTATAAATTACCTGCAGAACTGGGATACTATAAATCTGCACATAATTAGGAAAATTCTCCTAACGTAAGCTGAACTATATCTGCGATCCTTGAGAAAGGAATAACCATTCAACTGTATGAACTTGGACATGCTGTTTAGTGCCCTGTTATTCCCCTCTCACATTCCATGTGCTATCTCTTAGCAATTTCACTGCAAAGATAAAACAATACCACTGGAATGAACACATTAACACTGGCTAATTGATAGGTCAGTAGCAAAGAATTTTCCTCTGGATGGAGAGAGTGTTTTTAATAGGCCTCCACAGAAACCTATTTTCATCCCTATGTTGTTTAGTGCTTTTTGAAGCACTAATTTTGAAAAAAATATATATAATTAATAACTAAAGACAAGGAAAAGCTTCAAAACCAGGACACTGTGGAAAAACAAATAGACCATGTTTTCATATAGCCTAATGCAAGTTCCAAACTATGTTAGGAATAAAGCCACTAAGCCACATGCACAAGCTAGGGGAGTCTCTTCTGAGAAACACAACTCAGGACTGTTCACCACAGATATAGGCGGAAATACTACAGGATCTAGAGTTTCCATCCAACCATGTTAAATGTCTGCAAATTAAATCTAGGGACATTTTGATAGAATATGTTGTATAATTTTAGCATAATTATATGAGTGTTACTTGCAATGTATAACTTGCATATTTAGAACAATGAAGGTAATTTATAATTAGACTACTTTCTGAAAGGATTTGCTTTTTCCCAATAAATGTCAAGCTTTCAGACATTATTGGAAGTTCTTGGGTTGTGTTTTTTTCTCTAATTCAGGTGGAACATATTCAAGTCAGTCTTATACAGTCTTTTTTTAGAAATCCATCAAAGAAAGGGAGTATAAGTCAGGCCTTTCTTGTAGTCCTGATGAGACAGGTTATATTAAGAGCTCTCACTTTCCTGCCACATCGTAGCACAAGTTTATAGCCATAGGAAACAGTTCTAAGTATGGAATTTATGTATCTGTTTTTAAAAAAAAATAAAGATACAATAAATATGGAACCTCATGCTTTTTAACTTCTCTAGAACCTCAGATTTTTCACCTATGATGAAATATTAGTATTTGCCTGTCTTATGGGTGTGTAGATTAATTAATGTTAAATCATTTTCTTTTCTCTTTTGAGGGTAAACCTCATCATTAAAGATTTTGTGATGCCCAAACTATGCACATATTGTCAGTTATGTTAAGCTTCTTATGCTTCAGTTATTGATTCTCTTGCAATGTAAATTTCTGAAGCTGGATGGTCTGCACTACCCAGATGCTCAGTAGCAAAGCACAGACAGGCACACAGGCAACCCCAAGCACCTACAAAAACACTGTAAAAGAGAGGAGTTGTTGGAACTTTTTATGCAAACATGGTTTCTTGATGTTTTATCTATGCTGTCCGTTGCAATTACCCTGTTCTGAGCTGAATGGATGGATCATTTATTCCATAAAGAATATTGTAACCTTGGAGCTCTTTATAAGCTCTGCTTGTGTTCCTCTTGAGCCTTCTTTTCTTTTTCTTTTCTTTTTTTTTTTTTGCAATAAGAATTACGTAATTCATAGAGATTAATTTAGTTTTTTAGGCAGATAACACTGGAGGTTTAAAGATTTAAAGCTGAGGCATCATTCAGATTTCCAATGGGCAGCCTATTCTGAGAGCTCAGTGAGGGGTGATGCTACCGCATAAAATGCAGTCACTAAAATAATGTAATTTTAGCTTCAATTTTAGCTTTATTTAATGAATGTTTTCTAATGGTGTAGAGTATGTCCTTAATTTGCCTCTCTGCAATGTAAAGCTGAGATCCTTGAATAAGGAATCTGGTAGCAAGCATTTTAATAATTTTTTCCCCGTAGTATTCTTTATTGTGGAGGCAATCAGCATTAAAAACAGGACTGTAAAACACAGAATTTTTTCTTTTATATCTGTAGTGGCAAGATGTCAGTTTGGAATGCAGGTGCTCTTTAGAGAATGATCCATATAAAGATCTACAGGGGGAAGGACAACCAAAGCTGTGCATCAAGATTTGTTTACTATAAAGAAAAACTGTCGAAAATAATATGCTTTTAGTGTAAACAGAGACAAACACAAATGAAGTTCAGAGTAGAACCAGCAGAATGGTGGTCACCAAAGAGCTCTGAAAAGGCTGCAATAGAAAGAGGATGCCCCAATCAGTGCAGTTCCCAACAGGAAGTCTCCTGAGACATGCAGCCCTTCAGAGCAAGCCATTCAGCTGCTCCTATCAAAGCCTGAGGTGCCCATACATCTGTAAATGTAAAGCATGGGTATGTGCATAGTATCAGTATCCATGATTTTCCTCCCTCATCCAGAAGCCATCCAACAGGCATGTCTAAGCCCCTAAAGGATGTTGGTGGGTGGATTTTCCAAAGGCAGATGTATACTGCTGCTGTAAAATCCAACCTGGCAGAATGCAGTCATTCCATGCAACTGTCAAGGGCAATGAATGGTGAAAGTTACCAGCAGCAATATTTTCTACAGACAGAAACAGGCTGACAAACGAAAGGCAACACCTGGATTGACTGAAGATTTCAAGCACAGCTGTCAAAGGCAGCCCGATATCAGGAACTTATAAAAGTTAAGGCTTTTCCCTCAGCTGCCCTGTCCTGGCTCCCAATACTGAGGAAATTACTTTCATTCTGACTAGCAGGTGGGGTTTTCAGACACAGAGTAAGACTGAATGCAATGTAAAGCTGGTGGAGGTCATGTGAGGTAGCTCCTAACAGGGGACTGATGCTTGGGGGCTGGGGGAATAGTTTACCAGCCCGTTTCATGTAGTCTGGTTTAAGGAGCTGCCAAATGTCATGCAGAGAATGTGACAGCTTCCTTCCACTTCCCTATAACCCAGCCTGACCCCCTCTTCATCTGGCTGTACAGTACCACTGTGCTGTATTTGCTTTAGTCAGCTGCCAGGGACCCCTGAGTCGTTGGCTCAGCAGAGTCCTCCAGCCTGAGAGCTCCCTCCCTCCCTCCCTGACATGTCAGCCCCTTCTTGTAGCTCTACTACAGCAATGCATAAATAACTGCAGTCCTGAAGGAGAAAGATGAGAATTGTTAGAAAACGATGAAAGAGAAGAGATCAAACACAGGAAGGAGGAGAGGAGCACAGGAGCAGTCAAAGCTCTCAGGGTCCTCACAGGGTTGATGCATAAAAAGTCACAACAAACTGCAGCCCCTCATCTGAGAGATGTTGAGTTAGCCACAGTCTGGAGACCTGTGAAGGAAAGGTGCCTCAATATCACAATGGCCTCATATGGACTAAACTGTATTTGGGATGTGCCATGTTTGGCTAAAGAGTCTCTGTCTGTTCTGAGCTAGAAGAGGCTTGATGTGCGAATGGTGCTTGGACCCTCTGACAAAAGCAAGAGAGCACTGTAAGGAACAGCCACACTTTGAAGAATGAAGTCCAGGTCAGAGTTTTGATTGCATGTGCAGGTTCTGCTCTGAGAGCACGTGATGACAGAGATTACCAAGCCTCAGCCTGCAGATTGTATTGATTGTCAGCTGTGGGCAAGCGAGAAAGAAATCACTCTCCACTTCAAACTAGGTAACAGTGAAGACACCATGGGCTGGCTTTCTTCTTCACTCTTTCTTTCAATAACATGATTTGTAAGCAAGTGGTGAACAAAAGGTAGGCCAAACTGATGAAGTATGTTACAATGATGTTGTACCTGACTGAGGTTTTTCACATTACTTTTGTATGTTACAGCTTGTGGTGACAAGAATTGTACTAATTGTATATCCTGTTTCCAGCAGCTCCCATGTTACTACTTAGACATACATGTGTCAGATTAACAGGACAATTAATTTTTACTAAGCAAAAGTATAAAAGCAGTTCAGAGATAAAAGCTGCAAGGCTTCTCAATAATGCCTATACTTTAGGTTATGGTGAATAATGGGATGGCACATCCTTAAGAGATAATTTTTTTCTCAGCCTGCATGAGTAGGATGCAGTCTCATTTGCAGAAAATTATTATCTCTGCACACCTTTAGTGTCTGTCATTCTTGCTTTATTTTGGAAAGCAGCTAATCACAAACCTACAAAATTTAAATAAACTTAATGGGATCTCCTACTGTTCTTTTGCAAAATTCAATAAACTTTCATTTGGGAAAAGTTTTAATAATTGACCTTTGAAATCTCTCTCCTCTCCCACCCCAAACGCAAATAACCCCATGAATAATTATCCTATCTATATCATGAGTGTGAAAGATAAGAAATATTTCTTCCCCTCTCCCAGTCTGTCTAATGGAGTCTTCTAATTCCCATCAATGCTGCTGGAGCGAGACAGCAGCATGTAAGCAACCAGGACAAACCCCTTCATTTGCAAGCATCAGTATGGGGCAACAGGGTTGTGAGGAGGGTGGGTTTGTGACTGATACTTGCAAGAGAATATTGCTGCTCTGATAGACTAGGAGAAGATGAGTCACTAGTGTTGAATCACAGCTGAAATGAGCAGGGCCAAGGACAACTAAGGATAGAGTCATCAGTGTCAGATGCACAGATATCCAAGGAAGTCCCCCATGGTTGTGATGGAGATAGGAGAGAACATATTTCATTGCATACAATGAAGCAGGGAAGAGGGACCTGGAGATCAACCAGCTATCCACATTTTGAGTCTAGACTGAAAGGAGAAGTGAATGAAATATGGAACACCTAGGAGGGAGCCTAATTACTTTATCAAACATATCCTCATTACAGCAGTGTCAGCCAAACCCATACTAGGGATTTCTGGGCACAGCCTGAGCAGTAGCCTCACAGATGAGAAGCCAGAAGAACAGCTATCCAGGCAGACCCATGGGAAGCTTGATCCAGACATGTATCAATGAAGTAAAGAGTGGAGCAGTGCATTGCAGATCCTACAGCAATGGCACTACAATAGGTTTTTCCTAGGAGCGGTTGCATCTGGGTGGAGGCAGAGCAGTTACACATTTCTGAGGGAACAGAAAAAAAATCAAAATATTTTGTAGGAAAATGTCCCTTTTAAGAAATTATTTCACACAGAAGTTTTGAAGTAGAGCAACAATTCTGTGTTGACTTAGGCTGATGTTAATTCAATTCTGTTTTCTCAAATTATTTCAGCTTTGATTTAATTTCTGACTTCTTTCCTCATGTAATTGCTCTTTAGCTAGCCAGTGGCATTTAAGCTTGAATAGAAATAGTTTTGTTTTAGCATGACTGGCCAATCTTTTTTAGGTTTGCCCTGTGATTCCATTCCAAGGAACATGCATTTTTCAGATTTGCTCATTTTACACAAGAGACCACTGTGGTGGGCTGTCAGCTGTCACTTAGACTAGACTCAGTGTTTGAAATCAGTAACAGTCATCACTCTGGATCTGAATGCATGGAAAAAGGAGCTGAGATTGCCAGTTTCTGTGGCTGACTCTCAGATGTTGGATGTGGATGCGAAAAAACCATGACTATTCATTTATTTTATAATATAGACTCTATCCCCCTCTCCTGAGGACTGTAGAATGAAATTAAAGTATTAGGAGTTATCTGATTTCCTAGGCAAAAACTTAATACAGCATTTATCTCACCTTACAGCGAGTGCTGTTTAAGTACTGTATTAATTGGGAAGATCACAACATGAGGTTGCTCAAAACCAATATTCTTCCATGTAAATGTTTCAGGAAATAAGAAGGAAAAAATATAGCTGTATGGTTCTGACCTTTCTTGTTATGTGTTTTTTGCTGAGTGCATGTTACAAAGTACCTTTGTGACAATCCACCCATAAGATGAGGTGTCATATCTCTTATGCTGCAGTTAAGTAATACTCTTTTAACTGCGAAGATGCCTAGCCTAGTGCCGAGATATTGCCACCATGTGGAAGAGCAACTGTAGATACTCAGCATTGAGGGAGTAGAATGGAATCATGGCAGCATTCACAGTCAGCATTCCTGGAATATTTTTCTGTGTCATAGTCAATGGCTGATAATAAAACTGAGTAAACAGTAACACATCTCTAGTAAGTGTTAGAGACTGGCCCTACAACTATCTGTCACATCTACTTCTAAAATATTGCTCTGCTTCTGTTTAGGATACAGTTCAGTGAAAGATGCTTTTATTTGCCATAATACATAGTCAAAAAAAAATCCACTTTATGTTTCTGAGAGGTGTTAATAAATGAAATGCATGTTCCTTCCTTTCTCCACTTTGACATCTGTTTATCCTAAAAAAGAAAGAAAAAAATAGAGAGAAAAATTAAAGATATGCAGAAAGTAGCACAGAGATGACTCATACAGTTTAAAATGATGACAAGGAGCTTTCTGTTCACCACCCCCATTTGGTCTGGGAAATGTTTCAGGGGAGAAGGTACAATAGTTGGAATAAATGCATAGACTGGATTCTCAGGGGAAATGATGCAGGAATGCAGTAATGCAGCTGTAGTTCTCTGCTGTATATGCTTGCATCCTAAACTGTGCTAAGCAGCCAAGCACTGGTGGCCACTCTCAAATCTCCCACTTTTCGTCAAAATCAGTCTTTTCAGTAACGCTGAAAAATGTTAATTAAATTAATGATTTTAGTTTAATTTAGCTGTACATTTATTCTAAGTACACATATCAGTTTGCTGATGATAGGGAACTGGGGGGAGTGGCTGATATATCTGAAGGCTGCGCTGCCATTCAGTGGGATCTAATGATGTTTAACAAGGCTGAGTGTAGGGTCCTGCAACTGGGAAGGAATAATCCCCAGTACCAGTACGGCTGGGAGCTGACCTACTAGAGAGCAGCTCTGCAGAGAAGAACCTGGGAGTATTGGTGGATGATAAGTTGACCATGAGCTGGCAGTGTGCCCTTGCAGCCAGAAGGGCCAATGGTATCCTGGGGTGCATTGGGAAAGGTGTGGCCAGCAGATGGAGGGAGGTGATCCTCCCCTTCTATTTGACCCTAACGAGGTCACACCTGGATTACTGCTGAAGGAAAGCTGAGCACACAAGTGTGTTGTCAAAATAGCACACCAGGCTCTTGTCTGGGTGCAAATGGGAAAGGGCACCATGGGGTCTGTGGCAGGAGAGGGGCAGGTGCACGTGCTGGCCAATGCGCAGGAGATTCTTCTGCAGCCCACCTGCCTGTCTCGGGGCCAGACCCTTCTCTCATCTCCTGGGTACTTCTCTCTTCTCCTGGTAGCAGCCTTCAGGAACCCACTGTTTTCTCCCTGATAGCTGTGAGCAGACAGAGCATTGTCTCCCAGCCCTCCCATTCCTCCTAGCGGTGGAACTGTATGAAACCTTACACAAAACCTTTTTAGGGCTCTTTTTTCTCCCCAGTTCAATTATAGAGGAAATTAAACATCTAGGGTATCTTGACTTCAAATATTCATAACTTGAAATGAAAATGATTAGTTGAGGCATCACCAGTGTCTTTCAGGAGCCAGTCATCCTCATTCCCACCACGTTGTGCAGCTTTTGTGCCTCTGATTAAGGATAGCTACAAATCACTGCTCATTTGATCACAGCTTGAATCCTTGTCATGAAAACAAAAATAATCAATTAAAGCTGACTCTACTGCATGCTGCTCTTTCATTTTTAATGACAATTTCATTTGCTACCTACTTCTTTTATCTCATCAGAACTACTCCATACTCTGTTTTATTGCAATCTCAGTGCATTTTGTTTGGCTCACTATTCATATTTGAACATGGAAGATGGAAAAATCTTCCAACAATTTTTTCAATTACTAATTTGCTTAGACCTTCCCTGGTGTGATGCTCCAGGTTAGTGTTCACTGTAGACCTAAAGAGAAAAAAGACTGCAGTGTATTTTGGCCATGACCAATGGGGAACTTGTGTTAATCACTGATATTTCTTCAGGGTGCAGAAGTGAGGTTTAGGCTGGCATCAACATCTATGGCATAATCAGTGTGCCTAGCATTTCCTAAACAGTATAAAAAATAGCTTCAAATGTAACTGTCTTTTGCAAAAGAGGTCTCCATCCAGTTTTTTTCTTCTCCTTTTTTCTTGAATGATGAGTAAAGAAAATGGAAAATACTTGCCAAAACAAACTAAACATATATTTGCCTTTCATAAAATTGTACATGATTTGGATGTGAGTTAAGCAGGATTTCAAGTAAGTTTCTAATACTGGGGTCTGCCCAGGCTTGCTCCATAAGTCAGTGACCTAATTAGGCTGGTTGGGACTTCTTAAGAGAAGACGTGAAACCTGGGTCGTGTTTAAGCAAAGATTATGCAATGACAACAGCCCTTCTAACAAATATGCAGCCAACTGTCTGCATATCCCTGAATAGGAATAAATTGAAATCAAGTAAAACTTACCAGCTTGAATTAAAATTCATTTTAGGGTTTATTCAAAATAGAAGTTAGAGAATAATTATTATGATTGCTGAAAAGATGATTTTAATTTGGAAAAAATAGTTAAAAGTACTTTGAATGAAATTTCACCTATTTCTTTGCCAACATTCTTCTCTCTCTGACACCACTCCCCCACAAAAAAAACCAAAACAATGAACCAAAAAGCCCCCCAAAAAAACCAAGCACACCAAAAAATAATATCTCAACAATAGAAATATTTATATTGAAAAAAAGTCTGAAAAAGATGACTACTTGTTTGTTGAAATTTTGCACCTGATGCTTTGTGTCTACAGTCTCCTCTGTTAAAGTAGTTGCACATAGTTATTATACCACATGTCCAGGGATATAGCATAGCCTTTCTTGTTCCCAAGGCATTATGCTGCAACTGCTGATGGAGACCTGGGACAGTTAAACTCTAATTCCCAAGAAATATTTGACAGCAGTTCTGAAAGCCTTTTTTTTTTAGTATTCAGGTATTCATATTTTCTGACAAAAGAAATGTTTAATCTCTTCTTGAAAAGTGGGCTGTTATGATAGCAAACCCCAACTTTCTGTTAAAAGCAGTTCTGAAAGAAAACTTCAAATACACTGCCGGGCAGAACTATGCAAAACAGGAGAAAAAAAGTGTGTTAAAAACTGTAATCTGATATACAGCATGCCATAGAGTAAAATAATATAAAGTTTTTCATTTAAATCCATTAAGCATTTAGGTATCTTTGTTACAGGGCTGAAAACACTCACTGTAGGCTATTGGCACAAATAGCAGTTGGTTTTGCCAAATGCCATGTTTTAGGCATTTGTGTTTTGGTCTAATTTAAAGTGCATCTGTACCTAGAAATATTGGCATTTATTTATACTCTCTGCTATTGAAGATGAGCAGTATTTAATTTTAAGCTCCAAAGACAGTTCCTGTGTCAATAGATAAACTCCCAAAACCCTGTATCTATTTGAAGCAGAATTCTTAGTGTGGCAGCGCTTAGGGAAATTAGTGAGAAATGCTGCATGCTCTGTACTTTTGAAAACAGGTTTTGTTTAGATGCTTGAATATGTATTAAGTTGCCTATTACAAGGTTGCCATCTTTTAAAATCTGATGTTTGGTTTGTAAAAGAGAGTTTTGTACTTGTCTTGTTCTTTCTCTATAACATATTCATCCAAATCATTAAACTTTCTTGGTTTCTCCAAAATAATTTTTATTGATGCAAGTGCCATTTTGAAAAACATTCACAACTATTAACACAGGTTAAAAATTAATGACACAACAGTAGCAACAAAAACCCTCCTCTGTCTGGAATTTTACCTGTAAATCAGGCACAGATTTCCTTGCAGAGGCCCAACTAAATCTATGGAAGAAAATCTTGTGTATGAGTTAGTGTCTTAGTTAATTATAAATGGTTGTACATTTAAAAAGCTGAATTGCATAGCTGGCTGTCTCAGAGCAGGACACAAGCTTGACTAGACAGGGTCATTTCTCTTCTGGAGAGACCAGAGTGTACATTGGTCTTACTTAGTTTTGATGCTTGTCTGTCAAAATAGGACTACATGAAAATGTATAGAGTATTAGTTCTACATTACAGTTTAAACATTAGCTTCTTGAATTCCCTTTCCAAATATATATATATATATATATATATATATATATATTCCCTTGTTTCACCCTTTTCTGAGCATCTCTAACAATTTTTCCAGTGGTGTGCTGATAGTAATAATAGCTTCTGCAAAATTCAGAAAGGTTGCTAATGAAAGCCAGATCAGCTCCCATTCATAAAATTTAAATTTCACATTTTGATGCAACATGAGGTTATATGTCTTCTGTTGCAATCAGTAATCTTTTTTACTTAATGGATTATGTATTATTAAAGGAAGAAAGGAGGAAAACAACATAGATATGTGCTCTGCACCTGCTTTCAGAAAGGTGATTTCCTCTGTGTAGCACCTTGCAGACCTTTCATCTGCTTTCCTGCCCCACTGTCAGGAGTGTAGCATCACTTTCGGGCTTGGATCTTCACGTTCCAGAGCTGAAGGGCATCCAGCTGGGCTTAAGCGGCAACTGCCTGTGATGTGGGAGCTGGTCCCACATTCCTTCCCATTGGCCGCTAGCAAGGGCGTTGCATTGCTCTCCTGGCTCTTTTGGCTGCTCACTGTCAGGTGGTTCTGTTACTGTAGCTCTGCAACAAGCACAGAGACAATATTAAAGACTGGCATCGCTCTCTTATGCGCAGCAGACATGTAAGCAGATCCCCTTGCAAACCTTCCAGCAGAATCCCAGACAAATTCTCCTTTCCTTCTTCCTTTTTCATACGAGAACCCATGGGGGAAGGTGCTGTCAGACATCAGTGTGACTGCTGTTCCTGCCAAACGTGTGCACGGCTGGCAGGGCCAGGCCTTGTTGTGTTGCTGCAAATCACAAGCAATTCCCTCATTAGGACAGGCATCCCGTTTTGAAAGAAATGTTTCTGTAACATAATAAAAGAATGTAAGAGTCAGGCCCAGCCATTAGTCCCTTTTAGTTCTTCTTTTTTGTTTTCCATCACACGTCAACAAAGCAATTCACTTGTTTTTTCAATTTCCTCTTCTGAGAAATCTTTGAATAGATGGAAGGAAAAGAACTTTTAGGTCTCCATTACCCTGTTTACAATTAATGTCTTATGCTTAAATAATAGATCAATTCCACCAGCTATTAAAGTCAAAAGACACAGCACTTTTTACTTTCAATCACAGACTTAGTACTGGGCAAAGACACAGATGGGGAATGACTAGCCTTTGATTCTGTGGATAATGAGGGAAGGGCAGTTCTCCGAGGGGAAACACAAATAATGAAGCAAAGTAATTCTTTTCAAAGGGAAAATGTTTCCACATGGAAAATATTTGAAGGCCACATTAATTTTGCTCATTTATTGCTTTTTTCCCAACAGTTTACAAGTATCTGAAATTACTCTTCATGCACTGAACAACAAAATTGATTTTGTTATGGTAGGAAATAAAGTGAGAACAAAAGGGAAGCATCACCTTTTGATCTCACTTGCACTCAAAATATTTCATCTTTCTCTAAGCAACATGAAGACTTTCTACAGCTTCTGTGAACACTAGCACACCTGACAGGAACCTGTCGATACATTGCTCTTGATAAAGTGCAACACTTATAAAGCAATGCAGCAGAATGTATATTGTAAATTTCTGCCTTTTGAAGGCAGCTGGACATGACAGTCTAACTGTGAAAATGTACTCCTTTTCCTACTCACCTAGACAGAAAGAAATTGTTGACAGCTACTGAGAGTTGTGCTGTGGAAGGAGAAACTGGAGTAAAGGAAAGGAAAAGACTGACTGCAAATGCTTTAGTTAAGAAATACATCCAGACTGAATAAATCCTGCTTCTGGAAGTTACGAGGAGAAAGAATAGGAAAACAACAACTTGCTTTAGGATTGAAGGAGATCTTTAGGGGCCTTTTACCTAATTGAAGCAGTATTCAACTTTTCTGAGAGGATAAATGAAGAGGATATCAATGAACTAACTGCACAGAGAGTGAAGCAGCTTTGACCAACATGACATTGACAGTGTACACTGATAAAAGTAGAAATGTGTTATCTTTTTATTTGCCAAAACTAGGCACTGCATCTCCATATAACCACTTTAATATTTCAACTGTCTGAGACTTCACTTGCCAAATGTGCCTCTGTATAAGAAGAACTGCAGCTGAGCAATTTTAGGAAGTTTCTCTTTACCAGCCATATTTGTAGGCAGGTGGTAGAGACTGGCCTGGAAACTCTATTCTCAGTCTTTCAATCTGAATAAAAACAAATCTGTTTTCTCTCCTTCACGTTGATCTACATCTAGCCTTTTCACACCCACACAAGACAGCAGAATGAATAAAATACTTTTGAGAAAATAACATCATAATTAAATAAAACCAGAATGCTCTATAAAAAGCTTTAAGAGAAAAAGAAAATAACAGTTTAAAACAACCAAATCCTTGTATTTCTGGAAAGACAAATACAGTCTAAGAAAAAAAAAAAAGAACAGGTGACATATATTTAACTCATGCTAACAGTTTTCTTGAGTCAAACAGGGTGAGAGATTATATATCCAATAATATGCAAAGAAAATTTGGAAATTGTCCTGTACTCTTTTGTGTTTGTGTGTGTGTGTGTGATATATCAAGGTCATCTTGATAAAGTAAGAAAGTATAAAAGCAATGATAAACTCATGGAGGTTTAAGGTTGACACAATTTCATTGTTTAAATGGAGTATAGGAAGGTAATAACGAACATGCTACTGTTTCTTTTCTCTGTCTTTCACTCCTCTGTTTCTTTGTTCCCCTGCTTTCTCTCACCTACCATAATCTGGTTTTTAGCTGCCTGGATCCCATCCCTAATTCCCTGTTTTTATATCTGGCTGTTTTTCTCTTTCCATCAATTGTCCTCCCACTTATTTATTGAGATTTTGTCTATTCTTTTCAACCAACTTCCTTCTCCTCAGGCTGCATTACTACTGAAAGGAAAGCCGAACATGAGAAAAAAAACCAAAAATGCCCTGTGCCCTAAAAGATTCTGTAAGCTATTAAAGCTAAGTTTGAAAGAGTTTCATTGCAGTTGTTCATGTAGCATATACCTTTGAGTCAGCTTAGCTGCTCAGGATTGTCTCTAGCCTTGTCACTTTAATCCTTGTTATTTTTCTCCCCCTCAAAACCTTTCTGTGCCTTTTGCATGTTATTACACACTGTTTTCTTCCTTTGGAATGTTTTTAATTAACTGGGCTGTCATAAGATTTCCTCCTTGAAGCTGGTGCCAGGAGGCATGTGCATTACTGGGGGGGGGGGGGGGCAAGGTGTTTAAAAAAAAACAAATGA
>JAWWLV010000088.1:80468244-80481513 GCA_035041135.1 Platyrinchus mystaceus
CCCCCCCCCCCACAAGGTGGTGAAACACATAGACATGTACCAACTAAGAAATGGTATAATCAGATTATTGTTTCATTTTCTCATCAGAATTCTAACCAACATAGGGTGCTACTCCAAATACAGAGAAACCTATGTGAGAGAACCATGCATGTGGTGAGAGAAGATGGTGCTTTTTACAAGCTTCATCCTAGGCAAAAGAGCACAATATCATCACTGGAAACCTGTGAGTGAGATCTGTGGATCATCTTAACTGAGCTTAAGATGTATGCAATTGAAATTGTGTGCTTTGTTCATGACATCTATATTCCCAGAAACCTAAGAGTTATTTTAGGAATTACTTTAAGGAGTAATGAGGTTTTTTATCTGATTAGATATTTAGTGTGACCTAGTTATTAAGAGAACACTTACATTGTGCTCAGAGAAAAACATGTGGATATACATATAAACATAAAAATAAAAAATCTGTATTCTTTTGGAAATTCTTATTTAGATGATGTCTTAAAACAATTTAAATCATGCTAGTGAATATTTTTCTTTAAAAATATTCTGATGATTCTGGCTGCATATCATGCTCACTTTAAAGTTTTATAATTCTGTTTTCTATGAATTTAGTTAATTTGATGTTCTGCCGTCAGGGGCAAACAATTTTATATAATGGAGCAATGCTCAGTACTTCATTTTTTTAATATCACTAAGCATCTATGTACTTTTATTTGCAACAGTCAACAGAATTCTTGAGTGATTTCAGACAACATGGAAAAACAACATCAATGCTGACTGGTTTTCTGATGTTTATAGGTTTGCAAACAAATTCCTTTATCAGTATGCAAGGATTAAATTGAAATGAAAGAAATTACTCACACGGTAATGCCTTATCTGAGTCACATTCTGTACCCTTTCGGTAAGAGTGGCAGAATATGTCCCTAAACCTATCTGCAATATTTTGCCTTTTTTTTTTTTTTTTTTTTTTTTTTTTTTTTTGCAGACTGTTGTCTTGATAGATTCTTCATATCCATCCTCATTTGTTCACTGGGTGTCCATGTTCCAAGGCTCTGTTTATATAACAATATGTACTTCATTATGGTTTTTCTTTTCTGAATTTTCTGTTTCCTTTCATACTTCGCATACTCAGCTGTATTGTGACTTCACAGTGAAGAAAACAATTTTGGTTTAGTTTGTATGGCTTCCTTTAGTTTAAAGACCTTTGTTGTTCTTTTCCTCATAATAAATTTTAAGTGTGCAGTTTTTAATATAAAAAATTGAAACTTAAGTGAAACAATGAGGTAACCAATATTTTAACAATGTACGAACAGCGAAATTTATGAATAGTAAGAAATTGCCCAGAATAAAAGGTCCTGGAAATTTTTTTTTTTCTTTTTAAATAGAAATATTCTGTCCCATACCTTCTCAAAATAGAATTTATTTTGGACATATAAATAACTTTTGGAGAAAACGCAAAGAGGTTCATTGTTTAATTATAAGTCACTTAACACACTTTTAAAAATGTATTATCTGTGTCAGAATTTTGTTTGCTCTGAATCATCATAATAGAATAGCAAAAACACTTATAACCAATATCATTAATATATACTAAAATTTTGCAAATGAGATAAATTTATATAGAGTTTTGTAAGTGCTACCATGGTAAAAAAGCAACAGGTCTTAAGCTTTTCTCATTTGTGGCTTCCTTAAAGATTTTCCATAACATTTTTATAAAACATTTAGGCTTATTTGTGACATGACATATTTGAGGCTACTACCAACAGATTGATGGGATTTGTGCTGAGAAGGATATTTGATTATCTTTTGCAGAGTCTTTATAAGAAAGGTCACAAACTCCAGTTGTCCACAGACCACAATTTGAGAACCGTGGATACCTGGATATAAGCAGAGCCAGACCAAAACTCAGGTATATTTTAAACAGGCTTTTTATACCATCATCATTAAGGCATTCAGTTACCCCTACACCTGATTTGTGATGAAGCTCTCTCAGCAACAATACCATAGTCAGATGAAAAGGGTTGGCCACATGCACTCAGAGTTCTGGGAAATTACTTGCTCCAGAAATCCCAACTATTTAAAGAGTACATTTGACTATTTGCCACTCCTTCCACAGCTCTCCAAGCCAGTAAGTTAAACCAAAGTGCAGGGCTGAGCTTGGCTGCCCTGTGCTGCTCTGGCAAGGTTTGCAGATGACTTCTGTGCCTGTCCCTGTCCCAGCAAGACGAAGCCAGAACGTTAGTGCTGTCCCATATGGACAAGGCATGCATGGCAGGAAAGGAGAGAGAAAAGTGGAAGCAGCTGCTTCAGAGTGCAGAAATGCCTCTCCCAGGACTCAGATACCTGCTCCCTTCCAGTTCTGCCAAAGTTATCACATTCTTGCAGGCTCTGCAGTGCTCTGCTGTTGTGGAAAATCTATCCTTGGGTATTTGAACCTCCAAAGTGATTTAAACTAAATGTGGTAGCCTTATTATCATTCTTCTATTGTCAGAAATACCCTGCAGTAGTATTTGGATTTCTTTTTTAGTATTAAGGAATAACATACTTTGTGTTTTTCCTGTGATGAAAAAACAGCCAGATAAAATGAAGCAAGTATGTATGTGGGCAACTGGAAGGATATAGATGTAGGAAATTTCTTAAAATCAGCACTTTAAATCCAGGGAAATCTGAATTTAAGTTTTACTGAAAGCAAATCTTCTTATGTTAAGATGAATAGCCTACACACAACCTTTCTTCTGGCTTATACTACCATCACGAGTAGGGGGTGGTGGGGGAGGAATAATGCAAATGCCAATCTCGAGACTTTAAAAGTCTAATTTAAGACCATGAGCAATGCTTTAATCACAGTTATACATGGATCATAATCTATAAAATTATTATAGGGTGAGTGCTTCACTGCTCCAAACTGCAGTCAAAGAGTGATTACAGGATTCTGTCAAACTAGAGGGCATATCAAGGAGGAGCCCATGAGTCTCTCTTCTTGACTCAGTAATAGGCAATACCAGCATTAACAGTTTGAATGATGGACAATAATCTTCTTCCAAAATCCACAGATGACACCAAAGGGGAAAGCAACTGAAAATACTTTTAAAAAAGTGTCCAATTCAAAGTGATCTTGATGACTTGGAGAAATAGCCCCAAACCACTGAGGTAATATTTAGTAAAGCTGAGTACAAAGTACTGCATTTAAGGAGAATGACAGAAATAAAAAAATTGAAGAAAAACTGGTTAGCCTGCAGGCAATGTGGAAGGGGTGAGTGTCTGTTGTGGACTAGAGACTAAATATGAGTTGAATAACACAACACATATGCAGAAATTGGAAAGTCATTTTATATTTTCAGCATTAGTGATTTCTCAGATGGGGTACTGATGTCCACTATGAAGAAAAAAAAAAAAAGAACAAAACCTTTCAAACAGAAAAGTTGATAAATTATCTGATTTTTATCTGTTTCAAAGCATCAAGAATAAAACATGACCTATATGGAAAATTGAAGGAAACAGTTTTATTAAGTGTTAAACAAAATGAAAAAGAAGTTATTACTGGGAGCATGTTTTACAATATTTAAGTATATAAAAGACTCCTATAAAGAGAGTAGGTTCAGCTCTACTTTATGTCCATACAGAGTAAGTCAAGGCAGTAGGGCTTAACCAACCCTGGAAAAGCTAAAGACAGGCTAGCAGAAAAAAGCTTTTAGGCTATCTCCCTGGTTAGCAAGAAACATTGAGAGATCTGTGTTTAAGGGAGCACAAAAGGAAACTGGAGATACATCATAAAGGATCTGCAAAGTATCTTTGAACCTTTCTCAGTGCAGAATAATGTACTGGAGCATATCTTGATATTCCAGAGTTCCTTTTGGGGTGTCCTGCACAGGACCAAGAGTTGGACTGGATGATCCTGATGGGTTCCTTTCAACTCAGCATATTCTATGATTCTAGGATTCTATATTGCATGTCCCAAAAATGATATCTAGACACTTCTTTACCATGTAACTCTCTAGATTGTAAAACAGTAATTTTCCCCATAGCTGTGTAAAAACAGTGGATGTCTGGAAATATTAAAAAAAAAAAAAAAAAAATCATTGTATGCTTTTTGATATAACCAGAGGTTAAAAACACTAAGTATTAGAAGAGTAATAACTTTTTCAGGATGCCAATATTGGAAATCTCATCTCCTGTATTATTTAGATTGCTTTCAGCTCACTGGAGCAAATGGTATATTTAGGATTTTTTTTTCTCTAATGAATCCAGAAAGATTCCAACCCAAGGGTCTCTAGGCCTGAATATACCTTAGAGGAATCATGAAGTCTGCATATCTGTACCAAATTTGTAGCTTGAATGCCATTCCATTAAACTGCTGGCAGGCTAGCTCCCCTTCTGGTACCTATAAATCTTGCTTTTGGGTATGTGAGGATTGGGCCCAGGGATTAATTTTTCATCTTGACAGTTTATCTGAGGTTGTGATAGAGGTGATGTATGGAGGCAGGAACCATCTGGACAAATCAAAGGGTAGATGCAGGTCCCAGCTTCTTTCCCTCATGTGTCCTAGCACTCACCTGTAGCAATGCTTTGGCAGAGATTTGCATTAAAAGAATGTGATCTTTCAGGAAGGTTGTGCTTGCACATGGATACAAGCCTTTTTAATGACTATGGATTGATGGCTCCTAAAAAGAGTTCCATAAGTTATGTGGCCTAACTGTTTTTCAATGAGACTGGTAACTAAATGTTCATGTCTAAGTTATCAAAACCAACACTTTTTCTTCCAGAGATCAGTATCAATGCAGTTGACCACATACCACTGGTGATTCATGTCTGTGGTAATCAATACTGCAGGTAATTTTTCACTACTATCAAAGTTTGAATAACTTGAGCATAACAAGATTAAACAGTAGATTCTGAGCAATTTGATGATGAAAGAAAACCCATTATTGGAAAAGTTTGTCCATGTGGAAGCATGTATCACCATCTGTTTCCCTTCATTTGCATTCAAAGGGCCTGCAGCTCTGCTGTTTAGATTACTCCGGGTATTGGCTAAATGGGTGGAATGGGACATGTTATTTGCATATTGATTTGTTTTGTATGGAAATTATTTTGATGAGTTTTTACCTTATTAGATTGTGCATTGTTATAGTGTGTATATGAATACAACAATATCAGACTGGGGAACAATTTTGAAAAATGGAAATGCAAACACAAATAAATATTATTTAATTAATACGCATGGCATATTTAATTCATAAACTCTCATGAATTTAGGGACTGGAAGTTACAAAACCACAACATTTAAGAACTTGCAGGTATCAGGTGTGAGCAGGTATGCTAGGTGTGTAGTCATCAGCTACCCTTAGCTCAGCTCGAAGACGCTTGTTGAGGTCTTTCGGGCCTGCTAGCAGTGGGCTTTGTAGGCTGGGTGCTTAATTCTCATTCAGCATGCTCTGTATCCTTGCTCAAGGAAATTTTAAACTTTTACTTAAAGAAGTAACCCTTGCACAGGGTCTTACATAAATGATTCCAAAAGCCTGTTAGAGGCAGTGTATTGGTTGTAATAACAGGGGATCAGATTTGATTAACAAGCTATTCTCCTGATTTCTTATATGTGAATAAATTATTCAGTAGCAACTTAACTTTGAAAGTAATTACCTTACATGTATAAATATATATCACACTTTTGTCATTCCAGAGGTAAATGCATTAGTTACTGGAGCCTGCCCTGTTTAGCTACACGTCTTTCCACGTAAAACCAATGGGTGCTTGCTTCAGTGAACATTGGCTCAAACATCCTGGGGATTTAAAGACCATATCCACAGCTATTTGTGTCCTTAGACACAGTTGTCAGGGGGACCATTTAATGATGTCATGTCCAAGGCACAGTCATTCTGGCTAATTAGCCTGGCAGAAACCTCTCCTCAATGAAGTTTCAGTACAGCTTGTCTTACTTTCAAGAAGTAAGTCTGATACGATTTCACAAGCAGTGTCCATTGTCTTGTTTGCAGGGCATTGTAAGAGCTTTGTTATCTTATAATGTTTCTTTCAGACATCAAAAGGTAGCTGACCAATTGCACTGAACTGTTTTACAGAGGTGCATCTCATAGAAGCAAAGATGAAAACTCCAGTCAAACATTGTAGAAAAAAAAGAATATTTAGATTAAATTCTCCAGAATTCAAAATGAATTTGTCATCAATGTGAATCCTCAGCCTTTGTTAGTAGAACCTCTGCATTTCTATTGTTCTATTTTTTAACATGTTAACTAATCTTGTAACCGCTCTGGAGTTCAGAAATATTTATTTTGTATAACTTGCAGAGTGGCTCTGAAGATCAACAAACTGCAAAGCTCAGAAATTTGCCAGATGGTCCAAGCAGAGCAAATGCATTACTCCTGCACTTTTAGCAATTACCATTGAAATAGTGGGATTTGGAATGGATGTGAAATTACTTCTTTGGTTCCAAATCTCATAAAGAAAAAAAATAAATTCATTATTAATAAATCAGTATTTCAAATACTGTTCTCCATAGCAATATACACTTTTAACACTGAGGATTTTTTGAGAGAGGACGATAAAGCTTGAAATCCCGTTTTACAAATTGGTCTGGTCAAAATACCAGAACTTGTGCCTGTAACCTGTTAGAAATCCGTCTCAGAACCTCACAGTCTGCACCTCCAGACATTTATGGAAGTGTGCTTATGTCTTCTGGGAGGCACTCAGGTACTCACTCCTGCTGACAGGGGAACAAGAAGGGAGGAAACACAGGAGGAGCAGCAGGTTTCTCTACCCAAAAGTTTCGGTGTCGGTGGTCTTTACACATGAACACATGTGCAGGGGCTGTTTTGGAAAGTGTTCAGGAATGGCATAAATACTTTTGGTGTCTACTCTATGAGACTTTGAACTCAATAGGAGCTTTGTCCAGTGATTTCAAAGGCTTTAAATTACAGCTTTAATTTAGTCCAGTAATGGAAGTTAGATGCACCTTTAAAAGTTCAGAGATTTCTGCCAGTCCATCAGATGAGTTCTGAAGGTATGGTCCAGATGTTAATGCTTCTCACCTGCTTTTAAAACATTGTTTTGGAATTTATATAATATCACCTCAGAAAAAAGAGGAGAAATTTACAGTGGCCCAAAGTACAGAAATGGCTGATGTAAAGCACTAGTTTTTGCTCTCTTTACCTCAAAATGGTTTTTAAGAATGTATTTTTAGTTTAAAATAAAGTATCCTGTACTGGAAAGCAACCTGACATGGTAGCCTGAAGCTATCAGAAAAAGACTGAAAATTTAATTGCATCTTCAGCTCTGCCATGTCACTTCAAGGACATACCTGCATGATCAAAAACTAATGAAATGAAAAATTGCCAAAAGCTTTTAATGAATCAATGAATGAAGAGTCCAACTCTTCAGTTCAGCATTTCTAAATAACTGCGCAATGATAGTGATCAATAATACAGATAATTCAGTGTACAGGACAATCTGACTTTTGAAACTTATGTTTGAATGTGCAAAACAAATTAGAACTAACAACTACTGTGAAGTTCTGTAAATTGCCTAGGACTTCTTAGCTGCATGAAGTCTCAATGTATGCTTAATCTCTTTGAAAATAATTGAACCAGGGTCTCCCTAAACTTCTCCTATCACTGCTACACCAGTACATTATAGCCTGCACTTGAGGCAACCTACTATGGATTTCCCCTAAATCAGCTTCATCTTTTAATATAAAAGTCAGAACAAACCTTGGAATTTTTTTATGCTAATATCAGCTATGGGCTATGTGTGCATGCCCCTGTCCTCAGGTCATTTTTGTTTTCTGGCTATTATGGGGCAGTTTCACTGATCATGTGCCTGAGTCATAATGGTACATTTTTATCAGTAGAAATATTTGGCAACCTAATCTCTCCCTGGTTCAACTAATACATAGGAGATTGAAGGTATTATAGATACTTGAGTAACAGAAATAGTCCTCAGACTTTTGCTTTCAAAAAGTAACCCCTAATGCAGTTAATAAAGCTACATATTCCAGGTCAAAGGGTTCAAAATGTCAGTAAATAGAGACAGTGCATTTAACTTCTCACTGATTTGAACACTATGCAATTTTTCTTACATCTGTACTGGAAGTGTATAGTACTGCCACATTGAAATAAAACATTATACTTCACATGGAAGTATGTAAGGACCATGAGCAAATGAGGCTTGATGCATTAGTTGGCATATGGCGGGAAGATCATAGGATAAGCAAAAGCATTAGCTGCAGTACACTCATGGCTCAGATCACAGAGGAGCTATGACGTGTGACACACTCCTTGGGAACCATCAAGCCATTCAATGCACAGTGTAGTGACTCAAAGTTTGTTGAGTGAAAAGTTGCACAGCAGAATTTGTCCTGGTACCCAGTTAAAGTCCTAGTCCATCCTACTTTCTAAATGAGTGCCCGATTTATCAGGTTACTTGGAGGGTGGTGGTGTCAATTCTCTTTCAACCTGTGTTCCGAAGGAGTGGAGTGAGCCAGACTGGCTTCTTGAAAAAAATACCTGTCCACATAAGGATTCTGATCTGAGCAGTGCAAATACGTAAATTTAAAAAGTATATCTCACTCTGTACTGTTGTCTGTGATACAGTGGCCTCATGGCTAAATACTATAGTACTGCTGTTCAACCAGAGGCATACAAATTCCCCCTTTCTTTTTGTTGTAAGTGGTGGTGGTGTCCTCCTTCATTGTTGAAAGCAGTATCATTGGTTGAGGCAGAAGGCCTTCCTCCTTCTCTTCCTTTTTCTCCCTGCTGTCTTCAATGAACACTTGTAGGACTTGGGGTGCTTTCTTTGAGTGTTGAATCTGTAGGGTCTATTTCTCTGAAACCTTTAAGAGAAAGAGAAAAGTACAGTTAGCACATTCTACTTTGTGCTTCTTTGTGGTAATGCTAATTAACTATTGTCTCAATATCCTTCACTCACTAAAAGCTAATAGCTGCAAAGAGCTAATTTTGCCTTTCTCGCTGGAAATTGCTGCCAACATTTTTTTTTTCTTAACATGATCGTACTTGTTGCTTTATACTGAAGTAATAACTGAGTTGTACGCACAGATGCATATGCATATTTTAATTTCTTATTAATACCATAAGAGCAGGTTTCGGAGTTCATACAATCTGATCAGAGTTACAGATCAAGCTTCTGCTAGCTTTCCCTCAGGAGCTGTACACTAGGAGTTGCAAGAAGCAGCAGAAAGTGCAAGACTATTAATCATAGGGAGCAGGCAGACTGGTAGATATGCAACGTCTTCATTCTCACACCTGTACCCTGCAGTCAACCAAAATAATTTGGTTGAATTAGGTAGTGATATCAATACACCTGTCTTCTCTGTTTTGACATGGTTTCTGTAGGCTACATTGCAGCGTGTAGATTTCTATTGGAAGATACTACGGAAAAACAAAGAACTATTGAAATTAAAGCAAAAGCAAGAGTCATCTGTACTTCAGGTTTCCCCTTCTTGCAAGGCTGAATTTCATCCTCCTGACAGAAGGCCACCACACTGAGTGTCCCAAGGTTTTTTTGCCTTTTAGTCCATATTTTCCTACTCTTATAAGACTAGGAAAATAGAATTAATCTTCAGAAAAACTAGACTCCTAAAATGAAATTGCAAATATATTCAGGATCATGGCCAGAGAAAAGGGTAAAAAATCTATTACTCACTTGGAGCTGAAATACTGCTCCCATAGTAGATTCAAGCTTTTCCAAGACAGAAAACAAAGTTTTTTAATGCATGTAATAGAGGCAATATCAAATTGGCTGAAATAATCTGGCAAATCTCAACAAAGAACCATGTTCTTACAGCATCACTGTGGAGAGCAGAGCTTTTATAGGACAAATTCCATAGAAGACTCCAGGTATGAAGATATAGAAACTACAGGGCATGTAAAGAATACCAAAATTTTATACAAGAGAGCATCAGTGTTTATCATCCATAATCTCTCTGATAAGATGAGAAATATTTTACCATGTTTTGAGATTTTTTTCCATCTATTTTATTTTTCTACTCATTTTCTCAAATTGCTCGTTAGGCAGCTTTCACACGCATATTTTAGCTATGATTGTGTGATTTCACTCACAGAAAGTTTCGTATAGTAATTGGAAGGGGTTTTTTTAAATTTTGAAGCTTGTATTTGGAATTTGTGGCTGAGCATTTGAATTCATCTCGTCTAATGTCAGCCATTACTCTAGACACAGGACTCTTTAGAGCATTGCTCATCCCAGCTGAGGTCTTCAGCTTTCACCAACTATGCAGAACTTGGCCTGGAACCTGGTGATATTTTGGATCTCTGGATGGTGTTATCATTATCAAAGATTTTTGCTGAAGCACGTTCTGCTTGCCTGAAGAAACACTGTGTCATTGGTTCTATTAAGTGCTCAAATTTCTAAAGGCTTAAAAGTCCCTGCTAAACAAAGCTTCATACAAAGCAAAATTTTGTCTTAGTACCTGACCTTGCTTTAGAATTGCAAAAGACCGTGGCAGTGCATGATAGTTTAAGTACAGGAAAGACCTGACAAAAAAAAGACAGAATACTGATCACTGAGAAATTTAATTATTCTGACATTTCCTCTGAAAGCACTAATGGGATTAGTAATGCAGAATATATATTTTTCCATAGCTGATAAAACAAAGCAATTAGGTAAAATAGAATCATCAAGGGTGGGTGTTAGGGGACCTTTTCATTACAAGAATGAAGAGTAAAATGCTCACGTCTCTCTAATAGTAGTGGCAGATACTACGTCTATTATTTCTCTTGCACATTGTTGCAGAATAATGTACCCCTAGGTGTTTTGTTCTGCCTGATTTTCATTTAAGTGGTTCTTGCAAACTATAGTATAGCTTCAAAATGACCTTAGTAAATCCCTTGAGAATAACTATTTTATCACTGTGCAAAAAAGACCTTGTCTAATGTCCTATGCTTCACATTTGATTAAAAGAAGGCATCCTCATCAATTTAAATAATATAACTTGTATAAAATCAAAGAGATCAGTGACTTAAGTGATTTTTTTCTGGTCTAAATATTTTTCATAGGAATCTAAGTTTTCACAGAACTAGAATCATCATATGCTAGTCTCATAAATCTTCTCAGAATAATTTTCTGATGCTTAGTTCACAGGACTATAGGGATCTTAGAGTATCTGCTAGCATAATTTTTTCCATCTATGTGGCCTTGTAAGATTATTTCCACAGTGTAAATATCAATATTTTATTATATCTTATCTATCAAAGAGTCATCACTTTGACCTCTACAGACTACTATTAGATAGTGACACTGAGCCCAGTTTATTCTGCATAGAAGTAGGTGTCACCTTGCATAGGAAGTCTAAAGAGATACTTTAATTAGCATTCATTATGAGGAGGAAAGAGATGTGCCTCTGCAAGTATTTAGTAGAGCCATGACTTTAGACTCCCTCCCTGACTGTCAACAAGACAAAGAACTGTTTGTTGGCAGCAGCTGGTATTTTTTGCAAGGAATGTGTTCAGCTTTCAGTTCTGCTCATCTCTCCAAAACGATCAATGCTGTACTGAGAAGGACTTGTCTCCTAGGCAGCAGTGAATGTAACAAAGTATATGGGAAAAGAGGGGAGAGGGAGAACCACAATGTAGGTGGAGCAATTGGTGGTCTAAATCCCATCTGTATTTGATTTACAGGAGAGATACAGAATCTTTGGTGGGAGAGGGGGAGGTGAGAATGGAGTGTAAATAATCAAAATTCTTGAAAGGGATAAAATAGGAAAAGGCAGAAAGGATAGGCAGAGTTTATAGCATGGTTAGGAAAGAGAAAATGAAAAAAATGGCAGTGTGATATAGGCAGCTGAAAAAATAGAGGAACACCTCAGTGGTGAGAGAGTGAGAGGTGGGAATAGTGCAAACAGCCTCTGCTTGGAGCAGCACAGAGGGAAGATGCAGGTGGTAACAAAAAATTCCAGATACATCCTCAGAGGCAGAGGCAGCTGGAGACAATGTACTCAAAGAAGAAAGTGAGTTTGGGAGGAAGTTTGTGTGATGAAGAACAGAGGGATATAAAGTGTCCCCGAAGCCATTCTGTGTCACTACCTTCATATGCATCTTAGTCATGACATTCTGATTCTGCTCTAGGAAAGAGTCTAAAAGGTAGTTTAGCTCAGAAAGGAAACATTCCATATTTTCTAGGTCTTCACTGAATTTTCTACATCTACACACCCATTCTTTTGATGAATTTGATTCCTAAATCGTGGAAGTGAATTGATAAACTTTTTGGTGTAGAAGCACTTTGAGTTGAACTGTCATTCATTTATTTCTCACAAAAGCCAATTACAGGCTGATAATTGACCCAGTACTTTCCACTGAATTTGAATTAATTCACACTGGAAATCAGTTACCCAAATTCCCAAAGGTACTTTTACTTTATAGGAAAATGAAAATGAAAAGATTTGTGAGTGTGCTCAAAGGAGGATGTTGTAATTGACATTTGTGAAAAGTGTAGGTTTCTCCACTTTGTACTTCTCCACCCAAGCGTCTGGAGAAAATAATGAGTACAAGTATTCAGTCCTTTTTCACTGAATTATGAAACAAACAATTTTTTTTGAGCTTTCTAGATTATGGAAATCCTGTGGAACCATGTAACTGCAGGGGAGGAGATTAAAATATGCAAATTTCTGTTTCAGCTGTCAGATCTGCTGTTTTGAGCATGGCCTCAGTTGAATTAAAAGCAGTCACAGATCATCCAAGAGCTGAATAACCTTTCGATGCAGCAGTTTCAGAAGGCTGAAGGTGATGATATTGGTCTCTGTGTTTACTGACAACCCCTTTGTTCTCCTGCCATTCTGGTCTTTCTGGAATTTGTAATCCAGCCTCAAGCATCATCACGCCATACCAGATATATCTTGAAAGGTGACCACAATGGCTTCTCCTGTGTGATACAGCCCTCTTGCCAACACGAGACAGTGCTTTCCCTCTCTCTCCTCCCCTCCTCTGATCCATAAACTCACACTGAGCTTATGCCAGAGGATTTGCTACGGCGTTTTGGTGGAGCGATAAAGGAGCAAGCTACAATGAACATGGAGAAGAGATGCTGGCCTCCTCATTCCTCAAGTGCAGAGGAAATCTTAATTTGTGTGTTCCTCCTGCTAGTTGTGCTGATTCTGCAATAAACAAGAAAGCATTCAGGTTGATTACTTAAATCCACAGTCTTCCCATCATAACAGATAAGTGGCCAGTCTTCGCGAACGAAGATCTGGGAAAGGTGTTTTTACCTTTCAAGCCTGCGCAATGGATTTTT
>JAWWLV010000088.1:80481613-80504826 GCA_035041135.1 Platyrinchus mystaceus
CAATGGCAGTGAGGTCCTCAGGACGTAGGTTTGTTTAGAGTGACCTTCTCTTAGATGGATGGCCTTAGGGGCTGACGGGCTCCATCTGCCCGGGGGACCCTGAAGCAGGGGTCAGGGACCCCTGGTGGCCTAGCGGTTAAGATGCTGGTCTCTCAGCACCAAGGCTGCAGGTTCATAACAGATACAGTTCCACAAATATAACTTGACCACTACTGTAAAAAAGAAATATTGTAGTTGAGGCAAATAGCTCATGTTGATCTTACTGTAAGCCTGTTTGAAAGGTTAAAATGTTCACTTTTCAATGTCAGTTTTCAGTTAAAGCATTTTGAATGGTGGGAAAATATTTCTTCAAAACTAAAATTTAGAGTCGGATAGAGAAAAAATACCAGACTTTCTTTATCTAGTAGGAGTTGAGTGCAGCACCTGTCTTTTCCTCTGTGGTATGCTACAAATCTCTCCAGATTTCTCTCTTCTTTGACTGAATAGATGAGTTTCAGCTAATTTCTCATTGTAATAACTAACAGGTTTTCTATTTGGAATCTTTTTTTATCTTCACACATTTTTGATATTTCTAGTTTCCTCTGTACTATTCCTCTATTCTCAGAGGTATTTACAGTTTCTGTCCATTTGTTTCAAGTGAATTTCATTAAGGTTTTTATTTGTTCTATTCCCTAAATCACTAAGGCTAACTTGCCATATTCCCAATGCATGTTTCTCCCTGCATTACTTTCCTGCCTTGCAAGTCCCTTTGCATAACAGGTTTTCGGTTATATGCCAGTGATCTTACAAACACTGGATATGAATTAATTTCCAGACATGTTTTAAATAATAACAAACTCAAACAGTTTTCATAGATATTTCCAGCTTTCCTACCATTTTTCTTAAAAAAATAATTAAGTTTGTCTGGAGACATTTCTTCTTTTACAGACTTCCTGCTTTCACCAATGATCCATTCTTTTATTTACCCTTTGGCCAGTTACTGGAGACCTTGAAAATGAAGACTATGGTGTGAAACCAATTCTTGGTTTCATTTTGAATAAACCAATATTCTCTCTCTCTGTGTATGTATGTTTGTTTGCCTGAATCCGTGATACCAGGTGTACTGACTGCCCTCATGCTCCTGCAGCTGAGAATGACTGACAGCAGTTGCCTTGGTTAGAAAACAAGAGCAAGGCCAACATGTAATGTTACTTTCCCGTCACACCCTCTCAGCCTCCACCAAGCAACTTGTCAAGGACTTCCTGGGACAGAACTGTCTTTGAATTGAGAAGCTGCAGTAGGATTCTTCTGTCACAGCATTGTCCAATTGCTTCTTCAACCCATGCATGCACAGAATCCTGTTGGAAGGAGTTTGAAAACATTAAGTATGTATTAAATGAGTGATATTTCAGACCAATTATCTTGGATAGAAGTATACCCAGGTACTCAAAGTAAACTGACAAGTCTTTTCCTTCAGTTTCTTGGCTGTTTTCTCTGTTTCTTGGCCTTTTCCCCTGTTAAATAACTTTGTTTTATAATTACTTCAAGGAGGTAAAAGCCCTGAGGAGAACCTAGTTGAGGAAAGCAATTCAGTCAGTTTATGAGGTTGAGACTGCCCAGAATTGAATAGGATGTCAAAAAAAAGTAACCCAGACAATTACCACTAGAGAATCTGTATGCTTACTCTGTAATGCAGTCAGACAAGCATACTATAGAAGAATAGATTAAGATATGAAATATGATTAAATTGCAATGAGATATTTACACTAATTTTCATTAGAATATGTTTGATTTATTTCTCCTAAGTGCACATTTAATGGACACAGCACTGAATCAATGACAAGTCATAAATTACCCATCTCAGGACACACACCATACTGGCCCAGGTTTGGAGACAGCCTGACGGCCACAGGGCTATCTCCTGTCTCCTTCTGGGTTTGGTGAAGTAGTGTCTAGTTAGAAACTTAAAAGTATGCTGCTGCCTTTTCTAGTGAATCAAAATAAATCATGAAGACCAGCTGTTGCTTCCTCACTTTCCACCTGTTCCGGTATGCATGCGTGTCCTGATCAAACTTGAAGTCTGGCCAACTCATGAAGGAGTTCTTTATGCTCTCTAATCCCTGTGTGCTTGAACTACTACTGTGTTCACCAGGTTTTGGCATCACAGTCAGTACTCCCATTAAAGTTTAAACCTCAGGGCACTGAACAGTCTCTCCTCATGTAACATTAGCTAGGACCTGTTCATATATTGAGTTTTTATGTTTCCTTCAAAAAATGATTAATCAGTTCACAGAAAACTATGCCTGTTTGAAGAGGGAAACCTTTGCCTTGTATTCACGCAAATTATGAAATATTTTTCTATTGCCAATCCTGAGGTATTTGTGGGTGGGTGGAATAAAGAAAGGAAGAATCATATGAGAAGTATAAAATATATTTTAACAGGTTAAAAAATAAATGAAATTTTGTCTATGATATTTGAGTTCCTCCTAAAAATATATCTGGATTTAATTCCTAGTTTCAGTGGTTATGGGGACTTCAATTTAATCCATTTACTGCCTTTTAGAAGAAGATTACAGCAGCCTTGGGGTAACTCAAAGGTGATGAAAGAGACATTACAGAATCTTCCTTTCAAATATTAAGTATACACGGTCCTTTTAGATTAGCAATAAAGCAAATCTCCAGTGTTGCACCTTTCCCAGCTTTAATTATCCACCTGACTATGCATATTTTCTGAAAGAGAGAATCAGTTTCCTTTTGTGGGAGTACAAATTCTTTTCTGGTAATGAATGATGCCATGCTGTCAGTATCATAAGTCCTTTACATGTTCTTTTAAATCATTATACAGCACAAGAGTCAAAACCTACACTGGATTCTTTTGCTTGCGTAACAAAACCAAAATTTTGATAGCTATATGTATTCATTAGGCTATACAGATGTACAGCTCTGTAAGAGTAATAGGTTAACCAGAGGATGCAACTGAACCTACATAATGAAAAGCATTGATACCTTCCCAAAGAAAAAATTGCTGTAGTATTAAGGGACTGGAAAGCACCCATTATTTTTTGGGGGGTGTATGGAAAAAAAGGCTAGTAAAAACATTGATTTTATTACTGTTATGATGTTTCCAAGGATTCAGAAATAGTAAACATCTATTTTACATTTTTTTCCAGCAAAAGATGAAGGCTAAAGTTTCATAAATCAGTGACTAGACTTCCAAGGACAGTATATAAGGAACATGATCATAAGTTAACTGTAAAGTGCGTGAATGATGGAGATTAGAAACCATTTAAATTGATGGGCCGCTTTAGAGAGAAAGTATATGGAGCAGCAAGAAATACTCAGAAATGCATGGGAAAAATAAGCAAATTTATTGCTTTGCAAACATTTATTCAATTCATGGAAAACCATCAAGGATAAGAAGATGGCTCAAGTATAACATACCACCACTATTTCAGAAAGCCTTGGGATACACCATAAAACTGCAAACAAGATATATGAGAAGCTACACTTATTTTTGGAGAGGTCTGCCTTTGAAGCCACTGAACCATGGGTGGCAAACTGCAGCAATATATTAAAAATCACTTGGTGTTCATTCCGTAAATCAAGTGGAAATGGAAGTATGTTCTCTCTGACACAGTACTTACACTAAAGAAAAGGAATCCACTAAACAGACTTGTGTATTCAACAACACATGAAGAACAAGAACTAGTCATCTTATAACGTAGGACAATTAAAGGGGCTGCAGTGTTCTGTTGGACCCTAATGATTCTTTCTGATGTGAATATTACCTCCTTTCATTCCTGCTGCATACATATAGAGTGATAGCTCAGGAAAGGCTTGCAGAAATGAAGGGGTAGAAGGGGTGCAGGAAATGCCAATTTTCATTCTAACATGAGGAAGAGAGTAAGATAAGTCACAGTTAAATAATTTAATTTTTTAATTTCCAGGTTCTATCTCCAGTATGTCCATCACTGTCACACTGTTTGCAACCCACATTTGCTAATGGCTTATGAACACAGCTCTCCTGCTTCAGTTAAATTTCTTATTATATATATCAAGGCAGAAAAACCTCTTTAGGAGCTCTGAGAAGTGGGAACAGACAGCATGATAAAAAAGTATTGTAAGTTTTGTTAGGAGCACTGGATAGCTCTGAATTACCTTCCAATTCAGGTGTTCCTACATTTTGTTACCTATAAACTGAAATGCCCGTAAAGGACAGACAAGCGAAACAACCTTGGGACATTTGGAACTGAGAACAGGGGAAAAAAATCAGTGTTTTGTTATTCCTTATGAATAATCAATATTATGGCTTTACTTGTAATATTCAAATCACTTCAGTTTTTGGAGTAAGGGCTTGAAATACTGTTTGGGAAGAGCAACAGCTTTTCAGTGAGGGGTATACTATTTTTTTGCCCACAAAATCTGACAACTTGGAGGGAACTTGAGAACTCAGGGAAGAACAAAATACTGAGCCAGGGTTGTGGAAAACAGAGCGGCAGATCAATGTCTCTGCTGTTGGCAACATGAAACAAGCCTGTGACAGAGACTCTGGATATGGGTGAAATGGAAAAGGCTAGACTATCTGGAGTCAGGATGGGAAGTTGGGGGAGTGCATGTGGGCACTGAACTGAAAGGAGGTCCCAAGGACTTGAATCTGGAGCATTTCTCATTTTATATTTTTATAGTTGATTGAGCCTACTTCATTTGGCACTCATCCCCACCAAACTTCACCTTTCTTTAAAACCTAGACAATGGGTTCTAAAAATTTTTTAATGAGTTTTCCATTTGCTTTTCAGTAGTTTTATCTAAACCATGTTTCCTTGGCTCATTGACAGTAACATCCCTGTACATGAGCAACATGAAAAGAATTTGAGCTTTGTGATTACTTTTTCACTTTTACATGGATTCCAGTTTCTCTTTACACAGCAAATTCTACTTTTGGGATGAATTAGGAGTATGTGATGAAATAGACCTACTTTTTGAAGGATACTTGCTTCATTTGTAGCAAAAGCTGAAAGGTGTGTAGAGAATGAAAAAGCAACCGGGGGAAAAGAACAAATAATGGTCTCCTGGCTGGGAATGCTGAAATTCATCCAGGAGAATGGATTCTATATGTACATCTGCCAAAAATTTCTCAGTATGATCCTGGACAGGTCATTCACCCAAACTTCTCACAGGTGTTCTGTGGTTATGTTTTTTATCCTCTGTTAGGCATCAGTACAGCTGGGCTTGTGCTGTTTATTTGCAGAAGTGCCGAGTAGTCACAAGTCAGACTGCAGGAGGTTCTATTATTGAAAGGACTTGAAGATTTTGAAATGCAGATTTGTACCAAATCAGTGTACATTCCTTAGATGAGATAATTTCTGGTGGATCAATTTTTATTAAGCAAGTGATTTCACAGTGTTTAAACAGAGTAGTTAATTTTGAGTTTGTACTATCATGCAAGAAGTCTATCCACTTTTTACACTTTTTTATGGCGCTTTAAAAGTCACACTTCAATTTAGGCATTTGATATTCCCAAAATTCTGTCAAGATGAAATTTCAGTGTGTACTGAAATAGAACCATGTTTACAAAAATCCTGTTTTCAAGAAAAGTGTCTGTTCTAGGAGATAGGATTTCATTTGTTTCCATCACAGGGACTCTTCACAGTGACAAGCCAGTAGTGTGGGGTCTTGAACGCACACTGCTTTATAACGTTGATGTTCTGAAAACATCATAGGCTCCTGAATTCTCAAACATTAAATTAATGGTTATTTTTTAACTTAGTTGATCTGTGTCTTGGCTCTCCAGCCAAAAAGTGAGGATAATAAACTCTCAGGATTGTGTGAATATTCAGAGATAACAGTAACAACTGTAATGGAAGAGCCTATGAGGAAGCTAATATTTTTAACTTGTAGCAGGATTTGAATGCTGTGCAGTAAATAAGACCTGGGGCCATACTCTGCAAAATTAAAAGAGCCACGTAGCTCATCACTAATTAGACATCAGCTATTCTGTTCCCTGGTGAAGCTGAAATGGCAGACAAAGCAGTATATGATCATACACTAAAAGACTATCATAAACATTAACCCCAAGGAACTGAGTTGAGATGTTTCAAGGAACCAAATTCTGGTTCCTGCTCTGTGAGAATTTGCAGAGTAGCACAGATTGAAAATTACAAAACTTTATATTGTTATATGAAGAGTAATTACAAAAATTATTTCAATTGCAATTATTTCAATTGCTATAGACTCTCCTACGATTTTAGTAAATTTGAAGGAATATATATATATATATAAATTATATTTGAGAAAACAGTCTATATTTATTCACTTGTTTTTCAAACCACATTTTTCAGGCTAATAAATGAAACCTGTACAAAATATGTACTCTCCTGATGTTTCCAGTGCTGTCAGATTTCAGGAAAAGCTTTTTCTGTCTGCAAATCTTTATTTATTAATTCTAGGTACAGCTGTCGGCTCTGGAACACAGTTACAAAATTTCTGATATGCTATAATAGTCCAAATATTTTATATCATATTGGAAAGAGAGCAATGAAAGCTAGCTATTACAAATCCCCAGAAAGAATGTTCTACCAGGCTTTTAAGTAATAAACTGTGAGTATGACTAGTGAAGAACTGTTGAGAACAAGCAAGAACTGTTAAAATGTGAAAGATACTCCTGTGGAAAGCCTCTCTACTTTCTTAATGAACAAAAAGAAATAATTTTCAGGGAATCTAAAAGGGAGCTGCGCTGAGTTTTTCAATGCCATCCAAACCTAAGAGACAGAGAGAGAAAGGTCTTGCTTTTCCACTTTCATTAACAGAAAAATTCACTTTGAGTCTTAGCTAAGAGTTAGAAATACTCTCAATTGATAATTATTATTTTTACAAACACACTGAAGATTTAAGGAAATATTTAGGAGAAGATATATCCATCTTTCAAAATTTTTTTAGAACTATAAAAATGCTATTAATTTTTTAAATTGTTACTATTATTATTAATACAATGTTAACATTCTCATTTTTTAAAATGAAAACTTTCTTGAATACACAATATTTATATTCACTTGAGGATTAGCTAGTTATAAGCTGGTTTGTGCAACAGACCTTCAGAAATAAAATAGACAATACTCTCCTCTTCTGAATTTTTAAGAACTGTCTCTATGCCTGTGGGGACAGTTTATGTCAAAGAATTTCTTTTAAAACTTTAAAATATTCAAACATTTAATTGGTAATGACTTATTTATAAAAGCATGCATGTTTGAATCTGGACTTCTGTTAAAAGCTGATTGAACCAAATAAATATCTTAGAATAAGTAGTGAATACAGGAAAGACCTGAAAGTGGAAGTATCTTTCCAGAGTTCCTGACATGGAGCACGCGTCCCCCTTCATACACACGAGCTGAGGAAGCTGCCAACACTGCCAGTGTAGCAGCTACACCAACAAAGGATAGCAGCAGCTTGAACACGAATTTGGGGTGGGTCCTGGAGAGGTGTTCTCTCTCATGAAACTATGGAGGGAGTAAAGGTAAATTATCTGTGAATGAAGCAAGCAAAGCAAAACATAGTTCTTAGACTTCATCTTCCATTCTTTTGCTATCTCAGCACACTCCTCTGCCTTTTCAAGTAAACAAACAAGAAGACCAAGAAGGGAGCCTGGCAGCATCGTGAAATGTTACCTGCTGTTTCACAGTATCACCTTAATACTATCACCAAAGTAAAAAAAGCCAGAAAAAAATATGAAAACCCACTGGTCATATTTATCTGTTTCTTCTAATGATCTCAGGAAATACTAAAATGTCATTTTGTTTTAAATACCAGCAGACTTTCCTGTTGAAACACAAAATAATGCAAACCATAACTGTTAGTTGAGGTTACGGTAGATTCAGTTTGCTGACTTAAGGCATTTACTCAGACAACTGATGAACTAAATTTAAATACTCTTTTTGACTTTATCTGCTTTTTTTATGATTCTTTCATTTGAGTTTTATTCATAAGCAAGAGGAACTGACTAACACTAAAAGGACTTCCTTGACTGTCTGCAAACTATGCTGTTATACCAAAAAACAGAAGCCAGGTCATAATTTGAGTGAAATGTACTTCACTGACTTAGATGAATAAGACTCCTCCCTCTCAGAGGTCACATCAGTCTTCAAATTGTGACTTTTATTGTCAGTCAGACTTTTATTGGAAGTCAGTACCAAATGCTTTGTCTCTTTTCTAACAATAAAAGGACTGTAGTTGGTACATTTTACTTCTTTTTCATTTACGGTATTCTTCCTAACATGGCAAAGAAGCTAATTAACTAAAACATTAAGTCACACTTCTGAGTGGTTTTTGAGGAAAGTGGTGTTTAAGAGCCTGTCTCACACTTTCTGTTTTTCCAAATGGTTAGGTAAGACTTGATGATCTCGGAGGTCTCTTCCAACCCAGTTAATTCTATGATTCTGTGATTCTATGATTCTTGGTATGGCTCTAAGTTAAAACTACCCTTTTTGTTCTGCCAAGGTTTTCTTAATAGGGAATGTCCATATGTAACCCACATGGGTGCTAACAGAAGGACTCAGAACATCCTGGCTTACTTTTTACTTTGTATGATTAACATCATAAACAGATTTAATGCTGCTAGGTTCTGTGGGAAAAATCCTATTGAGTTCTGACAAGTGTTTCATAGTTGTTTGCGCTGACATCCAGCACTAATTGGTTTTTGGCACTTTGGCAGACTTTTACTTTTTTATGCACTCCGTAGATTTGTCTGGGAGAGTACTCTGGAGCGCCATGCCATCTATGCACAGATAGCACCCCTAATTAGCTGCTCTGGAGGTACTTTCCCACGTGTAACAGCTGAGCATGATGTTGTCTGTGTAAGCAGAAAGCATCCGGCTGATTTAAAGTGCTTTTTCTCAATATAGAGAGTACCTCAGAACTCACTTCACAGCTGGATTTCAGCTAATGAATAAATTTAAAAGGCTCTGGATATTTCTAAGAGAGAAGTTTAGCTAGAATCTTCTCAGTGCTCTAAAGGCAGGACTTTCCAGGTTGACCTAGGATCACCTAAACCTCTCAGGTGAATCGCATCCTACACTTTTACTCAATGCCACAGAAAGAGACTGACAATGCCTGTTAGAGGACAAGATAATGGAGTGGCAACATATGTGTGAGAGGTGTTACTCCTGATGAACACAAGAGGCATTTAACATTTAAGTAGTCAATGTAAGAGTATTAATTTGAAGACTCATCTGCCTAGGTCTAGAGCTGTAAGGAACTTACAGGTAACACAGGACACCTACAAGAGGTTCCTCCACTCATTTGCCTTTTAGCCTGTCATATTACATGCTATATTACATGTTATATGCAAGCATCCTAGGCAGACTAGGCTCCAGAGGTGTCTTATATGAGCCAGTATAAAGACTGATTTCTCAACTCTTCCCACTCTGTGTCAATGTCAAGACAAAGAGACTGCCAATTCAAGCTAATGAACAGTCAAACATATGACTTTGCAGCAACTGGACATGAGAGGTTATACAGAGAACAGGAAGAGGATGAGATTAAATCTGGGATTAAATCTGTGCCTTCTGGCTACACGCAATATCAAGGGAGATAGTAAAAGTAGGAAGCAAAGCTAAGAGTAGATGAGGGGGCTTATGTTCTTGTGCGACTAGACTGCCTACTGAAAAATGAAGTTGAGCCTTTCTGCAGTTAGGCTAATGGTGGTTGCTCAAGGTGGTGCGGATCAGCTGTGCACCACTGCCGAGAGTTGTACTTGGCTTAAGGGCAAACTGGGGCAGAGATGGAAGGAAAACCTTTGTGTGCCAAATGTTTCACTTGTAACTAAGCCACCTTCAACTCAAGAATGGAGGCCAGAAACTTCAGTGTTGCCCTGCCGACTCTCCAGACTTTAAATGACATAATGGCACAAAGCTTCTCTTAGGAATTAGCTCTTTTACTGCCTGATCTCCTATTTCCATCCTATGTATAGCATGAAGCATATGCTGTGGGAATAGAAACAAGAAACAAGTCTGTTTTCTTCATTTTAGATGCTATTTCCAGTTTTCTTCAGGGGAATGCAGTGCAGATGTAGGTATACTCAGTAAGAGAGCTGAAGAAATGGAAGTTTCCCATATTGTAAGTGATGGAGAGCTCTTGTTTCCACCAATCTCTGTAGATAATGAAGCAATAACAGTGTGAGGAACCCAGTAAGAGTTTCTGCTTTGTTCTGTTTAGCTAGAAGATTTTGTAAGCAAAACCAGATCACCACTACTACTCAGAAGAACTCACAAATGACACTTTAAGATGTAAAAACCATCAGGAAAATAAAACTATGAAATAAGTGACAAAGTAAATTAGATGATTGTTCAAATTGCTTTAGAAAAAAATTGGGGAAAAAATGCCCCTTGTTAATATTTACTTTCCTTCTTTTAACTTCAGTAAGGTTGCTGGAGAGTCTTTAGCAGTCTAGCTAAACACGTTAGGAAAATGAACTGAACAGAATATTTTCGTTCCATAAATGTGCATCTACTTAAAACAAACTTATTAGAGCAAACATAAATCCTAATGAAAACAAAGTACAAGTATGGCAAATTCTAATTCAAACTCTAATTGTGTTGCATCTGTAACAGCTGTAATGCAGCTACCACAGAAACTAATTTAATTCTGTTCTTTGAGATGAATTTCTTTCAGTCTCAGCTTTACCTTAAAGAATATGGATGAGATTTTCTTATTCTGAATGCAGATACTGTCACGAAAGGATTTCCAAATTCTTTCAATTCACCAGGCACTGAAACAGCTGTTTACAGAGCAGTCTGTTGTCATCATCCAAAAATCTCATGAGACAAGCAGGAAAATTTGGTTTATGCTCACAGTGGGAAAAAAAGGCATGGCTGTAGAGTGTGGAAGAAAATATTCATTAATATAAACCATTGCTTCTCAGAACAATATGACTTTGTTCAAAGTTAAGTGTTTCAAAGGAAATCTGAGAAACCTGGTATGCTTACTTGTGGATGATACATTTTGCCTTTTCCTTTTCAAGGTTTGGGGAGGACAAACTCTCCTCTTTCCAAATGGGAAGGATAACTCGGAAGGAAGGGTGTTCTCCTAGGATCTGACACATCTGGGACATGTTCCTTATTCTGTTGCAGATTAATTGCATGAGTTTACATATGGCATTCATTCTGAACTTGAAACTAATGTCAAAATGTAACATTGAGGCATCACTAACATTCATAAGTCCTTGCAGAGTTGTAAGCACTGTAAACTTTTGCCTGTCCATAGGTGATATTCTCAAGCAGTGATTGGCATGTTGAACACATACATAACTTACAGAAATGAGCACTGCAGAACAAGACTTTCTGGTATGGCTATGTGCTTTTCTGACGTAATAAAACAATGTTTAGAGTATCATTCTGGGCTTAGATCATCACTGTGCCTTATTAAAAGTAAAAAAGTTGACCTATATCTCCCTCTCAATATATCTCCATATTCTGAGAGACAAACACCAGGCTCTTGAGTGTGCTACAGTGTGTTGCTCACAGTCCATTTTTGAAGCTGCTTTGTTTGTTCATTTTTTTTCAAAATAATTAAAATATTGATTATGTCCAAGAATGAAGAAAGAAATCAAGAAGCTGACTCTCTAAGCCAACTGGCAGGCAACAGAATTGAAACAAAAGTCTCATTTTATTCTGTAATTTCCAGCTTGCTGGGTTGTACACCTCACAGAATTACAAGATTGTTGAGGTTGGGAAGGACCTCTGGAGACAATGAGTAAGACAGAGGTTCTTTGAAGCTATCGATTTTACTCTCAGGCTATACCTAAACTGCAGGAAATGCAAAGACATCCCATCTCCCAGATCCTTTTGTCCAATATACTTGCAGCCTTCTTCAAAGGTAGGGTGAGATTTAGGTATGTATTTTTTTCATTCTCACTTCCCCTCCCATGCTGTCATTTAGAAGAAACCCTCAGTATAATACAGGCTGACAGGACCCTGGGTCCTTGCTTGTGAGGGACAGTACATTACCAAACAGTAAAACTTACTGAGTTTTTCAAGGATTCAAGCCTTATGTAGGTGTCAGAGAAGCAACCGTTTCTCCTCAATTCATTTCTTTCACTTCAAAGTAAGTAGTAGAGAACAAACTTAATTTAGTCTTTGAGCCTCCCCCATTTCATGACGTGAAGGTTTTTTTGTAGGTCCGGCTCTAATGTGTTCTGCTTTCCAACTCATTTCCAAACCTCGGTGCCTTGGTGCGCACATTCACCACAAAATGAGCAAGGGCTGTAAGAGGGGGATTAGTCTCCATCTTCTTATTGAGGAGGATGTCCTGGAACAGAAACAAGACCAAGCTACCTCCTTCCAGAGATAACCTGTTTTCTTCCAAATACAGGCTGATGATGGTCTCATATATGATACATGGTAAATCTACACATCACTGGCCAGAATGAAGTCCCAGAGGGAAATTCATTTTGTGGGAAAAGACTGAGAGAGCTGTGCTCTTTCTCGAGGGAGAGGAAAACATTTCGTGCTGAGCTAAAAGCTTGCATTTGTTATTTTTAGTCAAACTAATAAATCCTCCATGTTAGCAAAGATAAAAGCAAGGACATGAGAAAAGAAATACATGAACAAAAAAACATGTCACGTTGAGGGAATAAATAATTATTATAGGTTATATCAGAAGAAGCTCTTAGGAAATAATAATACAAACAGTTTCCTCCATTTTATGGGAATATTCTTTTGTTGATTTTATTCCAGTACAGAGCAAAACTTAAAATGAGCCAGTGAGAGAAGGCTAACATTTCTTCCAGTTCTGCTAGACAGCATATTTTCAGTCTGCAGATACAAGATTCAGACAGATAGTCTTTTAATTAAAAAACAAAACAAAACAAACAACCAAACCAAAAAAAAAGGAGAGAAAAAGATGGAGGAAGGAATAGGACCACCACTAATATTTGCCATAGTCCAGTCAAAAAAGAGGTTGCCCACAGATTTAGCAAACTTTGGTGTCCAAAGAAATCATAAGGAAATGTTGCAGAGGAACAAGCATCTGCTGGGAAGATTCATGGGAAAACTTCTACCAAAGCATAACGTGGATGGAGAAATAGTGTTTGCTTGGTGAATGAGTACAAAGAGGGGGGAAAAAAAGGTGGCAAGAAGACACCCTAATGAACTATATAATTAGCAAATGGAAAGTAGCACAGCTGAATGACAGAAAGGAATGACTGATGGATTTAAATCAGGGGAAAAAAAGAAAAGGAAGACAAGAAACAGTAAATATATGACTCCAAGAGGAAAAGGAGCTTTGCATTGTAGCCACTAAGAAAACAAATGCTTTGTCAGGTATGCATGCCAGAAAAACCTAAATGCTTGTCCAGTGAGGCAGCCCTAATGAGATCATCTGATGTATTTCACAAATCACATTCAAGAAACAGTTAAGTTTTACAGTCAGTGCCTGAAACAAAGAATATAAGTGATTCATACAGCCTAAATAACTTCTTTAAAGTGGGCAATCTATAGTGGGTAAGGACATTCCATGAACAAAAAGGGTCAAGAAAACATCTGATCCTCAGGGTAAAAGACTTACAAGGAGACTTAAATACTTTCTTTGATTAAAAAAAAAAAATATTGTCTTTAGTAATAAAAAGTGTGATATAAAACTTCATAATTATAATTTATGTTATAATAATAACAAAACTATGGATGTTAGCAAGACTTTTTTGCTTTTTCACAGGCTAAAACATGAAAATTAAAGGTTCAAAGATCAGAAGAATATAAAGTTGGGTAAAAAAACCCCAACACTTAAAGACTCAAAAATCAAAAGTGACATTTCTGGAGATTCCTTAAATGCCATTCAGGATCCAGCAGTATTCCGAGTTTTCACATTACAATCTGCTTGACCTCAAGGAACAGTTATGAGGACATTTCCCAAAACTGAAAAGATTGCAAATGACTGGAAAGGTAGAAATAAACCAAATCATTAGTATGATACTCAACAAAAATAAATGTTATTTCTCCAAACAGGATGTATGACAATTGCAAATGAAATTATTTCATCAATCACATACTCCCTGGTCTACCACTTGCACAGAGCGTAATGGTGAATGGGGTAAAATCAGACTGGTGACCGGTCACTAGTGGGGTTCTATAGGGCCCCATCTCAGGCCCTGTGCTCTTCAACATCTCCAAAAATGACTTGGACGCAGCACTGAAAGAGATACCAAGTAAATTTGCAGATGACACAAAACTGGGAGGAGCAGTTTTCTCCCTTGAAGGTAGGGAGGCACTGCAGAGAGATCTCAACAAACTAAAAGACTAGGCAATCACCAACCATATGAAGGTCAACAAAGGAAAGTGTCGGATTCAGCACTTGCGACAGGGTAATCCGGAATGCAAGTACATGCTGGACAGTGAGATGCTGGAAAGCAGTGCCATGGATAATAGCCAAAAAGATATTAAGCTTTTAGAGAGTGTCCAAAGGAGGGCAATGAAGCTGGTGAAGGGCCTTGAGAAGCTGAGGTCACTTGGTCCATTCAGCCTGGAGAAGAGGAAACCAAGGGGAGATCTCACTGAAGTCTACAACTTCCTTGTGAGAGGAAGAAGAGAGGCAGGCACTGATCTCTTCTCCGTGGTAACCAGTGACAGGACCCACGGGAGTGGCCTGAAGTTGTGTCAGAAGAGGTTTAGGTTGGATATTAGAAAGAGTTTTTCCATCTAGAGGGTGGTTGGGCACTGGAACAGCTCCCCAGGGAAGTGGTCACAGCACCAAGCCTGAAAGGGTTCAAGAAGCATTTGGAGGATACACTCAGGCACACAGTGTGGCACTTGGGGACGGTCCTGTGCAGGGCAAGGCGTTGGACTCAATGATCCTTGTGGGTCCCTTTCAACTCAGCATATTCTGTGATTCTGATTGTAAATGTATGACATATAATGACCCAGTGCTTGTAAACTTATGCCATGCAAAATTCATACACGAATTTAATCATGCAAATTACTTTTGTGAAAGAACTGACTCTGCAGTCTAGATTATGAATGTCCTTTTTATTACCAGGCAAAAGAAAAGAAGTTAAAGTGATAATAGGAAATCTTATTGTAAAATCCAACATAAATGCACTCTAATGAGTAGAATATGGCAGGCCAAGGAAGCATATATGATGGGAAGAATAAGGATTTCTTCATGGCTTTTCCCAAGGTGCACCATTTCATTTGTCTGGTTTGCAAAGAGCCAAGCAGAAACATGCAAAGTTGTGAGCACTGCATATTATTTTGATTTGATTGGTATAATATCATAATTTATAATGACTTCTTGCATCCCATCTCTCCCCCAAGCATTAACTTCATTTAATCTTGTTGAAAGTTGAGTGGAATTTCACCCTACTTCACTCTAAAGGAAAAAAAGATCTGACCCCAGGTTGGAGATACCATAAACTAGAGAGCAAACTGTTGTACAGGTAATTAATATCTGTCAAAGACAGAATATTTATTACTTGGATGCCATTTGTTTTCTTCCTCCAGCATTCCAGAACCCATGTAGTTAAACACTGGCAGAATGATGGATACATATGCCATTCTCAGCATTTACATCCAGGCAATGATTGATTAGGTGTGAGAAAGGAAAGGAGCAGAGAAGGCTCACACCCAGACAAACACATTCAATAGTCATTTAATAAAGAAGCAAGGAGTGGGTCTTCAATTAAAACTCACAAAACCAAAAGGTTGTCAGTATTTGAGTACACTTGAGTCAAAGAGCATAGTCCATACTTTTTTTAAAAAGTTTGAAATTAGAGGAGAGGCATCTTCATGCTGAGGTTGAAGGGGAGAATTTCTAAATCAGTTGCTTCTTTAAGACAATCAGATGCTAAAAAACAAGAAGGAAAGGAAAGTTTCTGTGCCTTTTTGTTTTTTATGATGAAACTATGAGAATTATTTGACTAATGCTATAAAGATATTCTCCAAAAATGTTCTTAATGATTTCCCTTCTATTCCCACTGAACTCATCATGAGCAACTGGAAAACCAGTAAATTTATGATATCGTCTGTAAATGCAGCTGTTTCCTTGAATGAAAAACAATTATTAAACTAACACCTAGTTAATAATAAACTAGGGACTAGAAAAAATAACAATAACTCAAACTTTGTTCTCAATTTCTTAACACTTTTGCGAGTTACAATTTAATTCTAATGCCTGGAATAGCAGCTGTGAGGCAAAAAAAAAAATCTCTGTTAAAGACCCGAACTGTCTGATTTGTTTAGGGAAGGCCTGAGATATCTCCTCAGATAGTTCTTAGTTAACCACAGAAACTTTTCTAACTGAGCTAGGAATTACTAAACTTGACACTAAAGATATATAAAATATGTATTAAATTAATATAGTCCTTTTACACCTGGAAATAACATTTAGAATAATTAATAGTTTACTTTGGAAGGGTCCTCTGGAGGCCATGTGATCCAAACTCCGTTCAAAGCACATCAGGCTTTGAAGGTTAGTCCAAACTTAAATTTAGATTATGTTGCTTGGAACCTTGTCTCTAAAGCTGTTGATTCCAACTCTGGGTTACTCATTCCAGAAAGCACAACACCCATCATTAATTTCACCGGAGAAGTGTTAATACAGATTCAAAGTCTCTTAAGTATTACTTGTAACTCTATCCTTCAGATACAACAAAGTTACAGAAGACCACTACGGCACAAATCTTTTGCTGAACACGACCACCAAAAGTTTTCCTAGGGTAATTCACTGTCATGCAGGATTTAAGTGGGAATTGCCTCCATCTTGGTGGAGGACACATTAGAGCAATAACATGTAGCCTAGCTGCTCGGAGGGGGATCTGTGACCTGAACATCCTCATGCTTTCATCTAAACTTCTGTGTACTGGCATCATACCTAAACTAGCTGAATCCCTTATCAGCTACTGCAGCCCAGTTTCAGTCACTCTTCAGTGTACTCATAACATTTCATGCATTTGTCCTCTAGAGATGCTGAAATACCTTTCTGGGTTGGGATGGCCAGTCTAGAAGTAGCTTGTTTTATAACATTATCAGAGATTTAATTTAGGCAAAAAACATTGACTACCTTCTTGATCTTTTGTTCCCATCTGAGGAGTAGATTTTGTGTTTTGGACATACTGGAAATTGTTATCTCTCCACATATCTAATTACATTGCTCTAAAATCTTTCTGTAATATTTATTTCCTATGTTGTTTGAATGGCTTCTACCTCCTTATTAATTGAAATTACTCCTCTTACTTGAAATTACCGAGCCACTATTTAGCTTCCTTTATAAGTTTCAAGTAACAGCATAAGAAGGATTTTAAGGTGGTCCACAAACCTGTGTGCATATATATGTCTGTAAGCTGCAATGCAAACAACTTGTATGCTAATACCAAACAACTTGGTATTCATAAAAGCAGAGCTTAATAGAGCAGAGCTTAGCAGCAGTGTTGTCTCAGCTAATATAAGGAGGTTCACCAAACCTTTGCTATAGCTGTAAGACAGTCCCCTGCTTTGTTCTTTACTGACTGTCCTTTTCTAAGTATTGCTTGAGTTTGTAATTCTAAATGCTATTGATTTTCATCTGATATCAAAAGAAAATACAAAGCTCTGGACCTCTTGTATTGTATCTCCAGGCCTTTGCTGGTTATACTGTATGAGTCACATTGATTTGAAGGAAGAGAAGCTAACAGCAGCACTTGTTTTTAGATCAAGAGAAGTATGTATCTTGAACTTCTACTCCCTTTCATGGGAAAAAAAAGTCTGCGATCTGAAAAATAATATATTTATTTATTTTCCACAGCAGTCCTGGTGAAAGCACAGTCAAACTGTGATATGATGGACAGCAATAGTTTATGTTCCAATCACCTCCAATAATTTACACTTAAGACTGCACTGGTGGAACAGGGCAAGGGCTGATGGTTATACAGGGAGAGTATACTCTTAAGGGACAGAACCTACTATGCTCTTAATAAATACAATATTTTTATATGCAAATTTCCACTCTACTTCAGAGAATTAGTAATGTGCTGAAAATGGATAAAATAATAATTAGAGAGAAATAAATGAGATTGAGACTTTTGTTAAAGTGGAATAGCTATTTATAGATTTTGCTCAAATCTTATCAGACTTTAACACAAATGAACAAAGATATGTAACTTTTTTTCTGCAATAATAAGCGGAGATGCTGATCACAGATGGTGCAAAGTACTTTGTAGTGGCAGTGCTACCTTCTTGTAGGGAATTATGAAGGCAAAGTGTGAATGAGTGATGCAGCTGTAGTTTGCATTGATATCCAAAGGAGAGTGGTACAGAACCACCAGCAAGTATAGAAAAGTCATTAACAATGTCTGACTGCAGTTGTACTATGAAAAAATCAGAAAACCTCTAACAGACAACAATTTCCAAAGTACTGGTGCAAATTAGGCAGGAGTTCAAAGGCACGGCCTAGACTTCATTACTGATGCCTGTTTTGCAAGAAATATCCTGCCTTACTTTGTAAACAAGGCCGTTTTCTGCAACTGGATTTAATGGGAACTATCTTATAGGCACCATCGACATCTGAGATGAAAGTTCAACTTACTGCTGGGATAAGACCTCAGCCATTGCTCCTAGAACTGAATCCTTAGAGTTTTGTGCTCAGGAAACAAAGTGTTGGGTGCTTCCAACCTACTGTCACCTCGTGCTTGAGACCAGCAGTCCCTGAAGCCAAGGCTGGAATCAAGGATGAGTGCCCAGCCACTCTGGGAAAGAAGCCAGCAGAGCAGCTCCATGTGAGTCCCAGTTGACTTCACAATAATCACAAAATTTATTAGTAGAAGAGAAGCAAAGGCAATCGAGGAAGCATTGTAACATTTCTGATGAATGTCATGTTATCTGTAGGACGATGTGTGAATGAAGAGAGACGGCATAAGGCTTCATGCAGCTCTGGAAGAGCTGGGAATATTCTAGCTCTTTGGACAGTACCTGAAAACACATTTGGTTTTGAACATTCAAATGTTCAAAATAGTGCTTTTGAATGTATTAATTAATTGTCACACAAATACTTAACTAAACAAAATTATTTGTAAATATATTTGTCATAGTTTTCTTGGCTATATCATATCCATATTAATGCCTATAATTTTCATCTGCAATAGAAGTTGCTTTGGTTGTTTCTGTGTCAAAACATTTGTCTCTCTCTATCACATAAACAACATGTGCATTTTTGAAATTGCTGTCCCATTTATTCCTTGATGGGCTATAATACTCCTAATCAATATTGCATTAGAGTCCATTTGGCCAACAGCACTGTCATTTTTGCAGCAAATGGGAGTCATTTGCTATCTCATGCAAAAATAAAAAAGAGATTTATACTTTTTTATTTTTGCAATTAGCTCCATTTGTCCTTTGTGCAGAAAGAAAATAATAAAAGGCAGGTTTTTTTCCTTTTTTTTCCTACAAGAAGTCAACAATATGTTTTCTGTAAAAATTTGGGATGGGAAGGGAGAAGCCAAAGACCTCTTGCATGCTGGACATCTTCAAGAAATTTTTCATTGACTATCTTCTATAAGTGTAGGGTTAGTGCTTATAGCCAGAATCATTGTGAGGAAGTCCTCTGTGCAGTTTTCATTTTACACACTTGAACATCATTCTGAGCTTGACATAAGTTTACCCAAATCTTAGTTTTAATATCGATTGATTTGCTATTGGCACACCAACTGAAAGGCAGGAAAGCATTTCCTATACCTTTTTTAACAGTGTTCCCACTTCTTATGTTATTTCATACTGAATGGAATCAACAGAAAATTTTTGTTTTAAAAAATAAAAAGAAAGAAATTCCAAAATAAACTTGTTTCCCAGAACCTTCTCATCTTCTGGACATAGGACTCCCATTCATGGTTCACCTCTGGACTCATTGTCAGGCAGACAACAGGACATTCAGAAGGAAAGGTTTGCAGAAAGTTTCTGAACACCTTCTTTATTTAAGGATAGAAACAGAAGGGACGACATCTTAAACTGAAGTCTCCCTCCTTTCTTAGTTTTCTGAGAGATTTCTAGTCATCACATAACAGTGTCTCAAAGGACACATTCCACATTCTTCCTTGTTATGTGCCTTTTAACCTTGGAAACCTACTAGATTTTTATCACTTCCCCTCTGCAAAAATGAATTCTGTTAAAAACAAAGCTTTATTTCTCCCTGTGATTTAAAAATTTCTGGTGAATTCAGTGTGCAGGATTGTAGGTGTTCTCTGACTTGATTAGTTTGCACTGACTGTTTTGAAGCTTGTTCAGCAGTAGGAATGCAGTCCTTCAGTGTACACTTATCCAAAGGAAGGCAAAATTGCTCTTTATATCCAAAGAAAAGTTGTTAGTGAAATCTTCTTCTGCTCATATTAGAATTAGGTAATGTGCTTTTTTTTTTTTTTTGCCTTTTTTTTTTGTTTTTTTTTTTTCTTTTTCTGGTGAGCCTAGCGAGGGACAGAAAAAAATTACAGGACACCATGGAGACTTGCAGTTCATACCGAGAGAGAACAAACTGAGAGCAACAGGGAGCTTGTATATGTTTCTTCCCTGGCATTAGTTTTTTAAATTTTCATTCCATTTTTTGAGTGATGGATTTGATTCTATAGTTGCTCTTTCTCTTCAAACCCACATTTTGGTCTCTATGCTGCACAACCTAGTAAGCAGGTACAAAACTCTAGAAATCATGTTTCTTCATTTATAAAGAAGGTTCTATTTGTCATATGATGCACATTTATGATTTGCACATATTCTGATCTGGAAATCATTACTACCAGCAAAAAATTACCTTAAAATTACTTTACTTGGGCAAAACCTGGTGAATCTTAGGGCCAGGAAAGATCTGATTCTGTGGACAACGTCCTTTTAGTCATAGAAATTTTAGCCTAAAAGGATCCCAGTATCTTGAAAGTCTCATATATCTTTTGTGACACCTGCATCTTTAATGTGCTTTATACTTTCAAAGGCTCCTGCTTCATATTGGTAAAAGGAGCCATTTTCATAAACCTTTGAAACCAGACTTGCCATGAATATCAAGAAGAACTAGGTAAGCAGAAGTCTTGGCATGCGTTTAATAGTTCTAAGATCAGAGGAAGCCTGGCCTTTACAAATCTCATTTCAGAAGGATTCATTTTTTTTCCTTCCTACTTCAGCAAATAGCTAATGTCAATCAGCCAAATGCACACCTAAATGTGCAGCTAAGCCATGAAAAATATATCTGTCAAAAGGAAGACTGAATGTTATGATTCTGTCTATTTGTCTTTGAATGCTAGTGTTGATATAGCAGTCTTTCTCCAAATTTTTTCTAAAATGAAGATCTTATAATTTCTTGTCGTTTTGGGCAGGCAATGTTATTTTTTCCATTGGACAGAAACAGAGTAAACCAAGACTGTACTAAAAGTTTCTAAGAGCTGGGTGTCAGTTGTTTGAAAGAATTCTTGGAAGTTTATTCAGGTTTTTTGTGGGGCATTTCATGAGCCATAAATGTTATTGTTTCTGACTAAAAGAAGGAAAGGGGGGGTTTATTGAAGGAAGGAATGGGAAAAGGTACACATTAAGAACATTAGAAGACATAGTAATGTCAAGTGAGGGAGTTGTTTAATTTTCAGGGATGTAGTGAGAGAGATTCCAAGCAGAGCTTCATCTAATTTATTTTGAGAGAAACCCACAGAAAAATCCCTAGATGTTTTTGTACCCAATCATTTCCTGAAAGAAAGATTTTCATACTTACTATACATTTTCAGGAAAGGTTTTCTATCATTTATCCATAACTGTTGTGCTTGCAGGCTATCTTTGTGCCCAAACATTGTTTGTACGGTCTTTAGAAGAACAAGAATACATCATTCAGAGTTAAATTGCAGAAAATTGTTTTTCCATTAACTGATAAGGTTGAACTGACAATTTTGATGACTAAAGGATAAAAGTAGAAATGAAAACAAGTGCTTGATGCTACAGCAAACAGCATCAGGAAGGAAAGTGTCATTCTTCATTTGTTGAAAATCACCCACTTCTAACCAGCCTGGATTTGCAAGCACCAAGGATGTCAGTAGTCCAAGACTGAACACTTCTGTCCTTAATTGTCAGGCTTTTTTTTTTCTTGATAGTCTCAGATTGGAGCAAAAGAATGACAGTAAGGACTAATATAAGATACAAAAACTTTTTGAAGCTGCTCAGAGATTTTTAGGGTTCAAAATAATCCTGCCAGAAGTGAATTAGTGTGCAGAGAGCTGGCCAACAGTTAAATGCATTCTAAAATTCTGCTGAGCCTTCAGTACTGCTTGGACAGAGTGCATCACAGAAAGCATGTGACTTTGTTATAACTTCCCAAAGCACCTGCAGCTAAGATTATCTGCCCCTTTCTAGTTCAGAGAGCCACTTCATTATTTAAAGTTCTATCAAACTTTTAACTTTTGGTGGTAGAGTGTCACTCATTTGGTGCCTGGCCATATTTTTTCTATGTTTGAATGAAAATATGACAGTTATATAAAATGACTAATGGCATAATATTTTGCCACTACCATGCATCACAGAATTTTATTTTATGGCACTGTATTTCGTCAATTAAAGAAAGCATTTGAAATTAATCACAGACAGGGACTGATGTTTGCATATTTGTATCCAACCTAAGGGAAATCAATTTCAAATTGCAAACATTAAGAGTAAGAGGAAACATTGATATGCTTTCATAATTTAATTTTTTGATATATCCCGATATTTTGAGCTCTCTGTGTGTAAGCAAAAACTATGAGCAGGATTTTACTGTTTAAATGTTAACATTATACATTGAGTAATACATTGTTTTCCTCACTTTACCTTACAGGTCTCTGACAATCAGTAATTCTGTCCTGTTATTTCAGATTTTACCATTATATCCTCTCTCTTTTGCTGCTGTCTTAACAAAATCTTATGACTTCAGTTTCCTGCCATTAGTAACAACTGAAAAAGCTCAATCTGAAAGTGTCAAATAATACAGCTTTATTACAAATGAGCAAATTGACTATCAGGACTTTATGTAAGACCTTTCTGTGGAATTTATCAAGACTGCTTATCGTGGGTTTGGCCATGGGCCAATTTTTTTCACTCTCCCCCCCCCCAACACATTGCTGTAAGAGTCGAGAGAAAGTTTATGCAGACAAAAGAGATGTGGGGGGAAAATAATATTAGGATTTATTTTTAACAAATAAAAACTGATGATGATGTGGCCAGTCTTCGCGAATGAAGATTTGGGAAAGGTGTTTTTACCTTTCAAGCCTGCGCAATGGATTTTTTAGGTGA
>JAWWLV010000088.1:80504926-80520951 GCA_035041135.1 Platyrinchus mystaceus
TGGCAGAGGCGTTACCAAAACTTTTGATTGGGATTTTTGCTCCGGAAATCCACCTGGCAAAACCATCCTCAGCCCCCCGGGGGAGGCTGACTGGCAAACCCATGACACTGCTCTTGTCCATCAGACATACGAAAAAAAGAGTTTCTGACTTCATTTTTATTCTGTAAGCATTGGAGTTTGGCATCAAAAAGGAAAACTTCTGAAAGCATGTTTAAATCACAGGTAGCTTTCTAACCTCACTGTTGCTGTATTTAAATTCCACTCATCTCTCCTTTAGTCTTGGCAGGCTAGAAATGATGAGAAATTACATGACTTTCCTTCAAACTATTAACTAGCAATTCACGAGGTGTCACATTTTATGATACCCAATGCAAGCTGTATTATATCATCTTCAGGAAAGAAGATCTCTGAAGCACAGTCCTCCAAGCAACCAACCCCAATGGGCCAAAGGGGAAAGAGAATCAAGTAGAAAGGGAATGTAGCTTGGTATCTGAAATACTCACTGTGCATAAAAAGGTGGATAAATCTTGTCACATTCACCATGTTCCGCTTGACTTCCAGCTGCCTGGGTTTTTTGCTATAAAAAAAAAAAAAGAAAAAAAAGGAGAAAGCCAACATTTTCAGATGATGAACATTTCTGAAGTATTTCAAATAAGTCAGACAGAAAATGAAACATAAGGCAAAAAAGGTACAGGAAATGAGATGTGATTGGGGAGCATTGTTTTTCATGGGTAAGAGTGATAAGCTTTAGAGAAGGGAGAAACTTTGCTAATAAATGTCCTGGGTTTATAGGTGGTCTACAGAACTAATTAATGTTTGCTGATTGCATAATCACAAAAGTATTGAGGTTGAAAGGGTCCTCTGGAGGTCAGCTGGTCCAACCCCTACTCAAGCAGGTCCATCCAGACAGATGGCTCTTGAGTACCTCCAAAGAGAGAGATATGTGATCCGTTTTCCTTGGTCCTATCACTGAGCACCACTGCCAAGAGTCTGGCTCCATCTGCTTTGCAACTTTCCTTCATGTATTAATATATATTTCAAAGAATCCACCCTTGATGTCAGATAACACTCACTGTATCACTTGTCCCGTTTTCCTATGAAGCCAGTAGCAAAGAAAGGAATCTCCATTCTACATTCATTTAAGACAGTAAAGAAAAGGGTTTCCAGGTAAGGATCCATGGACAATACAAACCCAAAGGATTGTTGTAAAAAGCTCAATGCAAACACAAAGCAAAATGTAGAAAGTTGAGTGGCAAATAATAGATATTTGGAAAGAATTGTAGTTATGAGTGAGTCACGGTAAATAATTAGCAGCAGTCATATGACAATCAGAAAATGGCAGGAACAGAGAATAATTGTTGAAAACAAAGTAGGAGCTAATTGATAGTGTCTAATACTGTCAATCAATTGCTTTAAAAGACATGCAGTTGAAATTAAATAGAAATTACTTAATTGTAATGATACAAAGCAGAGGTCTTTGGTGGCAAAGCAAAGTAGGTGGAAAATGAGAGTAATAACAGTAAGCTGATGAATCCTGGTTGTACTAAACTTGATCAGGTAAAGTGGCATAACAGGGAGAGATGACTATACAAGTTGAGTAAACAGGATGAGTAAGGTAGTTATCAAATAAATGTGGATTGAAAAGCTGTGGGTTTAAAAATCTTTTTTTCTGCACTGCCTAGAGTTCTTCTAGTGGAGGTGTGGATCTACAATACATTTAGGTCTCTACATATTTATTATTAATTTATTGTAGGTACCAGAAGACTACAGATTAGATTGAAAATTAATTCTCTGAAGAAAACAAAAATTACAGTCCTAAGACCCTTAGTCTTAGCTGTAAATGAAAATATTTGCATTACTTGAGAACAACCATTACAGTGACAACAGTGCTGACACAGAGAAAGCAAAAGCAGTTTCTGGTGCTGAAGAAATAAATGTACAATGAATTAAAGCAAGATGAGACAAAAATGCAAAGGAAGATGGAGGTCCAACTAAGCCTATTGTCATAAAGCCTATTCTCATAGCAACAGTTTTTACAATTCTCTGCCTTGGTTCAAATAATCTGTTTAGATGTGAGCCATAGAAGGATCTTAGCCTGTTTCAATGATGTGTCTAATTCTAAGCCATTTTCTGTCTACAAGCAACAGTGGAAGCAAATCTCTCAGCTCTGAGAATTCCTTGATTTCCACTGGGGATTGGGTCTAAACATACGGATAGAGAAAAAGCTGTTTGAAGAAATAGAGTAATTCTAGCTAGTGGATTCTCAAACTCTTACTTTAAGTTGATGTATTTCCTTCTTTAAACTTCCTGTGTCACAATATTTCGTAAAATTCTTTTCGTTTTCTTTTCAATATTTAACTTAAGGATCAGTCCTTGAAAATGATGAAAAGGAAACAGAATGGCAATATGAAAACACCGAGAAAATGTTACTTGGACTAGGTGATATTTACCACTTAATGAAATTAAACTTAGGTGTCTGGTGTTCAGTTACTTGGGAGAAGAAATTAAAGACTTTAGCTAAACCTTGTTAGTACTGCTCTAATAGTCTCTAAACAAGATCCTGTTTGACTTTCTCTCTGATACTGTTGCATTTAGAGTTAGGGTGTAACACTTTTCAGCTGTCCTATTCGCTTTAATGTTGTATAAATGTAAATGTGCGTTTGTACAACTGGTTCAATAAAATAGCTGTAAAAAGTGTTAAATTCTTTCACAAAATACAATATTTGCCTTCTAAACAGAAGCAGGTAACCAAAGCACGATATGCCAGCTTGTTTAAATTTTCTTATTAAATTTGGGAATCTTCTTCTGATTAGTTCAGTACTTGCCACTTAAAAGAAGAAAGGATTAAGCCGTACATTTTTTTAAGATTTAAGTGTAGTCTGGATGCTACAAAACAGACTGTTCATAGTCTTGCAGTTCATGGAGACTATGTTCTGAAAGACACAATATTTGGAACTTTGCAGATGATGCCATTTATTATAAAGAAATACAAATAATTGTCTATCTATATATCAAAGTGGTATAAACAGAAAAAAGCATATCCATAATTCTGAGGTAAGCTGTGGTCACCAGCTTTAAAACTGACAAGAGCAACATAGCTTATCCATGTAGGCAAAAGACTTCAGATAGGGACATACTGGGGGCTGAATAACATGAAACAGACTTTTATGGACTTTACAAATGGATATCAGGGAGGGTTTTTTTAATTGTTCTTTTCCCTATCGAAGTTCAGAATAGTTTTTTTGTGCCTATTTAAATAACAGGAGAATAAAAATATTCCACTGCACTCATTCTTCCCTGTGGGACGAAGATTGAAAAAACAAACATATGGCACACATTAATTACATTCCTTCAGATTTTATTTAGGAAGTGTTCTAATGAGATGAATATGACATAAAAACTTATGGAACAGAATATGTTTTATAGAAGTATTAATGTGCAGAAACCATAATTTATGCTTTAAATGTTTTTAAAAATCCTTATAAGCTACAAGACACATTGCTATAAAAAAGTGTAACTTCAAACCCACATGATGAGCTGAAGAGACTAAAATATTGAAACAAATCTTAAGAGAAAACATGTTTCTCCATTCATTCTTAGCATATTCAATGTCTCTGTGATGATCACTCAGCCTTTCTTCCCACAAAGTTCTTTGTTTCCTGTCTAAACCATCAAAATATGGATAATGGAATGAAAAGAAAGCCCTTTAGAACACTGTTTTGAAAGCATGCAATAGATCATAATTTCTGTCAAGACAAAAATTTCAAGGAGCTTCAAGGATTCTGTCTCAAGTGGGCCTAAAGACAGGTAACATGGCCAGGGGACAAAACTGATATTTGGAATTTGGCTAAATGCTGTTGGGAGAGCCTTTTGGGCTCCTAAACCAGTGCCCAAGAGAAAAATCAGTATTGATTGGACTAACTCCGGGGCTGATAGAAGCTGCAACTATTTGTAATAGTGTATTGCGGTAGTGTCACATCCCCTGTATTACAGGTATGTGTTACAGACATTACAACCTTGATCTTTTAGCATCCCAGAGTAGCTTAATACAAGTATCTAAGGGCAAACCAGAGTCCCAAGAAAAGTGAAGAATTAACTAGCAAAGTTTCCATGAAACAAACCAACCAAACTTAATCCATGTTAAGTTCCCTTTCTCTGGTTACTGTGATTTTAAAAGTCCCCTTACAAGAATACTTTAAAATGTACACTATTTAAGAAGGATAAAGCTAACAAGCAGATTTAAATGGTAATTTTGTGCAAGTATCATCATGCTGCCATGACTCTTTTTTTAACAACCTTGTCCAATTCTCTGCATGTAGCTCCCATGAATGGAAGAAAGATTTCTGGCAGAATTAGAATTTACGCATAGAGAAAATTCTTGCTTCATATTTCTAATCTGCAAGTGGGCCAGCTTCTTCTCAGGAAAATAAAAAACCAAACACCACCAACAACCTTTCCCCTCCAAAAAACCCCCCCCAAAAAAAAACCCACAAAAAACACCCCAACACCCAAACCACTAGGAAGCCCACAGGAAGTTGCTAAAATCTTAAAACAATTGAATGATTTTGAACTATGAGCTAGACAACTCTGGAAAAAAACTAAACAAAACAAAACAAAACAAATGTTCTAACAAAGGACATAACTTTCTTCTTCATTTATTAGGCATAATTATCTACATGTGTTTAGGCTCTGGCAAATAAATGGGAAAAGCGTGAGGAACTCTCAGATGTACTTTTCAGAGCAGCAGTCAGCCCTACTAAATACACTTAAAATATTCAAGGGAAAACATAAGTTCATTGTGAGCTGGGCAGAATTTAAGCTTAATATTTTTGTGTTTGCATCCTGGTGAGTGCACCTACACAACCAGTGTGCTCAGAAGCAAAACATGGATGTTGATGTCAAAAGCTGAGATGCTTAAGGAATTTAGGTGCCTCAAGAGCTAGATGTGTCTAGCTACAAAAGGCTGTGAAGATTTACACCCTGAACATCTAAACTGGCGTTAGGATATCAACTTAGGCATCTGAATTCCAGTCTCAATCTGGACCTATGATCTTGGTACCACTAGTTCAAACAGAGTCTCTCCCAAATACAACAGAGCAAACAGGGTTACATGGATAGCATGCTGAGATATGGTTCCAGTTATGCAAGAATTGTGAACTGAAGGTCCAGCCTGTCACAGAAGCCAGATACTGCTAATCAGCTGATTTGCAGTATTCAGAGCTCTGAAAGATAGATTGGTTGCGATAACCAATAACCACAGACAAGTTTGTTTTACTGGCCCTCCTGCGAGATCTAACTCCAACAGCAAGTCAGAAAAGGTTCCATTTCAGTGAGACCTATGATCCAGGAATCCTTGTCTATAAAAGAAGTAGAGTATTGTTTGGCTGATCTCTTGCTGCCACAAAAAGCCCAGACTTTCAAATCTTCTAATTACAGGGAGTTTGTGGGGAACACCTGAAGGCTTTCTAAATAAAACTGGCATTCCAATTAGGCCAAGGAATAAATAATTATGTTTCAGGGACTAAAAATCTAAGAAATTGAAATTCACAATCCTTTCTGGCCACTAGGAAGTTTACTTTCTGTTCCTCAGAGGTTTGATTATCAAATTACAGCTCTCCACATCCTTGAACTGCAGACTCCCAACTTCTCACTTACTAGTTCCATCTGTAAGCTTCACTCCCTTCAAAACGATTTTTCATGCCTTGGGAAATAACTCCCACCATCTCTCATCCAGTCATTCTCCTTAGAGTAATGCAACCTAGAGCCCAAGAGGAATCTTCACTGAGAGATACTGTCCCTGGTGCCAGCCAGTGGGTCAAAGTTGGGATAGAAACCAATAAAGAAGGTATGACAAAATGGGCATAGAAGGAAAGAATATTTGTGATTTGTTTGAGAAGCCAAATACCATAATTCTAGAATTCTCTGATTAGCACACAGTGCTGTGGTCTTAGAACGAAGTTTTCTAACAAAATTGGGGTTGGTACCATATCACTGCACAGTTAAAAATGTAGTACTTACATGTAAAAAGCCAAGAAAAAAATTACTAACTCAACTACAGGATCATTAGTATAATCTCAAAGGGATTAAAAAGCAAATTTTGAAGTAAGAAGAAATTAAGCCATGAAGGTAAAGTAAAAATAAACATAATGCAATAGACTTTTTGCCAAAGCCACAATATACCAGATAAACTAATAGATTTTTATTCTACCATAACTAATTTTCTAGACTGAGAAAACCAGATTTAAGTGAAACAACAATACTGGAATCAAACAAATAGATAACTGGCCATTATTAAATTTAACCTGGAAAGTGGATGGAGTTTTCTTTTACTAAGTTTTCTAACAATTAAAGTTCAGAACTGAAATTTTTATTTAGGTCTTTAAACTAGCATTAGATTATTAAGTGAAAATATCATTTAGCAGACAGATCATTCAGTCTGTCAACAAGCAAGCAGATAATATGTATTGGGAAAAAAATCACCTCTCTCAGTACTAAACAGAAGGTTGTTAAGATGTTAAGTGATTTTAATAAATTCCTTTTTTTCCTTCTTCATCAGCTACTTATGTGTTAAAGAAAAATGTTACTGAACTATCTTGGAAGCAATTAAAAGATATGAATACCTGTTAATTATATTGCTGATAAAAATCAGACTCATCATTGCAGTGGTGCTGAAAAGAAGTAGTATTAAAATACTCGTGTTGCAAGATTACTTAACTACAGCATTATTAATCAGGAAGAAGCAACATGAATTTACAGAGCAAACAGATTATAGGTAGTCACACAATGCACTCTTCTTCACTTGGAATTGAAGATTATGTCACATTCAAGCACTTTTTGAGCCCCAGTCTGCCTGCCCACTAAACAAACATACAGACAGATATGAAATTATTTGAGGCAGAAGAAATAACTCCACTGAAATCAACAGACTCTTATGCAACATGTTCAGATGCAACATTTCTTGTGTGACCAACATTAATGTATAAACATATTCTTCTGCTCACTATAAATAAGTCTGTCAGGCATCACCTGGATGCACAGCAGAATACTGTGTCACAGGGCACAAAACATGTCTGAGCATCCATGTTTCCCAGGTTGTTTCTTCAAGGGCACCCCACTATAAATAATTCATTGGAGGTCTGTAGCTCTCTGATGGTATTGGGGTGCCCCAGATTTGGTACACAATACTTGGATTCCCAAGTGTCTTGTTATGAGACTGCTTTAGCACTACAATAGGACTTCCAGGCTACACCACCTGTTACTGTGCATTAGATTTCTAATAGATGTTACTGAGGGATGTCCTTCCAGATACTGCCCATAAATTATTGCTGTAGCACCAGAATCAGTGACATGTCCTATAGATTTACAGAGAAGGCATACTTGGGTATTGTGAGTCACATACCTGTGTTATGAGTCACTCACTACACCTTTACTAACATTACCATTATACTAACAAAAATAAACAGCTCAGGTCCTGTGTTATTATACTGCTAATAAATTTAATATTTGTTACACTTGACAAGTTAAGAAGAGCTCTTCCCTAGCACGTTCCTAGGGGCAATGAAATTAAACACTGTATTCAAATATTCTGCAACTTTTAGCTTAGAGTTGCAAAATAAATCACTGTGCAAAGTAAAAACAGTCTTGTCTTGAAGACAGAAGTAAAAGGTCTCAAAAGAGAAAAGTTTTATTGCTTGTCTGTTTGTTTGTTTGTTGTTTTCTCTTGCCCTTCAGTATGGAGACTTTGTTTATTTGAACTACACCTAACTGCACATGTAAACAGTATCCTGGCCTTCATTCTTCTAGGAGCATCATTGCTGTCTTCCATTTAGTTAACTAGGTGACTAGTGTCCTCTGCATTTTAGCGGGGCTGAACCCATGCAGCAAGAAAACATAAACTGTCATAACAGAGCAAAATGTAAAAGCCAATACCAGTCTGTATCAAAACATGAAAGCTCTCACAAAGAATTTTAGATCTCAAGGCTTGGCTTATTATTTGTTCATTCAGGCTATGAGGTCATTCTGCATCTGTCAGATTGACAGATTAAACAAACACAATAGCGTCTGATACATTTTCAATGAAAAAAGAACTAAAACTTCTTAATTTTTTTCCACTTTCAGTCAAATTTGTCATTGTTTGGTGGTGCCAGAATTGTTGCTGATTGTAACGAGACTAGTATTTTGAAAAAAAAAATGCAGTGTGTCTCAAAAAGAACTTTCATCCTATATAGTTATCTTTATCAATAGCTTGAGCTTCAAATGCTAGATGTTAAATAAGTTTTTCCAAATAGGTTTACATCATCAGAACTTAATGAGTAGATTCTTGTCTTTCCTCTTGCTTTCAAGTAATTTCCTTCCTTCAAAAACCTCCCCATCGGAAGCAGAGGAATTGTAGCCCTGTAAGAAATCTGGTTGGCTTTTTGAAAAGAAGTTTCTGGAGAGAATTAGAGTAAGTGCAAATTAACAAAACGCAGAATTTACATAACAGACACATGGATGTATATGATATCTCTTCCCAAAGGGGAAGAGTCAACAGGATGTCTGTAAAGGAAAGTCCCACTTCAAAAACCCTTTAGGGTTATCTGCAGGGATTAAAAGTAAATGGATACAAGCCAGTTGCTTAGAGGTAAACTAAGCAGTGTAATGCTGTGTAAGCCAGGAGGTAAGGTCCTTGCTTGCATAAAAGTCAGGAAACACATAAAATGAAGGAGCAGCCAGTTCTTGCAAGAAAGGGAAGAATGGAAAATATGGGATCTGTGCTGTTCCTCAAATTTATAAACAACCTAAAAATAATACATGATAAGAGGTAACTGAATAGAGTAATGATACTAAATTTTTTGGGGTAGCAAAAAAGATGGTCAATTTTAAAGAGGATTTCAGGGAATACATGACACGACGATGAATAGCATGTGAATTTCACTGTAGATTAACTTAAAGTGATACACAGAAAAGAAGTGTAATCTCATAAATAAATTGATGAAAGCCTTGAATTACTGTTATCAGTCCAGACAACAAGAATCTTGCAGTTAAAATGTTTATTCAGTGACACTATGGTCTTTTCTGTATTTCTTCCTACGCATTTTTGAGTGGAATTTATGGGTGACATAGTTCACCTACAGCTTGAAAAATGTGAAATTCTGATTCTCTCATCTCCAGAAGAATATTAACAGTTCAGAGAAGTGCAATAAGAATTACCACATATACAGAATAAAGAACAGCTCAGCAAAGTAGAGCCTTATCGATAAGGCTCTACTAATACCTCCTCTTCGTTTGCAAAGACTGGCCACGTTTAATACCTCCTAAGGCTCTAATACCTCCTTATCAATTTGGAAAGGAGGTGAGTGAAGGCAAATACGGTAGGTCGACAAAACCAGCAGTGTCACAAGGCAGTTGGGTTCCAATTCAAGCACTAGAGCCACAAAATAAAACCAATATGAGAAAGTTTCATAACAAGAAAAAAGACAAATGTCTTCCCGCAAATGGAGATAGATCTGTGGAACTTGTTGACAAAGAATGTGGTAGGTGCTACAGTTTTCCTTAGACTCCAAGAGAGGTTTGACAAGTTCATAGAATAGAAATCTATTTGGTGGTAGTAAATAGAAAGTTTCACTTGGCACTGGAAATCACTTAGGAAGATATTAAAGCTAACTACATAATATATAGTTCCCTTATTACTTAGCAATGTCCTGTGGCAGTCATTGAAGGCAAGAAATAGATCTTGACCATTGTCATTTTCCCTAAACACAAACAGTGGGTCAGTTACAATGTGTTTCCATCAGTGACAGATCTGTCTTGGATGTTCAGTCAATCTGGAAGAGGCCTCCTTACTCTCAGCTGTTGTGATAGAGGGAATAGTGATATTTTTTCAAATTGATAACCACTTTTGCATACAAGATGAATTTAAAAAATCTCCATGTATTTCACCCAGTAACATATTATAATTCTAGTTTTCATATTAGAATGCATTTACCCCTAGAAGCTGGGAGGTTCATAAGTCACCAATAAGTAACACTAAGTACATGGTCACACTGAGAAATGAGCATGCATTCCCTGCACCCCTTGCATTTTCTCAGCCTTCTAAGAGGTTGTAAATTTTGTATTAGCATATGCATGTGTATTGCTTGAATCCTTAGGGTAAAATTAATATAAATAGTTATTGCAATTAATGTAATGAAAGTAAAGAGGAGCACTTCTTCAAAGACCAAGTATTTAATCTGGGAAACATTCTCCTCAATAGATTAAAAAACTTCATTTTCCAAAAAAAGTTCCAGTTAAAAGTTTCTTTCCCTTCCTACTGTTTACTTTGGGCTTGTTTGATACATTGAAACAAATAGTTTGAACCTAATATGGATTATCCAAAAATACAATGATATGATGATAGTTGTTATAGGTGTGTGCTTCATTTTACCACTAAATTTCAGATATTTTCTTTTAATGACTTTTGCTTCACACCAGGAAATTCATAATGCTATTAATTCAGTATCATCCCTCAAATAGGTATGTGTAAAAAGGCTGCTTTTTAAAAAGAAGCAATTTTATATGAATACTGATGATTATTAAATCTAAAACAGACACATTTTTCTCAAAGCCCCTAAGAAAAGAAAAAAAAAAAGGCAGCATATTCTATAAAAAAGTATTGTATGAAATATCCTTAAAATGAATTCCAGTATTCTCTACTAGGCACTGGTACTGAACAACATGAAAATGTTTTTCACCCAGCCATGATGATGATTAGGCATGCTGAATACATGAGGTAAAGAACTGTTTGAATGCTTCTTTTCTCCGTGGATTATTTACCTGCTTTTCTGCATACCTGTGCTGGAGAACAATACAGGAGAATGCAGCTTCAAGTTTGACAACGTAGATTGAAATGTTGAGTATTTTCAGATCAGGATACATAATTGCTTAGAAATTATGCAAAAATCTGGTACCTACCAGTAAAGTCAGGAAGAAAACTTCGGTTTAGGACTGTGATTAGAAAATTAGACTTTTTCTTAGGTCACTCTTTTTTAGGGTCTTTATTTAACAAAATACCTCAAGTAACAAATATCTGACTTACTAGGCTTCCAGCCTTCTAGATTAGAAAATAGTTTACCCAGTCTATTTTAAAATCATTTAAAAAAAACCCCAAAAACAAACAAACCAAACCAAACACAAAAACCCCCCAAAAAACTAAAACAAAAACCAACCAACCAACCAACCAAAAAACCCCACAACACCCAGAGAATACAAACAGTTCTGACGAAAATTGAAATATCATACTTCAATAGTTCATGATTTACATCCCAGTGTGACATAAGGGCAGCCATTGTGGTTCTTAGAGAAAGAATGAATAAGAACAAATAAGATTACAATATGCTAGAAAAACTGTCTGTGACATCTCTATTTTGCTTCTCATTGCAGCTGGAAAATCCAGCTAGTTGATTTAGAATATGCAGAAATTAAGAGTGACTACTTAAAAAGTAGAGTGAGTGGAAATAGCAGAAGGCATCTGGGACTTTTCATTAATTATTTATTCAACGGTTGTTTTCAGCCTAATGTATAAAGACACTGTCAAAGATTGTGATCCAAAATATGACTTATTTTTGTTCTGCTTCCAATGAAATAGATGTCTGTTTCCTTTTTTTTTTTTCTTGTTTTACACTCATGCTTCTCATTAAGTGTTAGCCTTGATCTATGTATGTCATCTGGTGTACATGCTCAGCGATATAGATGAGGAACTCCAATTGTAATTTACCATGGTTAGTCATAATGTAGAACACATCAACTTGAAATAGCTTCCATTTGGCTATGCACATTCTTGAGCAGTTAGAACATTTGTGAATGGTTCTCAGAAATGCTGATTCCATTCCCCCAGAACAATAACTTCCGTTATCTGTGTAATGCTTTGGCTTATATTTTGTGTTCTTCTATATGTTGAAGGTGACATACTGTTATGACATTTTTGCCTTTGTTTTTGTAAAAGATAGGATATTTCTTCACCTTGTTCTAATTCTGCATTATATATTTCTTGCTTTGCAGGACATGAAAATGTTATGTAAGAGCTTGCACAGATCTGAACAGTTAAGCGATAAACCTCATTAAAACACGAAATGCTCCTTCTGTACTTCAGTAGCACTTAAAAATATTAACTACCAACATTTTTACATAATTTACAAGAAGTTGATAAAATTGTGAAACCTCCTTTATGCCACAGTTTTATTTTTCTCAGTCTTGTCTGTTGTTTCTTTTTTTCTAAATCTTATCAGCTGTTTTGGTTCCTTTGTGTTTTTTTAATAGTGCAGTCTCACAAGACAAAAGGAATGCAGTGTGCCAACTGGGAAGCAAAGCTTTTGCAAAAGTGTGGCTTCATTCAGACACCTACTGCTCAACATGCCATTGCTTAATGATAGAGTTACAATACAATTCTTGGTTTGTTTGACTGTTCTGCAGACAGTGAAAGTGGAGAAAATATTAATCAAAAGAACATCTCCAAAGTATGTGAGAGAAATACTGCTTTAAAGATAAACATACACTACCTTTAGCATATTTTTCTTCTGATTAGCAAATCAACAGTGAAACTGATTTACTGTCAGACTTTGGGCCTGGGAGGATGAAAGCAGGAAAACTGCAGCACCTTCCTTTAGTGCAAGAATTAAAGTTACTGCAAGAGAAGACTAGAAATGAGAACAACTAAATGGCCCTGATATCATAAGCATCAGGTGTCTGCAAATTAGACCAGTCTGGAGTTTTAGCTGTGATGTTAGCAGAGACAAACTAGTCTCACTGATAGTAGCTGCTCAGGAAAAGTGGAGTAATCAATTTAATGTCATAATGCTGATGGCCTCACCTCTCCAGAGGGTTTAGGGAGAATTCATTTCAACTTGTTGATGTCAAAATGGTGGTAGAAGAGGGACAGTTAGTAATGTTTTTTTTCAGTTTGCTATGACTTTACAAGGCCAGATGTAAATCACATGGAATATCATCAATATGTTTAGAAGGAACAGGTGACTGTACATCCTCCAGTTCTGAAATTTCTCTGTGCCATAGGTCTGCACATACCTACATTTGTCTGAAGGAAAGGGGAAGGGGAATCTCAAAATCTGGGCTAATGTTCCTTTAGTTTCCAAAATCTCTGAAGTTTAGATGTGCCTGGATCACGTTCTTGTTTTGATTTATGACTGTGTAGGTGGGAAGGTGCAGCTGTTCTGAAATTCCATTAGTGATTCTGGCTTAAATTTAGGCTCTCTGACATGAGTACATTTTGAATCTGGCCAATTTCTAACTGGTGATTTTCAACAGCTGTGGAAATGGAACATCTTTAAGACAATCAGAGACAGATGATATGGAGGACTCAGGGCTGCCTTGTAGCTATGGCCAAACTGAGATGGGAGTAATTGAGTATCAATACCAGTCAAAGTCCAGCAGAAAAGGGATAGGAGTAGCCTGAAGCCAAGCGTAGAAATAGACAGCTATGATATGAAAGTGCAGATGTTCTATCACTTATTTTAAAGTTTTGAAATTCTGCATAGGTTGATTAATTTCTCTGCAAACAGTACAGGCCATGGGAAGATAAGGGCAGCTTACAGACTTAGGAAAGAGAAAAGAATTGTTACCTAGCTTATACATTCCCTTCCTTTTCTACATGGATTGCTTTTATTCATATCGAAAAACCACCCAAATCCCTTCTTTGCTATCACTACTCAGTCCTTGTATTCACATGTGGGCATTAAGGAATTTCTTAATTCCTGATTCAAGGGTTGCTCTAGTTAAACTCTGCAAATGTCAGGAAAGATGTTCTTTTCCTCTGGTTTTACCATGTTAGTTCAATTGTGGCATTTTTCTACAGTTTCCTCTCAACATCTGACACCCATCTCTTAGCTGCAGAATCCACAGAGTTGGTTATGGAGTAGCCATGACTCTTGATCATTCAGTTACCAACAGACCTGGCTTTTTCAAATAACTGGGATGCAGAATGATGCTGGCAGAATCCATTATGGTCACTGAGTCACTGAAATGGCATATCAGAGAACTCATGCACACAATAAACAGAATTTGCAAAGATTCTTACCATGACCAAGGATGGTTTATGTGGATGCGATAAACAATCCTCATTTAATTTTTATCTTTTTTTTTTTGCATATCACAAGGATTTTTTTTTATTAGATGGCCATTTTTGAAATATCAGATATGATAAGTATTCCTATTACAACTACTATCAAAATCTACCACAGTCTAGATGGAGGCAACCGATTCGCATAGTTTCTTTTGAAAAACACCAAACCAAACCACCAAAACATAATCCTTGAGCTAGGCAAATCTATTGAAGTCTTGGGAAACCCATTTCTGTCAGAATGCAGAGGTTTACTAGTCTATATTCTCAAATGACATATTATTCTATACAACGGTAATTGAGAATCATTATATAAAACATGGCATGATGCTCCAAGTTGTGATTTCTGCTTAGTAAACCAATTTACATAACATAGTTTAATCAAGGCATTTTGACTGTCAAAAATGTTTTCATCATCTTTCTTTCAGTTGAGCTGTCTCTCTGACTGCTCTTTTCCCAATGAAAGCCCATTATCCACTAAGAAGATTAGTTGAATCCATTTTTTGTCTGGTTTGAAAAAAAAGCTCACCATGGAGTCATGGAGTCATAATGATATGATTAATCAAAGTGTACTGGCACAATGGGAAGTGCATTCTACTTTCTTTTTAGCTTGGGAATTTTACAGTAAGCTTTTTCTTTCTCCAGATATAAAGCATGATGGTTGTTTTCCATTTGTTTTTCTGCATTTCCTCTTTGTCCAGCTCTCTTCTCCATTATGGAAACTGTAGGGTCTTTGTCTAGGCAGGCTATAGATTAATTTCAAACTCATTTCAGCTTTGGTGTGTTGGATGGATAAGTGACATCAGAACTTTTGTTTCTCCCACTGGTCTGTACTGCTGTGATCATGCAGAAGACTAGTCACAAGGTCCAGTTACCTAGTATTAGACTGTAAAATACAATGATATAGTCTCTAATTTCTTTTAATATCTGAACCACTGTTTACACAATATACTGTGTGTATTGTTTCTCCTTGCTTCCTAAAATAAAATGATGACTGAGCTATATCAAATATGTCCAAAGTGAAAGTGTCAGTATAGCAACCTCCATAATGCTGTAACACACCTTGCTATATTTCACTATGAGAACTGGAAAGGTCATGGCCTAGCACTGCCTAGAGCATGACATACAGTTCACATCCCAAGGAAAAATAAATTTGGATTATTGTCATTCAGTACTTATTCTGGACTTAACTCTTACAGCATTTGCTTTTGTCCCTCAGTCTCTGTCATGTCAAAAATTGCCATTAGATGACTGGAACTATGAGGATAATCAAATACTTCAATGCAAGTCTCTCCCTTTCGTCACTAAGTCAATGTTCCCATGGAGCTAAGCTCAGAGCTATTCAGCACTGTCTCCTAGAGCATTACCATTTCAGAAGAAAACACACAGTTTAGCTAGCCAAAAGATAAGTGGTTAGGTGAGTCTTTTTTGCTGTAATGATAGGAAATCTCCAGACTCATCAGAAAGAATTATGAACCAGATTATACTAGGAAGATTCATTGACTCCAGCAAATCCCCAGCCCGAAGGCAATAACATTTTTTTTTTCTACTGGCTGAAGAAACAAGGAACTAATGTATAATTGCCCTTGGTGATCAGTCTCAGTGACAAACTTCAAGAAACAAATGGATTCCAATTACTAGTCATGTTCTTCAATGCACTCCTAGAATCTCTGAAATCCAGAAAGGGGCATAAAACCACTGTATACAGTAGAAAAAAACCCCACAAGCTCCTCTAAAATCTATGCAAAGGTCATAATCAGACTTTTAATACCTAGGTCAATGATTTTTGTATTTTTTTTCAGTTAGGACTTTAAAATATATCAGCTGTATGTAAAATGTTAGCATGGTTGTCTGTAAAGTAAGTGGCCAGTCTTCGCGAACGAAGATCTGGGAAAGGTCTTTTTTTTACCTTTCAAGCCTGCGCAATGGATTTTTT
>JAWWLV010000088.1:80529248-80541580 GCA_035041135.1 Platyrinchus mystaceus
CTTGGCCGGGACGGAACTCCTGCTGCATGGAGTCCCCCTTCCCCATCCCTTCAGCCGTCAGAAATGGCTCCAATCATAGGATCAGATCCAGAACTACTGGTGCGCCCCCAAACCGTGGGGGGTAGACCGCCAGAGATTTCTCTATTACTGTCTTATAGTGTCTAAGTAAACAGAGCAGTGTTTTTTCAGAAAGGTGTCATGCTGCTAAACAATACTGATTTCTACTGCTGAGGGTAATTGATCATTTCTGCCTAAGCAATGCTCCTTCTCTTACAAGAGATTGTAGATCTCTGTTGATACACCAAAGAATAGTCTAACTGACCCTGTGATTTGTGTTACAAGTTATGTTGCAAGTATTTTTCCATGTCATCCTCTACCTAATTTAAATTCTAAGAATCCATTAGGAAAATATTTTCTACAAGCTGCACAAAATTCTTCATACAATCATAGAATCATAGAATATGCTGTTATAAGGGACCCATGAGGATCGAGTCCAACTCCTGGCCCTACGTCACACCATGTGCCTCAGAGTGTTGTCCAAACACTTCTTGAACTCAGACAGGTTTTATGCTGTGACCACTTTGGGAGGCCTGTTCCAGTGCCCAACCACCCTGTTCAAGAGCTATTACACGTTTTTCTGCTTAGAAACCAAAAGCAGAAATATAACACTGTTACTTTGACTACTGGGAAACTTAATATCTAATTTTTCTTATTTGTTTCCATATGATATCTCCTGCTTCTCTTTACCTATCCTGACTCATTTTCTCCTTCATCTCATTCATAAAGAGCTAGAACTGCTCTTTAATTTCATAAGTTACTTCTGTATAGGAGTTTCTCCTATATTGCATGTTGCTACACCACCTAGAATAATGTAGACCAATATACCTGAGATATTTATATAGTGGTACCAGCCACTGTAAAATAACAATTAAGCTTTCATCATTTCTCCTTTTCCAAAACTAACTTTTAGAACTGAGTATTATTACAATTACATTATTTGTAGCTAAAAGGAATCTTTATGTCAGCATGGGCAAATTCCAGCACTTTATCGATTGAATTGCTCAGGAGCATTTAGCAAAGAGCAATTTGTGATTTGTCATTTGTTCAGTATTATTAGGAAATAGCAAGAAGTTTTATCAATAAAAAGGCCATTGAGCTAAACGTCTAAAGCTTCATAAATTAGTTAAAAAGAAATCATCTCTGATTTTTAGTGGATCCAATTCCCACTTCATTAATTGCTAATTGTCTTGACAATAAAAATATCAGTTCGAATAACATGAAGCAAATTACAATAACTGATTAAATGTCTGTTCAGATAAGCATAAAAAAAATAAGTAACTTACCGTGAAAATTAATGTAAAAATCCATTCAAAATCCATTGGCATAAGTATTAAATTAGAACTGGTTTTCTTCATGTCAAAGAAAAGTCTAAGCTATGGAAAAGGCCTACAACTGGAAAAAAGGTATTTCTGCTAAAAGCACAGTAAAAATCATTGTGATAATCATCCTAGTAGTTTTGAATATTTCAGCTAATTTTCTACTGTCATGTTAATAAATAAGTAATTGCGTGGAAGGAAAGATAAAAATAAAAATTAATCATACTGACATTTTCTGTTGTTATTCTTAATATTTGCTGTCTAATGCAATCATGAAACTTTACAGCACAGTTGAGTCTGATGCTTTTGTGACATGTCATTTCCACTCCCTACTTATATGTGAAAATCTATATTAATGCCATGTTGAGAGTGAGGATTTACACAGTAGTAACTTCAGTACATCTAATATTATGTTCACTTAATCATGCTTGTCTTATACACTAACCTTAACTGCTAATAGAAAGTTGTTTTGAATCCTAGTAAAATTATGCCTTTTCAAATTCAACTGAAAGATTATTGATTCTTCACTCCAACAAAGATATAGAGAGCTTGGAGAAATGATAAATCTTCACTGAAGTAATCATTTCAATTTGCTACTGGAAGTAAAACACTTTTTTAGTGTGGCAAGATAGTCCTGTGCAGTGTGAAAATTTCATGATAAATTCAGAGTGAAAAATTTCTCTCTTGTCTCCTTGACTGTGACATCAATGTTTTTAAAAAAACGAACAAACAAACGAACAAAAACCACAAACAAAACAAAAAACCCCCACCTCTCTAAAATATCCTAGGCCTCCATTTAAATGATCATTGAACAAGTGGTGGTTTACAGCTTCTGTAGTTTAAGATACCTCATAAAAGCATAAAAATTTTGGACAAAACTTGTCTGGAAAACCAGTCTTGAAACAGACTTTAAGCTATCTATCTTGACTAGAAATTCAGTACAAATGCGGTCCCATTCATCTCAACTCTCATTTTCTTTCTGTAGGCAAAGCCACGTCTTCAGAACAGTGAACATCAGCCTATGACTCACCTATTTTAATGCGTTTGACATTATGCCTCAGATTTTCAGACTGTCAGTCGTGCAGACTTGTGAAAAAACTGTAGTTGCAGCAGGTGGAGTTCCAGAAGAAAAGTTTCTAAACTTTTTTTTTCTTGCCACTTTAATTCTTAAGTATACATAATCACTAGCTTCAGAAAAGCTTTCTGACATAATTTTGTTGCCCAGCTGTCTGGTTACAATCAGTACAGAGGCCAGCATTTCCTATTTCAACATCTTTCCTGGGAACTACTCACAGTCACAAACTGAAAAATTCAAAGTATCAGGCATTGTTTGTATTTATAAAGTATTCATTATTCCTTTTCTTCTTCATTTAAGGGCATGTCTTCATTTCACAGTGTTACTCTCTTTCTAACTATACCCTATGGTCAGATTTCAATTCTAAGCTTAAATACAAAAATACATATATAAAAAAGGTAATTTATTTCTTCCTCTGGGGTCATGCAGTCCAATATCCCAATAGAAGGCAGAGAATCACCAACATGATCAGGTTATCCATGGCTGTGTCTGGATAAGTCACATAAACCTCCAAGGACAGCGGTGTTGCTCCCTCTCTGAACCATCACCAGTTCCAGAGTTGTATCACACTTGTGAAATGGTGAGAGGGGATTAAACGTATCACAGCAAGTTTAAGGGCCAGAAGACCCAGACAAATAACTTCAAAGAGCAGCCAGCTTCTCTGCTGCCAATTATGAGTTGTCTAAAAAGTGCTTTTCTAAGGCTGTCACTGACATCTAAAATGGAGGGGAAAGAAGATTTGCCATGCTATGTGTAAAGAAGACATGCAACTGCAGGAATACAGAAGCAACAAGTGTTTTGAAAAAAAAAATTATTTTCTTTTTCTTTATTAAATTCTCTTTTCATCTCATTACAGTTAGATAGGTCAGGCATTTGCATCCACAGTGGTACAAATACTGTTGTACTACTGGTATGACAAGGAACTTCATACCAAGCTTCAGTGCAAGTCAAGAATAATGACTGTTGTTTTTTGTCTTGCTGTCATTCAAAGCTGTTTTTTGTCTTGACGTCATTCAAAGTGAACAGAACCATACTCAGATTGTTTACAGAATAAGGGAAGAGCATAATTTTTTTCAATGCATTTTTAGCATTATCCTTTTTACAGTCCCATGTACGCAAAAGTTAGTGGAAAACAAGGAAGTATGAGAAAAAGTGAGATCCATGTCTGAGAGATATGCAATCTTAGGTATCCTATTAAAAGTGGGATATTCAGTACAGAAGATGAGTAATGGGCAGATATGGGGTTTTTATTGTCAGTGGTCTGTACAGGGCATGTGTGAATGAGGAATTAAATAAGCCCCAGTTAACTTCTGAAGCCCCACTGCCAGACTATGTCAAGGTCATCTTGTGTAGTACTTATTCATGTGATGAATCTCTTTAATTCTGTTCTTTTCCACAGAAAAATCACTTTCATTGGTGTAGCCTGGATGAATTTAGACATTGCAAAAAATGCTACTAAGCACATCTGAATTAATAGCTTATTTGCAAGTGTCAAGCTTCAAACAGCATAGGCATCATCCTTAGCATTGATCATGACTAGACATCATATTTCTAAAGCAAGTTTAATGAGTTTGTCATAGCTGCAAAGTGTTAAATAGTATTCTAAGCACATGCTAATAAAAATACATGAACTTGCATGCTTTAAAATAACACCAATTTCCCTGGGCCCAGGGAAGGCTGACATGCATAAAGGTTTCAGATTTGGGTCCTATCCAGGATTTTTCCTGCCAAATAGAACAGCACTATTTAGGTTTTGAACTGTACGGACTTAAATTTGCCCTTAAGTGAAAAAAGACACTCATGACTGAAGTATTTACTATGAGATTGTTGCAATTAAGACAACATACTGATAACACTCCTCACAACAACTGAAATGTTCTTCTTCTGCTGGCAAAGCTCCAGCCCAGCCCATACAGCCTATCTCAGCCCTTTCACTGGCATATACATTCTTCACTCGCTTTCATAAGGACTGTTATTTGGTGAAGTCATGATTACTGGCTACTTTTCACATCATGAACAACTCTATTTCAATAGGGAATAAGATTACTACATGACGTGGCTTGGAAGAGCTTTCAGGACCATTCTGATTCTACAAGGATTCTAAAAAGGAGAGGTAAGTGCTCCTACCAGGAGCTTTTTAGGATGTCTGTTCCAAATGCGCTTTCAACCTATGGGCCTATATGTGCCTTGTTAATGAAAACAGGAACAATATTTTCCTCCTTTCAGTGACAATGGAAGTCACACTGAAATTTAGCCATCACCATTTCAGTTCCTCTTGACTGCCTTATGAAGAAAAAGTCCTCCACTCTCATGAATATCTTCAATTGCACGGAAAATTTTCCCTGCTAATTTTGCCTTGGGAAAGAGTTTGTATTACACTTCAGTGACTTTTGGGCCTTGAGCAACTTGTAAGGATGAAATTGTGTCATCCAACTCCCATACACTGCCAGCTTCAAAAGAATAAGGTCCTGGCACATGATCTATCATTCTTCGAAGCGCAGAACACAAAAAGGGCTTAAAATGTAGAATTAGAAAATATGGTCAGAGACAAAGCACAAGTGTTTGAATTCTGATGCCACTGCATCCTCTTAAATAAAGAGGTAAGTGGATTACAGGAGGGTAGTCTTAGAAGGTAAAAAAGCTTCTTAATGTGCTAGGCCTTAGGGGTTCTTGATATGTGAGCAGAAGATTCCAGCTTTATATCCCATGTGTGCATATCCCAGTATTGACAACATGTGCTATATCAGCAAGTGGGGAAGAGTAAAGTTCCCATTTTCTTCCAAGATATGTTTGATGGATGGCACTGGTGTATAGAAAACCAAATCCATTTATCTGTATGGTTCTCTTATTTGTTCACTATTAAGCAATCTCAAGATGATTTTTTTTTTCCAATAGCACAATAGAGATCAACTCCAGTAAGGTTTTGTTGATTTCCAAATAACATCCTTATGATGATCTCCCAGTTTTGGAAAAAATCTGACATAAAAGATTTACTTTCCATGTCAGTAGAAAGTGCCAGCAGGCCAGTACTTAGGTCTCTTCTGGGTACAATTTTTATTATATTGACAGACTTGATGTCTTTCTTCAGATTCTCTTGTTACCAAAGGTCACACTAAGGTAAAATAGAAAATGGCCAGGTAATATTCACTGTTACAGTATATCAAAGCAATTCAGTACCAGTACTTGCTCCTACGTGTCTCCTTTAGATGTCCAACAGCCCAATCATTTCTCCTACAGTAGCTGGTACAGAAGTCAGACCATCTGGTTCATCACAGTCCAAAAACACTCCAATGTCCAATATAGAAGTTAGAAAATGTTTTTTTCTGCCATTTTTCTTTCTCTTTTCCATTTAAAGGTGACTTCACAGAGTGTACTCAGCATGCTCACTTGGCTAAACTGACTGTCTTAAATGTGCTGTTTCTGTTGACCTATTTTCACTTCCAAACTGCTAGTTCCCACTCCTTTGAAGTACCTGGTTGAACTCAAAGTACCTGGACCATAGCTCCATTACACCCAGATACTGAAGCCCACACTGGTTTTGTTCTGTCCACTCTTTCCTTTTTCTGTTGACTAGATTCTCTGTTTTATTTTCATCTCACAAGTTTTCATATTTCTCAGAGGTTAGTTAAAATGCTTTCTCTAATAAAAGATCCCTTGGCCTAATGGAAAGTAAGTTTATTTCTATGAACAATCGCTCAGATAAAATTGTTCTTTTCTTCTCCAGTCAATGGATGTTGTTTTCTTACCTGCTGTGGTGTGAGGAGGGTAGGGGAAATAGAAACATTTTGACAGCTTGTAGGGCAATATAGGGAGCCACAGTTTTCCTTGAAAAGAATAGATTATTTCTTTGGACAACACTCAAATTTCTCCCCACTATTTTTCTGAATTTGATTTTTTTCTTTAACTAGTTTAATTAAGCACCTTTAAGAGTTTTCTTTATCAAGCATCATGTCTCTACACCAGAATGTGCTTCTCTTGCACTAAGTGTTATAAAATCTCTCTTCTTTATATAATCACATGTTCAGTCTCTCCAGGAGATTACCCAGACTCTTTCCATCCAGTCTTAAAGGACCCAGGCATTCTACCATTTCCAGACAAAGCCCATTAAAAAGGATAGCAGCCTGCTTCTGGTGTGCTGTGACACTACTAAACTGGTTTTGTTGTTCAGTCAAGCCATCCTCCAGATCAGACCACTGAAATCTTCATCTTTGGCCACTGTTGCCAAACTGATGTGGAACATGAAATGTTGGTCAGTGACATCCACAGAGTATTTTTAAGCACAGCTTCTTCCTTAAAGATAAAAAGCAAGCTTATTCATGACTGAAATTCCTCAGGTGCATATTTTCTTTCTACTCAGCTTTCATTTCATCTCTTTCAGAATCCTTCAAAATTTCTCAGAGTTATATTTTTATTTTGTATTTGAAAGCACAGTAAAATAAACCTGTGTGTGGTCTTTTCTGTCAAACTATATGATGTGCTTTAGGAATGGGTAAAGTCGAACAAGGAAAAAGAAAAAAAATTCTGCATGTAATGGTAAATGCACATAAACAGTATGAATAAAACACATATTGCTTCTCCAGAAACACTTATTTTTATGTTTTGGTGGGTTTTTTACATTTCTTTTTGCACCTACCTAAAAAAAATTAACCCTTTGAGTATTTTTGTAGCTTTGTGACTCATTTCATTATGTAACATCAATTGGATGTTGAATTGGCAGCCTTTCTAAGCAGTTTGAAATTAACTGAGCAGAAAACAAGCCTCAACTTGTATGAAGTCTCTCTCTACCTCATGAGAATCAGACATTTAGGCGCAGAATGTGGATACATACCACCAGAACTTACATTGCAAACTGGAAGCACAGAACTTGGAGAATACTTTTTAACAGACATTTCTAATTATGAATAGATGGAAAGACTCAGAGCTAACCTGGCAGAATGCTGGGGGCCCAGCTTGGCAGGCACTTTTGACAGGCAACAATTTCACTGAAAAGTAGCTTCATGGGAAGAGGGTAACCTGTCTCTGTAATTAAGTTTTCTTTAGGGGTTCATCAAGGATTTTTTTAACAAAAAAAAAAATCATAAAATACAGTAAATGATCACCAGAATGAAAAATATGTACACTAGATTAGTAAGCACAAATTAAGGGTTTTTTTGCTGGTAAATAAATTTTCTTCAAAGGACTAAGATTACAGATTGCTTTTTAAAATATCCCAGTACTAACAAATAATTCTTTTCCTTTATAATTCATATCCCTTTCCCTCCAAATCATGGCACTTTCTTTTACTTGGATAAAATCCAAAAACACAAAATACTTTTCTCTGAAATGTCCCTGTTGTCTGACCTCTACTTTTTTACTCCTTCTTTCTAATCAAGCCAATGCAGGTATGCTCTTCCCAAAATCTAGCTTATATTTTTCCAAACACTCCTGAGGTCTCCAGAGCTGTACACTCTGAAATTAGTAGCAACTTCCAGAAACCCTAGATCATATGTATATTGTGTCTTTTCATGTATTTTTTCTACATACACTGTGAAAAAAACAAGGTGATCTCTCAATTTCCTGCAGGGACAGATAGAACAAAACCTTAATATGAAGAACTCCTGCTACAACAGGACTCACAGAATACAGTGATCTACTGTTACCTAAGACTTCTCTTCATGTCATTTTTTTATTTCAAATCCACAAATCAAATTAATTTTTTAGGGTTAGAATTATTTTTGGGGTGAAAAAAAATTCACATGTTTTCAATGAAGAATTTTTTTGTACAAGGCAGTATAAGAAAACTGCCAGAAGTCTTCCAGCTGGCATAAAAAGCTGCATGACAATATCTGGTGATCAATCCCATATTATCATGGAATTCAACTAGAAAGCATATAAATTTTGAGTTTTGTTTGGGTTTTAGATCATGGAGATCATATTTGTTGGTAATGAGTAATACGTAAGCTGGAGGATTTTTAACAGGATGTCCTTGTTTGTTCAGCAATTTTTTTTGAAAATGAAAATAAACCCAAGTGCCAGGCTCTGAAAATCTTTTTCTCCAGTGTGGTTTTGCTTCAACTTAAGTAGATTTGAATTCTTTGGGTGTTTGCATCCTATGGGGTGTACAGTCATCTATTTTTTGATAGCGAGAGTAACAAAAGAAGACATATATACGGCATGATTAAGATGTACTGGAAGTGATGCAAGGCACAATTTTATCTCAGATAGGAAGTGACAGAAGCCACAGCCCTGAATTCTAGTGGAAGCTCTGCCTTTGACAGTTGTCACATGACTTCACCTTTCTATACTTGAGCATCACCATTCTGGAAACCCTTACACCCACCAATCCCTGCGATTGACTGGCAGGACCAGGTTACCCAGAAAAACATCATAACAGGAATCTTCTGCTTTCTGTATACAAAGAGGCTGACATCTTCAAAAACTTTGTGGTTTTACACTGATCTTCGTTTGGCTGGTTGCCATTTCTTGACTCCATCATATGCACGTGATCACAGATCATCATCTTATTGGATGCCTAGTTCTTTAGGACCACAACATGCTCATATATAAAATATGAAGATTGTATCACATTAGAATTTAGAGTCAAAAAAATTGCATAAAAGGAAGTTGTATTCTATTTCTGGGTCAAAAGACTGATGCTGAAATACTGAGGGACAGCAAAAAGAGCTTGGGAAACTGAATATAGATGTCATTTTTTTGCCAGCAAGTACCAACGTTCCTGTAATGTATTTGAAAATTAAAGCGCAAGAATTTCCCAATGCTGTAGAAAATGGTAATAAAAGCGTTTACGTTGGTATGAACGGGGAATGAATATGAAGACATGGGTTCAAAATGCTAACAGAGAGGTTGTTAAAATGATGTGCCTTGCTGACAGCTACAGCATTTGGTCATCAGCTTCCTAACACACATTAACTGGAGATTCTTGTGACAACTAGATCTGAAAGAGTGACTAAATGGTGATACGTTACAGGGGCAGAACAGGAAGGAAATTAATCACAGCTCCTGAAGAGTATGTTGAGAAAAATCCAAATCCAGCATGGTCCTACAAAAAACTCAAGGCAGGAGTGTGGGGAGGGTTGCAAAAACTCATATCCCTTATTCTCCAGGTCATGGTAACCAATCCTTAATAACGAACTTATTAATGAATTAGTAAAGTGGTGAAGGTGATGGACCAGAACAATTTCTTTTCTTTTAAATTGTTGCCAGAAGTACCTGCTTCATATCTGCATTTTTCCCCTGAGAAACCATGCCTTTTCTCTAAATAGGCTTTTATAGATTGTTGAATGCAGAAACTAGTAGAGAGTTTGTTTATCCCGTTTCTGATATTATTTTTTGACAGAGGTTTTATTCTTTAAAACATATTGAGGTTTTTTAGTCTATAGTTGAGTCATATCTCAGCATTGTTTAACTAGCTGCCATTAATTTTGGAAATAATTAAAAACCCCTGAAAATGTGTATGCAACCTCAACAAGAAAACTTATTAACCAGATTAATTTTCTTTAGAAAAGAAGGTGGAAAAGTCAGCTCTCAAGAAAAAATAATAGTATTGTCATTTCAAACCCTGCATGATGTGCAATCCTGTGTTTTATTTAGGCCTTTGAAAGTCCATTCTCATTTTCAAAAGATATTCAACAGCTGTATACATTTATTAAGTCTGTTTGCATTTCTCTTATCAGCATTTAATTTAAGAAACCTTATTAACTTAGCTTTCTTATAAGAGTCTGCGGAAATTGTTTTAGGATCCCTTTCAGGATAGAATGTCCTAAAGTAATTATGTCTTGGAGGTATTCCCATCTTATTCTTTTCCATGACTAATAAAACTCATATTTGATTAAATATTACTAGGCATTTTGCTTTTCTTCTCGTGAGTGGGGAATAGACATCTAGATGTGTGAGTCAAACTCATATCAAAATATCCAATATAAAGCTCTACAGGACCAGTGTATGTACATGTTTACTAGGGAGGGAACCCCCTCGTGGCATTCATGAAAAGTTTGAAAAGTGCAAATTCTGTTTTTTAATCACATCAGTTTCCCATGTAGCTCTCTGGCCAGAAAAGGCTAAACTAACACTTGTATGCACATACAGAAGAATAATCCTTCAAAGTAAACAGGATTGCGTGTCATCTGGCTCTTTTCTGACTTGGAGAGATTTCCAGTTATGGTGTCCATATTTCAAGCATCAGAAGATGGGCCTTAAATCAGAAGTGACTTGTTTTCTTGAAACACTCATGAAAATCATTTTGTGTTTGATAGCCATGTATCAAGGAAGACTGGTAAGAAAAGTAGGGATACTGTTGACAACAGAGCTCACTGCTGAGCTGGGTAGGCAATCAGCCTGTGAAGACCACTGATACCAGAACAAGGGCTTTCTAGTAGTTCTAGTAATTACTCCAAAGACCTAATGCTAATGAACGTGTTGCCATTTAATCACCTCTTCAGGAGAGGTGCAAACACACAATCAACTAAACTTCTTAGATAAGTTAAAATGGGTTATTTCATCATGGACTGTAAAACCCGTGATAGGGAATGACAATTTGATAGTAGAGTAAAATATAGCAGTCAACGCTTTGACTAGATCCAACCAATGGAAGACAAAGGTAAACAAATTCAGTGCTGAAAAAAAAATTGTGGTTTCTGTATGTAACTTAAAAATTACTTCAGGAAAAGTAGCAGGCGTGGTAAAGTGTTAAGTCTACTAGTGTTGAAATTGCTCCAAATTGGCATATAGGAAGCTGGAGAGTCAAATTCTTCTAACTAGCATAATTCATGATGGAAGTTTTTTCAGCTCAAACTATATAAGTAACTCAAATTATATAATTAGGTGCTGAACATATATGATATCCAAGATCATGACCCACAAGTCATAAGAAAAATATGTTTCTGATATGGATTGCTTACATAATATGTTTAGAAATGCACTGTTCCAATAGATTCACATAATCGGAGAAGCCTCTGACAGCCTTGTGTGTTATGCTAAATCAAACTGAGAAAAGGCTTTTAACAAAACCAAAGTACTGTTCATTCCCTTCTTTCCTACTATGATTTATGTCATATCAAGGAAAGAGCTTCTTCTCAAGAACTAAGAAAGCAAAGATATATCTCCTTACAAACATTCTGAATTTGGCTGGATAGGTAAACAAAGCTGAGGTATTCAAGCAGGTAGACAAAGAAACGCAAATAAGCAATCAAGGCTGTATCTGCAGTGCCATTTGTAGTGTAAATATATTTAAGTCACCTGTTTGGTGGTTTTTGATCACTGACATGTATCGACACACCATATCCCTTCTGAGTTCATTTTCATGTTTCAGGCATGCTGCATTTGCAATCACAACAGAGAAGCTTGTACATTCAGGCCATAGTCAAGGAAGAGGATTTTATGTACTAATAATAGTGTTATCCTTATTTACTATTATGCACACACTCAACTCCAGACAAAGAAGGATGTCTTTTCTTTTTGAGAAGTCTTTCTACCTATTTCTAGCAGGAGTCATTTGTAGCTATTCCATTGTGGTAATGTTCACACTGCCTGTACTTGCCAAAAGTTTTCTACTAAGATTTATAATCTTAATCTTTCAGCATTAAATGCTAACACCTCTCTTGCTAGTAAGAATGTGAGGTCAAACAGTGTGTATGTGTGTATCAAGCACACACAGAAAAAAGTTGCACTTGCCAAAACCTGGTCATGTTTATGAGAAAGACCACCATCAGCAGGATTAAACAGTAATGGGGGAACTTTAGGGGGAAAAAAAATAAATTAATCTTAAAAGAAACATAAAAGAAGCATGAAAATTCATAACAGGAGTCGGAGACATTGAAATGGAAACAGCAGACATCAAAACTGGGTCTGACACTACCAGAATTTGCCTCACCAGCATCACCTCT
>JAWWLV010000088.1:80541680-80560834 GCA_035041135.1 Platyrinchus mystaceus
GAGACATTGAAATGGAAACAGCAGACATCAAAACTGGGTCTGACACTACCAGAATTTGCCTCACCAGCATCACCTCTTTGCTTTAGCGAGCTAGAACAGTCTCCCTCTCAGACACCATGCCTGCTCTGCAGCTTAAGCAGTGGCAGTGCAGTCTGCAAGCAGCAGTTTGTCTGTGCACATGAACTCACAGAATGCTTTCTCACCAGCTTGTGAATTAATAGGTTGTAGAGAGCAACATAGACACCCATAAAACTGTAGCATCCATGTTTCCTTACAGGACACATAGGGTAACCCATGCTTTTGAAGGAGTCATGGTGCTTGTAAACCACACATCCTTTGGGGATGGGATAGGTGTGATGGTAGCTCTGTGAATATCTGGCATGTTTGTGATTAAAAATTTTGGGTACTTCTTATTAAAAAGCATTTAGAAATTTGTAGGTGCTTGTTAGCACAATTCTGAAGTTAGGGCAATTTTGAAATTGTCTTGTATCATGATTTATATGTTGTTTTAGTGACATTGACTCTAAAAATAGAGATGATTCCTTGTTTTAAGTCCTTAATAAATCTGTAAGCTGCTTCTATCCTGATTCAGGTTTAAACTTAGTCAACTGAGAAATTTTTCCCTATGACGCAGTATTTCATGAATTCTCCCCTTAACTAACTCCACGGACTTTCCATCTGAGTTTACTGACAGTGTAGCTTTCTCTTATATTGTTATGCATATTAAGTTGTCTTTTCATGCTGTGCTACTGGAGACCACAGTGTTTGTACAGACGAGGGCCAAGACACTGCAGCATGCACACTAGGAATATATGGAAGCAACAAGCTCCTCCTTCCTCAGGCCATTTTCTGTGTTTTGAAATGAGGATGAAACACAAGCTGCTGTTCTTCATCAAAGGTCTTGCAAGCCTGTTCAATGGAAAGGTGGTGTTGTAAGCTGATACTCCTTTTTTTTTCTTTTCTCCTTTTTCAATAGCTAGATAAGGAGAAAGCAGCTATCAAGCAATTAGAGATAGATCAAAAAAAGGAAACATCTGGGAAAAAAGCACAAAAGTCTGCATCACATTTAAGAGTTGGAATGTGGAAATACCATAAGTAATATAGATGAAATGATTTATTTACATAAATTTCTGATTACCTAGGGCTATAAGTTACACTGGCTTAGAACTGGATTTCAGGCAATCCTTTTATTTTCAATAATCCCACCTTAGTTAACAACAGCATGACTAACACTGCTAAACACAATCACATACACAGATCTTACTGTAAGTGATAGTAAAGGAAAAGCAATAGGAACCCTGGAGTTTAAAAAAGAAAACATGCAATATAAGGGAGGCCACTTCCACTTTAAGTATCTATCATTTCTAGTATATAATTTTTCTAAAACACAGATGACTGTTTAACAGCAAGATTAGAAACGTCAGAAAGTTATTGATGCAGTAGCTAGTTATTATGCCTCAGCTTAATGTCATTCTATTAATACTGGGTCTATGCAGCATAGCATTCTAAATAATACAAGTACTGGAGTTCCTGTTGAATAACAATCTGGTGTAAATTCCTTTAGGGACTCCAGATGACGTACAATTCTGAGGGCTGGTTTGTAATTGGAGGAGTTCTTGAACTGCTCTTCCTCTGCTTAGAGATTCAGATTTATGTCAGGTGGAATATTTTACACACCAAGAACAAATCTTATCCTCATATTTAACTTGCTTCTTCTAGCTTCCAGGTAAATAACCCAATCTTCCCAGTAAAAAGTGGGGCAAATAATCAATCATCAGAAATTACTGAAAAAAACATAATTAATAGAATTTTTGCATAATATTTTTAAATATGTCCATGCATTATTTAGCTTCAAACTGGCTATAGCTTTATGCCTTTATTTCTATGGTTTATGTCTTACCCCATCATGTTGTCATGTGGTATAAGTCCAAGAGGCAAAACTATAGAATCACTGAGATGTAGAATAATAGAAAAGTCTAGGGTGGAAAGGTCCCCTGGAGATCATCTGATCCAACTCTAGATTAAATTACCCAGGGCCCTGTAAAGCACAGTCCTGTATATTTTAATATTTCCAAGAAGGGAGATTCCATCACTTCTGTGGGCAAGCTATTCCAACATATAATTGTTCTTATGGTAAATGATCTTTTTCTTAGTCTGGGTGGAATTTCCTTTGAAGCAGATTGTGCCTATTGCCTGTTGTCTTTGTGGATCCCTGTGAAGAGAGTACCTTTACCTTCTCTATAACTATCTTTTAGGTACTGGAAGACTGGATTCCCTTAGCCTCCTTTCTTTTTTCTAGGCTAAACAAATACTGGTCCTCCACCCTTTCTCTGGTTGTCATGTTCTCCAAGAATGTGCTCATTTTGGTGGTCTTAAGTGGACCACCTCAAGGTTTTCAATTACTCTCTTGAATTGGGGAAACCAAACTGGACTTTTGCTTTTTACTAAAATACCTATAAAGTCCTTCTTATTCTTGACATTTCTTACCAGTCTGAGGGACACCTAAGCCCTGCTTTGCTCTCCTGGACCACCACATTTTCTGAGACCTAGCTAAATAACAGAAACTGAGCACAGCCATCTGGTGGTCCTGTGTGAGGCCTCTGCCCTATGAGTCTCTTCTAAGGACATGATGAGTCCCTCCCTTCCCCTGCACCTCAACACTTTCCATGTGTTTCCATGTTTTCCTCATGAGTATAGTTGCCACCACATACACACACTGCCCTTACTGAAAAGTTTAGAAAGAAATCACATCTATTTTTTTACTCTAGCTGATGTATTTTTATATATAAGCTCTTTCTAAGAGTGGAGTAATTTTCAAGCACCAGTTTGCTAGAGTGGGAAAAGCAGGGAAGAAAGATGCTGTATTTGTTGTTTGTAAGTTAATGGCAGCAAAATAGAGGTAGGGAAGAAAAGTACATGTATATTCATCTGTACCAGACTAGAAAACAATAAAAAGTAATTTGTCTTTCTGTTCAAAGAGAGATAGCTAGATGGCAAGTAACACATCACATTATAGTGGCCACAAAAATAAGGAGGAGGAACATAACTGTAGTCTTTAAAATAAATTATCATATGCCCAATTAAAGAAATTGCAGACTGGCTTCTACATTTCAAGGACTAAATATGTTTATATGACAAATCATTCTGCTTTCACTTTTTTGATCAAGACATTTGTGCAGATTGCTCTAATTAACATGCCATTAATAGGTGATAAAGTATTTGAGTGTGTGAAGTGCATAATTTTTAACCAGTTCTTTAAAGTAAAAAATACTATCAACAGTAGTAATTACATTTCAGGCTGCATTGCTGGTGGTTCTGGGTTGAATCTTTACAAATGAGCAATCTCAAGGATTGTTGTGAATTATTTAAATTCCCCTTAACATCTGCAACACTGAAAAAGTATTATGACAAAGTCGAAAAAAAGTGCCAGCTCTAGTATGACAAATGAGTTGAAGCAGTTGTGTGTCCATTAATTCTGCACACAGATTAAATGCAGATTTCAATAATATGTAATGCATGTAAATGTGCATGAACAACAGTGTAATAAAGGATAAAAGATGCTTTATGTTCAAGCATGAAGGACTTTGTCTTCTTATTACAGTATGTTTATATTGAAATGATGACTAAAAATTAGTCTGTGTACTGTATTTGGAAGCTATGTAATCTTTTGCCATTCAGATAGCATGTATTGCAGAGTGGTCTAACCTGGCCATTATGGGAACTTTTCAGGAAGAGACAATGATTAGGAAGAACGGTTTATTCCGCGATCCCTCATCCCTGTTTCACATTGCAAAGTCTTCCTACCTCATCAAGAGTTAACATTCTGTCCTGAGATGTTTCATATCAACACAATTGTTAAGTTTGTAGCATTTGCACTATGCTGTTGTCACTGTCTAGAAAGACAATACAAAAAGCATTTCCAAAGTGTTTTAAAAAGTCAAAGCATGAGATACCATAGATGTGTAAATCTGAATGTGCAGGAAAGGCAGCCAAATCCTTTCATGCACTGAAATGAGACTATCCTTTTTGCTACTGTATATGAAATTGTCATCTCTGGATGAATCTAAGCTGGAATTTCAAATATTATCCTTCATTTTAGAGAACAAGGAACAACTAACGTATATCACTTTGCTGTAACAACATGTGGTATTAATCATCCCTGGAAATAGCACCTTTTTTACTTGAGTTGAAATAAACAGGATGCAAATGCAGTTACTTTCTTTTTCTAAAAGGAGACAATGGGTGATACAATAAAAATATCTCATTTTCCTGTAGAGAAATTAAATTAAATGTGGAAAACTCTTTGACATCAGCTGTATTATTTGTTGGTGTGATTGGCTGCAGTACAGTATTAATAAACAATATTACACATGCACAAATGAAGTAAGAAATCACGGTTTTAATATTATAAGTTTTTTCATTTGATTTCTCTCCATATTAAATATAAAATACTAGCTTGATACAATCTATAAATATTCTCAAGCTTTTCTCTAATACCCTTGTAAGAAACTAATAAGATAGCTGTATTTTATGACAGAATTTCATATCTGGAGTAAAGCATTATGTTGTACTCAAGCATGAACTCTTTCCTTTAGGTATCTAACATTAATTAATGAAAGTAGTTTCAAGCTTAGGGGAATATATTATAACTTTTTTTGCATGTCTAGTTTGGTTTTTCAAAGTCAGAAGGTGTTTTTTATTTTGTAGGAAACATTTATGATTCTAAGGATGTGGCATTCTCGTAAATCAAACCCATATTTTTTTGTTTGTTCCTTGCTTAAATGGTTCGAACTGCTGAATAAAACTTTAGTGTGTCTTTTCTTTGCAAGTTCTATGCCAAAACACTGATTTACATACATTACTTCAGCCCCCATCCTCAAGAGGTTTATGCAGAAAGAGAATCCTTCTTCCTCAGACGCTCCCCTGCCTTCAAGTGAAGAAATATGCAAGCCATTTTTTAGCTCTTACTGGTATAAATCCTGTATGGCTGTGTATGGGGTGGTCCAAGAGATTCTCCTTACTGCTGCTATTTAAATTGAAAAGGAAATAAACAACTCGGACATTTCAGCTCAGTTTGTCCTTTTCTTTTTCTCTCCTTCCCAGCCTCTCAGCACTACTAGACTACTGCATGGTTGCCAGAGGCTTCATGCAGTTTCAAACCTGAAAACTTTATTTTTCTTCTTTTTTTTTTTTTTTTTTTTTAGTTCATCCCAAATGTTTTGCCATGTGGCACATTTTCAAACACAAATTCAGTTTCTCTATTTTTTCCTTATGTATCCCAGTCATTATTATGTCATTGGTCAAATTGTCAGTTATTGAATTTAGTGTAATAAAGTCTATTTCCTTTCAATCTGTTGTTATTCAGGACTTTACATTAAATTAATTAAAATCTACTAAATCACTATGCCCACTTTGAAATCTTTCAGAAAAGGAATTTAATTTCAGCATTTTTATTATGTTTTCACAATAATTCTTTCATAGAAGTCCCTGAAGGGTCCATACAAAGCACTTTGATGAAACTTAATCTGAAGATAAAGATGGAATACTAAATTCTGATCTTTTGGTGTAGTAATTGAAAATTCAAATAAGGATTAACAATGAAGTCCTATATTCCTGTTTTTCCATTCAGCAATGGATAAGTGCATTTTAAACCTATAAAACCATAAGATACACTCAGGGTATTTCTATATACGTGTATTATATATGTTATATAAAGCACCTTTTAGTTTCTTAAGTTACAATATAGTTTCTACTTACTGTATAAGTATAAATATTTACTCTATTTGTTCAATGTAGTTAAATTTCATTACAATTTTTTAAATGAAATCAGACTATTTAATGAGTCAGTAGGTAAATACAAGTCCAGTTGCAACAATGGAACTGTAGAGTTAGTTCCTGAATTATTTATTCCCTATGTAGACAAACTAGGTCTAGAAATATGTATTAGAATTTATATAAAAGCTGATTTTTAGATAAAAAGCCTTAAGCGAAAACATTAAAATTGGGATACTTGCCTATATTCCATGCACTTCTGAAAAATATCAAGAAAGAAGGACTATAGTATTAGCTCTCATGCATGTTGGGAGAGGCATGTGAAGTCACTGAAGAAGCTGGACATACAAAAATAAGAGTTGGAGTAGCATATTTGTTTAAGAACTAGATGTTTGCACTTAATAGAATAGCTTGAACACTAGAAAGGGGGGAAAAAGAGTTTCTTGTTCAACTTAGCTAAATATTATTGAGAAATAAGAGCTAAATTTTTTCAATTCATATTGCCCAGCTCTGGGATGTGGAAGGAGAGTGGTGTTCTCAAGAGCTCTGTGAGCCACACAAGAGGAAACTCTACAGGAGATGGAGAATTTGATGTATTCCTCTTTCTGCCTACACAACAGAGAAATTTATTCCTGCTATAATGGTGCAGATGTCAATAGACCTTGCTGAATCTAGGACTATCATGATGCAAAAGCCACATTTATGTAGACATAGCACTGACATTAACACATTTATTATACTGTTTTTGATCAAAAATGCCTTGTGCAGGGTTTTTAAACCCCCTACGTTGTCCTGCACAGTTCAATGGTGCATTTCACGTGATGTAAATATACTAAAACACATACTTCTTCCTGAAAGTCACTATTATTTGTAAGCCTTTGAATAAACTTTCCAAAGCTGGAACATTTGATAAGACTTTTCAGTAGTTTGCTTAAAAATTTGGGAATTCTAATGTCCTGCTTAATTGTACTTCAAAATTTAAAAACACATCTTTGATGACCTGGCAGTCTCTCCTGCAGAGTCAATAACATGTGACTAATAGGTAACAAACTGTGATCTAGATCAAAAAAGTACTAATTCTTTTCCTGCCCTCATATTTTACTCCTTGTTTGTCTCATAATATTTCCTATTTGATCTGAAATATTACCTTGAATCAATTCCTAGGTTGATACACCATTGCAACAAAACTTTAAATTAAGCATGGGATGAAACAAAGCTTTCTTTTCTGCAGTAAGTACATATTAGAAAAAAGAAGTTCAGAACTTGTTTACTAAACTTTTACTATTTATTTTGACTGTTAAACACAAACACAACATACACATTTTTAAAAGAGAGCAGTATATTAATGACAGATTAACAAAGTATTGCAATATGTTATTGCAGCAAGTTTAATGGAGGCAGACCTTTGTCTCCAAGCCAACTGGCATTTTTCCAAAGACATACAGAATTGTGAGATAATAGAATTTACTTAAATGAGACACAGTTGTTGACTGGCATACCTCTGAAAATTGTTGTCTCTGCAGATTAAAAAAAAAAAGTCAATATCTCTCAGACTAAATATAAATGCATAGCCAAAAAGAATTCTTTTTAATTTTTTTTTTTTTGGTGGAGGTATACTGTGGAACTGCAATACCGTCATGATTGATGAGAACCAGCTACAGAACACACATTAGTTAAGCCAAAGAGCATTGGTTGAATGAATCATTCAAAGATATACATACCAGATTCTAATAAACATAGCTTATTCCTAAAAGATTGCTTGAAAACAGGATTCTTTATATTTCTGAAAATGATGGAGCTCTGAAATTCCAATTAGGTCCACCAAATGGTTTTTAAAAGATTTTTTCATGTTAAATCCATTGCGTTTTTAGAATAGCAAATGTGTGTATAGCACCTTTATCTGTGCTATAGCACATGAAAGAAAAACAGCCCCTGAGGACAAATAAAGCTGGCATCAGCTGATTTTCTTCACAGTATAGAATAGAAAATAAGGAAGAGTGGAACACGCTGAATTGCCATGGGAGAAGTTAGCACCGTTTTCACATTTGGCTTGCACTACCCCAAATGTATTTTTATCACAAATCATAGTTCAGTCTCTAAAGCCAGCTCCTTTCCACCTGGATATTAATACATTCAGCAGTCCCAGAAGGGCCTTTAACTAGGCCAAACAGTGTTTGCCCTTCATGAGCTGCTCCAGAGCTTGACTATGAACTCAGAGAACTTCAACCTTTGCAATTTTGTTGTGTGTTTGATCCAACATGCTCTGTGCTACAGTGGAAACATAATGGGAATGAAAGAAAAGGGTTCACAATTTACAACACTGATGTTCAAACCAGCTTTCCCATCTGCTGTGATCATGATCAGTTGGTTACATGGCTGTGAAGTGGGAAAGAAGAGCAGCTTTCAGCTTTTTGCATGTCTGCTGAAGAAGAGAGTTTTAACCACAGACTTCTGAGGAAACCTGTCAACCTACCTGCAGGGCACTCATTTTTGTCCAGGGAGTTTTGGGCTGTGTGGTTATTGTGGTGCTTACCTGCTGCATGGGAAGAACAAAGTCCACTGTGCTTTAGGTTTGTATCTTGTTTTTTCTTTGAATATGAACACTGCAACCAGAACATCTGATCTTAAAATAGAAATTTAATTTTCTACAGTAGGTCCTTAACACAAAAAAAGGATCTAAGAAAGTAAATGTTCACAATTTAATAACTAAGTAGTTTCTAAAACCAAGCACATGGAAGTGTTTGAATTGCAAAGATGTCACAGGCTTCAAGAGCAGTGCTAGATTTTCCACGATATTTCCATGGTGGTATTAAAGTTCTTATAACTACATGACACAGGCCTTCTTTTTCCATATGCTTGTATGAAAGAAGAATGTCTTAGTTTTTGGCCACTATGGGAGAGCAATTGGATCTGTGCATACATATGCGTACAATCTAGGATAGCCTATGGATTGGCACAAGGAAATTAAAAAAAATGGAAACCCAGGTTTTGCATCAATTCTCTATCTATACAAAACCATTATTTCAATCCAAATAAAGTGATTTGGTAGCTTAAACTCTCACAGAAATCTACCCTAGAATATCTATTCACAGTGTTACAGATTTAGGATCGGAAAGGCATTTTATAGTGTACAGGGTATAGTTGCAGTTGTCAAGGTGGTGGTGGTGGTGGTGGGACATTTTTAAAGGATGGCCCCAAATCAAGGTTGTTTTTCTAGTAACTACTGAGTGTTTTCCTTGTCTTGATTTTGACCCATGAGCTTTCTCAATCATATGCCACCTCTTTTCTCTCCCATCCCACTGGTTGTGTAGGGATAGCAAGGTGACCAAGCATCTGGATGGGTGCCATCTGCCAACAACAGCCTCGGTCAACAACCCAGAGACAGCAACTTTAAATCTCTTAGGCATTTGTCATAGATGTGAAATATGTGTAATTGTTAATTATTTTTTCCATATCACATACAGTGCATAGTGTCTTTTCAACTACTAATTTTAAAGTGCCAAACACCCATCAAAAATTTTCCCTATCTAATAATCACCTTTCTTTTTTCCTTTTATCTTTCTGGGGTACAACAAAAATGCAATTAAAAAAGTCCATTCTTCACTGTTTTGCATTGAGGTTTCTGACTGTTCTACTTGAGATTGAAGCCTCTTCCTTTAACTTTTGTGCTTTAAATGATCCAAGGTGGATCAGTCCATGACAGCCTTTTTACATGATAGGCAGTTCCATTTTTTAGCAGACATTTCCAATTTATTTTTCTCTGAACAGTTTAGCTCAACTCATTTTCTACCAGATTATCAGTATAGCAGCATAAGTCAGTAATGATTCTGAATTAAAATATGGCTACCTGAAGCCTAATTTGAGCAGAATTCAATTGTGAGAGAAGAATTTTAGTGGAATCACACATATTTTTGCATCTCAGTGCTACTAAAGTGAGTTAATGTGGTTGTCATTGATACAACATTAAGATATTTGGGGTAGAACAGTACAAAGCACATATGCACCCAAAATTCTTCTTAAACTTTTGCATGTGATATTTGCAAACCAGTCTTGCTTATAGTTAATTGCTCTTCTAAAAATTATACAGCAGGTATACTGGTACAGTGGTTTTTACAATATAAACATGAAAATTACACTCCTCTGGTTGTTGAAAAGTCGATCTTTTGTTCTGCCAAAGCATCTAAAGTTCCCTAAACCAATTTTGAATTATTATATTTATGTTTAGATGAGCTTTGTATATGTAATAGAATAGAATAGCATTATATTTGTATTTTAATCTGTGCTGTACTAAAAGCCAAAATTTGGAAGCACAGAGAATGTAACCAATGAGATTTTAAGGGCAAGAGTAATTTTCACATTTTATTTGGATTTTTCTTCATTCTGTTGAGGACGATTTTTTTAAATGAAACTACTGGGCTTTTTGTTCAGAAAAAGAAAATAGATGCTGTGACTGATCTTAATAAAGAAGCTTAATAAATATCAGAGACTGTGACTTTTAAGTGTACTTTTCAAGCTTATATTCTTCACATTCTAAAAATTATATGCATTTTAATTTCAACACATGCAGACATGATTCCAAAATCTCATCTGGAACATAAAATTTAGTGTGTCTACTCAAATCCAAATGCTGAAAATGACTATGGATATCCACCATAATCTTAGATCAAACCTGAACTTATTCACAAGGAATTATACTGTTTTACTAGCCTTCCTACACCAGTTATTATAGTTCATGTTATAGTTCTCACTTTTCAATTGAGTTTTTCTGCATTTTCATATTAATTTAAGCTTTCAAAGAATAGTGTGTTAATTTTACTTTATAAAATCCTTGAAAATATGTGTAGTATAGCTCACATCCCTTGCATGTATCTTTGCATAGAAAGTTACACATAGGGAACCATTTTTTCTGCATCTGAGAGAAGAGATTATAATTAATTGTCACTTTGAAAATTAATCAGAAAAGTGATCTAAACCATGTTTTCACATTGGAAAATAAAAAAATGAGAAATATTACTATTACTGGTAGAAGATCTATTACTTAAAAATCCCTTTTAGCTTGATTTCTTCAGCATAAAGTCTTTTGAAGTACAAACTAAACACCATAAAAAGTGTTCTGACCCCAAGTTTCTCTGTTCCAAACATTTCTCCTTGATACTGCTTCTCTCACAATGCAACATCAATATTTTACCGTAGCCAAAAAAAGATTCTAAAATGCTAAGTGGGGGCCTTTTACCTGCCCCTTGCCTTGCCTTGCCACCCCTTCCCTTCCTTTGCCGTCCCTTCCCTTTTTTTCTTTTTTTTTTTTTTTTTTTTCCCATTAGAAATCTCACATCTGTATCACACTCAACTATTTTAAAGAACAAACCCTAATAAGGGAGCACTGTCCAGTTCACAGTCACCCAAGAGACATTCATCACCCTGGTCAATCTGACAGGCTGACGCAAATGTTCAATACTCTCTGCTCCCCAAGAAATTAAGAGAAATTCAGAGAGCTTGATAGAGTGGGGAGAGAAAGCCTGCAAAACCTCAATGTGCTCCATAAAACTCTATTGCAAAGAAGAGAAGAAAACAGCCTCACATCAACAGACTGGGTGACCAGAATTAATGTGTAACAAAGCCACTCTGGAATGCCTTTGTTGTGCTTTCAAGTTGCAATTAACACAGTGTTAATTTGGTGCCTTTTTGGATTTTTTAAAATGATGTGTGCTTTTGCACAGACTTCTGGATGCTTGGGTTTACTGCACTGCTGTACTTTGAAATCACTTTCTGAGCCAGATTTTTATCATGTGTCCGATTCACTTATTTGTGATGGTTCCTAAAAACATGGTGGTGGATTATTACAAGCCAGACCACCACTTGAAAACATCCTGGGCAAAACCAAACAGACTTTTTTGAGATTGCCAGCTCCATTTGGAACACTTCAAGTAATTGCTGAGAGCTGGGAAGCTGAGAAGGATCAGAAGGGATATTGCTGAACAGCTTTGAGCAGCAAAGGCATCCCAGATGGCTGCTCCCTCTGGGTACTGAGTGCAGCTCAGTACAAGAAATTATGCAACTGTAGAGGAGGGGTTCTGCCCAGCCTGCTGCCATTCTGGGATAGAGGGAAGACCCTGCTGCAGCCCAAGGCCACCACCTGGTATCAGTGCAATACCTGTGTACCTGCTACCAGCAGCCCTCTCTCCTGACAGCCTCCTGGCTGACCAGTTTGGAAACATCTCACCAATGTGATAGGTCTTAATTCGGAGCCATGACTGAATAATGTCTTATCCCAGCAGGAACTATGGGACCTTGGTGTGGGAGCAAAGTCTTCTCAGAGAAAGGTGGACCCTTCTGGCTCCTGTGTCCCTCCAAACCTGACAAAAATACTCCCATAAGTCTGCCTCTCATACTGAGAACTTGCAAACTTTTGCTCAAACATACATTTCTACATGGTATAATGTCCTTTCCTGTTCTATGGCAACTGTTCTTGTGGTTTTTCTTCTGTTACTGTGACAAGCCCATGACCAGAATCATCACCATGGCACAGCAATTCTATTGGATGTTACATCAGATATTAATTTGTTTCCTAAAGGCTGTGCCATGATTTAGACATTACTTATTAAAAAGCAATGGTCTGCATTTTTTTGTCTCCCCTCTGTAGGCACTGAACCAAATTTTTTTCAGACCATTCAGCTGAAATCCTTCCTCTTAAAATTAGGTCATTGCCCTGTTAAATCCTTTCTAACCATATATCCAGAGAGCTGATTAAAATCCAATATATTTGACATTATAATTAAGCCTCACATCTAGTTTACAGTTTTATAATTACAGCTCTGCATCCTGAGAAAGATCAGAGGTCTCTCCTGTTCAGCTGAGGGATCAGAACAGTTCTGCTGAGAGCATCTGAGGGGAGGCAGAACTGGTCTTTACACATATGTTGGAGATAGATAAATGCTGCTGAAAGAGGCCCTTGCTGATGAGCAGATCTGCCCAGACATGCAGATGTGTCCTGCAGGAGACATGTGACATTTGGAATATGAGAGGGAGACTGATTTTTCAACACAACTTAGCAAGTGGATGTCAGTGACCAAGAACAATACAGGATGATCGTTTTTTTTATCAGTATGGTATGATCCAGCTCTCTACAAACATGGAGCAAACCACCAAGTCTACTGTCTTATTTTTTCTAATTTTTGCATGCTTCATTTTCCCAGACAGTTTTTGCTTTCTCATGTTTCTGAAAAGCAGGGGAGGGCATGGGAAAGGGGGAAAGCTGTCCAGAAAACCTCAATCTTTTGTCTCACTCTAAACTTACTTAAAATATTCCCGGAGGAGGTGGAAGTTTGTGCTTTTCATCTTCTGTCTTCAATGACTCTGAAGTTATTTAGAAAGTAAGGGGACAAGGCTGAGATAGAGTCACTTCAATTACACATCCCAGTAGAAGAGCACCCATCTTCCAGGAGGAGGCACAAAAATCCCTCACATTTGGCCTGTTAGACGGCCACTTTCATTCTGAATGGGTTTCTCCTCTTCATTCAGAAGTTTTGTTTGTTCAGTAAATGCCTCTTGATCGTCTAACATGCCCAGATGCTTTCAACTTCACCCAGCACTATACTCCAGAACTGTTGCTGTTATGCCACGATCTGAAGCATACGGTCCCACTTCTGCTGAGAGCAATGAAATCTTGGGTGCACAAGAACAATCTAAGTGTTACTTCCAGTGGGATTTCTTTAAAAGTATAGCAACATCTGCCCTTATATACTTTAAAGATCATTTACCTACTTACTTGTTGACCAGCTACATGAAAGGCAGTATTATACTGTGCACCACTATTACACTGTTTGGAATAAGTGTGAACAAGGGCACACGGGAAGGAAAATAAAAAAAAAAAAGCTTGATATTTATTATTGTGTCCAAACGGAAACAAAGCCTCCATGTGTTCATTTCAGTTCCTCTGCACTTTGGTATTTCCTTTCAAAGCATACCAGACAGACTCAATTTCTAAATTACCTTTTGCCCAGTCCTGTATCAGCCCAGTGGTCAAAAATTTCTCACTGACATATCTCTAAAAAAGAAAAAAGTTTTATCAGATTATTAAATTTAGAAAATTTCTCGTCATGGTAGAAAGATTATTTTCACAGCTGTTATGTGGCAAACTGGTCCATAACTTGGTTCTATTTTAGGTGTCCCAAGAGTCAGTGGTTGTTTGTGTTTATTGTCTGTTCTATTCAGTTGTCATTACTCCTGTTACATAGCACCATTTTGCTAGAAAGATCTTTACCTCTGTACTGCACAGCACGATGAAGAGCATGCACTGATCAAATATTTTTCCTGTTCAAACAGATGGTGTGCTACTCTTCATTACCCTGGGAAGCTTCCCAGTTTGTCCTAGTCTAATTTCGCTCTTTGCTTTTTTCACTGTAAAAAAAAAAAAAAAAAGCTAAATAGTACTACAGTTAGCTCTCCAAATGAACCCATTCATCAGCTTTTGAAATTATATTGCTTTTAGAGTGTGGTTCTTCCATACATAACATCTTTATTTGATTTCTGCTGTTCTATATACAGCTTTAAAAAATATTAAAATATTTCCTTATATTTTTGTGATCAATTGATTTAGTGACTCCAGACCCCTTTTTTAGTAAATGTGGTGAATTTTATAAGGGTATTTTGATATGCACCAGAAAATCTCAAATAAAGCATTTGCTCCTGCTTTAACATGATATTGCTTGCTCTGTTTACCAGAATACTTCATGTGCTTAGATGTTGCACTGAGGAGATTGGGAAGTATCCTCTTATCAGTGCTTTCTCCAGCTGAAATCTCATTTCCTCTTTCCTACATGCTCCCATACGGTGATCTTCTTTTGTAAATGTATTTCTAAGTATTCGCAATTCTAGAATTATCTCCCCTTTTTATCAGGCAAATATATATTTCCAGATGATATCAAGTGCTTCCTTTTCTGGTAATCTGTCATACCAGTGGGAATTAATTGCACAGACAAATATATATACTTTTTAAATTGGGCTTTATTTTCTGCAAATGACAGTCACATTCAGATTTTATTTTACAAAACAGACTAACCAGTACATAAAATACACCTAGTATTACCTCTGTGATCTGCAAAATATTCTGTGGTAAGACAAATACGTGGGGCTTTTTTCTTTCTGCATGTCTTTCTCTTGCCTGTTTTGATAGGTAATATGCATCTCTTGTTCCATAAGAATCAATCCCATCAATTTCTGACAGATTGTTTTTCCTTGCTTCAGTCATATAACTCATCTTTGATTCTTGGGGGTGCCCTCTGTAGGGACAGGAGTGGTGGACTTGGTGGTCCAGATGGGTGCCTTCCCACTCAGCTTATTCTATGGTTCTATGATCCCTTTACTTATCCAAATTCCGTCTCCCTCTGTCGGCTATGAATGAATTCATGTGGTCTGTTACCGTCCAACTATGGACACAGAGGCAAAGTTAATGTAATGTCAGATAACAGGACAATTTGGCAAGCTTTTTGTCCAGAGTTGATTTCATTCAAAGTCACAGTTTCCTGTTGGGAGCCCCTGAGCTGTTCAGTGTTGTCCCTCTCAAATATAGATCTGTGCACTGACATGGCAATTATAGTTAACACAAGGAAGTTTAATCCCCTTGTTATAATTTCATTTACGTAGACCAGGCTGAGTTTCTCTTTTTTTCGACTTTCTCTGTGTCTTAGTGCATGTGAAGAAGCTTTGCCCTGCAATCAAGCTTGAAAGAAAGGACAAAAAGAATATTTAGCTAAGTCAATAACAATTCTCTCTGAGGTCTATTCCCTCATGCAATAACTTCAACTGTAGCCTTGTCTGAGACTCTGACTGAGACAATTCTACTTACCCATTGCATTGTGCAACCAGGAAAACATTTACAGTTGATTGGTTTGTGTTTGTGTAGGCTCTAGGCTTTTTTTTTTATACCAATACTAATACTACTGGGAAAACACTTAAACAATTCTGGGTAGACAACCGCCTAAATCCCTAATGTGATGAGGCACTAAAATTTTATATATAAAAGGATAGACATATGTGTGTGTGTGTGTGTATGCTTTTAAACAAATAATTAGACTCACATAACTTGTAGTTCTAATAGAGTCTTCTGCTTTACTGGCTTATGTATCTTACCTTTTCAATTGTTTGACAACAACAGATACTCATATTCATGTAAGAGTAGAAACTAACCATACTTACTAAAATTCTGTCATTGATTGGCAAGACAATACTAGCTACTTCAGTCTAATTCCCACCTATATCAACGTGACAGCATCCTGAGGAAAGTGACTTAACACAATCAGTTCAAAACCCAGAATTATTTGGAAGAAAAAAACCTTGTATTTATGAGTCAGTGACATTCCCTGCACATTGATTGCCAAACTAGAATCACTAAAAATTGGTTGTAATGGAAGCACAATAACAACAAGCGCAGTGCCTGAGTTTAACTGTTATAATATACCCTAAATACTAAAATGCTGCATTTTCAGAGAGAAGATACAGCAAAAGATGGCAAGAGAGTGAATAAATTCTCAGTCTTAAACCTTTGTGCACTCCTACTATTATTTTAAAGATATTTATAGTTGAATTTTCATGGGAAAATGAATTGTTGTTATATATAACTTGTGATAGAGAATTAAAAGAAGGAAGTATGCAAAGTTAAAACAAAACAAAAAGTTAAAAAAAAGAAGGTGGTGCTGGTACTATTTTAAACATCATGTATATAATTTCTTTGCTATTTATTCACTTTCAGAAGTCAAAATGTTCAAATAATTAGTTTCTCCGCTTGCTGATAAACATTTTTTTAAAATGTTTAGTCAGGAAGGCTGACACAAAGGAGGACTAAAACCATTTTATCTAGCTAATGAGAATGGCAAATTAAGCATGACAGTTCGTGTGTAAAATAAATCCAGTCACTAGGGTCAAGTGTTCCCTGTGTGCACAGGATTTTCAAAGGGGTTGTAACTGGGTAATTTCTATTGTGATAGATGAACGTTTAAATGCAAACTTTCTTCTCTTGCTGATATTTCCTTATATTCATGAATCAAAAATCTTGTGAAATAAACAACTGTACAAAGTTAGTGTCACCCTGAGCAAAATGAAGCTAGAAAGTGGAAAGCAGGAGAATGAGTAACTATATGTGAGCAACATCTAGTGGCTAACATCTCGTTATGAAGCCTGGAGGCACTGGACATTATTTTAAGCCTATTTTTGACATTAAATGCTTCTGTGAGGAAATGAAGCATATGAGGAGAAAAGGCGGCACTACCTGCTGTTGTAGCTTCTGAACTAAAAGCTCCCAGGAACTCCTCCTGACTCTTTCTTCACCTTGTGGCCTCAGGTAATAAATTGTGCTTTTTAAAGATAAGCCAATACCTGCACGTCACTGTGCTTTGTGTTGACTGAACAGGGGATGTAACGCAAAGCCCTTTTATTGGTGTGCACTATGGCACTGCAACTTCATTCCTTCAGTGGGCTGGAACTTGTCCATAACAGCCCTTTTCAGCTGTGCAGTAAAAAGAGGAAGGGGGAACACCGCATTCCAGTTTTCTGGGAGTCATTTTCATTCTGCCTGAGCAGTTGCTGAACTCACATATTAGCCACAGGTTGTACAAATGAGGAAAATGATCCTATTATAATCCTGTCTCTCATGCCTTCTCTTCATCGAGGACACAAAACTTGTGATATTTAAAAGATATGAACATAAATATTTTAAAGACAGCTCTTCAGCTCTTTTAAAGGAATTTCTGACTACTTAGTACTCCTACAGAAACAGGCAACCCAAGCGATTGAATAACCCATAATCTTTTCACCTCATCCCTTTGAAGGAACAGAGCAGCTGTAGAGAATGAGATCTCATTGTTCTTCTACCCAGGTGGGAATAAAGTCAATACACAATCATGAATATTTTTTGCACCTTGCAATAGAAAAGCAATAGATTGGATATCCACACGTGTCCATGGACAACCTTTAAAGCAATGTTAATATAGTGAAAAAGCATATTATGCTCTCTCCAACTATTTTATGCTCTCTCCTTTTGAAAATTTTGCAGAGGTACTAAACAGCTGTTTCTCCATATGTTATCTCTGATAAATATGAAGTAGGAACACAGATATATCAGCTAATAAAAAATCTTGAAAAAAATTACATACATCACTGCATGATTGTACCATGTTCTGAAGAGTTATAGTTTTTTCAACAAGAATGTTAGTTTTTTCTACACTTCATCATGATCTCATTTGCATTTCTTCAAGCCATTTTCTGTTGCTGCCTCTACTGAACCAAATCCCACTCCCTCAGATCTCTTTTAATTTTTTCTAGCTATATGCTAAAAGTGGATAACAACATACCTTTCTTTTAGCAGGATTTATCTAAAATTATCATAAAAATCATGTAACGTCACTGCTTAAAATATTTTATGTTTGAATTGTATCTCCTACTGTTTGAAACAGAATAACACTGTAGCTGGAACAGTTTGACTACATTTTCTAATATTCTTACCTTCTTATTTTTTCAGTGGATTACAGTTGACAGCCTTGTCACTGGAGTTTTGCCCTCTTCTGTAGATAGGGAAGATCCTTTTTTCCTTCTCTTTTCAAAATCCTCAAAGTCTTCTTAGAAGTTGAGAAGCAGGTCTGAAGACCGTGATTTGGAGAGTCACTGCACAGTCCTCACTGTTAATCCTAGGAAAATGATATGTTGCTCTCTGCAGTTACACAGGAGACGTGGGTAAAGACAACAGGCTACTTGATTTCCTTTGATCTATTCCATATTATGGAGGCCTTCTAAAGTAAAGGAATTATAAGAGACACTGTCAAAGGACACAACTTATGCACTAAGATCATCAATCCTGTTCCTGTGCAGTGAGTCTAGAGCCACAGGTTGATTTTTTTGGGGTTTGATTTACAGAAACAGACTTGTTAGTCTGAATGTCCAGGTAGCAATTCAGTGTTTTTTCAGAGTACTTTTCATAGTTCAATGGGTCAGCTGAACATCACTACCTACTCTGTTCCCTTTGAAAATGCTGCAAGCACAAAAGAAACAAAAAAATTGAGAGAGCAGAATAAGTTTGGAGGCCCCTTGTGAAAGTCATAACTGTCTAGCACAAAGCTGGAAAGATACCTACAGATCTCTCTCAACTCTTGTTAGCTATAGAGGTACTATATTTTGTGGAAATGCACACATTCAATTAAAACTGTTCCTTGTAATTTAAAATGCAAAGGCCTCTCCCCATGCTGTTAAACCCATCACAGCTTGGCTAAAACACGCTTTGGAGAATACATCCTTTAATTTTACAATACATTGAACACAACACCTTTTATTCTACCTTATCCTGCTTTTGGGAAATCAGCTCTGCTTGTCTTAAACTAATGAAAGTAATTGAAAAG
>JAWWLV010000088.1:80579568-80599102 GCA_035041135.1 Platyrinchus mystaceus
CTAAAAAATCCATTGCGCAGGCTTGAAAGGTAAAAAGACCTTTCCCAGATCTTCGTTCGCGAAGACTGGCCACACATTTCTGATTCTGCAGGATACACCTGGGATAAGAACATATTGTTGCCAACACCTAATTTGTATTGACTGCACTTTTTAGAAAGGTTATGAAATTTTGTGATACTAAAACATTTAGTTAAGCACCAGCACTCAGCCTCCCAGCACTGTCTTACAGATAATATGAATTACTTTCTTCTGACACATCACTGATTTTATTCCATTTTCTTGGATATCATTAGCACATTTAAGTATTAAAGCTAATAATGAAATCCTAAGATTTTGGGTTTCATTATGCCACTGGAAGTACTGATCAATCAGTAACTAGGCAGAAAAGAAACCAATTCACTTTAATATCATCGAAAATGGTCTGCCTATACAAGATGTATGAGCTATTTAACAGCTTAAATACCTCCTCTACTGAATTAGTGTATTTCATCTGTTTTGTATAAAAGATGCAGTGCAGTAGTGTCTGAGAAACCATGTATGCTATTTTGTGATATTTTAATACCTTTGGGATACTCATCTAACAGAAATTCCAATTCTGATCTAATTAGTTATGGGAATAAGCTAAATATGGGAATGATTTTCCATTTTTAATACACTGAGCTCAGTGAAACAGTGACAGAAAGGGTAATGGGGAGAAACTGCCCATATTACTGTTTTCAGAGAATTATTTAAATATGACCCTTTTCAGCTAGACCATGCAAGTCTTGCTGATAGCATTATATTACTATGGCTTTATTTAATGCAGAATCAAGAAACAATAAATATTTACATTTTTAAAAATTTCTTTATTACCAATAAAAATGCTTGCTTTGAATGAACACCACACTGAGACTATTCATCATCTAACAGCTACACAGTACATGGCTTGTTGCAGGCCAGGTTGATCTTGTACTGACATTGATTCTATTACTTGTTGGAAAAACCCTTCAGGAGTCTTGCTCTTGCACACAGTGCTGGAAGATCTCTCTTCTACTATGTCCTCACTGTGAGCAGGTCCTTCCAGGGCTGCCCAGACAATTTATGGTCTCTGGGATTTGAACAGAATGGCAAAGGCTATTGTTTTTAAAGCAGGGGTAGAATAAATCAGTCCCCAAGTTAGGACAGTTTAAGTTAGCTTTCTAATTCTTTTACATAACAGAATTTTCTCAATAATATATACCGGGATTTAATGCAAGATTTTGAAAATGCTGGATAAGCATGTCTTTGCAGTATTGATGTTGATTTACAATAGCACCTGGAATACTGGTAATGATTCAAAAGACTGAAATAAAACATTGTGATCATATTTTGAAAGAGAGAGACAGGCCAGAGAAATGGTCTGACAGGAACATAATAAGTTCAAGACAGGAAAGTCTTGCATCTGGAGAGGGATAACCTGATGCACTAATTTATACTGGGAACATCAGCTGGAAAGGAACTCTGCAGAAAACAACCTGGTGTTCATGGTGGACATCTAGTTGAACGTGTCTTACCAGGAAATTGGCCGCGTCCCTATCCCTGGAGATATTTAAAAGATGTGTAGATGTGGCACCAAGAGACATGGTTTAGTGGTGGACTTGACAGTGCAGTGATGGTTGGACTCAATCTTAGAGGTCTTTTCAAACCTAAATAAATCTATGAGCCTGCGATGTGCACCTGCCACAAAGAATCCTGATGATATTCTGGGCTGCCTTAGGCAAAGTATTGCCAGAAGTTCAAAGGAGGTGACCTTTCCCCTTTATTTAGCAGTGATGAGACCATGTCTGGTGTACTGGGTCCAGTTCTAGGCTCCCAGTACATGGAGCTACAACAGAAAGTCCAGCAAAAGGCCGCAGAGTTGATTAAGCAACTAGAGTATTGCTTGCATTCTCAGGATAGACTGAGACAGTTGTGACTGCTCAGTCTTGACAAAAGGCAGCTCAGAGGAGATTTTAATATCATGTATAAATACCTGATTAGAAGGAATAGAGAAGATGGACCCAGGTTCTTTTTAGTGGTGCCCAGTGGCAGGATCAGAGAAAATGGGCACACACAGAAACACAGTGGGTTCCCTCTGAACATCAGGAAATGCATTATTACTGTGGGGGTGACCAAGTACTGGCACAGGTTGCAGGTGGAGTGTCTGTTCGTAAAAATACACAGTCCTGGTCAACTGGCTCTAGGTGGCCCTACTTGAGCAGAGGGATTGGACCAGATGACCTTTAGAGGATCAGAGGTCCCTGCCAACCTCAACAGTTCTGAGGTTGGTAAGATTTCTGTAGTTCTGGCAGCTCAACATTCATCTTAGCTGATTTTTAGCACAAAGTTGTTTATAACTTTTAGCAGTGATTAGAAAAGAAGTTACTGATACAGTTTATAGATTACAAAAACTGAGGGAGTGATAAATAGAGAATGAATCAACAAGACAAAACATTCTGATTTTCAATATAGCCAAATACAAAGTCAAACCTATTTAAAAGAAGAAGGTTGGCCATGCAAATCTGGCAGAAAACATTGGCTCTGAGAAAGTATTGTAGGCAATGGTAAACTATCATAAATTTCATTGTGACCTAGAAAAAAATCTGTGTGACACTGGTATATAAAGATACTCATTGAGACTGAAAAGGATAAAGACAGACTAACTGAATTAGACTGAGCCCTACCAATTAATGTTCCTACAAGGTGTCAAAAGCAACAACAGTAAATTAAAAATCTAGAGCCAAATAGAAACAAATTAGAACTAGTCAAATGAGTGAAAAACTTAGTGATAGAATTTGTCACATTACATTATTTGGATTGTTAAGAAGGGGTTATGTTTCTGGAAGCAGCGCAGATTGACATCAATAACAGCCAACGCTGACTAAGCAGACAGAAACCCATCAACAGTTTCACAGTTACCAAGCCAACTACCTGAACTCTAGGCTACTACTCTAGGCAGAGTGAGAAATAAAGACAAAGATCTAAAAAACAATATATAGTGTATTGTCTTCACCCTGAAGGGAGACTTGGCTCCTGCTGTCACTCTGTTCTTCGCAGGTCCTTCTGTTTTCCCTCCTTATTTCTCTCATTTTTTTTTGCACTCCATTATGAAAATCCTACCTCAAATAGTAAAAATCTTCATTCCTTACACTACTGTTTTGTGCAGTTATACAGATAAGGAGAATATCTTGAAAAGCACCTTTGTACAAATCTTGTCAGGTCTCGGAAGACCTTTGTTTCAGAAATAAAGTTGTAGGTGAAGGTGTAGAGGTGAAGGTTGTAGGTGGACCAATTTGCATATTTAATGTAGGATTCATGGTTTTATCCTTTTATGTGCATGTTTATTTAATGTCAATTACAACAGGATCAGTTTTGCAATGACCATGAAAACAATACCAGCTTATTTTTAAGTGATTTTCATTATTCAGGAAGACTAATTACAGCCACCCGTAATACCATTAAAAAGGTTGCAAACCCCTTCATTTCCCTGAAAAGTGATAATAAGAAGTATTAAAAAGAAATTCTTACCTAATATATTGCATTTTAATATAATAAAGTTTTCTTTATCTGCATCTTCACTGAAAAGGATTCTAAAAAAAAGTTACTAGTTGTTATGCAGCTAATTGAGTTCTGTGCATTTGAAATGCACAGAAATTAACTATTTAATATAAACCTTATATAACTAGTTAATATTGTACATGAGTAGGATAATCTGATATTGTTGTAATTCTAGGACAATTTCTTAAATCAGAAGTACTACAGCAGCTCCAAGTGCAATGATTATCCCAAAGGAATAAAGCAATACACTGATTTGTACACATGGAAATCTCGAGTGACAGCAGTTGGAGCCCCTTACCTCTGAAACTGGCACTGCAGCCAGTGCTAAGCACAGTCATGGTTTCACAGCAAAAGATGAATTTTAATACATTGTAACTGGATAAGCAAGGAAAAAACAAAATTATGAAATCCCTGGGAAATATTTAGAGCAATATATATTCCAATTTTGTATAATGAGAAGAAGAGTAGTTTTCTTAATCACAGTCCTTACATACATGCAAAGGGAAAGAGTCTTTTAATTAGTAAGAGCATTGCAGGAGCCCAAGACTAAAAACTGACAGTGGAAAAGTGCAGACCAGAATAAACTTGCTCTTTGTAGCAGTTAAAAAATCAAACCACTAAACCACTTTTTATTCAAAAGTCGTGTTACATCCTTTTTTCTGGAGTAGTGTCTAAATTGTGATAGAAATACAAATATACTAGTATCTTAGACATGAAATCAGACTTCATTGTCACAGCAGTCCATACTAGTTTTCCAAACTATGACCTGAGCAGTGGCCAATGTGGAACATATATGAGACAAGATTCAGAGTCCAAAGCCATTACACTCTTTTGGTTCAATTTCTTCTTCCAGCCCCTTGAGGGAAATAAGCAAATGACTCTAGAGTTTCAGCTTCGTAATATAACACTCCTTTTAGGTTGTTGAATGTATTTAGACTATATTTTTCTCTTATCTGCTGTTTCTATGTAATCTTTAACACCTGATTCCACAGAACTTAGGCTTGATGTAAGGGAGCCAGGGTTGCTAAATCAGCAGCTGCCAGTCTACTCTAGTCAGATGATTATTCTTTAGACAAAACTTAATTTGCCTTCCTGTAAAAGTCTTGCATCCTCTATAGGACTACAAAGTGTTGATCTGGACATGTATTTCTAACTATCTTTTTGTCTTTCAGAACAAAATGCCTTATCCAAATGCATCAGCAGTTTTCAACCTGCATGTGTGAGCTGAATATATGTTAGGTACTCATAAAGTGTCTATGAATAGATTTGGTAGATCAGTGGGAATCTCCGTCCCTAGCACCTAGTATCAAAAGTAACTATACTTTCTACACAAGCATCTACTGAAAATGCTAAGATATATTTAGGGTACATCCCTACTTTTAACGATTCAGTCATCCTTCTTGTGAAACGACTCAGTGTTTATGCAGCTAATAACTGATGATGTTCAGTTAATTGGTGCACTGGAAAATAAACCTCTAGAAAAAACCTAGATCTTATGCAGCTAGAGTCCAGGAATTCATAACAAATATAGAAGAAGACAGAAAACAAAGCAGGACTACCCTTTCTCAAGACAATTTTCTATTTTATTTTCCTAGTCTTTGCATCAAGATACACCAATACTCAGACGTATGATACTACCCAAGGCTAAGAGAAATTTTGAGTTATATTCCCAAGTTCTATTTAGCACAAGCTAACTAGATTTGTGAAGGAGGTTTATGATGCTGCTATTCATGATCACATTATTCATGTTCTGCCTGCTGAAAGTCAATAGTGATGATCCTGTTCCTTATTTAGGACTGGGGAGGTGCTACTGCTGAAACATGATTAGGTGTTTTCTTTTTTTACAATTTATTCCACTTACTTCGTAAGGTCAGTTTGGGTAGCTGCAGAAGGCTTGAGTATCAGGCCCAACTTTGTGGAAAATATGTAAATATATAAACTAGCTATTTTTGTCACAGCTGGAGAATATGTTTAACATTGAACTTGCTGCCAGCACTTCATGAATAACAGTGAATTTGTCTAAACATATAATTTTGTATTATTATTAATACAATTTGCTTCCTGCAGAGTGTTCACATACTCAGTGTGAGTAGCCATAGGCTATTTGCATAATGATTAAATAAAATATCTTGAAGAATTAAACAAATAGATAACTTATAAGTGCTAGATGAATATTTTAGGTTTTAATAGGAAATGTCCTTCCCCTTATCTCATTTGAACAGAAAAATCCCCTTTTATATATTTTGATTCTCTCAGAATTTGTAGTGTATTGCAGAGAATATGTATATTCAGCTGGTTAGGCACAACCAGAAAGAAAATTCTTAAAAATCTACTGAATTTTTAAACTGTAGTTGAATCCAAATGAAACTGAACTTAAAGCCTGGCACAGGCTGCACAAGAAAATTAGCAACGGCGAGAAGAAGTGTTCAGCTTTTTGGTAGTAGGTAATACAGCTCGATATTAATCTTTTCCTACCTATGCAACCTTGTTGATTTTCCTACAGAAAATTCAGATGCAAACCATATTTAGGTAGAGGATCTTTTAACACACTGTTGACAATTCCATTTAATGATGCTTCTCTTCACAGCTTTTATTTAAAGTGCAAATAGAAGGTGTATTTTCCACTAATTTTTGTCCTGTCTCCTGAGAATATTTACTGAGCAACAAAGGAAAACAGCAATGTTCCCTGAAGCTGTGGTCTCAAAGGACATGAACTCTCTAAACTGTTGTGCTTAGGATGTCATTGCAGCTTCTGCAAACATTGCAATGAATCCTTCTCCTGCATCTGCAGATTTATGCCTTAATCCATTGCTGACTTAGTAATAATAATAAGACACAGTGATATGGCTGCAAATATAAAGCCAGCATAACTCCCAGCTTGCTTTTCAGCTGACTTAGGGCAATTTTTTAAGCAATGAATTCTCAGAGTGAAGATGGACTTCAGCAGTGACCTGGATACTGGAGCTGAGTGCACGCTAAATAAGTGTTCCAATACTAATAACGTAGTAGCAGTCACTGCTTGCCTCAAGGATGGAGAGACTTTACAGAGACATCTTGATAGACAGGAGTATTGGGCAACCACCAACCATATGAAATTTAAAAAGATTCAGTATTTTCAATGGTGTAATCCTGCATGTACATATGGACTGGGAGACACAGCTGAAGAGCAGCCCTGCAGTTAGGGATCTGCAGTTTTAGTTCATTGTTAGCTTAATATGAATCAACAGTTTGTGCTGGCAGACAAAAGGGCCAACCACATACTGGAGTGCATTAAGCACAGTATAGCTGACTGTTCAAGAGATGTGATTGTCCACTATACTCAGGACTGGAGCAGCCTCACCTTCAGTAATGTGTGCGGTTTTAGGCCCCCAATATAAGAAGGACATGTATTAGAATGTGCCAAAAGGAGGGCAACAAAGATGATGAAAGGAGTAGAGGGCATGAATTATGAGGGGTGGATAAGGATACTAGGTTTATTCAGCTTAGAGGAGAGGAGACTAAGGAGTGTCCTCGCTCCTGTCTACAGCTTCCTCACAAAGGAGAGCAGAGAGGTAGGTGCTGATCTCTTCTCTCTGGTGTCCAGTGATAGGACAGGGGGGAATGGCTTAAAGTTGCATCAGAGAAAGTTCAGATGAGCTATTAGAAAATATTTTTCACTTGGAAAGTGGTCGGGCACTGGAACAAATTCACCAGGGAAGTAGTCACAGCCCCAAGCCTTCTAACATTCAAGAAGCACTTGAACAATGCTCTTAGACATATGGTTTAACTCATAGGTTACCCTGTGTGGAGACAGGGTTTATATTCCTGTTTGTACAACAAAACTGGCTATCTTTTAAAACAAGACAAGTGATTCTACTTTAGCCTTGATTCATCTATTTAGTGCTAATTAAGCACAAGCAAATTCTTATCCTATGCACAGATCATTTACATGTCTGAAAAACAGATTACCATGTTTTTCATATTCTGATTTTGTCCTTGAGAAGCTTTAACTACTTTTCTCATTCTTTGCAAAATCTTAGCTAAGCTAGTTATGAGACTTTTGCAGCAGCGGGATCTCTTGGTTACAGTTATGACAAGTCACAAACTGGATTCTCTGAAATTTTTTGAGATCTCTGCTGCATGATCATAGGCAGAATTCAGTGTTACTCAGCACAGTATACAGCAATATTAAGAATATCACAGAATCACAGATTATGCTGAGTTGGAAGGGACCCACAAGGGTTATCATGTCCCACTCCTGATGCTGCATAGGAGGACCCCCAAGATTCACACCATGTGCCTGAGAGTATCATCCAAACACTTCTTGAACTCAGTCAGGCTTAGTGCTGTGACCACTTCCCTGGGGACCCTGTTCCAGCACCCAAGCACCCTCTGGGTGACAAACCTCTTTCTAATATCCAGCCTAAACCTCCCCTGATCATTTCAGGCCATTCCCTCTGGTCCTGTCCACTGGTCATCACAGAGATGAAATCAGTGCTTGTCCTTCCTCTTCCCTTCACGAGGAAGTTGTAGACTACAGTGTCTCCCCTCAGTCTCCTCTTCTCCAGGCTGAACAGATCAAGTGCCCTCAGCCGCTCCTCATACGGCTTCTCCTCAAGGCCTTTCACTGCTTTCATTGTCCTCCTTTGGACACTCTCTAAGAGCTTAATGCCCAAAACTGCACACAATAGTCAATGTGAGGCTGTACCAGTGCAGAGTAGAGCAGGACAGTACCCTCTCTCAAGTGGCCTGATGCCCCCAAGGATGCAGTTGGCCATCCTGGCTGTGAGGGCACTGCTGACTCAGATTCAGCTTGCCATAGACCAGGATGCCCAGGTCCCTTCCTGCAGTGCTGCTTTCCAACATCATACTTGTGCTGTGCTAAAACAGTCATTTAAGACTAAACAAGCCATGCAATTTAGTACTGTTTTTCTTTTACTTGCAGTGCACAACACCTTGTAATGACACACAGTATGAATAATTTTCTACTTCCTTTTCTGCACTGACTCTTATGCAGAAGGCTGAGACAGTGCTTTCACTCTCACAGTGATCAGTAATTGCTCCACAATTAGCTTATGTTGGCAGTGCACTGAGGAAAATCTTTCCTAGCCTCCTTGTAAGTAAAGGAAAAGAATTTCTTAGGACTTTCTGTGTCCTGTATCCAATATAAGTCTAATTACTTTTTAAGCCATATAATTACTGTGCTATTCATATAAGCATAGTCAGTGTCTTTTAACCGTACACAAAACAACACAAGTCGTGTTTAATGTAAAGTCCAGTGCCCATAACACAGTCTGGTCCTAAACAATCTACTCATGGCCACATTGAAAATTTACAATAGTTTGCAGAACAGAACCAAGCAAGACTGCCAGGGTGCTAAACCTGGCACACTTCATACCTCTCAGTTCAGTACAGTTTTTTTACCATTAAAATTACCAACATAGTAAGTACAAATTTTACAGATTTTATGATTCTTAATATCAAGAAATGACTCTTCTTCCTTTATCTAGAGTCTTCTGATGAATCATCATACTTCAGAAAATCTGGTCTATGCCCTAAAAAAAAGTTTTACTGCTGAAAGCAAAATTAGTAGCCCTGTTCCTGTCTTAGGAGTGAGAATATGGACTTTTCTTACCTTTAATGGATTGGGAATATTCAATGATGCAGCTAGTTGTTTTAGCAATAAGGATTAAATTACATGTCTTTGAAAAAATTATTTATGAACGTAGACAAGAAATATTAGGTAGCTAAATTAAACATTCAACTGCTTTCATTTCCAGGGTCTTCATTTAATAATAATGAAAAACCAGAACAGTGTGACTTTCAACTAACATTCACTGTGATTCCTTTTAGTCTCACTTTGAGTGAAAGTATAGTGGTGCACTAACTTGAGGTAATAACTGGTCATATGTTGTAACACAGATTTTGTCTGTAGAAGTGCTTTGATATCAAAAAAATCCAGTATGGACTTCACTGATTACCTTACTGAGAACAAGGCTATACTTACATTTCCAGTTTTATACCTTTGTTTACATCACTGACTTCTTTGTTTGTTTGTATTGCCTTTTACAGTTGTTTTAAAATTCTTTCAAGAGCGTATTCACTTCAGCTTTACAAGGAACATTTGCCAGAGTATTTACTCTTCATTGAACTATAGTACTGTGATTACAAACCTGTTTTCATACAATTTCATGTCACTTGAAAAGATTAATGTGAGTCAGTAATATGTCTCTGCTGCCTACAGTCATGCAGATCAGCAAGTTCTCCTTCACTTGTGACCTCTTTCTTCAAATGCATCAATTTCCTAGACTTAATACTAAAAGTCTAGTCATAAAATGTTCTGAAAGAATTTTCCTCTGGAGCTATTCTGAGATTTTTCCAATTAAGTTAAAAAATGACTGATGCTATAAAGGTCACACATTCCATCTCCTCTTCTGTAACACCACAATGTCAGAGACAGGTTTGCAATAGTCACATACCATAGGATCTTCTTTTTCTTAGCATTTTTTTAAGTTTCTTTTAATTGTTATGTAACAAGATTCTAATGTATGAAGGGACAATAAAAGAAAAAAAAAAAGAAAAAGAAAAAAAAGCAAAAGAGTAAATAAGCACTACAAAAAAGATTTTCTCTTGGAAGACACGTACATTATTGATATTAACTTAGCTTCCTAAGAAATTACAGTCTATAACTGCAGGTGCACATTTGTCCCCAGTACTTTTTGAACTGATTCCAGATATTAAAATGGAAGTCTTCCTACAGATGTTATGGAGATAAGCAGAGAGCTCTCATCCCAAGAAAGCCTGTCTCAGACATATCAAACATCAGAGAATCCAACTACTGGAAACCTTCACAGTGAGCAAGCTTTCAATAATGTTGTTATACATATAATCAACTCTTTGATTTAAATGTTTCATTTTGACTAAAAGGCTGTGAAAAATAAATAAAAAAATCAGCAGAATATTCTTTAGAAAACAGACATTGTTCCTTCCTGAAAAGTCAAGGGTGAAGAGGTATGTGTTTTGCAATTAAAATCTTTGTTATAAAATGTAATGGTGTTTGCATGTTTCAGTACGGTATGCTCTTTAGATTTACAGCTAATTTATGTTAAGAGCTTTACATAAATTAAGCTTCATAAGATAGTCAAAGCATTTCATAACAAAGAAAGTACTTCTTGGATTTATTTTTAGTTTAAAGAAGGGCCTTTAAAAACTATAGAGTATTTCTGTAGTTGTTCTTTAACAAACGTAATCTATGCCGTGTTTCACCTCTGTTTTCCTTTTCTTACAGTAAGATATTTTTACTGTAGCCATATTTTATATCCATATCCCATCATTCTCACCTAGACTGGCTACTCTTTGTCAGGAAACAACACATAATATCATTGGATAATAACTCTATTTCTAGTGACCTACATTAGTTCTTTTCACAGATGCAGAAGTTGAAGTCTCTTTTTTCTTTTGGTTACCAGTGGCTCCAATTAACATATTTTGAACAGGGTTTAGAACTGCTTCAGAGAGGAGATAAGAAGAAAGTGTGGTGAAAGTATTTCTGTAGGGAACTTACAAAATGTGTCATTGGATAATTACTGGGACCTGGTCACCAGATCAAGCTTTCTTAGTAATGAAAGCAAAATGTGTCTTCCTTGACATGTGTCAGAGGTCTGTTATCAAAGGAATCTCACTGGAAAATGGGATACATTTTGTAAGGGTGTTATAAACTTCTTTCAAAATCTGGCTGTTGGAAAACCAAGGAAGTTAACATGGAATGGTGTCCATGCATAGCACTGCCTTATACCATGAGTGTGACCCTGGGAGTAGTTAAGGATTCAATAAGATTTAAAGACATTATAGTCAATATTTGATGGGCTGACACAATACGCAGAACAATAACAAAACACCTAGAAACAGCATCCTTTTTCTTTCATTTTAAAATAAAGACTGCAAAGATGAAGTGTTAGAGAAGGTATTAATAGGAAGGTATGCTATCAAAAACAGCAGAAGGAAGGATTCTGTCGTTCACCGGAGAGGTTCATGTTGTTACTCCACTCTCATACCACTAAATGCAATGTGTCACACATTGTGCTAAAAAAAATCAAACAAACGAATTTTTAAGAAATGGAAAAGTGTCGCAGTTGAGACGGACACGACATGGTATAAATAGAAAAATTTATTAGGGAGAAAGCAAACTCAAGCTGCACTTTCGCAGCTCCTTTTATATGATTCTTAACAACACGTTCTCTATACAGATAGGTTCATTCAAAGTACAATTTACAAGTCTCACGGCTGATTGGTGAGCTTTCTCAGTTCCACTTTCCCATAACATCCTCGCACATCTGCTCCTTATTTTTTGTAATATTTATATTTTTCTATGTTGCCTGTTCACAACAAGTCCTGTTCCCATGAGACTGTGATCTTCTTTCTCACGGGACAGCTTTCTTCTGCTTTGGGTGTCTCAATATGTTGTCAGGTTTAAGGCCTCCATTTTCTGTCACTTTATCGTTCCATCTCAGGGTCTCGGTCCAGCCAAGATTCCCCACAGAAAAGTGGAAAACCTTCTATTGAAAGGAAAAACAAAACAAAGCACAGTAACTGCTCAGGGAATTATTAAAACATATTCTTCCGTTGATGGCTCAAATTCACCTCTGCATGCTACATGGTTGAAAGATTCCAAGTTTCAGACAAGCATAAAAGGCCCATACAAGGTCATGAAAGAATGAAGAAAATCTAGAGAGAACAAGAAGGAATTCATAAAGAGGGTCTACTTCTCTGAAGACACAAAAAGAAGAAAGACCGAAATGCCTTGTATAGGGCACTTGCAAAAAGAAAGATGTCTCTGTGTTAGGGTTTTTTTCACTGTGCTGATGATGAAGAAATGAAAACTTAATTGAAATAATTTCTTACAGGTAAAAAAAGACATAATTCTGAAAAAACATCTTAACTGTTTGTGCCTGCAATGAAGCATACCCCAAAACTAGAAAAGCTTCTTCAATGATCAGTTCCAAGCCCCTGTTGGTTGTGGGGAGCAGAATGCCAATCAGTCCAGGTTGCCCGGATCTTAACCTGGGTCCACAAAAAAAGTTGCATGCAGTGTCAGAAAACCTATCTCAAGTCTTAACCTGGAAAAAAATTACTCCCGTTTTCAGATTTAATTGTCAAAATGTTCTTGTTGCTGTGTTACATGTCCACCAAAGCACCTGTCATGCCCAGAACAACTGCATTACTTTTAAGAGCAATAGCACATTCTGCATTCAGTGAGGGGAAGACTGAGATTGAGAATTACATTGCATTGCCACTTCCTAAGGAAGTGCACCATGAGAGAAACAGATGCTTTTCCTCAAACTTTTAAAATTAATTTAGTGAGAACATTTCTGAAATCCCCACATACTGCTCAGCAGTGGTACAGGTAACTACTCCTCTGATGAAACCCTGATTTCAGCTTATCACACCTTTAATCATCGGATCATTTAATGCAGATCATTTAATTTCTTGTGAAATTATTTTGATGTTTTTTCCTCAACATGTGTTGACAGAAGGTGTTATCTATCAGCCCATCAATAGGATATGACACAGTAATTTCTGTAACTGAACAGATCGCGACATGCTGGAAAGCAGTTTTTCAACTTAACACTCTGATTGAATTTAATATTAATAACATTAGCATTCTGGCTATGCAAGGAAATATAAGACACGGGTTATTAAACTTCATGCTGGAGGGAGGAAGCTAATTGTCTGTAGAGGTCAGGAAAGAAGTTCCCTTTACTACAGTCTGTCATCTCACAGTAGGTTGTTGTATTACCCAGGAGTTCACTTTCATGTAGTGTATCAGCTTCAACCTCTCTCTCAAGGAAGAATACTAGCTGAGTCTTCTGTGTTCTGCTCTTTTACAGGCGTTCTTATATTTTTGTATATGAAAATTTGTTTCTTATCAGTTAATTTTAATATTAGACAACCTCATGTTTGATACTCTATATATTATGACTTTTCTCATTTACATGGAAAACAAGTCTCCTATAATCTCTTTATTTTGGTGCAGAATGGTGCTTAATTTAACGTCCTACAATCCCTAAATCATGTGCGGAGAAACTTAAAAGTTCCCTTAGTAAAGCAGAAATATTAAATATTACACAAAGTATGTGTCAGTACTTTGTTAGTGTATATTGTGCCATTTATACTGTTTAATTTCTAAAGGCAAAAAGCATTCTTTTATAAATATTAGTTACATATTCAAACATGCAAAGCTGATCATTCTATATTAAAAAACATAATAAGTATAACAGTTAATTTACTTTCCTTTTACACCTACAGACTACTGCTAACAAAATTCTATATTCTGATATGGAAATGAACTGACATTAAGGGCTGTGTTTATAAAGAAACATACAAAATATTTACCTACCTCACAACAGTATTTAAAATCCAAATATTCTCAAAACCACTTGGTATTCCTTTGTGAAATAATTTATGTTCAGTTTAATGTAATGACAATACTCTTGGCTGTTATTTGTAAGCTGTTTTAATACCTAATGTTTGTGGGTCCAACAGAGATACAAGGCACCAGTTGTGTCCATGTGTCCTAAGACTCAACTCTGCTAGGTGCAGTTGAATATGGAGGACTTTGTGACCCTGTCTCATCCAGTAGACCTAAACGTCGTGGAGTCTAATATGTAGTGGACTAGTCCTGTCTCAGGTCCCATAGATGGGAGGATTCTGATGTTGTGTCTTCCCAAGTCCAGCCAGGAGGAAGGCTGAGCATGTGCTCCCAGTAGAGGCATACATATACATGTAATGCACACACAGCCAGCCACAGAAGCCAGCACAGCTGGAAAGCAGTGACTTTACATGGAACTACACACATTCAAAGTAATTGTTAAAGTTATGCCTGAGCCATTCATGAGTAAAATTAAAATTCTTTATGTACATTCTTTATGTTAGAGCAAGTTCAGAGGAGGGACATGATTTATTTGAAAACTTCAAAATAGGAGACAATGTTATGCAACAGAAACTGTTTCTCAGCTAAAGGTAGCTTATGCTTTCATTTACCACTTTTTTAACTGGAATCAGACAATCACAGAAGGATTTGATCTGGAAAGTAACTCTGGAGGTCTCTGGTTCAATGTCCTACTCCAAGAACGTCTGGTTTCATATCTGTTTGCTCAGGAGCTTGCCCAATAGAGTTTGAGGATCTCCAAGGATGGAGATTGCACAGTGTCTCTGTGCAATGTCTCTCAGTGCTAAATAATGTTCAGGTGATGATTTTTTCTTTTATCTTCATTTGAACATGTGACCAAATTGTCAACTTTTTATTTATATTTCATAATCATATTCAAAGGCTAACTGGCACTAAAGAGACATGAAAGAAAAAGACATTTACTGTCCCACTGAGCTATAGAAGTACAAAAGAAACCAAAGACAACTATTTAAGAAACTAAATTATTGATAAAGGTATTTGTGTTGGGAAGGAGCAGTGACCTTCTTAATTAAAGAGAGACAGAATATTACTGCCTTTTTTGACATGACTTGCTATTTCATGCCTCTGACAATGCTTGCCTTCAAATGAAGATAGTAAAGCTGTTGACATGAAATTAAATGAACACACAATATCCAGATTCTTTCTCCATCACACCTTCAATTTGCCCTGTAACAGCGTAGATGATTTCACATGGTGTTGATTTTCATCATAAGTCACCTTCTGCATCAGGCCTTCGCTTTTTCTCTTCCAGAGATACACCTAGTTTCCCAGGTAATGCTTAAAATGTCATAAATTTGTCATACTTAACTCTCCCCAGTCCGTTAGCATATAGCAAACTTATCAATATTTTTGATTACCTGTGGACAGCTTGTTTCCTGCTTTGGTTCTCCCTCTAGCATTGTGCTAAACCCCCCAAACATGGAAGAGAATATTAAGCAATCAGTGATAATCACCTTATCAAGGAAATATCACCTCAGGAAATTGAATCTAGCAGCAGCCACAATTTTGATTCACTATTGTAAGCATGTGCTTGGAACCTCAAGGTTTATTGCCAAATCACATAAAGTATCATGCAGAACATAATCATGGGCCAATTCTGTTCATTTATCACTGCATCCCAAGGGTGTGAATGCTGGCAGAACATCCTAATTTTATCTAGCACTGATGCAGTTCATTGAGTTTCTAACATGATGTTCTCACGAGGAATGTTTACATCTGCTTAATTAGAAATTGCCTGAAGCCACCTTCCTCAGTAACATTTTACATGTTCTTTTCTTCCAGAACTCTTATTGATTTTAAATTTGAAGCAGTGACAGATCTCCTTGACAACATTGAAAACACCTCTAGAAAATATTCAGCAGCTTGAGGGACCTTGAGGAGAGCCCTCAACTCCTGCAGAACTATTAGAGAAAAGTTCTGGTCCTTAGTCCAGCTTTGCCTTTTGAAGTGAAATAAGTGCTTCTTTCATATTCTCTCCAACAACTTTATTTCCCTAAAAATCCTTTTCCCCTACCTACAACCTAACAGGATCTAAAAGACTCACCACTCTAACTGTGACCTACGTATCAGGAAGGAAAAGAAATGGAGCTACATCTTCTCACATTGCTGCATGCTGATAAAAACCCTACCATTCAGTGTGGCCTGCCTTATTGTGTTTTTCCATAGATTGCAGCCTCAGCTGCAAGTCCACGGTCCATGTCCTTCTTGCCCTTTCCTCTTTTCATCCTTGTGTAAAAACCATCTCCTCACTAAATTCCCAGTTCTACCAACCAAACACCCAGCTCCTCAGGAGAATGATGAATTTCCACAACAGTCTGACTATTTTTCAGTAACACTGATGTTAAACAATGGAAAAAGGGAAAAAATCCACTCTACAATGTCCTCCACGATGATGCATTGTTTGATTATGTCCCAAAGGGGAAGACATTGTTTTCTATCATCTACCCCTTTCTGTTGATCAGAACCATCTTCCATGGTTCCTCCAAGTCCATGATGGTACCCCACCTGGGCTACAGGATCCATTACAAGCTGTTTGTGCTGAGCACTTGATGATGGAACGTTGGCTTCTGTATTTTTATGGAAAAAACACTAGGCCCTACGCAAAGTCTAGGTTCGTGACTTGTTTTTTTTCTTTTTGTTACAATTATGATCTTCTCAAGTGTCACAGGGGATGCAGCAGTATTCCATGCAAGCCTGCCCCCATCCACCTTTATCCTGACAAATTAAAAACACCGAGTGTATTGTTATCAGAGGCATTGCAAACAACTAGTTTCAATCCTCTTTTTGTACAAAACAGGATACTCAAAAATAATGTTTCTTGCATCCATGAGGCAAGAAATGGGTACTCAGGTTTTCAAAACCCTACTGAGATGTTCTCTCGGTTTTCTCTCAAGGTCACCTTTCAGATAGTTTGCAAGAGTTTGCTATGTGACTGCTATACCCACCACACCAAACCAGGCCCTTACTCTGTTCATTATTAAGAATAGCACAGGCCCTATCTAGTCCCTAACTAGTGACTTCCTACTTTCTTGCCTGGTAATAAATTTAAGGTCAACTTAACAGTTAATAATATAATTTATGCTAGCTAGGTTCAAGGTGAAGTTATCAGAAATACAAAATCTTGGTGGAGCAAAATCAGGATCAATGTGGAGGAAGTAATTAGAAATGGGTTGCTTATTTGGGAGGAAGCTAAAGCTGAGAAAGGGTGGTACGAGAGCAGGGAAAAAGATAGTAAAAAAAAATGGAAAAGAGATAAAAAAAACCCAAACAATGTTATAGGTGGTCACTGCGGTGTCTGTCAGGAAAACACCTGGATAATCAAATGAAACATCCTAGAATTACTGTATCTTTGCCCATGCTAGACCTGATGGCATCAGCATCTTCCCAACCACTTCTTAATGGTGCGTTATAACCTTTATTTTTTTTAATAGTTCCTTAGGGAAACTTGGGTGATTGTTTCAGACCAAATCAACCTCTGCTTTGAAACCCTCTAGGAATTGAGCAAAGAAAACATGAAAAAAAAAACATGAAGCTGAAGAATCACTGCTATGTTTTCATGTTATTGCCCTGGAGTACCATTAAGCTCTGACATTTCCCCATCTGTTTACTAAAGAGACACAGAAAATATAATTTTCCCAACTTGCTTAACACAATAATTGAATAGCCAAACTTTACAATGTTCACTTTGAGCAAACATTCACACAGAATAAATGCCCAACATATGATATATCATCCTACTTAAAAATTACTACCAATATGCAGTACTTGCACGTCCTTTTTACTTTTTATCCCATAGATTTGTTTTCGTTTTTTGGTTAATGCAACTGTATTACCCTATAATTTGTCAGATATTCATATATTCACCTTCCCACAGCTCAGCTGTGTCTCTCTCAGACAATGCGGAGACTTTGCTTACATGGACAGCTTTCCGTTGGGGAGTTTGCTGCTTAGTGCAGTTGGCTATGAACAGTCAGATGTGCAGGCTCAAAAGACACATGACCTGATTTATTCAACATCAAGGTTCCATTGTTACTGGTCATGTAGAGGGATCTGAAAACACTACCTACCAGTGAAGTTCCACAGCACCTTCAGTGCTTAAATATAAGAAACTTCCAAAAGAATTTAGAATATATGTAGCCAAAGTTAGGAAATGCAGGAATGTTGTTTATTTAACATGGTGTTATTTTTTCTTCCACATATGATTCACAATAAAATCTCTAATTACATGATCAAGAAACCTTTTTTTCCATAAGACCTCTCTTAGTACACAAAGTAGTATTGCTGTATTATTTCTATTTTTATTATCAAGAAGTAAGAAAGTATCTAACAGTAAAATCTTTGCTTGTTTTGTTGGGGAAGTTAAAGTTTTGGTAGCAAATGAGAGAGATACTGCAGGAGCATAAAAGATGGTTAAAGAAAATTAATATTGCCTAAAATATTACTTTTTTCTCTATGTGCTTTTTTCTTAATGTGATCACTTCTGCAACATGAATAAGAACCTCTGGGCCAGCCAGATTTTATACCCAGGATTTTAGTTAATAGTTGAGCATTAAAAAAGGGCTAGGCTCCACAAGAATATGAAAAATTCTCTTCAACTGTCAAAAATTCTTTCCAAGAGCTCCTTTAACAATCTGTCAAATACTTAATTCTCTAAGGTGTCCATAGTTCAATCAACTAGTTTCAAATCAGACATCTAGGGAAGCATTTTAACATTCCTCTGAGCGATAAATGGAACGATGTCCTCCTGCTGAACCCTATTTTAATTGTGAGACATCATGATGCTTTGGTTCCTTGTTTTTAGGATCCAATGGAAACTTGGTTCCAGTTAAAATTTTCTCTAATTACTTCAGTAACATATGAGAGAACTCATTCATAAGTGTTTGAAGGGAAAGCAGCAAAACTCTGCTTTTTGGTTGAGACGCTAAATAAAATTCATTGAAAACCTGTGCTTATCCCCACCACTGATGAATCCTTTTAATACGAGACCTTTCCTCCAGTCCAGCAAAATTCAGAGGGTGGAGCAAAATCTGAGCAAATCCACTCATCCACAGAGAAAAATCTTTTGCCTCTCACCTCAGTCCTTCATGTGACTTCTCTGTCTCTCTCAAAGTCTTCCAGCTTGCAGATTCCACTGTTTGCACCGTTCCCTTGCCTACTCCACCCTGGAGCTTCTTTCACTTGCATTGGTCCAGTGACACTCAGGAGACGTACAGACTCCACTCTCTTCCCAGAGGTCTGTGGCAACCAAGGTGTAATATACAAGGTAAAGGAAATAAGCAGCCTGCAAGCAAGCAGATCAGAGTTCTACCAAATTTTATGATTTTAACCACCATAAGTTAAAAATATAAACTACATCTAAAAAGCATTTCAGTCAAAGGGCCATTCAAACCCTTCTGTTTATTTTCTAGGGGAGTTGTTGCCTTGACCATTAGGGCCCAAAGCATGCTTGCAGAGGCCAAGAACAAGAATGGAATCTTTGCAGATAACAGGCAAAGCCCCAGTTTTTAGTCACACAGCACCAGCAGGGAGGCA
>JAWWLV010000088.1:80628167-80664783 GCA_035041135.1 Platyrinchus mystaceus
ACAAACCTACGTCCTGAGGACCTCACTGCCATTGTCCAAGCTCGCTTGGCCCCGGCAGATGAACCTTAGGATTAAAGAGTGGGCTCAGTTCAGCGCATGCTGTGTCTCACCTAAAAAATCCACTGTGCAGACTTGAAACGTAAAAGACCTTTCCCAAATCTTCGTTCACGAAGACTGGCCATATTAATACCCATGCCAAGGCCCTGGTTCTCCTTACTGAGTCTATAGGTCTCCTTCACACTCCTAGGCAACCTTGATGTTCACTACTAAAGCAAATGCATGCACACACACAAACACACTTATCTCACTGTCATCCATCCCAACAATCACACTCACACATATAATACTGTCACGGGCTCTCTCAGCCTGCCTAATACCTATGCTTGGACCTGGAGCTTGCTTAGGGCCCACTGGCTCTGACCTGAAGACATGTATGGGATTAGATTGACTGGGGATAAATAATCACACTTTGTTCTTTCCAGTTCCTGGCATTTAGATACCTTACATATATAGGTACATTGGTGTCCCTCCAGTTGCTGAGCACAGAGCTGAAAGTCCTGTGATCTCAGGTTTTTTCTGCAGTTGCCGACACCCAGAACTCTCTTGCATGTGAGTGTCTCCAGATACTCACATGTGTTCCCTACAGGACTCAGACATAGGATAGAAAGTGGGTTTACACAGGAAAAATTGTTAAGAAAAACTATTAAAGAGGAGGATAGGATAGACTGAGGTGCTCGGGCACAGGACTCAGGAAAGTTAACTGACCAGCAGACTGTATAAACTGCCTATTTTTCTAAATTTTCTCTATTTTCTCAAGTTTATTCCTCCCAGACACAGTCTGAACATAATTTCTCAGCCTTTGGCTCTTCCTTTAGGCTTTCCATAATAAGTTTTGCAAAGTCCACAGGGCTCCTCAAGCATCCCATAATACCCAGCCTTATTTCCACCTTCGTATCAATTACAAGGTTCAGGATGACCCTCTTCAAGACTGTGTCTGTGTAGTTTTTCAGTGAACTATCACTCACTGTCTGAGCAGTTCTGGTTTTTGTTACTGTCTCAGTTATCACATACCTGTCAGATTTGTATATCTGTGTGTTCAATTTATTACCTTTTTTGTTATTTGTTATTTAATAGTGCTGAGCCAGGTAACTTAATGAAGCAGATGGTCTAACATTCCCCACGCCCTTACAATGATCAATCAGTCTGAAAGGTCTGCAAATGAAGTCCAGGATGCATCCTGAGAGATAATAGGATTTTTTCTTTACGTGCCCTTTGATTTCTAGAATGCAAGTGGTATATTTTTGCTATGTAAGGTGTTGTATTATGTGCATTGTGAGGACTGGGTGGACCCACTGTATGGCCTTTCCCCAGTGCTCTGTCGACGAGTGAACAGGTTCCTGTAGGCACATAACTGCAAATGCAGTACATTTATGTTTATCTGTGTTCTCTGCTGCATGTTGAACTGTGGCAACTGTCTAATTTTAGGCTGGACATGCAAAAGCTGGAAGGCCAAATGCCACAGCAACTGGTCTGTAAGGAAAGGCTATAACATTCTCACACAGGTTGTGCCAAATGTAGCCATAACTTTGTATGGTTCAAGAGATCTTGGTGTCCGACCTCTCCTCAGCATTTGCCACCTTGTAGGCAGTGGGACATATGCACATGCCAGATTTCAGAGCACAGTCGTGGTCCACAGCTAGAAATTTCCACTTATGCTATGCATAAGGTCTCGTCAGTGATCTGCCATGGTATGCAGGATGACCAAGTGGTTCTGCTTGCAGTTAATACTGCTACAGTAATATTGTGGGCAACGTTGCCATGGCTGAAGTGGGCAAAAGCTCTTACCATCCCAGGAAGGTAAGCTGTATGGATGACTTGTGGAAAGATGGTCGTGGCAAAGGCTTAACAGTCCTCTGTCATTTTCAGGCCAGATCCTTATACTGAGCATGGATTCTCACAAGGACAGTGGCTGGTGTGGGATGCTGGAGCTGACAGGTCCTCATAAAGGAGCTCAGTATGATCCTCACAGCACTTCCAGCCTATCCCATCTGCAGAGCTCCCAAGTCTCTCCCCATTGTGGGTAAATTGTTGGCCACAGCAACTCGGGCAGACCACCAGACTGATGTTACTGACCGTGATTGGCACACTGCATTTTTAGCAGTCATCCTCATGGCTAGCCTGCATCTCCTGGATGTCTTGATCATATGGCATGCTAGCAAGCAGCAAACAACTTGTCAGACGCTATTGCAGACAGTGAGAGTTCTTCCAATGGTCTGTAAAAGTGCCAAATCAGCCTGGCAAAACGCAGCAGTGGCCGAAGTATTAGTTACTAGCAGCCTGCAAAGCAACAGTTGATGCAAAAGGCAGCCTGGCTTTACTGTAGGCAGCAGATACAGACTGCCAGACTGCACCTTTTTGTGCAGGCTACTGAAGCAGTCACACACTACACAGGGAGATAATAAGCAGCGTTGTATGTTGTGCTAGAAAAGCACCTCCATGAGAAGGCACAAAGCTCTTTGTGATGTGGTACAAAGAAAGATATCCCTTCAAGTGCAATGCAATATGGATATAGCACTTCTCTCTAGAGTGCTTGCAGCAATATAGACATGAACAAATCCACATACTCAGTCCAGAGGGGAAGAGAAAACTCTCTGAGCTGAATACTGTCAGCAGCATTGGCACAGAAATACTGGACTTAAGATGGTAAAGAACAAAGAAATATCCCTATTTTTTCATATTTTTTTTTCTAGAACCAAGCAGATACACTTTTTTTCTTGATCTGATTGAGACACTGTAAAGAAATAAAAATTCCCCATGGAGGTGGAAAATAAAGAAAACTAGGTGAAATAATACCCTCATTATTTTTGCTGCTGAATTGCAATTCCACAGTACTGTTATAGCAGGATGATTTAGCTCAATGTAATACTGCCAGTTGTCTTATTTTCCTGTTAACAATGGTTGTTTCTCTCCATGGCTGAAGAAAATCTTCAAGGTTCTGCAAGAGTGATGTATGGAAACCTCTGCTAGTCAGCACTGACTGCTAGTGGAGAAAGGAACTATTCTTCTTCATCCGCACTTCATTATGCAGGATATAAACCAACATTTCAGCGTGAAAGGGAGCAGATAAAAAACACAAGAGAAAGGGAAAGACAGGGAATGACTGACATGGTAATTTCAAATTCTCTGCAATTTTTTTCAGTGCTAAAACATGAATGTGGAGAGGTTGCAATAATGTCTGGGGTTAGACAAATCAATCTTCAGACATTTTCAAAATAAGTGTAGAGTATTGAGGTGCTTGCATTTCCAGTAGCCTTGGATTAGCACTTGGGCTGTGCTGTTATCAATATGTCCATGACCTGAAAGTTAAGGCTCTGAAACAGAGTGGTCAATAACCCCTAGTTTCTTTGGTTTTTTGAGATAAAACAGAAGGCTTCCACTGCAACAACCTCTGCCGTGGAAGCAGACCTGGATTTACTTGGAGTTGGAGCAGGAGGAATTTACAGGGCTTTAGTCCCCTCCATCTACTGGAGGTTGTGTGTTCACTTCCTCTCCCACAATTCTTTCCTCTCCTCTTACAGGTTTAGACTTTATTGTCTGCCCTTAATTTATGAAGTCAGACTCCATGGAAATTAATCTTTTTGCCATTGCTTTCAATCATTTCCACATGCACTTCTGTGTTTCTCTGACACACCCATTGTCAGGAACATGCTTCCGAGCCACTGAAGGAGGAACTTTTGTGTGCTCTTTGATGCAATAAGCAAGGCAAAAACATCTGTATGCATATACAGGTGTATGTTCGTATGAAAAGAAAGAGAAAGTCCTTTCCCTTTGCCCATGGTCTTTACAGGAAGCTGATTTGTGCCACAAAGATCTTTAAGCATCTTTGAGTTCTCCAAAGTCAAAAATTGAAAGATGGCTTCAGTCTAAACCAGAATTCAACAGTTTGAACATACCTCTACTTTGCATAAATGTCTTAGCTAAACTTAAAAACAAAATATCAATTGTCATACTATCATGACAATGGCTGTTCTTCCATACTTTTTTTTTCTCAGTGATATTGGCTGAAAAAGAAAGGAGAAATCATAAAATTATGTCTTTGAACACCATATCTAGAGAAGACTTCTTCAAATGTAGCATTTGGAAAAAGCACTTTGATTTGTGATACTCTTTCAAACTTTTATATTCACAAATTGAGTGAAAAATTATATTCTTCACTTTGCAGGGTTCTATTCTTTTAATCTCTGACCTATCAATATGAATAATGTTAATTTAACAAAAAACCAAAATAATTCCCCTTTAGATACTTGAAATATAATGCATTTTCTGTAGCTTTCAGAATGTCACTCACAGATCTTCCTGTGCTAGTTAACAAAAGACTAAAACAATTTCAAAAATGAGTTAATTGGTGAAATGGCACAGCCCTTCTAAGTGAAACCATTTCACAACATTGATGTAACCTACTGAAAAAGAGACAGATGTGCCTTACAGTGCAGATCTTGAAATTAGACATGACATTCGTTCCTAAGGCTGCTTATCTTAGCTTTATGGACTCATGACTCAAATCCACGATCAGTAAAGACTTTGAGCAGACATTTTATACATGCAAGTTGTCCTGTTGTCTTCATCACTTCCCATCTGTAAAAATGTGAAGCAATGCTGCTATATCCCAAGGCAGTATAAAGATGTCACTTAAAGCTTATAAAGATGAATTCATTAGGCATTTGAATATCATAGCAATAAGTGCACATAAAAAAAAAAAAAAGACTTAATTATTACTGTCAGAGAAGGATTTGGATGCGATTCAGTAAACAAAAAATGTAGCCACATGCTGAATGAGTATAAAAAGACATATAAGACAGCTGGTTCCTCCCTCGAGCAGATCTATTCTGTGTTGCAAGGCCCTAATCCAAAGTCAGTGATTGTCACAAAAAGGTTTCAGCTAACACCAGTCAGCTGTGGACTAACTTTTGGCAAGGAATGCATCTGCTCTAAATTTAGCACCAAAACGTGTCTATATACTTACAACATATGCTCACACAAACAGGAAAGATCCTGGAATCATGGAATAATTTGGGTTGGAAGGGACTTCTGGAGGTCTGCAGCCCAACCTTCCGCTCAAAGCAGGGCCAACTTCATTGCTAGAACAGGTTGTTCAGAACATTTTCCTCTAGAGTTTTTAAGATTAACGATCTCTTTAAAGCCACCAGACAGCCTGTTCCAGTGCCCAGAAACTCTTGCTGTGAAATCTACATAGAGAATCATCCTTCAAACACTTTCTAGCTTTTTGGTGTTAAATTTTGCAGGTATTCTTTTATATTAGTTTCTTTTTCAAGTTCATATCCAAGGTCATATGCATATGTGGGTAAGCCCTTTGAAACAGACCCATATTTCTCACAAAGCTTTTATAGGGTCCGTTCTGAATCGGTGATTAATATTGTAACAAGTATAACATCAGCCATAAAATTAGGATGTAAGATAAGCAAGATACAGTTATGTTTTACATTCAAAGGTACTTTTGGTATTTCAGGTGTCTGTCCCTTTTTGCATTAAAAGTTCTTTGCCCTGGAGACAGGAGTCATATGTACCCTCCAAGATATGAAGGTTTTCCTTCATTAGGACACTGAGAGAGGTGAGATTGCACATATTTTCAATTTAATAATGTGTAAGGAAAAAAAAATTCCTGTGGAAAAAAACCACAGCTTTTCTGTCATGAGATCTCCCTAAAATCACTGGGTGGTGCAGCACCTGTAGTGACACAGCTCTGTTTGTTCAGAAGAGAGTTGTAGTCTGCCTTCGATGTACACACAAAATAGAACATTCTTTCCTCTTATAGAATCATTTTCATACATTTAACATTCTTGGCTTATTATTAAAAACAAGTTCATTTCTTATTGACTGATTGATTTATAATTAATTACATATTCTGTTTTCCATTGTAATGCTTATCCATGATCCTTGACTTGGTAAAAGTTGTTAGGGATTTTCAAAAAATAGACTTGCTCTAAAGACTGCAACAAGCACATAGTATCAGACAGTTTGCATAAAGTCTCATTTTCTGGTTTGTTTGCTTTTTGTAGTCCATTTCATTATCATGCAAATGGAGTTAGGCCATTTTGCAGAGAATATAATTGTTAGCATAATATGTCCTCATTATTTCTGTAGTGCAGCAGTTTGCATTAGGCATTACCAAGTGTAACAGATACCCATATAACAGCATGATTTTTGAGAGGCAGAGGCTACTTTTTATCAAACACTGTAAGTACTACTTGCCAAATCCAGTTTGGAATCACCAACAACCCTCAGCAAGCCTCAAGTGCACAGCTCTTCCAGAGTCTAACCATGCCACTGTGTCAGTAGAAGCAACATCAGTTTTCTAACCCATACATTTGAAGTCTTCCTCCACTAATGCTTTCATTTTTATATAAGCTGTAGCTCTTAAACGTTGAAGACAGTATTATGCTATGCCTACATAGTTGCAGGAAAGGAAAAAAGATAAATAAAAGACTACTAAAATAGAAAATGGAAACCAAACTGATCTCTTTTTAGCTAGTAATCGGAATGCAAAGCTTAAACTTTCATCCTGTTTCCAAACAGTAAATCTTATCTTTTCAGAAAATGCTGCCAACTTAGCACTGTTGAACTTTGGAATACAGCCATCCACGAATAAACACATTTGCACATTATTTTGGTTGGCTCTTGCTAAAGCCATATGCTGGGGGGAGTTTTAATTAAAAAGACACCTCAGAAAAACTTGCAGTGTTCACACAGGGTAAAACATCTTTCAAAGTTCTAAAACGTCAACAAAATACTAAAGTAGAAGGAATAATTTTCTCTCTCCACCAATGTAAATAATGCTTGTGGAGTGAATTTTAACAGCCAATGTTTACTTTTTTATAAAGACACTTTTCAGTCACCTGTGTTCTGACATTCAAGGTTTTGATGCAGAAAGGATCAGTCACTTCTAAACCCCAGTGACCAAAAATAATCAATCCATGCTCCTCTGTCAGTTACCATGGAGCACCATTTATGTAGCACAGAGTGACAAAGCAGCTAAAGAATAAGGGTTATTTTCCAGAAATACACAAAATTATTTAATATCATTGAATAGATGAAAACTGAAGTATCAGAAGAGGGTTTATATTTTTTCACTGTCAACTTCCAGATAAAACATGTACTTTGTAAATATGTATTTTGTGCTAACTAGGAATAGATTAGACTGCAATAACCATTGTACTTCAAGCATGAAGGAATTTGTTTCTTAATTTTGGCACTAAACTTGTGGCTTATTGAACAATATTGCATGCTTACTCTGGATTTGCCTCTTCTAGTCATTAGGAAGTGATCAATCACTATTGAACTGTGTATACAACTGCCGGGTATTGAGCTGACATTACTAATGCCACTGTTTCTCAGCCAGAAGAGGGGACAACCCAAGTTCCATTGCCTTCCTTGCACAAAAAAAAAAAAAAAAAAAAAAAACAAAAACAAAAACAAAAAGCATTTAAACAGACTTCTCCAGTCTTCCAACAGCTTCCAGTTTGCCAGTCTCTTAGTTTTCTGGAAAAAGCTCAAAAATTTTTTCTTGAATCAAAACAAATATTTATTCCTTAAAGAGGACAGCAAAAAATGAACCAGACCAGGGGCAGTGGAGGGTTCAATTGTCCTTGTTTCCAGCAGCAAATCTACTGCTGACACTGCTGGAGGAGTTGAAAGGAACCATGGCTCCATTGCCTGCACTGGGGAGGGAGAGTGGAAGCCTTTTCCCTTGATATGAAAGTGAGGAAGAACATCTCCTCTTTGTTCCATACAGATCAGTGCTGGCTCTCTTGAGCATCAATCAGACAGTGATTATTCTAAGTGAAGATTTGTGTCTATAGCATGGCATCACAGAAATCCAGATTCTCTGGGGAGCAACAGATACGCTGTCAAGAGGATGTGTGCATAAACAGTGATCCAACTATGGTAGAGTCTTGTAGTATCTGAGGGAGCAGTAATTCTGTGTTTTTACTTTCCTCTTTCACAGACACTTCTGTATCCCCCTTTCCTCCCTGATGCCAGTGATGGAAACGCTGGTAGCCTCTTAATCTTGTCTCAAGATGTGGGCGGGTTTGGATGTGAATCAGTTTCTACAGAGCAGTGGCAGCTGGAATCTGTCAGAGGCTTCAGGCTGCTCTTTCTTGCCTCTGCGGTAGTGGATTCCTTTGTACTATCACCCCTGCTACCTTACCTTCACAGTACTGAGTTCAGCCTTGGCTCAGATTTGGCAGTGTTTCTGCAAACCTCTCTGAGTCCTTTTATCTTCGCCTCCAAAGCTTCCTATAGAAATGCTGGCTGCTTGCAGTAGTTTTAGATGAGACGAGAAATACATTGCTATAGACTATAGAGTCTTTCAGCAGTTTGATTTATAGCAGTGCAAACACCTTGGTAATTGTGTGTAATAATTTACTGGTCTAGACTACAATATCTTGCACTTATTAATGCTGATGAAAGCTTTTTTCCTGTAAGGCTTTTCTGAGTCTTGCTCACTCTTCTTGGCTCATTTTTGATACATTTTTAAAAGGATGCTTTGTTGTGCTGGGAAAACTATCTGACGGGAAAGTCCCTCTTAGTGTACTTTGTGTTTATTCCCTCAGACAGCAAATTTATAAACAATATTTTAGACAAATTTCAGCATTTTTTGCCTCATATGTTCTTGTCCAAAAGGTCAACAAATAGTAAAATTTGGAGTAAATGATGGTATAAAATAATAAGATTCACAGTTATAAATATTTTTGTTAATCAATTTTGAATATGTTGTGATCACGTCAATTGGTCTCTTCTTTCTGATTATGAAAAAGAGTGCACACTTTACATTTTCCAACCTTTCTGCTTCTTCTTGGATTCCTCTCTTTATTCCTCTCTTTATTTGTACTCCTGTTCTGTCTTTGTTTTTGCACTGAGCTAAGACTTCTTGTTTGCTATCTATAGCTGCCCACAGCTATTTCCATCTGTTTCAGTTAACCCAGAGTCCAAGAATACATTTAGTGGTCAAGGTCAATATTCCTCTGAAACCTGTATTTGTCAACAATGAATTCCACCTGATGTCACATTTTCTGATACCTGATTTCCTCAAGATTTTTGGGACTCTGAAATGCCTCTATTTGCCTTAGTCTAAATAACATCCTGTCATCTGAAAAAAATTGCTTCTTATTATTTATTGGTCTTTCAGGCTTGCTAACATATCTTAGAGTGGTCAATAAATCAGTTATGTTTTCCCTTGTAAAAATATTAGAATTTTCAGAGAAGCCTTGAATCCCAAATTATAACAAAAGACCACATGGAAGGAAGGGATGTCAGTTTTGATTTGGAACACTTAAAAGAGCTTGAAACTAAATTGTCCAATTCTTCAGGCGGGCACAGGATAACTAAAAATTATTTCTGCTAGAGAAACTGGGAAATGAACAGAATTTTTTCCTCTTTAAACAGTGGTTACAGTGCAGTCTGCCCACACACATATCTTTGCATTCTGTTTTGCAGTACAGTAGCAATATGCAAACAATACCAAACTAGAAAGAACTGAGTAAGCACTAGAGGAACTGCAGATTTTGATGAAAGGGAGAAACAGAGTGAAAAAAAAAGCAACTAAATTGCATCTAGATGCAATTAAACAATGGCACATATACATGGTAAAGTCCATAAGGAAAGGCTCTGAAGGTTATTGCAGCAGAAAGCCAGTCAGGAATCAGTTCCTGTTGTGGAAGAGGCAAATGTTCAAATAGGATTACAGCCTGCAAGAACAGTAAACAACCCTCTTGCTATACTTGATAACGCTTTAGCTAGGAAAATATTCATGATGCAGTGCCAATGAGTAGGCTGGGAGTACACAAGAAGCTGGGAGAGGGCACAGCCAGGACAGCTGATCCTGACTGGGCAGAGGGATATTCAATAACATAGGGCATCATACTGAACAGTAAAACTGGGGAGAGCTGTCCCACTGCTGGGGACAGGCTGGACATTGTTCAGTGGTTGGTGAGCAATTGCACTGTGCATCACTTGGTTTGTATATTGTCTTATAATCATTAATAACATTTTCCTTTCTTTTTCTGTCCTACTAAATTGTTTTTATCTCAATCCACGTTTTACCTTTTTGCCTGTTCTCTCCCCATCTCACTGGGATAGGGTGAGCAAACGGCTGTGCTGTGTTTAGCTGCCTGACAGGTTAAGCACAGGGAGAGACAAGTTGTATATTAGAAAAATAGAATACCTTCTAACAGTGAGCACCAGGTGGGATTTCTGAAGAGGCTGTGAAGCTACAGGAGCCCTATAAAACAAATGCCTGCTGTGAATTTCTTGGGGCATGACATAGTTGGGATTCATCTTGCCCAATTCTGTCTGTCAAAAAGCATTCACCATTCAGTTTATCCTCTGGGAAGTCTTCATGGTCAGTGGAGGCAAACTTAACGGCAGAGACAATTTATCTTATGCTAAATGAGGTATCTAGACTAGGTAGACTGATGGGGTGTTTCCTTGGTTAACTCAAAAGTAGTCTGGAGGCACTATACAGTTTAGGCCCTGTGGCTGGCTTCTAGGGTATTTTTTTAATCGTTGTAAGCCAAAGGAAATGTGTGATATTCTTTAAAAAGCATTACATTGCACTTGTTCAAGATATCTACAACTTTAGAGTTGTGTCAGTGACATAGATTGCTAAATTTTCCTGTGAGTGAATGTAAAAAAATGCATGACTATGGTTTGAATCAGTTGTTTGTTTAAATGATGGTTCATCAACTTATTGACATAACTAGTTATTTTTCAAGAACTTTAGCATACAGCTTTCTCTTTCTGAAAGACACATTTGTTAACAGCTATGTTTCATTACGTGCTATTTGTTCATGTTTTGGAAAGCTTAACTTGTGCAGACAGAAAGAAAATCTTGAGTGGAACCATTGTGACTGTCTACCTTGCAAAGAAAATGGATAGTTTAAGACAACAACTTACAAGAATTTCATGAAAATATAGTAAGACATGTATTGTGCACTTACAAATCTTTTCTGCATCCAAAAATGAAAGCAAAGGCTATCATCCTTGAATGGTTTATTCTGAATGAGTTATTTTACTGTTTTTAATCATAATAATATAATAAATAATAATTTAACAACAAATAGTGCAGAAAAAACCCCAACACAGTAAGAAAGATACAGTATGAAGGAATATTGATCCTGAGGAAAGAAAAGAAGTTCCAGAAACAACTTTGTCACTGCCAGATGACTTTTTAATGTTGGTGTAAATATGAGGACAACATCTTAACTGATACTAATATTAAGTATTTTCCTTTGTAAGCAGTTTAGGCAGGAGATTAAACTAGAAGGAGTTAAATATGATATGACAATTGTATATGAAATTTCTTACCTTAAAAAATGCAAACACCTTGGAAAGGAAAGGCCATGTGATTCCTCCAGTATCATTGTGGTAATTATAATTGATGGAATCACTGGGAGTATATCTGGACCTTAGATATAAGCGACAAACATAAAGAATAGCGCACAAGTGCCCTTTTCCTTTGTCCTTCCCAAGCCAGGCTGCTCAAAGAGGTTTGCAGTCCAAAAGCTACAGTGCATGTTAATGAGTGCTGAGTCTATCCAGCAGTTTTCTTATATCCTGTTTCAGGTTAATAATATAGAAAAAACTTATCTTTTACCAGTTGCAAATTCTTACATGGCTGATGTGAGAGGGAATATATAATAACTTCTAAACTGCCAATGCACAGGAACTATAAGCTGTCAACTCTCACATGATCCAGTTACAAGAAGAAAATTTTTGGAACCATTAAAGCTTCAATTAAAGCATTGATCTAAACCAGTAAAAATAGAAGATGAATTAAGTGTACCTGAAAATAATTATTTTAAAATTAGCTTGACATTCACACTGTTAAACTGGAAGGAGATGCTTTCTTCAGTATAGAACTGAAACAGACAATTAGGTTGCAGCCAGGCAGAAAAACTTACAGTTTCTAATCCAGGAAAACATATGCTTACAAAACTGACCATGGGTGTAGTAATTATTTTGGAAAGTTTCAGTGTAGCAGGTTGTCATCCCTTGAGGACTTTTTCTTAAAGTTACAAGTAAAATCCAACTGGACCAGTGACTTGGAAAAGTGTAACTAGGGCTCATATTTTTTGTGATGAGGTTTGTGCAAGATTACAGCGAAACTAGGACAGAATATATAAAACTTGAAATAATGGTATGAAAACTTCCTGGGACGGTGAACTGTTAATAAACTGGAAGGGCCGCACTACTTTGAAAATCACTGTGGAAATTTTTTCTACACATAAGCCCAGCCATAAATCAATATAAAGTGGTTTTGGTTTGCTTTTTATGTTGTTGTTGTCTTTCTTTTTTTAATTTGGGACAGAATCAAATCATAATCATTACCATCATAAAGTGACCTACATATGACATTATTAATATTGTCATTAATTATAAGAATTAACTAATATTAGATACTTAAATAAAATTAATAACTCCTAATTCCTAAATTTTTACTGGTAAACAATATCTTACATAAACTACAGTTTGCTTGTTTAAATTTGATTTTTATGGAGAAAGGTCAAACATGTTGGTGTGAACCAAAGCTCATTACGCGCTGTATCAACACTCTTTCTGTGTGTAGGTAAGCCAAGTATATCACGGTATCAGTATCCAATGATAGTTGTACAATCTGCACTCTCAGGAGGTATTAGCATTAATTCCAGATGTTTCACCACAGAAGCTGCTCTCTCTTATGTGCTTATTTTGATACATCTACCAGGAAAATTTAGGGGAATTTGCATGAAGAAGAATATTCCTGCAAAACATAACACTACCAAAACCTGTGGCTTATTCTCCACTTTGACTCTTCATATATATATGGTGTTTTTTTCTGTATATCATGGTGTGTTATTTCCATGTCTGTGTTTGAATGATGACTAGGCTTCTGGAAACAAATATCCAGGTTAACTAAGAATCTGGCTTATGTTTGTTGCTGCATTTTTTGTGACTGCTATCCAAGCTGCAGTGTTACAAAACAATCAATTCTGTAAAGCAGTCCAGGCTTTTTCTAATAGTATGTACCACATCAAAACCTTAATCAATCCAAGTATCTCCAGAAATGGAATGTTCTTATTGCTTGCAAGTATCTCCAGAAATGTTATGTTCTTATTGCTTATGTTAGTAGCTGCTGGTTTATTTTGGCCAGGATTTCAATTTTGCTGTGATCTGGCTGTATTCCTTCTGAAGACAGAAGGGATTTCATGTGATTAACTTAGATTTCTGCAGGCTGGATAATATCTTGATTGAACTTCGACATAGTCTGTTTGGGTCCTTGCCATCACTTGCATTTCTGATTGTGATCTGTCTGAGTTGATACTGGCTTTATCATACCATCAGCTCCTTAATACACAGGGCCTCCAAAAGTTATTGTTCTTTTGCTGAAACTTTCCATTAACTGGCCCTAATGGAAAATATAGACACTAATATTTACAGCACCTGGGTGCATACTTGAGATATATGTCTTGCCTAAACCAAATTGCATATATCTGACTTTCTTATTCATAAGAATATCTTTAACTTAATATTTGGATCCAGATGTATGTTGATCCAGAAATAGAATAATTCCAACTTAGTATAGCCTTGATTAAACTGATGGGATCCAAAAAAATGGTAAAAAATGACATCTCTCTTATCATAGATACACTGAAAAAAAAGTAAGACTAATAATAAACCCTAATGCCTGACCAAAATGAAATAGGAACCCTAATATTTAATCCTTACTCAAATCCTAAAATTAAACAAAGCCCTAAACATAACACTAACCCGAACCCTAAATCTAACCAAAACTTTCAACTTTGCCTTTATCTCACTCATCAGTCTAAGCCTAACTGCACCCTAACTGAACAACAAAATCTCAAGCATAACAGCTTTACCCTAATCCTAAACCCTACCATAATGCTAAAGCCAAACTCAATCACTGAACTCTAGAAAATATCTAAATCTGAACACTAATAGTGAACCATAATTCCAACCATAATTTCCCCTATTTAAAGAGTTGGAGTAACCCTGTCCCTGACTCTAAACATAAAGTCAAAACAGAATCGACTGCAAGCATAGCCATGACTTCTGATCCCAACCTCTACTCTGCCCAAACCCATAATCATAGTTGCAAACCCTAGTACTAAACCTGGAAATAATTTTTAGCCATACCCTGCTATCTTCACCCCAACAATAAATCAAATCCTCAGCTTGACATTAAGCATTAATACAAAAACAAACCTAAACTAAATTCTAACTCTAATACTATCCCCAAGATTAAATTTAGGGCTTTGGTGTTACCACATGCATGAGAGGGAGGGTCTTAGAGTTAAGAGGCTTGGTTTCAGTTTGGGATTAGGCTTTTAGAAGTTTAACTATTGGTTGAATTTTTCATAGGATATGGTTTATAATGGGGTTAGTCATTGGAGTTTGTGGTAGGGTTTGGGCATTGTGATAGGGGTTAGTCATTGAAGTGAGGATTGGCATTACAGAGTGTTTTTCCAAGGAATGGGAAATGTCGCTGAAGAATAAATTTTAAATTTAAGTATAATATTCAAAGAAAAAGACTGCTGGGGTACATAGTAGAACAGAGGCATGTATTATAGGAAAAGATTCAGTTCCACCAATCTAACTGGAAATTGAGCAGAGATATGACTGTTCTACACAAATATGTTCATGTACATCAGGAGCATAAGCTGAAGGACAATGTCATGAGAATGAATAGGTGTTAGTGAGATGTGAGTAGATCAGGGATGGAAATTCAGTCCACAGGGCAGTGAGGCTGGAATAGCTGGGTTGGAATAGCTGGGGCTGTTCTCAAAAACTACTGTAACATGTCAAAACAGGAGACTAGAATATATAAACCCTTTGACCATTAAAATTATAAGTCCCATTTTAAATACCAGAAAAAAAAAAAAAAAAGGGAAAAGATGTCAGGCTTATCTCAATTTTTTTTCTAGGATGGGTTTATGCATCTCTCTACCACATAACAGGAACAGATCCACACAGCATAGAGCTTGCATGGACCATTCAGTTACCTAGTTTGATGTCCTGTGTTCACAGGCTATTATATTTCCTTCAGCTAACTGCCCCTTGAGTGCAATAAACTTTCTTTGCCCAAAAGACGTTTCCTAGGTAGGTATTTGAGTTCAGTTGAAAGCATTTGAAAGACTGAAAGTGCACCACTGCCTTCAGACTTTGTCCCTTTGGATGACCATATGCACAATTAAACTTGTCTATGGAATATTTCTAGTTTGAATTTCCCTTTGGGTTTTTACTGTGTTATTCTCCATGAGTTTTATCAGCTGATCAAGGGAGGGGATTGTCCCACTCTGCACTGGTGTGGTCTCACCTTGAATATTGTGACAGTTTTGGGCATCACAAATAAGAACAATATTAAGCTATTAGAGAGTATCCAAAGGAGGGCCACAAGGATTGTAAAGGGCCTTGAGGGGAAGACATATGAGGAGTGGCTGAGGTCTCTTGGTCTGTTCAGCCTGGAGAAGAGGAGACTGAGGGGAGACCTCATTGCAGTCCACAATTTCCTCATGAGGGGAAGAGGAGGGGGAGACAGTGGTCAGTGACAGGACCCAAGGGAATAGCCTGAAGTTGTGTCAGGGGACATTTAGATTGGATATTAGAAAAGGGTTCTTCAGCCAGAGGGTAGTTGGGTACTGGAACAGGATCCCCAAAGAGGCATTCGGACAATACTCTCAGGCACATGGTGTGACACTTGGGGGTGGTCCTGTGCAGGCCAGGAGTTGGACTCGATGATCCTTGTGGGTGTCTTCCAACTCAGCATATTCTGTGATTCTGAGAGGTTAAAAATCATCTCAGGAACTAAGATGTGCAATACTTGCGCATCTCATTGTACATCTCATATTCTGGCTGTACAAGTATTTATATAATACAATCACATTAACTCAAATCTTCCTGAAAAGATAAAAAACATTGACTTAAGCAATCTGTTATAAGTTATTTCCTCTAACCTACAAATACTGCTTACATATCTCTTCTAACTTTTGCTATTCTTTCAGCAATCTTCTTGAAATATGGATAACTTATTCATTTGCACAATTTCAGGATAAGCCTTCTTTGCTGGAGTTCGTATTTTGAAATCATAGGTCTTTCAAAACCAAATACATTGACACATTACATATTATTAATCTACAAAATATGGCAAAAGACTGTTATATCAATGTATCCTTGCTATATACACCTGTTTTCCTGGTTCAACGAGTGATGATTTTTGGAGAAATCACAGCAAAAATGAGGGAGATTACTGTGAATCATAAATTAAGTACATTGATCTGTGGAAGTTTTTACATTTAAGAAGCATAAAAAGTTGTGTGCAATGAGAGATCAAATACATGACATAGATACTGGCAATGAAGCAAAGTTTATGATGCAGACCTGAAAAACATGCATCAGCATCAGGGTCCAATATTCTGACCAATTTATTTTAACTATTCCACACATGGAGGATTTAAAGTTTTAAATTTAAAGTTTAAACACCAAATTTACTTATTTGAATCTCTTCTGACATTACATGGAATTTTGATTTTGCAGGTGGATACAGCAACATACTTAAAACACAAGTACAAATAATCAGAGTATAGCAACTGAATTATATAGTTTAATCACAGTACCAGCATAATTCTCAATATTTTTCTTGGTTGTATTTTACTCCTGTAAAACCTTTTGCCAAAATGTCTTATTTTTCTCACCAAATTAAAAGAATTTCTCTTAGCAAAGAGTGTGTGGCTCTTTCTCCAGATGCGAATTCAAGGTTATAATGAACCAAAAGGCTTTTAAAAAGTCTTAAATAAAATGTAACCACTCTGAGCAGCTTATGGCTTAAAATCCAGACTGTAACAGTTGGTTGCACTCTGTGTTGGGTACTCTATTATAAGTTGTGTGACTGTTTCTGTTCTTTTTATTAATTGAGAGACAGATAAGAGGTTGATCCACTCAACTGGTACCATTTGTTGATTCACTCAACTATTTTAGCCAGTTGACAGCTGATCCGCTCAACTGATGTAATCATTTATACAGAAGGAAGACAACTGTCCAGTCTGCCTTGTGCAAAGTTCAGATTTCTTTGCAAAAGTCGTGCCCATTCCCTACATCTCTCTCTGAGTTTCATGGATGTGTCACCTTTCAAGTCTTTGCTGAGTCTTCTAACATTATTATGGTTCATTGATCAGTCACAGCCAGACAGGTCCTGGACAAATGATAAGGTCAGGAACATATGAATTGCCTTTTATTTAATATTGTTTTCTGCTACATAAACTGTATCTGTGTTGCAAAATGTAGTCATTGCTAGCAAATTAAGTAATTCCTTAAAAAAAGGTGAATTGCTTCCTCAGATCAAATCTTGGACCTCTGGAATCGTAATGACAATCTTCTGGGACAAGAACATCAATTAAGAGAGGTAAAAGGTAATGGACTACTAAAGATAGCCTCAAGTTCAAAGTAAAAGCATGTCTTTTATATTTGTGCCATGCAGAGATAAGTCATGTCGGTGTTCTTTCCTCATGCAAGCAAGGATTGTGTTTCCTTTGATTGCCACATTACAACACGGGAGCTAATAGTGAGTTGTCCATCAGTTGTGCTCCTTAAATTGTTTCCAGTGACACTGCTTTCCAAGCTACCAAGACAGGTTTAATTACCATGCTCATTATCTTAAGAGATGTATAGAGTAATTCAATTTTTTTCTATCTAGAAAGATGCTTTACAATACACCATCTGACTAAAGATAGATACTGCACTCCAGGATAACTGCTCTGTCATGGAAGGCACCATCAAGGAGCCCTCAGTGTCACCTAATTTAACCATGAGGAACTCTAATGCCCTTGAAATCTGCACTAAGTTGTGCCAGACTGCCACTCTACAATCCAATGGAGCAAAAGGACACTTGTCTTTGCCTGGTAATAGGTGATCTGAGCTTTTTTGCATAACTTGCTATGTGTTAGAGTTGAATATCATAATAAACAAGACTGGTACAACAAGGCAAGATGGAAAAGGTTAGACTACTGGATGTGTCCCTGGTTTGAAAGTTATAAACAAAATAATGAGAGGCTGAAGAAGGAAGATCTAGGGCAATAGAAAAAAATGTACTCCCTCCTCCCCCCAAATATATATTTTTTTAGATTATAGAACTGCTGACAAAGGAACAATCTGGAAGAATGGTAAAAAATTCCTCACCAACTGAAGGAGGACAAACCACATTCCTGTGATTCTGTTCAATATATTCATGTCTCACATGACTGTGTTATATATAAACTGGAATACAATGACAAAACCAGGTGTATCCAAGTTCACAAAGTATATCAGACTTATAATAAAGTAGGAATATTTTTTGCAGAAATTCCCATTCTAGTTTACCTGAATCTGTTACAGAGTTATTACCAAAACATATGATTTTATTTTAAAGAGGTTTTTTTCTTCATCTTTCTGTGGTTTTAGAAGAGCTGCTTGTTTTATTCGTTGTTCAAATAAAATAATCAAATAGGGAGTTCGTTCTGCCAAATGAATAAAACCTTGTCCAAGAAGAATATCGCATGCTAAAATAGTATCAGAAACTCAGCCCAAAGACTGTTGAAATGTGTTTACTCTGAATATGTGACTATGGAAATAGATATAATCCATATACCAGATGTTTAATTAAAAAAAAAAAATCTTTGAGGTTGATTCTATTTTTGCCTTACTAAATATGTGACTTTCTTGAACTGGGACAAATAACTAGAAAACTTCTTAAACATAGTAAACTAAACTATATAAGTCAGTAAACTAACATGCATATATACAACTTAACTTAAAAGCAAAATAATAAGATCGGAATATAGTTCATTTTTGGTGTGCACCTTCAGGTGCCATAGGAATGTTAACATTCTACAAAGAAGTATGCATCTGGCTCACTCATAGAATATCAAATTTGCTGAATGGGAATTTGCCTAAAATTATTACTTTGGACTCAAAAGGATATTGTGAGTCTGTTGTGTCACAACCTCCACAGAAGAATGCAGTTTAGTTTGGTGTATTTAACAAGCAGGTAGAAATCTGTTATTACAGTATGGAGTGGATTCTTGAAAGCACAGCAATATTGAGCGGTGTTGGAAATGTGGGCTGATCTCAGTTCTCCCTTAGGATTGAGCTTCAATTCAGAAAAGCAGGACTTTCTGACTAGAAAATACTACAATGTTATAGAAATTAGCACGCTAGGTTTCTCACTCATAAATCATTCACTAAATATAGAAATATAGAATCCTAAAATGGTGAATTTTTAAGAACCTGTTATAACTGTAATAACAGAGAGAATCTGGAACTGCTGCTGTTTTGTAGAGCAGCTAGATATGAAGATTTACAGGTGAAAAAAGTAGGGGTTTGCCTCAGTGTTCCTCTTCTTCTAATATTTTTCTCACTCCTTGGACAAGTTTATTCATTTTCATAAGCAGTTTGCTCTGTTTTCAGTGTGCCAATATACAAAATTAAGCCCTGCTCACTTGACTGCAGTAAGTAGCTGGTTGTACCAGGAGCTGGATGCATTTCCAGTTCCCTGAACTGAGCCAGCTCACTGCACAGCTATGCAAGCTCCAGAACAGAAGCATTGAGGGGGAGGAAAGGAGCAGCCATAAGGAGGACAGTGATGTCACTCCCTGTCTCTGTAACTCTGCTGTCATCTAGCACACACATATACACACACCCACAGCTGTCTGGGTGTCTGTGTACCAAGCATCCATGACACCGCTCTGACATGGCATAGCTGCATAACCTGGACTCAGGCTGCTCTGAAAGAGCTGTCTACGGACATGTAAGAAAGTAAATGTTGCAGACAGACACAGGATTTTTGAGAGAGAATCAGCAGTATCTAAAAGTTTTAAGGTTGAAATCGCCAGCATGGAAAGACACAAGACCTAAAAGAAGAAAGAAAACCAAAATAAGGCTAATTAGGATGGTCAGTCTAGTTGGGACCTCACTGAGAATTATCGGGTTGTCAAGCAGAGTTTTCGGGGTTTCTGTCTGGAGCTGGGGTAAGACAGCAACTCAGCAGCAACTACTTTCCAGCAAGAAAATGCTTCCCCTCCTGTCTAGCCAGCAAAGACATCTTCGGACACCTCATCAGGATGATAAGCATACTCATGCTTAGCCTAATAGCTCTTTGCTCATATATACTTTTGTAGTAACTGGGAACCTAAATGCCTCCTTTCCTTCTGCTTTTCTCTTTCTCTCCAGAAGCATGATGCTTACTGTAATACTAGTAAGCATTCATACATACAATTCTTTCTTGTTAGAAGCTCTCCTGTTGGAATCCGAAGTACATTGCTAACTGCTGCATTGATAGGAGGTGAGTAAGGTATAGAAGCATCATTACAGTCTTCCTTTATGTTCTGTTCAAGAATTTGACGGTATTCAGGCTATTCAGAAAATCCCAGATACACTGCTGCAGGAATCCCCAAGTAAAGGGCAGAGCACCCAAGGACCAGCATGTTATGTAGAACCAGCTTCTGCAGGAAATGGGGCAAGGGGATCAAAGTCATGCCTACATTTCAAGCCTGTCTTGTTCAAAAGAGTGTGAAACACCATAATTCTTGGTGCCTTCGTGTTTCTGTGAAGGTCATGACAGTATTGTCTTATGTACAAAGTCTTTCTTTCTTTCTTGTATTCTCTTCCATCATAAAAAAAAATGCACTTTTTTCCCCATCTCATTTTCAGAAATTTTTAGCTTACCACTTGTGATTCTATCTTGACAGTTTAATATCTCTGAGTGACAGTAGATATGAGTCACACTAATCCATTGCATCCAGCTTTATGAACTTCTCTAGACTTGCAAATGGTACCAATTTATGTCACTTTGGGTGAATGAATAGATGAAGGTAATGAATTCACATCATTGCCTTGATGCACAGTGGTAGATTGCACGCTCTTGGCACAAGCAGGACTCTTGCCTGTGAAGGCTGTCAGCTCTGTCATTGGATCAGGTCTTTTCCAGGGCTCTAAGCCCAAAGTGTTAGTGGAATTATTTCTTCCACATCTTGAAAGATTTTACCTGTTTAACCTCTCTGTACAGTCTGAATCTGATTCTATTTCATTGGCCTGTGCAAATATATTTATGTTTAAACAAACAAACAAAAACTGAGAAAGTCCATAAACCATAGAAAACAGTCCTGCTGGCTGCTTCTGCCTGGGACAGAACTCTGTCTGACAAAGTAAAGAAGCCAAATAGATAAAAGTGAAGAATACACAACTCTGCACTAGGAAGCAAAATATCTAGGGCCATTATGTCACATTCTATGAATAGAATTATAAATGGAAGATAGAAAGAAAAATAACAAAAGAATCATGAATAAATGCTTTTGCATTCCCTGACGCTTCATAAGAAAAGCAAAAATCTGCTTCTTCTCTATGTGAAATTAATTTTATTTTTTGAGTTCTGATAATCCACTAGGGAGTGATAGGGAAATATTTTTATGTCAGGGAGATACTTTTTTTTAGCCAAAATGAAATGTTTTTCTTTGTTCTGAGCGTGCTTTGATATGTAAAATGCTCAGAGAGAAATTAATAAGCAAAACAATTTTAGATCAAATTATCTAAACATTTTGTGGTTTGAACTTTTTTCTTTTACTGAACATGCCTAAATACAAAAAAAGTTTCAATTCCTCCCTGGAAGACATCAGATACCTTTAGAATATATCAGAAAAAAAAGAGGCAAGGTAAATTTTATATTTCAAAGGCACCAAATTCAAGCTGTTGTTTTAATTCAAGCAACTTTGCCCTAATGTTGACTGGGTCACACTCTAGCCACTACTTTTTTCTGAGTTGAGTATCTTTCTCTTTCAATAGAGATGTAGGATATGCTTATATGAAGCACTTTACAGTATTAATAACAGAAAAGACAAGCTACAAAAAAAAGAGCAGAATATAATTAATTTGATTACTGACCTGTGGTTCAGGCCACAGTCAAAAAGTTACACTAATCCAATCTCTTCTATCTAATGTATTTCAGAAGATATTTTTGAATGTTACTTAGAAATTTGAGAAAAAAAAATCTTAGTAGAACTAATGAAAATTAGGCCTCCGATTCTGCTACATTGCATTGACAGTCTTGGTCACTGAATTATTAAAAAAAATAATCAAAACAACCAACCAAAACCGCCAAAAAAAAACAAACAAAGAGAATATTTACATCATATTTCCAAAGAAACCACAATTATCATCAAAAGCTCCTTTTCAAAGTTGAGAACAAAGATGGGACTAAGTCATTGGGTAAAATTTTTAATTAGACTTAAATTTTAATAAGACAGGTTTCTAACATACTTTGAGGATTTTTAAAAAAATTAATCTTTAGGTATTTCAAAATATGCATCAAACCCCCACAATTTTAAAGACCAATGACTCAGCACCTCTTTCCCTATGGAAACCGGTCTCCTCACATTGAAGTAATACTTATGTCTGTTCCAAATAATATTTCTTTCACAGCTTGCAATTATTTTGCAAATAAAACAAAAATGAAATACCTAGGGAACAAATACTATTTCAGCAAAATAAAATATCACCAAAAAAATGCTCCAGAAACTGAAACATTATCATATGAGCAACACCTGAGAAAATTCTTTATTTATCATGAACAAATAGTAGAGAAAGATTAGAGGAAACTTTGTAATTTACTCAGTGTTCAGGTCCTTGAGCTCAACCATTTTCATAATGACTTGGCATCAAGTTACACGGTTTCAATTACTTCACTTAGTACACTCAACTAGATAAAACATATGAGGACAATTAATGAGTCATTTCTCTTCAAATTTACATTTCTTTCATGAGGATTATTGCTTCTTTAATTAAAATAATTTCTTGCAAGTGAAAGTGCTACTTGTATTGTCTCAGGTGACTAATTCAATTTTCCTGTCTTATTCTCTTCTTTTAGTGACCTTTACCACCTCTTTCTACATTATACTTGAGGTACGTCTGCTAATGAAAAAGGTTAATAATTTGAAGGAGTTTAGGTTTGCCAGCTCAAAAAATCAGATTTTTTTTTGCTGAGTTAGTGTAATGTATGCTGAATTACTACTTTCACATGCTCACTAGAATCAAGACAAATGAACAGAAATACATTTTCAACATTCATCATTTTTATAATAAGCTACAGTCACATGGGAAACTGTTTAGTATGCACAGAATGGTTAATATTAATTTTTATATATTTGGTGAAGCTTAATAAGATCTTTCTTCATGGCATAGTGTGACTACCTCCTGCATTAAGAAACATTTAAAGATACAAGATAGATGTCAAATACTAAAACAGTAAGCCTTTTATCTTTGCCTGGTAGTATCACATACAGCAAGTTACAACAAATGTTTAGTTGCACTGGAAAGCATTAGTGTCCCCTGCACTAGAGACACTGCACTTCTTAAATTAAAATTTAGAACACCAGTGGACACACCATGACATTAGCTGACATAAAGATCCAATATGATAAACTATTTTCCTTGATTAAAACTGAAAAACACCACTATTTCTTTCATTGTACTTTTACACAGTTTTCTTTCTAAAAACGTATGTAGCTTCAGCTTGAGTTCTGACAGGCTTGATGCCATGACCACTTCCCTAGGGAGCCTCTTCCAGTGTCTAATCAACCTCTGGATGAAAAGCTTTTTTGTTCTAACATCCAACCTAAACATCCCCTGACACAGTTCCCTCAGGTCCTATCACTGGCCACCAGAGAGAAAAGGTCATCAACCCTAATCATCAACCGGAAAATTGCTCTAAAGTAAGAAGGAAGTATAGTGTATCTCCTAGATGCTACTGAACTGGAAATGTTACTTTCCTGGAGTATTCAATTTTTTGTATCACTGTCTCTTTAATGAATGACATTAATGCTTTGTAAGCAAAAAGGGGGACAGAAATCAAAACACGTGCAACTAGTGCATAGGGTCTACATTGTCATGGTTGTGCAGCATCAAGATCTGATCAAGACTTTCCTTCCTTCTGGCTAGAACCCTCTAGGTGATTTATAAAGCAGTTTACTAACAGGTTGAAAAGAAAATGTTTACATATTGGGAGAGCACAAATTAAAAAAATGCTGAGACTATTGTTATTTTGTTAAAGTTTTTTATTAGAATTTTGTTCTTAGCTACATTAATATGGAACTAAGATTTCAGTTTCTGCCCATTAACACCATAAACCACTTCAATATCCAGGCATATATTTCGAAGATAAACCACTGTGTATTATTATAAATTGGGTCATTACTATAGTGACAAAAGTGTCAAACATTTGAATGCCTTAAATAAATCAACATGCCAATGGTGTTTTTCATAATTTCTTTCATTGGTGTTCCAGTTTTTTTGGGTGCAAACGGGTCTCCAAACTTGCAAGTTGTGCTTGGAAGTCCCTTGCATTCTTTTACTCGTATTGTAGGTTTCCCACAGACACTGAAAGGAAGATCTAGATACTACTTAGATCTCATTTCCCTTTGCCCAGTCCTACTCCTCGCTTCTCTAAACAACTCTCAACATCCTCTGGGGTGGAGGGCTGGGATAATTCCATTTCAGTTTCTCAGCTCACCACATTGATCCATCATCAGATGAACCCCTCCAAATATAAGATCTGTGTATCTTGCCATAGGAAGATCCAAGGAGCATCCAGTGTTGCACAAACATGGGCTTCCCAGCATCTGGAATGATGCCAGATTTAATTGCTATCTCTATTCCTTTTTTTACTGTATATTTTATTGGAATCTTATTAAAACAGCTGTTTTATTAAGTCATTTGTTCCTGGGCCTTTATCACTGAGCTCAAGAAAGAACCTATACTGTTTCCCTCTCTCTCCCACCTTGTCCTGGTGCAGAACAATTATAATCTCTGCATGAGCATCTGTGAAAGTTGCAGCAGAAGGAGTTCTGCTTCAGAACAATGCTTGTGAACAGTCCTGCTTCCCTCCCTCTTCCATCCTAGTGTGCACACAGTGCACTGTAATAACATCCATATTTGTAAATTTTTTAAAAAAATGACAGGGAAATTTCAGTCCTTGTTTGGATTTTCTAGTGATATGAGTCCTCTTTCCAGCCTGTTGCTGAAAATAAACAGGGTCCTTATTTGCTAAGGTTGACAGTTAAATTTAAAAACACATATAATCTTTAGCTAGCTATTGGAGGGTTCCCCTCTTTATGATGAAAAAAACCGTTTCAATTCAGCTCTGCTTATGCCTGGCCATGTATCTTGTTGATCCAGACTCTGATCCCTAGGACTGATTTCCCAAGTTGACCTTGGGCCTGCCTCGTCACTATGGGCTTATGTGATGGTCACTGGACTGACCCTGGTTACCATCACTGGATAAGCCCCAGTTAGCATCACTGGATCTGATCCTGACTTGTGTTCCCACCTCGACCTTGGACTTGTCTTTTCACCATGGTCTTATCTAGTGATCTGGACCCTTGACTGACCCTGACTGCCTCTCTCAAGGCCGCTCCTGTCTTTCTCAACTTGATGTTGTGAGGCTGAGCCTCAGCTGTCAAAGTCTCTGCTCTGCTCTGCTATGACATCTGGGTCACCTGGCTCTTTCTGTTCCCCAACATAACAGCATGACAGTCTGTCATGCAGCTGTGTACTGTTCTGTTTGGTCACCGTATAAGTTGTTTGTTATTGAGCACTTTAAAGGACAAAATTAAAACTGGCTGTGCAAACATGCTGGACCATGGCAGAAAAAAATATGGATTGAAAGTAAAATGAAAGCTCAGATGAGTGGTCCATCTAACATCATTAAAAAGGCAAGAAGATATAAAAGTGAAGGAGAAAATTAATAAATACCAGAAATAAAAGTGACAGTATTTGACTGCATCTCAAACTTTAAATAATTGCTAGAGGCTAGAGGCTCCTGGGATGATTTACAATGAATATTAACGAAAAAGCTTGTCGACCTTAAGTAAATAAATCCATGACTCTAAAGGGTTGTGCTTGTCTGACATAATTCAATATGCATAGTATAAAAAAAAAAGTTTAAACTGTTCAGCTCACACCTCACATAAAGTAATAGATGTTGTCAGATGAACACTGAAGTCAGGACGTTATTGGTTCTTGATGGAAAGTTACTTCCAGAACTCATCTCCTGCTCATTCTTGAAGCTCTCTGTAGGGCACTATTTTGTAACTATATATGTATATATATATATATATGTCTACCTTGCCATTTTATGGTATTTGAAAAACATTATTCAGATCTTTACTGCTTCATTAAAACATCAAAAACTGCTCAATGTTTCAGCAAATGAATTTGGGTCTTACTGTCCTTTGCAGTGAAAAAGTGAGGGCAAGGGTGGAAAAATCAGAGACATGTCTCAGAGACCTAGCTCTTCAAGGAAGCTGATCACTGTTTATTATCCCTGTGGGGACTCCTTTTTAAAGACAAACAGAAGAGGGCTGGAGTAGCTCTGTGAGCAAATGAGGGTACAAGGCCTTTATCTTCTAGAAATTAAGTATCAATGAAGAAAACAGATTTCAACATACTCACTGTGAGTCCTGCGTCACCTTACCTCTGACAGCAGGAGACTTCAAGAACCATACTGTTATTGTTCTCTCCACAATTTTGTGTTCGGTTAGAAGACAGAAGGTGAAACTTAGTGATGCTAAAAGTAGACTAATTTACATTAGTTTTTCCAACTTTCATTTCAATAATGTGTTAGAAGACAGAATCTAAGGTCAAATTCTGCATATCTTACCACCTGAGGAAAAATGCACAAGGTTCCTAATTGCACTTGACAACTGATATTATCCTATTGTTCATGTTGCCCTATGCAATAAAAGGACTCACTCAGAATCAGGTCTTACTGTGATGTGTGCTGTAAAATCCAAAAGACAGTGGAGTTTTAATACTTTTAACTCTAGCCTTGTGCATGTGTGCATTGTTTCCTTGTCAGATTTTAGATTTTGATTATATCAGGTCTAGAGCAGAAACCCTAATATTTCACTGAAATCATGTTTAACAGTAATTCAGCTATTTGCTAGAAATCACTTTGCAAATTAGGACACAGGATATGAAATGATAACAGAAATAGTAATTATACATACCATTCATATACCTTTTACAGACTATAAATCTTCATGGAGATGTCTGCTCCAAACTTCAGTTCTAATAGATCTTTTCCTAATGTCTTTATTAATTTTGTCTTGTTTATTGTTGTAAATGTATCACCACTCTCCTGCTCATTGAGATGAAACTACATCTTTTTTTTTACTGCTGCTTCCCAGGAGCATGAAACACAAATGAGTTACACCTCATCAAACCTCACATTTTTCTTCTGTGATATAAGTAGTCATATTTTCTTGCTGGCACATAATTCAACTTGCAGATGCCTCATCAGCCTTCCTCTCTCCTTGACACCTGTCAACTGTTTGTCCTCTTGGTGAAGGTGTTCAGTGCATTATTATTCCAATCTGAGGAAAGTCCTTGGGAAGTGTCTGTCAACACAGTGTGTAAGATCATTGACATACAAACTCATACCTTTCTCTAAGCCACTATTCAGGAATGATAGCATGAGTCAGAATGCTAAGGCTGTAATGAGAAAAATTCACTAGATTCCTTATGCACTGAAGAGTCAAATCATATTGCAACATTTTCTGAGGATCCTGATCATGCAGCAAGTTCAATGCATGTAATAGAGAACCTTGCATAGCTGGCTGTAAGATTTAATTTTTAATTACCTGATCTGAGTGAAACTACTTAGAAAGTGGCAATAAGGTTTTTTATTTCAGTACTGAAATAGGGGATCCAAAAAACCCATTCTACACTATATTTATCACCTATTTTAAAGGGCAGAAGTAGACAGCGTGAACAAACAGTAAAGGTTAAAAAAAAAAAAAAGTAAAGTTAAGGTAAGTTGCTGTCAAGGATTGCTGGCTTAAACAGAGATGTCAGTGATTCTCACAAGTAAGGAAGGACAAATGCTGACAGGTGAGATCATCACAATTTTGCCAGAAAATTGTACGACCTTCAGAACTTGTGCAGTAACTTTTTCTAGGCATGTGATCTCTTGCAGGGTTAGCGCAGCATTTCTGACCCATGTTAGATTGACACACGCACACAGGTAAATCATAGAATCACAGATTGGTTTGTGTTGGAACAGACCTTAAAAGATCATCTAGTTCCAACGCACCTTCCACCAGAGCAGATGACTTGTCCTGGGTGACATACTGGGGATGCCACCATCAGCATGAGATTAGAAAATACATAAATCACCGCAGAGCAGATGTGTATGCATGACCTGTCAGAAATAATGTACTTAGTGGGAGAAACAGAGAGTGAAGGATAGCATTTTGGAGTACCTCAGGGACAACAGGAGAAAAGAGATGCCATCAAATGAGCTGATAAAAGAACAGTTAAAGGAAAACAAAGTGAATGGACTATTACCCTGAAAGCAAATGACCCACAAGCACCAGCAACACTGCTAACAGCTCTCAAACAGAAAAAAATAAAACCAATTCCTTGAGATGCAACAGCAACTATCATATTACTGGATTCTGTTTCAGCTAAGGGCAACAGACACCCAGGAACACAAGGGCAGTAGAAAATCAACAATATCCATCAGTTGAAACGAAGAAAGATGATGGAGCTCTGATTTTTAGGCAGGAACAGATATTACAAACAGTAGATACATATAATACATATTTAGAGGAGGGAAGTCAACATTAAACAGTGTTCTCGAGAAACAAAATGAAACATCAGATGAAGAGGCTGAACTTTGCCTAAAATATTTTACTTGTTTTTAAAGCAAAAACAGATCTCAGCTGAGTTGGTTGGTGCTATAGATCAGTATATCAGTAATTTCAGTTAATAAGCAATCCCTCAGAAGTATGCATCCATTTCCTAGAAATAAATGGAACTTGCAAGTATATGCCCATGTTTATATAAAAAATATGTCCATTTTTGTCCACATGATAATGTGAAAGAGAAATGGCTTACAAGTCATAGAAGAGATTGTGTAGAATTATATAGTGATAATATTATCAGTAGAAGAGAAACTAAAAGGAAGTCTGAAGTTCTAAAGTCTACTTTGTGGATTTCAGAGTTTTTGTTAAGGGAATCTTAACTACAGCGGGCCACACAGTTAAACTCTTGCATATAGAATCGTTGAAACATTTTGGTTGGAAAACACCTCTAAGATCATCAAGTCCAAACAATTTCACTCTGTTATGTGCAAAATATTATTACCAGAAGCTCTATTTACTCCAGAAATGTTTGACAGTCATCATGCCTGACTTCAGCATGGCTCTAGGGCCTTCACAAAGTCATAATGGTTTGAAAAAAGATAAATATTGTTAGAGGAAACTTCTGGTATTATAGGAAATGAATCCTAAAAGTAATCTGTGACACAAACACAGCTTACTATAGTAGTGTGATTATTGCTAATTTTGTACTGGAAAAATCCAGAACAGTCAGAAACAATTCCACCTGTCAGCTGCCATATTATTTGTAACTTCTTACATATTTATGCTACAAGTACCTCTCTCCATATAAATTAGTTCTACATGGATTACGCTAAAAGCATCACGTTTTTATCCCAAAAAGTAGTCTGAGACTTCTGTGTCTAAAAATGAATATTTTGTGTCTTAACCATGATAATAGAAAGCAATTATAATAAAAAGACTCTTCTTAACTGAAAAATAAATAGTCTAAGTTGCAGCTGCACAGGGCATTCAGTGTTGAACCCTTTCAATTTAAATTAGCTCTGCCAGTAACTTCAGCTGGAGCAACAATAAGGCTGCAGTTATTTGTTCTCAGTTAAGTTTTCAATAAACTTTGATTGACGTATGTACATTTTCCTGAATTCAGCAATACAGCATAGCAATCAATGCATTCTGGAAGTAATCTGCTATTTTAGAAGCACCTGCCCTTCATATCAAATTTGAAAACTCTTAGAGAACAGGCTGTTTGGTTCCTATGGCTCTTTAAACCTTTATTCAAGTTGTATATATCTGTTCATGTGTATTTTATGTGTCAATTTTGAGCAAAAATATTTCTTAATCTCCTATTTCATATTTTCATTATATTAAAATTAACCTTCACATTTCAAGATAAATTAATTATTTGAAAATGCAAGCCATTGCCATTTTATCAAAATCATAGGGCAAAACTAGGTCTGAATGTTCAGTCTAGAATACAAAGGTGAGGGAAGATCAACATAAATCTATACCACAGGGATTTGGCACAGAATGCTGATCTCAGACACATGCCATGGAAATTTCTATGCAGTAGGCATACTGTGAATTGTTAACGCCATATCACAAAGATGGGAGCTTCAGGCTGTAGGCTTGCTCTCCTTTTTGACAGGACTTAAATTCGTGGTTTCAGAGGACAGCTTTAGGTCAACCCCCAAATAATCTAGAGCATGTTCCAAAAATTATTATTTTGAGTCTAAAGCTCAAATAATTAGTGATATTTAAAGTATGGATTGGTTTTTTTTTTCTTCTAAATATACTTTTTCTGCTAGATACTTCTATCCTGTAGATAATGATAGGAGGAGTGATAATACTGAAAATATAACAAGACATTTTCTTTCCTAAATATTGCCAGTAAGGTCACAAACTGTACTCACACCTGGCTGCTCATTCAGGAGAAGAAAAAAAAATAAAAAAAAAAAGAGAGAGAGAGAATATACCTCAAGAAAAACTACCAGAATCTCCTCCCCTTGAGCTTTTCACACAGAAACAGACTGATGGCTTAACCTGCTAGTATATGCTTGAATCTAACAACCCCACCCACCTATCAGTTCTTGACTCAGGCATCCCAGGGCCCTCTTAAGACAGAAGAATCCAGGAAAAGGTTTTCTTGGGGACCAAACTGACTAGTACAAACATGTTTTCTTAGCATCAGTGAAAGGGCAGTATTTCTTTTTTAGCAGTTTTTATCTAATTAACTAAAAGTTGGCATGCCAACTAACATTAACCCCCTCTAGCATAAGCAGACTGCTAAGAGAGAACCATTAAAGAAAAATGAAAGATTGTAAAATGTCAAATGCATGTCAAGTGCTAGTGGTCAGCAATGAGTTTTGCAACTCAGTTTTGGAAGAGAGCAGAGATCTTTGGATTTCTATCTTTTTTACACAACATAGTCTCTAAGTAAACCAAATTATTTTATTATAAAAAAGATTTAAATACAATTAGTGGTTATAGGGAAGCTCCTTAGAACCAGCTATGCACTGGATGAAGAGTATGCTTAAGTATTAATGGGCCATCTGAGTCTAATTTTGCCTATTCAGTTCTGTGGTCAAAAGTGTTTCATATACGCAAGCAAATTCTTAATTAGATTGATATTTTAGGATGCAATTGTGACCATGGTGAATTCTTTCAAATCAGATTTATATGTGGAGTAAACAGATGGAGAATCATGGACACTAATTATACTTGAAGAGCGCTAACACTGGACCCATACATTTTAACATAATAAAGTCATAATCAAGATGTAACAGATGCAACCTTATAGATTTGAGATTCAAAATTCTCTGACACAAAATATTTTAGTGTATTATTTTAAATAAAATATTTCAATTATATTTGACTATTCATATCATATTTAATGAGGAAGGGGAAATAAGCACAGACTAAAAGCTAATATTGAAATACATGGTACACATTGATTTTTAAACTTCTATATACATGAGTTCAACCTAAAGCAGAATGGTTTTGGGTACATGATCTTTTCCAGAACAAGTATTAATAATATATATGTTAATTAACTACATACATTGAAAGTAAGTGTCTATCAAATATTATTTTTGGTATTGGTGTTCTGAATTACTGTAATACTCATTGTGTGATTCGCAGTCATCCATACCTTCCCTTTTTCTTTTCTTTTGACTTAATTGCATTCAAATTAATTTGATATGTGAGTAAATGTTAGTCTAAGTATTCAACAACCATTTATTTCAGGATACAGATTTTTATCATTCGTCTGTGAAAAGTTAACATTAATAAAAATCAGACTCTTGCTGCCTCCCAAAATAAATCACAAAAAAGTTTTATTTTAGAAATTCTCATTAACTTCCCAAATCAGAGGGAACTTTAGTGAATGCATTTTTACTATAAAAATATTTTTGGCCATTCCAGAAAACATGTGTAATGCATTTCTCTTTCTCTCTCTTTCTTTCTTTTTTTTTTTTTTACCTATGTGTTGGCTATAGGTGAATACATGATATTGCAATTAGACAGTTATTAACAATATCAGCTTTTTGTCCCAGGTAATTGTTAATGGGAAATTTTCCTCAGCTTTGGGAAATAGCTCAGTGAATATATATGTATATTTAAATATACTTATGAAAGACTGTTGACTCTTTGCAGCTTAGAATGGCCACACGCATCCAGAACAGTTGACAGCCTTTATGGACCTTCCTGTAGGTAAGGGAGAAGGAGCTTGAGGTATGAACAGCAAATGGTTTATAGCAGTTTTTACACTTCTCCCTTCTTCAAGATACGATACAGAAGAACAGCTTTGTGTTTTTAAACTCAAGTAGCTGCAAAATCTTATAAAGCTGAACATTATTGCAATCCTTCACTAGGAAATGCTATGTTTAAAAGGCTACAGATATTTAGAAAAATCTATATTAAATTTGCATATCAAAATCTCCTTTCCTCTCACATCTACCCCAGACTTTATGAAACTTGGTTCCTTGGGTATATTCCTCAAACACATTTCAACAGATTTTCTGGCAGATTTCACCTGATGGTTTCTCTAGTGACATTGAAAAACGGGACAGCCTGAATTACTTTAATTTTCCAAATGTGGCATTAATAAAATTGACTATTACCCATCACTATAAAATGTCTCTGGATTTTTCTTTTTAATTTGCTTAGCTAAATTAATAGCAGCTGAGTTGATGTCCTGATTCATTTTTTTGGGGCTCATAATTTAATACGTTTGAATTAAGCAAAGAGGGAAACATTGACTAAACTTTCAGCAATTTTAAAAACCCCTAAGGACACATTATGATTTTGCTAAGAAACCCAGGGACAGGTGATAATATTAAATAATCATATTCATACTATATAAGCAATGGATTCATGTTTGGATTAACCTGTCATATGAAACCAAAGGCACAGACTCATGATTTTTTCTTTCCCTTTTTTAACACAAATGCAGTTCTTAAAACATTCTCAGCTACCATTGAAAGAACCATTTTTTCTTTTTGCATCCTTAAAAGCTTTAAAATATTCAATTCTCAACTACAAATAATTTGATGAAGCTAAGAAAATGCTATATGTCTTTAGAATACTGTATTCTGGAAGATTTATTAATAAGACGACACAGGAATATTGCTTTGTTTCTTGGTCTCCCCAGTTCAGCTCTCTTAAACCAACAGTTCCTTCTCATATCTGCCTAACCTCTTTCCCAGCCTCTTTTCCTTTCTCTATTCCAGTCTCTTATTCTGGCTAGTTCCAGTCTTGTCTGTAACCTATTTCCCACCATTAGGAGAAATTCTTCCTCTCTTTACATCTTTGCACCAATCTCTGTTTCGTGAGTTCAGTAGTTGTGCTGGCTCCGTCACTTCAGTAATGGGTCTGAACCAAAGCACCTGATCAAAAGGTTTCAAAAATTTCTGCAGGTGATCATACATTTAAGTTAATAAATGAGTATGATTATTCTAAGCTTATTAGAGCAACCTAATTTCTTGAAGCAAATGTGACTTTACTGGTACAACCTGAAAAAGTAAACCATGTTGCATACTATATTTTGGAAGTCATCAGCAAAGAATGTGCAATGCAAGACAGTCATTGACCTATTTGAAAGACCTTGGGTTTTTTATATTTTAGAGTTGGCATCATAGGCAGTAGAGAAAAGCAATTTCAGTTCCATTCAGGCAGGAACAAATAACTGATAGTTCAACAGTGATCACAAATAATCGCCATTATGATTTTTCCTTTGAGATAATTATGTTTCTGTCATGCTATCCCAACAGAGAAGTGCTGCAAGAATCTAGCTGAAGAAGAATAGGAAGAGTGACCTTAAGTCGTTTTTTCCTGTTGATTTCCAACATATCCTCATGCTATGTAAGTAATTATTTTCTCACTGCCCATCACCTGACCTTCTCGGAGACATGTCCTCACATTCGCTGAAGTATCATGTCATCTTGTCAGTGTTGTCCTGCTTTCTCCTACTCACTCTTCCTACAATTTTGTCATGCATTCACTGTCTTACTTTTCAAGAAGGATCTATCTGGCTAAACTTATTGTGTGATGCTACCATATATATACCAATCACATGCTTAACTTTAAGCATTATTGCACTACTCACCAAACAGTGAGGACATCTGTGTTGTTAGGCCCTCTTTGGATTATTAAATATATTTTAGCCTGCAGATTCTAACTAACAGGCCTTAAGGAGATAAAACGCTTGGATCAAGCAGACTTCTGGAATTAAATTGAGCAAAAAAAAAAAGGACTGAAGCTGCTGTAGGAAGGAGATCATCATCCTGTCCATCTCTGAAGGTAAGTCATAAAAGAGGCCAGGAGATATCTGGGCACAGAAGGAAACAACCACATAAAACAACTACATACTTCTTAAGGTAGATGAACTGCATGAAAAAGTACAGGAAGTTCTTATTTTACTGCATATGGTTGTCTTTCCGATGGGCAGGTGATATATGTGCACACATTTCTCAAGGGAAAGGATTTTTCCTGAACCATAGGACCAGAAGAGCTCTGTGGAAAGAGGGGAGTTCAGTGGCTTCTATGTAGAGTTCTACCTCCAGCTTAGCAGCTCCAGTTTTTCCTGCAAAAGATGAAACTGGAGAGGTTTATCAATACAGCTTCCAGGCAAATTAAAACCCAGTGTCACTGTCAGGCAGTCATTTGTGGGACAGGTAATGAAAGAGGTACAAGCCCTATAATAGGCCCACACTCTGTGAACCTGTGAGCTTTGTTCAAGAAAGGTTTTAGAATAGCACTACCAAAAAGTCTAAGATACACAAGTCTCTTTATCACCTGGCTCAGAAATTCAGCCTCCTTCACTGTTTTCACCAAAAGTTTATTATTTGCACTCATCTGTCAAATTATTTCCAAAATACTATTATGCAAATGTCACTTTTGTAAACAGCACAGTCAGCAAAAAAAAATGTCAATTTACAAATTATGATACATGGAAGACCTGCATGCCAGAGTACCTATGTATGTACACCAGCTACCATCTGAAACATAAAGCCTCCATGGGGTGCAGTCCTTCATGAATGAGCTGTACCAGCATGGATCCCCCACAGGGGCCACAAGTCCCACCTGGGAAAAACCTGCTCCATCGTGGGCTCCTCTCTCCACAAGCTGCAGGCCCCCATCAGGACCCTGCTCCGTCTTGGGCCCCCACAGGGTCACAGACTCCTTCATGCGTCCACCTGCTTCATCATGGACTTCTCCATGGGCTGCAGGTGGGTCTCTGCACCCCAATGGTCCTCCATGGGCTGCAGGGGCACAGCTGCTCCACCATGGCCTTCATCACAGGCTGCAGGAGCCTCAGCTCCAGTGCCTGTAGCACCTCCTGCCCCTCCTTCTGCACTGACCTCTGTGTCTACATTGTTGCTCCCATGTTCTCACTCCGCTTTTCTCTGGCTGGAATTTTTCACTGTGCAACAACTCTCCATTCTTAAATATGTTAACATGGAGGCGTTACTGTCATTCTTAATTAGCTCAGCCTTGGCCAGTAGCAGGAAGCCTGTTCTGGAGCTGGCTGGCATTGGCTCCACCAGACAGGGGAAGCTGCTTCTAACAGAAGCTGACCCTGTAGCCCACGCCACTACCAAAACCCAGCCACAGAAACCCAATACAATTATCTATTCATCTCTCTCAGTTTGTCTTGTTCTTACTTTCCATCTCTGTTTTTCTCTCCCTTCAGTTCCCAATATCCTCTGCTTCCTAGGTAACAAGGCCTATTTTTTACAGGCATTGTTTAACCAATTTGTAAGTAAATGCTGATTAATTGTTCTTAACATCTATTTTGGTTTGAAAGATGCTACCTCTATTTTGAGACCTGGAAGACACCTTGGGCTCATGCCTCACATTATTTTTCTTCCTCAAGAATATTAGCACGTCTGCTAAAGAACACTGCCTCCACCTACAAAGCCTGTCCTGCCTATGGATTATTAGAAAATGGTGTCAAAAGCATAAAATATTCTTATGATTGTTTTTCCTAAATAGTTAAATTTCCCAAATAAATTTCATAAATGCTTTTTATAATATACATTTTATGAAGTTATCATTTATTCTTGCTTGTGCTGTGTGATGTGTTCATGATGGAGCAGCAAAGAGATGAATAGTCAGACTAAAATTTTTGCTGATGGTATTAAGTTATTCAAGATAATAAAAATGGGAACTGATTATGAAGAAGAACATGATACTGAGTAACTCGGCAATAAAACAGTGGATGAAATTCAATGTAGATAAATGAAAACATGCACATTAATAAAAACAACACAGATTTTTTTTATGGAGTGCTGTGCTCTGATCTGATGCGACTGTGGCGCTGGGTGTGGGGAATCTTGGCTGGACCGAGACCCTGAGATGGAACGAGAAAGTGACAGAAAATGGAGGCCTTAAGCCTGACA
>JAWWLV010000088.1:80664883-80681665 GCA_035041135.1 Platyrinchus mystaceus
GCGAAAGTGCAGCTGGTTGTTCGCTTTCTCCCTAATAAATTTTTCTGTTATCTATACCGTGTCGTGTCCGTCTCAACAGCGACAGCTGGGATAGAGAAACATTCTTCAGTAGTTGTCAAGACATGAAATTAAATGTTAGGAATCGTTAAGAAAGTAACAGACAACAAAACAAAACCATCATTAGGCTGTGGTGTAAATCTATAGGCACCATCTTCTGATATACTGTATGGGATTTATGACTCTTCATAAAAAAGTGTATATAGAATTTGAAAGGAAAAGAAAGTGGTATGAACAGTTAAGGATTTGGAAGGGATTCTGTATGAGGAACGATTAAATAGCCTCTTCTGGCTAAAGGTATGACAGAGATGAGAATGGTGTGACTATAAAGTCACCTGTGACAATAAAGAAGGTGAACAGTCAAAAGTTCACTCCATCTTCAGGGATTACAAATATGCCTTACAACACAAACTAAAGGGAAGAGCTTCTCTTTGCATGCAATGCACAGCTGAACTGTTTCTTCCTTGGAGAAACCAGAGGTGAAAAAAATTGACATTGTCTCTGTAAAAAACTGGCTGGTGGTAGAAAAATCCACTGAGGGATACGGAAAACAAAAATTACCTCTGTTTCAGTAAGTCCCAGAGACACTGCAGGCTGAGAGTCAAGAGAACAATTTGGAGAAGCCTGCTGACAGAAACAGGATATTGATCTAAATGAACCTTCTATGTGAATCCATGCAGACACTCAACAGCTTTTTCTGGGGCTGAATCGCCAAAAAGGTCCTAAGGAATGTCCCTGCTGCCCCATAGGTGATAGAAGTGGGATGATTTCTTATCATTGCTAACTCAGAACAACTATTGTCTGGTCAAGTTGTTTGCCAAGATGATCTTTTAAGAATCCAGTCTCATTTGATGAGCCAAATTAGCCAGAATGATCATATTTCACTGGTAAAGCCTTTAAACTGATAGCCTTTGGGTTGGGAGTTTTATACTTCCTGATTCTAACTTTCCAGCAGTCTAAATGTCTGAAGAGTTTTAGCCTAAAAAGTTTTTGCAAAAAAGTTTTTACATGGTAGTGCCTGCCTTCTAGCAAGATACATATACACAAAACAGATGAAGCATGTTTAAAGAGTTTCAACAAACTATCACTAAACTAGGCATGCCTAACATCTTTAGAATTTATGCATGAGCTACAGGGAGGCAATGTCAGCTTGCTTTTCAGAATGTTTGCCATGTTTTAAAAAGACAAAACATCCCATGTGCATTTTAATTGATTAAATAGTCCATAAAGGTTTCAAATTAGAATTCTCAACTTACATTAATTCTTAAAATTCTTAATGCTATTCATGAGCTCAAAAATGTTATTCTACCAAAAAAATCCCCAGACTTACGAGCTCATCTAAATTAAAATGCACACTGTTTGCATTATTCATGTAGAGAACTTAATTTTATTTCAGTGGGATTATTCATTACAGGAAAAATTGTAAGTGAGTACAATCACTGGACTCTAACTGCAATTACTGTTCCCCAGTCTGAGATGATTCTTTTTCATCTGCTTACTTGCTCATACTTCTTTAATATTTATTATGATATCTGAGAACCTCCTTCTTTCTTACTTGTTATTACTGTGGGATATTTGGTAAAAGATATCTTCAGTATTTGTTCAGTATTTCTGAAAATTTTAAGCACCCTGGTAGCACACATTCAGGGTATCAAGGCTGGAGGTATTTTCATGTCCTTTAGGGTCACTAGAAGGGCACTCAAAAAGTGTCTTTCTCCTAGCTGTCTCTCTTGATCTATAGCTGAATAGCATAATTTTCCCAGTCCTGAAATAGACTCTGACTGCAGCACTGGCACATATGTACATGTGTATATACACATGTATGCACACGTGGACATACCTCTGTGGTTGTCCCCTAGTCACTCTAAGCAGACTATAACGAATATAGGCACCTTTGTGCCTACTCTTCAGAAGTCTTTGATTAACACAACGATCAGGCATTCTTCTTGGAGCTGAACATTGCAGATGCTCCAGCAGAGTACTAGGATATAAAGGATTTTGAAAGGACCACTAATTTATGTCATCTAAATATCCATTGGCCTGTGACCATCATTTAAGTAAGCCTTCTTTCTTGAGGTGTCCTACAACATCCTATGTCTCCACCTCTTTGCACCATCTGTGGCACAGAAGGGAGGATGTCAGTGACAAGCCAGTCAGACGCAGAAAACAATTTTCATGTTACAGAACAAGGTATGAATTCTGCAAAGTCACATATAGCTAGATTTTTTTCAGAGACCATCTCAATGATGATCTATACCACTCCTTAGCCCAGGGAAAAATACAGCTCCTATGTGTTTCCATCCATCCTGGCTGCCCCCAGTTAGATATCAGGTTCTTGGTCGGTGTTCTCTCAATATGTTCATTAGCACTGAAGCAGCACCCTCAGAAGCTGAAAATCAGGTCTCCAAAACTCATCTGTACTTCCACTTCAACCTTTTCTTTTCAGTTCACGGCAGGGTTCCCCTTTTATTTCTTGGCTTCTGATCAAAAACTAGCTAATTACCAAAGCAGCATGAAGCTTGGATGATTGACAGATAACACCCCCTGAGTGAATAAAAAACTTCATTTTGCAAGGATAAAACAATAAAGATGTTTCAATAAGAAGTCAAACAGCAGGTTTCCAGAAGTAGTGTTAAAAGGTTCCAAGATCATCACACTAGAATGAGTTTTTGTCATCTGGCTTCATGAGAACTGACAGTCTCAGCTAAGAGTATCTGATCAACTCTAACTCATGCATTCAACATATGAGGTCACTGATACTCCAAGATCACCTCAGGACAAGGGGACTAGTAGTAAGTGCTTTCCAGAAGTGCTTGAAAAAATACTTGTACGTTTCCTGGATGCTGTTGGAGAAAAGAGACATGGAGCATAATTAAGTGTTTGTAACTACTTGGATGGGGGTAAGGAATAAATTCAAACTGAGCTAACTAACACAGCCAAACAGAAAACACTCTCCTACTTAAACCTGCATACAGAAATAATGCATTGTAACAAGGAAGCATAACAGTGAAGCATTATATCTATCAAGTAAAGTATAATACTATATAAAATATAGTATTTTAAAGCAATTATAATAATTATAAAAAATATTAGATCCAGTACCTTAAGAGGACAGTTTTTATTTGTCTGGACAGCTGATTTTATCAGGAGTTTCCCCATGGTGACTTTATTATTGTGATTCATCTCTGTAACAGTCATTAAACTGAATTTACTAATCCTACTAATTCAAGATGGCAAAATCATCTCAACTTACATGTTGCCACTCCATTCAAAATTACATTTACAGAACTGTTATATTCCTCCCTAGTTACATGACTAAGAGCAAATTTCAAATAAATCATTAAATCAAAAACGAAGTTCTACCATTACAGTCACTTTATTAATCAAACATTCCACCCTTAAGTATCTGCTGTGCTGCAATGCTTGTAAAACTCTTTGGGATACTAACCTGTTTCTCTCTGTGATGTCAAGGTTTGAGAACAAATGGCATTCAAAACAATGCTTATGCAGTGTTCATTTTTAGATGATCATTACAAAGATATGTGCTTTTATATCCTAATGCATTAGAAGCATGAAAATCATTTTCCACTAAGGCCATTCCATAGTTGGAAAGTAAACAAACATGAGCAGAGTATGCATGCTCTTTCTGTTTGGTACTAGCCAAGAGCTAGCCCATGTCCAGATGCAGTATTTTGAGTTGTATTGAGGGTAAGAGGAATGTAGTAGAAGCTGTAATTTGCCTGATCCTGTTGAAGACTGACCCATGCTGAGCACCATATTGAAACATTAGTGCTTTGGAATGTTTGTCTTGTAACTACTGTGGTGCGTTACACACTCCTGACAGATAAAGTCTGTGCATTTCTACCTGACGACACAAGAGTCTGTAGGATTGAGCTCTCAGAGCAGGCTTGTGAATTTTATACAGGCATAAGCATTTGTCTACTTTTATCAGCTTATAATATATGAGGTCTGTCAAGGTAGGTTCAGATTGGACATTAGGAAAAGGTTCTTCATTGAGTGGGTGGTCAGCCACTAAAATTGGCTTCCCAGGGAAGTGGTCATGGCACCAAGCCTGTCAGAGTTCAAGGAGCATCTGGATGACATCTTTGTCATACAGATAGTCAGTCCTGTCAGAAGCAGGGAGTTGGACTTGGTTATCCTATTGGGTCCCTTCCAACTCAGAATATTCTCTGATTCTATGAAAAAGTTTTCTGTGATATTTTGTGAGTGGGAATTAATAAAGAAAGAAATTTCTGTATGTGTTATTTTTCTTAGGAAAATTTAATCATGTTTTGATCTGACATTAAATTTATTGGCTACAACAGTAATGAATCCTTTGTGGCTTGCAGGACAGCCTCCCATGTCAAACTGTAATAGAATGAGATGATTCATCTTGGTTCATTATATGATATATTAATCATATTTATCATATTATCACATCAGATTAGAATCATGCAGTGTGCTAGTAATCATATGAAAGAACAGTAGGTGTTCTCTTTTAGCAGATTATTTTCTGATTTTTAAAATGTGTCACAGCAAAACCATAGATCTGAAAATATAGGACCAAATACAGCTCTGGCGAAATAAACACACTTTAGAAGTCCGTTTCTTTATTAAATTTCTATTTAGCTTACATCTCTGAGAATACACAGAATTATTTTGTTCATTCACAGAGGACTGTTGGTAGTGTTTCAGACACTAATGTGAAACATATGTGAAATTGAGATAAACATAACCAATAAGACGGAGAAAATATCTTCTGCAAGTAATCAAAAATGGTATGTTGGCATACAGTTGTAATTTATAACTGTGTACACAGGACTGAGGAAAAAACCACTCAACTAGATTTCTTTATATTTAGGGTAATTCTGGGAAAAAAAATTAATAGGCTGTCATAATATCATAAAGCCCATTTGCTATTAAATGTAGATTTCCTGCTTGGATGACCACCCAAGTGCAAGTATTTGTTTTTCCAAATGGTTTGAAACACTATGGCACATTAGTTCAATGTATACATAAAGAAATAATTTTGCTTAAGCACTTCGTCTTTCTAAAGAGAGAAGAAATACACTGGATTAATCACGTCATATAGCCCTAAGAACAGGTCAAATTTGAAACTGTTTGACATGAAGTCTCCATGTTTATTTCATGTTCTCTCTATGGTGCCAGCATACCTAAGAGGAATGAAACAAACATCTCATCTCTCATACTTGATTTATAAATAGGAGTAATAATTTACTTTTTAAGTGCCAAGTATTATTTTTTATCCAAAGTATCAGACTACTGAGTCTTAGGCAGTTCCATAGGTTTTCTGCCCAAACTTTCAGTTAAAAGCCATGGTTGATAATTTTGTAGATCAAATTCCTGGTTTTCACTGACAAGGGAAAAATGACAGAAAATGGCTTCTGCACCACATACTACCTGAGCATAAAATACATATTTTTAAGTGATGTCTAAATTCAGGGATGAGGAACCTCTCAAAGCAAGCACACTTGGATAAGGAGGGAATCTTTACTCTACTTGGAGTTCATAATGCTGGATCAGCAGTAACTTCTCAATGTTACCATCCAGATAGTGCTAAACTAGACAACAAGGAGAACCGAACTAAAAGCGGAAGAACAGAATTAGAAAAAGTAGAGGCGGAAGTAGAAATATTCATCTGATATATATTGTCTTCTGTCAAATAGACCTATTACCACTTCTGAAAATGACAGCATTTGTATGTCAATGTAGTTTTGTATACAAATACAAGCAGGCTAAGATTTTATTCCCATTTCCAAATATTTTCTTGTTAAACAAACAGCTTTCAGGTATATCCATTTTTAGACTTTGAATAAAATGCCTGTAAATATTATGTGCCTAGGTTCACATGGTGTCTTGGATTGAAAGAAGTATTATTTTATCTGCATGTAGTAAACCATGAAATCACAACTTAATTTAAACGATAAAATTTTTAAAAAAATTTCAGAGTGGGTAACATTTAGAGTAAGATGAACAAGCAAATTTCAAAATATACTCTGTCTATGGAAAAACACAACACAATTTTGCCACTATTTTGTTTCTCAGCATAGTCACTGACCACTGTCACTGAGTTAGAATGAAATTTGAAGCAATACATTAAATCAAATCAACTGTTCCCCACACCTTTCCCCCCTTCCCCCCCCAAAAAAAATTAAGCAGATCTATTTTTATATAATTCTACCATTCAGTTTTATTACGTTGTCTCACATTTGTTCTAGGAGTCCAAAGGAGGTTTTGGAAGTCTTAAATAAGATTTACCATATATTGAAAGACTTTAAAAGTAGGAGCTCCTATTTCACCTTCCACAGTATGAAATTTGGACACAAAAGCCTCACAGTGGTCATTAGACAATAAATCATTTTCTTTCTTTTTGAGTAAAGATCACATTAGCAAGGTTAAAGGCTTAATCAGCATGTCTGTTCACTTCTGCCTATCTCAAAGACTTCTGACAGGTTATCAGTAGTATTTGCATGAGTATGTAAAGTAGAAACAAACACATGAATTATTTTAGCATCTTAATAACAGGCTTAAAATACATGCCCACAATTACAGCTCTCTGTAACACATTCTTCATAATTCTCAGATTTCCTCTACCATCTTTCATATCTCTTCTAGTAGTTGCTGATAATGTGATATTCCAAAGCCTCACCAGAGTTTTATCACCAACCCAATCAAGAGTCATTATATCACTGGAAACAGTCTACTTATCGTAACATAGAAGGTTATATTGGAATATAAGTACAGACTTACTTTTTTGAGAATGTTTTACATGCAAACACTAAGTCTTCAGCTGCTTCTTGTGATAGTTCCTGGCAGATTCAACATAATAAAGCTTTATTTTTCTACAAAATCAAACATCTAGGGCAGGCAATAGAATTCTATTGTCCCACTTTAAAGTCCCACTTTTCCCTTTAAGAACTATTTACACACCCCTTGTGAGACTGTTTACCAAAAAATTCTTTCTTCCTGTGATATCTTCCCTTTCTCAAAACTTCCTTGCTTTATTACTATTTTATACTTTTATCTTCACAAGCAAGTCCCAATGCAACTGATGTATAGACATACGATGTATACTATGATACAGTATTCAAAGTTAGAAATTTTAATTTCTTTTTTCTTTCTTTTACCTTCCGGTTTTGTTCACAATGATTTCTCAATTGACATGGCTGCAAATTCTGCTATCCACTGCAGTAAATATCTGAAGTCCATGCTGCACAGCCTTTAAAGAAAAATACTGTATTTCATATCATCAGCAAATTATTTTTCTAAAGGTAATTTTTTAAAGAAAAATTTAAATTGAAACTTCTTCAGGTAAATAGAGTTGCTGAACCATATTCTATGCATTTTTGCCTTCAGAATGGCTTGTGCAGAAACCAATTTTTTTCTCTTTTCTTTTTTATGTACACTTTTCAAAATGAAATACTTTACTTCTCAATTGATACCAGACAAGATACTTCCTCTAAGAATATAGTGGTTTGAGGAAATTATGAGAAATCAAAAATAAGGTTAAAGATGAAAACGTGAACTCACATATAAACAACAGCTCTCTGCCATAATGTTGCATTAGAGGAACAGAGTTTTGTATTTCTACTGTGACAAGTACTGCACTTTCTGTCACAACTGTTTTTCAGCAATTAAACATTATGAATTCAAAAGCAATCTCTCATTGCCTGTAAAGCTGTGCTGCAGTCCCATTTCAAAATAAATAAATAAATAAAAAACAAACAGTACCACTTTTGGCCTATTCACTAAGGTTTAACAGCAATAAGGGTAAAAAAAATCAGTGGAAATCATTGGTACCATTTAAACATTCCACTCCTCTTTAGAATTTTTTTCAATATAGTTGAGTACTGCACCAAAAAACCAATAAACTCTGAAGGAGTACTGCTTCATTGAACACATTGCTGTAATAAAGGCTTTTAAGGAGGTTAAGCAGCCTATCTTCAGTTGAAGGCACAAGAATTTGAAACCCTACATATATGGAATATCACTGTCAGAGAAGCTAGGGTCACATTAGCTAGGATTTCTTACTTCACAGTTAATTTCAAAATACTCTCATTCATTAAATCTTCATGCCAAAGGGACTGTAGAAAATCATATTAAATTCAATTTTAATGTAAAAAATATTAAATTCCTTGAGTTTCATCTGGACCAGTAGCTAAAGAGCCATCCACCAGAAGTCATTAATGGGAAAGTATATCTTCAGCTTCAGTGATTAAAGGACTATTAAATGCAGCTTATGCTCTAAGCACAGATATTGCTGACTCAAAAGCAAAAATTTTATGGCAAGTGCATAAACAAAATACTTTTTTTCAGAAAAAAAAAGGCATGTTGGTTGTGCAATTCCACATAATGTTCATGTTAGCAATTCAATGGTTCTAAGGGATGTTTGTGAGAAGCTCTGAAGTAAAGTATTACTTTTAATTTAAATTTTGCTTTGGTCCCAAATTCACAATACCACATTTCCATATGGCTGTCATGAGAAAAGGTTGAATAAATGAAAATTTAACCATAAATGAAAGCAACAAAATATGGTTCCAAATTACTCAAGGAATCATCATCTATCCATGCATATATATTTTGCAGTATATTCATAAAAAAGTTTATTAGTTTTTGAAAGACAGCACTTGCATAACAGTTTGTGGAATGTTTAAGGGAAAATTGCAGATCACCCAGTATTTACTACTACACTTTGGGGCAGGTGGACCCTTTAGAACAGGAGAGGAAAATATGTTTTTCCTGGAGACATACAAGTGTCTGTCCACTAACAGAAGCTTTTAGAGTGCAGTGAGAAATGAGAGCTTCCCAGAAGTGTAATTCATTGAGCAACAGATATGGATTACTTCAAAAGAGAAAGAAGCAGGTATGCCATGAGACCTCCAAAGGGGTGGAAGGACAGAATTCCTGCAAAGAGACTGAACGTGCTCTGCTGCTACCTAGAAAGATACATATCTAATAGTTTTAAAACAAATCTAGGACATAGGATATTTCCTGCAAAAGCAACACAAGCAGAGATTTGTCCATGATGCCCATTTTTTTTTTTTTTTGTCTTCTTCAAGTGACTTTGTGCTTTCTCTGTTTTAGAAAATCCCATGGTCTGTTGCTGAATAACCCTTGACTTTTAAAACCTCTTCATGTTTTGATGTGTACACTGTAAGGGATGAGTTTAGAGAACTCAGATTGAAGTGCTGTCACAAAACCACTCAACACAAAGCTCAAATTATTTTTCTGAAAATCTTCCCTCAAAAGTATCATTTATTGTATACAAACACATGATTATCAGCAGCCATATAGGTCTCTAGTTTTCCACCTTCTCCTTTCCCCACAGTGATGAATGATACAGAAAGAAAGCCAAGAGAATATTTCATCCACATGTAACAAATGTAACACTTCCAATATAGCTATAAAAAACTCAGTAAATTCTAGTACATAGGGAAAAATCTTTGAAGAGCTAAGGTACCCTAGGAGAATGCTGGAGAGATCAGAGGCAGCTGGTGTGTCCTAGGTTAACTGCTAAGTGACAGTTCTGCCACTACGTATCTGATAATAGAAGAATAGAATAAGAGCAAAGTTCCAAAGTGGTCTGCAGGGTTGGGGGGTGGGGGGGGGGAGGAAATTCTTCTTGAACTCAAAGTCATCATTTGTAGATTTGAAGGGGAAACTTTCCATACCTGCTGCCAATTACTATGACACCAACTAAGGGACGCATGGTTAAAAGACATATTCCATTATTTGATTGTACAGGATACTGAGAAAGATGATTTAGCCTGGCAGTTAAAATCTCTGCTTCCACCCTTCCCAGATACTCAATGTCACAGCCCACGGCTCCTAAAATGGCCAAGAATAAGGATGAGAAGAGTCTTGCAGCCTTCATTCCTCTGCCACTTCAGGACATGAGAAGACCAACAGCTCCTACAAAACACTGTGTCAGCAGAGTAAGAGTTCTCCGGTAGGAAGGATACCTGGTTTCTGCACATAGAAGAGGCTCAGGGAAGCACTTGGTAGTGCTCACAGCAGCCCCAGTAACAGCCAATGACAAACAGGTCCATTGCCTGCCCAGAAAACACCACAGCTAGGACAGCAATCTGCCTCTATTCTCTTTCCCCAGTGCTTCTTCTTGCCATTACATCAGCTGCTTCAAGGCTGGATTCACAACACATGAGAAATGACCCCAGTACAGAGTTATGTTCAACAAGCCTTAAGGAAGCTCATAAGTACTTTCTGAACCATCCTGTGTGAAGTGTTCCTCCAAGCAGTCCTTCAAGGTCATTATTTGTAAAAGAGCAGCCTAAGTGCAAAGTTGGTGTATCTGAACCACAGGTGACTGCAGAGTGAAGAGGGACAGACAACCATGCACTGAACTGTGTCTCCAACTGTACTAAAGACTATTTATTTATTTATTTCCTCTGGGGAAATATCCAAAGGAGAGATTTCAATGTCCACAGCCTTTCCAGGTCTGCCACAATTTCAATTATGAGCTCCCTGAAGATGAGAGATGGGAAGCAGAGACTGAGACATAGGGGACCATGATCAATATTGGCAAGACAAATGATTTCATCTAACCTGGGAAGTAATGGCTTGATGTTACTTTTCTACCATGCACTTTTTTAAAGCCTTTTTTTTAAATAGTTCTTTAATTTCAAGTGCCAGTTATTTCTCTGAATTCATAAAGATAAGAATTGTTATCAAAAGATGGGCTTCTTCCCAGCTCTTGTTTTTTATAATTTTTCATTAAAAAAAAATCAAAAGCAGAGTTATAGTGAATATTACCTAAAAACTAACTGCTAAATGGTGGAAAAAGCTACCACTGAGAGCAAAATTATTAGGCAAACAGTATTCATGAGTTCACACTGACACAAATTCAAAAGGTAATGCATGCATTTATTTGGCACCTGGCAGTAAGAAGCTAACAGGGGCAGACAGATAGCAAAGATCAGTTTATGGATAATCTCATTACAAGGTGTCCTTCAAAAGGGAAACTGAAATTTACATCTGTATTAATCTAATCAAGGCAGGTAGTACAGAATTAAAAATCTGGCTTAGGCCAAGAAATTAGTCTATGTAAATAAAGATATTTAAACAAAATATTTGCAAATTTGGTACTCTTCTTAGTAAGTTCCTTTTTCTTCTTAAAAAGCCAGAAATCATGTGAGAGGAAGACCTCTGTGTCTTCAAACCTCCAGTGTCCCAGGGAATAGAAGTATGAGTGCTTAAGAAAGGCCCAGGCTGATCCTGACTTCCTACTAGGAAAGTTGAAGCAGAAGCTGCTATTTTCTCTATTGGCCGCCCTGCACAGTGCAGAGGCTTGTTGAAGTCCATCTTTCCAACATGAGTCTTGACTTTTTCATTCTAGAAGCTGAGTCCCTTGTGTGTGTTGCCTCTGAAGTGGGTCACTGTGCTTTACAAAGCAGGTGAAGAAAAAGCAGCTGACCAAATTTTAGCTGTGATTTGATTTTTGTTTTCCTGAAAATTTGTTTTAAAATTATTGAAAGAAAAAAGGAAAAGGTACTGTATATTTCCCTGTAAAATATTTTTAAATAAAGACAAGTAAATGTCTGCCAAGTTTGACACACAAAGTTCAATCTTAAAAATCATCCTGAAATAATGTGGGTGGATTTTTGAAGACTAAAGAGTTACAGACATCTTTGATTATTTATCTTTTATCCTCAAAAGCCATTTGAATTTTGCTCATGATGAATTCCTTGAAGAACTGCCTTTCCTTCAGGCTGACAGGAGTCAACTCCAGAGACTGGGGGCTTGTGCCTCTAGTCCAATTGTTTTGTCAATGACCCCTTCCCTAGAAAGGAATCCCAGCTTTTTGGCTTCCTTACCCTCTAATTCCAGGCTGTTGGAATTACTACAGTGTGTATTAATTGCCAGGAAGACAGTTGAAATCTTTTCGCACATCTCTCAGATCACTCAGGGATAGGGATCGGGGGTTATCACCTCATTTATGAGTTCTTCCTCTTCCTCCTCCCAAATCAGCAGCTTCTTCCTCTCCCTGTTTTTGTGCTGGCCCTGTTTCACAGTAATCTGCCTCATCCATTTCTTCTAAACAGGCTGACTTTCACTTCCAGCATTTCTTCTCCTGTGTAGTGGCAACTGATACTAGCACAGATTGGTTGTTTTGTTCAGCTTTGGATCAACCCTGTCACCAGGGTTGGTGTAGCCACAGTGTCCCTTGCAAGGATTGGAATAGACAGGTGTTTGTCATGTGTGTTGGAATAACCACAGTGACTGTTTCTGAGTAGCCACAGTGCCTGTCATTGTGTTGCCAGAGCCAGAGACAACCTGTTTTCCCCTTGAGGGTACTGATAGTGTTGAACAGGGCTTGGTAGGCCTGGGCCAGAACACAGCATATTGCAGTGATTTGAGTCTCTCTGGAACTGCCAAGGTGACAGCACTATTTTTCCAAATATCTCACTCTTTTTCAAGATTCTGCACTTGTCCAGGGGTGAAATTCCAAAAAGTTGAAGGTGCCCACTGCCCTAGGCACTTGCCAGTATTATCCCCCAACCTGACACTCATAGCTATCCAACATCAGGGCAGGTTGCTGAGTGATACTCTTAAAGAGTTGTTTAACCCTAAACAAGACCTGAAACACATTGTGGAGACATGGCAACAGGAACATGCTGACTTTACCATCCCAGGGATATTCAAAATTCTCGAGAGCTATTGTAATCATCCTGGAGGAGAAGAGGGAAGGTGTTTCCCCCATGCATGGGCTCCCTAAGGAGAAAAGGTAACAGTGTAATCAATAGTAATTCCCAACAGGTGGCTCCCAAAGCGCAGGGATGAAGGCAATGCTGAGTGCACACATCAGTACCCTCCCACCACCTGTCGTTTTATCAGATCATGACCCGGTGTTACAGAGCACAATAAGATGACAACCTTAACCCAGCCCCGAGACGTGATAAGCACCATAGAATGGAACATATACGTCATGCAAGGGGCTACACAACACAACCCTCAGCACAAGCAGTCTGAGGGCAAATAGATCAACACTGTGACCAGTCATTACTAAACTAATGTAATGAATGCTTATAACTAATTTGGTTTAAAATTCTCTGGTCGGATCTGTCATTGTCTCAACCCTTCTTGCCTTGATTGGTGCTAAAAAGGACCACTGTGGTTTAAACCAGCAGGCAGATACACACAACGCAGCCACTCCCTCCCACCTATTTCTCCAGGGCAATGAGAGGGAGAATAGGGAAAAAAAGGTAAAATTTGTGGCTTGAGATAAAGACAATTTAAAAGGACAGAAAAGTAAGAGAGAAAATAATAATAGTACTACAAACAGTTAGAATATACAAAACAAGTGATGCACTCTGCAATTGCTCACCACTCACCAAGGTCCAGCCAATCCCAAGTAGTGGTCCCCCAGCCAACTTTCCTGCTGGTTTATATACTGAGCATATGGCATGGAACACTCCTTTGGCTGGTTTGGGTCAGCTGTCCTGGCTGTTTCTACACTTCTTGTGTCCCTCAGCCTCTTCACTGAAGGGGTGGTGTGAGAAGCTGAAAAATCCTTGACTTAGTGTAAGCATTGCTCAGCAACAATTAAAACATAAGTGTGTTATCAACATTATTTTCATCCTGAATTCAAAGTAATGCACTATATCAGCTACTGAAGAAATTTAGCTCTGTACCAGACAACATGAGGACACCACAGTAAGGAAGGACTTCCATTCATCCATGAGTATTCAAAACAAAAGAGATAATAAAAATCTGTATAACAATGTTCAGTCTCCTGAAATGTTTACATTTGTACTCCATATATATAACTACAATCTTAATTCCAACCAAGGCTGCTATTTGACAATTAATCCTAATATCCTTTCAAGGATAGAGTCTATCTCAAGAAAATTAAAATTTAGTGGCGAAATGAAATGTACCCTTTACTCTAGGTGGTTTCTAAACCTTAGCTGATGGTGCATATGTTTACTGTCTCTTTCCTCCAGAAACTACGATATCAACACTGGATAAAAGCCCTGAGATACAACTGCTGTTGTTAACCCATATATACTGAGTAGTTTTCATCTTTAAGTATCGCAAAATGCTTTACATATTTTTTTTACATAGATCCTTTCATTCATCAACAAAGTGCTGCCTTTTTTGTAGTAGAATATGACTTTTTTTTTCATTAGTGTTATAGACAATATTTAAGAAAGGATCTCGACAAAGACTAATTACAAAAAGGCTTAGCTTTTAGAAATCTAACTACAATGAACATTTCATTAACAACACTGAGGCAATTATTTTAGCAGGCCCAAGGAAAAATTAAAATCATTTCTGTTAACACCTAAGTTTGCCTTAATGAATTCATTTGATCTTGGTCATATTCAACCTAGGATTGCAGTCCAAGTGGGTATGTCCACAAGCATTAGATGCTCAAAATCTAACAAAGGGTAATGCCATAATATTCTCTCCAAATATCATACAGTCATCATGCTTTGCAACTAACCAAAGTCAGTTCTACAGAGAACTTGTTGTGAGATTTTTTTAGAAAATGGTATTGTTTTTCACAGATTGGAAAATATTGATCTATCAGAAATAGGGCAACAGTTAATAAAAGCACTATTCAGGGTTCAAATCATTCTCCTAAATTAAAACAGAACTAGATCAGACTCTCTGTTTTTATAATGTTATATTGAATATTTAAAAGAAAAAATAACCAAACCAAAACAAAAAGAATCCACCACAAACCACAAAACTAAAAATACATAAAAGACACTAGAAAGTAAACATCCTTGGTTAGTCAATATCTACATGACTGAGTCCTTTTCATGAGAAGAGGAATACCTAGAGCTAGACTAAAGGTTAAATTTGGCAAAACAGAAATCCAAACCAGCAGATCACATTTATACTGAAGACTGGGACTTCTCTTGTAAAGGTCATTAAGTCTTCTGTGCTGTCACACTCATTTTTGCAGTCCTTGCCAGATTTTTGGTTAGCTCTCTCCACAGTGGGAAAATCCTTGAAACTCAATATCAATACAGTTCTCATTTACAAATCATAGGAATTTATTTTTCATCAGAGAATGAGTCACCAGGGATTGAAAAATTAAATTTAATTCCACTTTCCTCGTAAAAAAGAAAAAAAGTGCTTTAACATGTCCCTTGGTTACTTTAAAAAGGTATAATTTATTAGCTTTGAGAGGGAGTACTTATTGAAATTAACCTCTAAGTTGTCAAAGATCAAAATGTTTAAAAAAAATGAAACTCATAAAATGCCTCAGAATTTCAGCTTCGGTTTTAGATTGCTACTACAGCTCTGACCAAATGCCTAAAACTATGCTGATCCACTGCTTTCTCATCAGATATACTTATTTATTCAAAAAAAGTTCTGAAGACATGACAGGAATGTTTTCAGAGAGCTATTTTTATCAAAATCACAGTTCCTGCGATTTTCAAAAGCACAAAATTCTGGACCATTTACTTGAAACTCAGTTTTAGCTTATGAAGATATTGGTACAGAAGTTGATTAATATGAAAGGCTTTATCAAAATGGTAGTTCAGTGCAGTCCTAGTGTTGGAAGAAAATTAGATTGTGTTTGATGACTTAACAGAGATGACTAAGGCAGATGAAAAAAATATTAATGTTATATTTAATTTGGTAAAGTTATTGATTTTTTTAGCTTGTAAAATAGAATGGTTTATTACATTTTTCTTTTCCAAATGGTCTACACAATAATAATTTGATCACTACTAACCTGTTTAAATCCAGTCATTCTCAAATATGCCTTCTTTTTAAAGACTGACATTTACTTTAAAGAAACATACCTTTACTATCACAACATAGTTGCCTGCTTGTGATCATGATCTTCCTGAAACAGTGGGAATGATGCTACACTAAATCATTACATACACTGAAATAATAAACACAAAATTCACGATAAAAAAAAACCCTCATTATTAAAACAAAAATCATTATTCCAATGTATGTGAGAGGCTTGCTTCTGTCATTTATATTTTTCCATGGCAGACTCTCAGACTGAAAGATCAGAGGATGAACTGGCCCTAGTCAGCAGTATTTGAAAGATTCCTTTTGTAAAATCTTTCCCTTTCCTTTTCTCTCATCCTTCCAGAAACAATCTAATTACATCCAAATTCAGTCTCATTCCTCACAAAAGGTTCTATGATGTTTCTGAGAGAAGTCTGAAAAACCTCTAGGGATGGAAATTCTACCACTTCTCTAGGTGATCCTTAGAAGACATGTCCAATCTAAGCTACTCCACTTGCAACTTGTGGGGTTTGTCTCTTATAATACCTGCCACAATCAAGAAGAGCTTCTTTGCAAGTCCCTTCAAGCAGTTGTAGGTTGCTGTGAGTTTACTTACCATTTAACCTCCTGTATTCCAAACTAGAAAAGCCCAGCTCTGTTAACCACTCCTCACAACTTGTGTGATCTGAGCCCTGACTTTCCAGTCTTCTACTGGACCCTGTGCAGCTTACTGACATCCTCTTGAAATGGGTTATCAAGCCCCAAACCCTTCTATTGTAAGCCACTGTGCAGTAGATGACCAGTTCAGAAGGTGCTAAAGAAAACCTTTTAAGTGTGCCTGACACTACCTCCTCAGTTACTGTTTTAACTGAAGGAATGCAGCCCTGGGAGTTAAGTAGAATCGATTTCAGGACATGACAGAGGCAAAAGGAATATATATACAACATACTGTATAGAGGAAAAACACAGAGAAGATAAAAA
>JAWWLV010000088.1:80681765-80700661 GCA_035041135.1 Platyrinchus mystaceus
CTTACCATTTAACCTCCTGTATTCCAAACTAAAAAAGCCCAACTCTGTTAACCACTCCTCACAACTTGTGTGATCTGAGCCCTGACTTTCCAGTCTTCTACTGGACCCCGTGCAGCTTACTGACATCCTCTTGAAATGGGTTATCAAGCCCCAAACCTTTCTGTTGTAAGCCACTGTGCAGTAGATGACCAGTTCAGAAGGTGCAAAAGAAAACCTTTTAAGTGTGCCTGACACTACATCCTCAGTTACTGTTTTAACTGAAGGAATTCAGTTCTGGGAGTTAAGTAGAATCAATTTCAGGACATGACAGAGGCAAAAGGAATATATATACAACATACTGTATAGAGGAAAAACACAGAGAAGATAAAAAAAAGGGGGTACAAGACAGTCACAGTCCCTGTAAGAACAGGAACAAAGGAAGAACAGATAGCCAGGAATTGTTCCAGTGTACCACTGATTAAGCCCCAACAAGTTCCTTTCCTTTTGGTAAAATGCTGCTTTTTTGAGTTACCATTTTCTACATTTCATTACTGTAGTCTCAGCAATCTTATTCTTTTTTCCTGTATAAATTGGCTTAGTAAATGAGATTTTTTTAAAAAATCATTACACGTGTCTGCCTGTTTTCTGCTACGTCCTTTTTACATGATGAGGTAACTGATACTGCTGTACTGAGTCAGAGAAAACTCAGTGCCGCATCAGTAACTCTTGTTTAGTATTCACTGTGAAAACATCCAGTCTGTGTCTGCTGCTGGGCCAGCAGATACCACTGCTTCTTGCTTTCGTGCTGATACCTAAGAACTAAAAAAAATCACCAAAGGTCCATTACTGAGTTTCATTTTTCTCCAGTAATGGGCTAGGTGTCATGATTCTGATATTTGACTTTCCAAAAAGCCAGTGGGAGGCTTCCCAAAGTCCTGTGTTATGTTGAGAAATGCCTTAAGCTGTTGACATCAAACTTTCCCTGGGAATTGTAGTCTAGCTAAAGAGAGACACAGAATGTAAACTGAAGAGAGAAACAAAACTTAATTTCCCAGAAAGTTAAATAAAGTGAGTAACAAAACCATATCCTAAAGCAAATAGTTACAAATAAATCATAGTGCATGAAAGACATTCCTACAATAGTTCTTTATAACAAAATAATAGTTCATTATAACAAAACATTAGCAGAAATTACTGCTTCTGTATATGAAAGGTATATTAAAATATTTTTAGTTGTTAATGTCTATATTAACTATATAGGCCGGGGAAAGAGACACTGTAACATAAAAATCACCTTTCTTGGCTTTTAAACTGCGTTTTTTCTCCTAAGCTTTTTTCTACATTAAGACCTTCAGATTCTTCTGCTTTCTTATGTTATGTCAGAGAATTGTGTAATTGTGTTCTGTGCAGCTCATACCTGATTCAAATACTGAGAGGATGTGAGTTTCTTTTATTCAAGACTGAAAAACACCTTTTCATACCTGTACATATAAATAATTAAAGTAATGAAATAAAAGAATATTTCTGTGGGAGTTTACATATAACACTGTTACACATGCCTATGCTTTATTGTTCTACCAACTGTCTGGGGAGGAAAGGGTAGCAAAAGGAAGGAAAAGAATGACAGGAAAACCAGAGTAACTGCAAAGAATTTGTCTTTCTAATCAGCTCCCAATGCTGAGTCATTTTTCTGAGACTATGGCTTGTTTGTTTCTTTTCAATGCAAAGTCTAAAAGAGCATTATATTGGCAGTTCTTTATCAAAGGCCTGTTTACATATTATGAATACAGAAAGAACACCTAGATTCTGCTCGGTTTGGCTGTCACTAACCTTTCCCTGATTAGGAAACTGGCATGGAAAAGCTGTGAGAGCACACAGCTGCTTTATTTCTAAAGCCAGTGATTCATTCACAGGCTGTACAACAGGTGCAGCTAAGCTGTGCTTCTCATATGGAAATCTTGTCCCCTTTTAGACTGGCTCACTAATCTTGAAATTGTGTTTCAACTTGAAATGTGAGGTAGCTTTGTCAGACCCTCTGAGGAGGAGGAAGAGTTGCCCTTTGTAGCAGAGAGCAGCTGGAAGAGACAAATCTCTGACTGGGGACAGTAGATGAGGGCTTTCACTGTAATATCAACAGCAAAGACAAAACTAGGAAGTGCTAGGAATGCCCCAGTGGCGAATTAGGTAGAAGCAAAAGTCAGTCACTGGGATTAGTCAGAAGAGGTGAAATGCCTGTGAAGGCAATATGCCTAACCAAATGACTCGATGAGGTGACTAGCTCAGTGGACAAGAGGAAATTTGTAGAAATTATTTCCTGTCAAAGTAATTTTGCCTATTTTGATCAATTTTCCCCTTGCCCTCAAACCTAAATATTCATCTATGAGCATATTCATACTGGACATTGACAGACATGATAGACTATGCATTTATTTTGTCCATATCTTCAATGTGGCTTTTAACTTGTATTTATATTTGCTGCAAGCACGTGAAACATGCTTCACAAGATCTGAGACTTGGGATGGTGTGATAAAGTTGACAACAGAAAAATAATCAAGAAAGCAGATATTTTTCAACAGGCACTAGAGTATTATGAGCTTGCCAATAAAATCCAAAGTCAGAGAAATGCTGACACATCATATGGAATTACTGACACTGAACCATCAATAAAGCAGAAGAAATGTTTTAAGAATTACACCAGGGTTTTTTTAAATTAATATCTAATATCTGTCTTTCATGCTTTTATCTGTAAAATAAAAGCTGCATTATTTTTGACAATTAAGAGACAGTATTCTGTGTTCAAACATTACTGTTCTTTGTTTTGTACCATAGAAGATGGCTTATACTCTGTCACATCACAGATGTTGTGCTCATATAATGATCCCACATGCCACATTATGCAGATGACTTTGTTACACTTAACACCCTGACTGAACCATACTCATTTCAGAAAATCTCAGAAGAAATAGGTTTTTTCACTTGGAAACTTCTGAAAGTGAGTTACATTATAATCAATGGAGTGAAAAATATGGAGGAAGCACAGAAAATTGAAAAGCTTTAAGACGCTGGTGCTTTTCTGACAGTAGGAAATAGTCTAGCTTTTGTGACCTTTATCTTAAAAGTTATAAGGAGATCAGCGGTATGGAAAAACAAAGAGTATAACCAGAGATGAGTTTAGGTGACAGACAAGAGAAAGAAACAATAATTGGAATAAGTAGTGGACCTAGAGACAGAAAAAGGATTCTACAGAATGGCACAATTATTGAAGCAAAAACAATGGTATTTGTGTCTGACTTTATGAATGGGCATTCAAAATATTTCCACTTGTTTCCCCAAAACTAGATCAGTCACCCTTAGAATTAAGTGTCAGTTTAGGGAAAGAAGATATGGTACACTGGAGGAGAGTAAGGAATCTTTATTTTAGCAAATTTCAATTTAAAATTGAAGTTGAAAATTGAAACAGAAACTTCAAATATCAAATACCTAATTTCTTGGCTCTTAGAGAGAACTAGAATATTGTGAAGGGAATACAGTGACATTTTAGCTTCCATTGATGTATTTTTCAATAATTTATATAATTCATATAAATTATAATAAATCATTTATATACTCTAATTTTTACTTTGTTAACCATTACAAGCCAACTGAAGATACCTCTCTTCATAGCCTAATGCTAGTTCAGGCCTTTAGAGGCTTTTCAAGTAGAAGATCCCTGCTTTCACCATATGGCAGAGAATCTGCAGATAGAAGTAGCTGAAGCAAAAAATTTCGTGGTCTTCACCACAGGCTGTGGGGGAATCTGCGCTACTTTGCACCTCCCTCTCCTTCTTCGCTGACCTTGGTGTCTGCAGTCATTCCCATATTCTCATCCCTCTCTGCCAACTGCTGTTGTGCAGCCGTTGTTTCCCTCCTTCTTGAACACATAATCCCAGAGGCGCTATCACCATCTCTGATTGGATTGGCCTTGGCCAGTGACAGATCCATTTTGGAGCTGTCTGGCATTGGCTCTGTTGGAGATAGAGGAAGCTTCTGGCAGCTCCTCACAGAACCCACCTCTGTAGCACCCCAGCTCCCAAAACCGTTCCATGCAAGTCCAATACATTCCACTCTTTCTCTCTAGAAATCACATATTTAAGATTGTTATTAAAACACATATTCATCACACAGTCTGAGTAATCTTCACAAGTTTAATTTACATCAATGAAAAAAAAAATTCCCCACATTAAAATCAAAATTATGTCATCACAGCACTGATAAAAGTGGTCAACTTACACAAAATCCACCTCTTGTTCCTTTACAATTACAACAGACAAAATTCTCCACAATCATTCTGCTTTTCTCTCTCTAGCTGTGCAGAGTCCATGTGTTGTCTGTTACCTCTCCTAATTATTATCCTTATCTCAACCCACAACACTTTCATTGTATTTTCTCTCTCTTGTCCAGATGATGAGGGGAGGGAGGGATAGAGCAGCTTTGGTGGGCACCTGCTGTCCAGTCAGAGTCAAGCCACCAGAAAAATGGAGGCATTTGGTATACAACAACAAGTGGTAGCCGTTTCATGCACACTGATCAATATGGGGGTTATATATATATAAGTATTATATTCATGTTATCATAGTACATGGCAAATAGCTTCAGCCAGACCTGCAATCTGCATGGGGTTTTGTACCTGTATAACAAGATGGGAATCTCCTAGCTATGCTGACAAAAATTTGCTGCATATGGTACATTTCTGGCTGAGAAACTATGTAACAGGTTCTCAGTTCTCAAAAATTAAAGAAAAATATTCGTTAAACTGAAGTTGAAATAAGTTTGCATTAAACAAAACGTGTGCAGTTTCAACCTTCAAAGCATTAAGCCGTTTCACAAATAATATACACAAGTGCAAGCCTTTTTATGAAACCTAGTATGGCTACTTAATGCACAAAACTGAGTGTGGTTTTTCTCTGGATCTGAAACACACATTTTGCATGAGAATCAGCTTGATACTCAAAAGACATAGAGTTGAATAGCAGAGTCTTTAGTCTTTAACTTCTTGTGTTCCAGCCTGTTACTGCAGGATAAAAACCATGATAAATATAATTTGAACTATAGTGTACCTTGGACTGAATTTTCAATAGTGTCTTTTGGACAAATCTATGAGTTTTATTACAGGTATTGATCAAATTCAGCCAAACAACACTAATTCCTTTTGGAAAACCTGATAACAACACACAATATATACACCAGGGTGATTTTTATAAAAATAGAGTGATGTTTAAAAATATGTTCAAGCCTTCTCTTCTGATGGCGGCTAGTACTTATTGCCCTAAAAAGTACCTAAGCTGCTGTTGATAAGAAGCATGATACAGCCATTCAGGAATGCTTAATACTCCAAGCAACTAGCAAGCAAATGTTGACAGCATTGCCATTTTTAGAACAGCCTTTATAAAAAGGTATATTTGTTAATATTTTCCGTATCTGATCTACCCAACAAAACGCAAATGCTCTGGTTTCTGATCTCCTCTGCCTGTCAGCCATGACCTTTAAAGGTGAAATTTAAATCATCAGTGTTTTTCAATGAAATTATCAATATTTTACATTATACTAAAAGATCAAGAACTGTTACTTCTCCTATTTATAAAAGTGTACCTTGTCACCCAGAAACATTACAAGAGCTGATCCAGAAAATTAAAAACACTTAAAGTAAGATCCAAAGCCTGCTGAAGTCAATAGAAGTATCTGGAAATATTTTACTTCTGAGCCTAATTTGCACTAAACTGACCTTTTAATTTTCTGGCAAATTTGTTTCTGTAAACTTAAACCACACAATTTAGCTAGTCACAGGTGAAATTATATATAGTGACTAGGTACTAGTGATAATTACACCTGAAAATAGTTATACTGTGACTTTTCGTAAATGCTTTTCAAAGGTAATGTTACAAAGGACAAACAGAAAAATTTGAAGACATGATCAGGTCTGGGATACTGAGCTTTTCCCCCCCTTTTATCCAATTCAGTGAGGCATGAGTACTAAAAGCTTAGATGGTAATCTCTGCCAACATTTCTTCTTTCAATATAACAAATTCCCCAATAATCCAAGTTTATGTGTAAAGCCCAATACATTTTCCTACACTCCTCACCATCACAATAGTGTTCACACTAACTTCTTCCTTTGGTAGAAATGGTACATAATTTTATGTACCTATATGGTACATAATTTTACCATATCTTAGATTTGAAAGTGTTAAGAGCAAATATAGTTCTGTATTTTCCACAATGTGAATGTTTTATGCTTTAAAGGATCAAGTGTCTCAAAAATTTTCTTGGTATTACTTCTGAATTCAACATATTCTTATTAAGAGTTTATTTTCTTATTTATTGTGTTTTGCAAAAATTTAACGTACTTCTAAGAATGAGAAGAGATATGACTACTCTCTGTAAATCCATCATCAGAAGCATGAACTCTGAAAGGAAAAAAATACTTAAGTTAAAGGAGATTTTTGGCACAGGAACAAATGGTTCTTTGTTAATGAATTGTCTGTGTGCTTGAATCTAATTCTAAATCTAGGTTTAATTCTGCTTAAGTCTAGAGGTTTATTTCTACTTGAATGAGCTCTGGAACATCTTTTTTGAGTGACATAAGAGAGAAAAAACATACCTGGTGCTAAAAATAGAGTTCCTATCAGTGCATGAAAAAGATCAGGTAGTTTGGCTGTCTGCAACAGCATGAAAATGGCCCCAGTAAGACAGGTGGCCCCTTCCTGGCATATATTCCTACTTATTTTGACAATAGCTCTAGGCAAGAAAACTTAAACCACTGAAGTATTAGTACTGCAAAACTTGGAAAGCTCTTCATAATGGGTGACAGTTGTATTAATTTTTAACCCAGTGAAACTGCTTTATTACACAGAATTTTATCTCATACATAGTAAATATTTTTATTTGGAGTAAATCCACATAGAAGAAATGCGTATTAGAACCAAATACATATATCAAATGAAGCAGACAAACATTTGAGAGGAGGAAAAGGTGGTATTTATCTAACTTAAAATTTCTGTGCTAAATATCTTTTCTAAATGGAAAAAGAATTGTCCTGAGTTACTAGGTGTTGTTGCATTATGGACATGCCACTGCAAGCCACCTGGGGAAAAGCTGGGGTGGAACTTCAACTGAAATTTTCTTCTGAGCCTTGTGTTTCAACAGCATACTGATTCTGCTTCATTGATCTGACTAATTTAATTTTGGATGATCCCTTCTCTTCAGTAAGAATCTAATAATCCTTCTTTTTATCCTGGAATTTTAAGTGGGAAAATGTGGCTGATGCTTTATCTTCTACTCTGCCTTTAAAACTCTTTGACCTTTCTACTCCCTCCTCCTCAGGAAAGCCCGCCTGGAAACTTGAAGAACACAGGACCTTTTCCTTTCAGTTGCAAACATCACCACTGGTTGCTTTAACTATTGAAGATATCTTTATTTTTTATATAGTGCTGTTTGATATGAGAAACACTTAAGATAGTCTACACAAATTCTACTCATTGCTCATGTGGTCCAACTTCTTGGAAGCATGTCTTAGGAAAAGAAGGCTGCAGTATTACCAAGATAGAAAACCTACACAACACCGGTTTTTTATGTAGTTTCCTCACACAGGATGTTGAAAATTGGCAGTGCCGTGATCACTACTAAATACTGTAATCTTGCAAGTCATTCTCTTAATTCACTGCACCAAAGCTGCTGTTGAAGCCTTTTTATGCTATTGGATTCTATTCTGTTGGCTGTAATAAACAAATCAAAGAGAAGTTTCACATTTGATCCGTGAGGAATTTTAAGTCAATATAAGCCTCCAAGCAGAGGAGTTAATTCGACACTTGTTAACAGTCAATCAGAGAAGTATTCATTTGCAGAGGACAGGGTAAGAACCAGTACATGAATTCTGGGATGTTCTTGTTTTCATTATCTTTGCAACAAACAGAATGCCGTTAATGGGAAGAAAAAATAGCTGAGAAGCTGATTCAGAATGAGGAATAAAGAGAGAATATCTGTGAGGCTCTTTGAAAGCTAATGGTTACTGGAAATTGTTGACTTGATTGTCTAATACTTCCTGTCTTAAAACTAAGATATCTTTTGCTCATGGACTTTGAAATACTGATGCATTCTTAATACATTGCCTTTTTCTTTGCTTAAATCTCTGATTTCTTCCACCTATTATCCTCCACTGGAGCAGTTAATTAGCTGCTTCATTTACAAATGCTTACATTTGGGTTTAAACTGCACTTAAGGAAGTAATATTTTGTGGACAGGAATTTGATGTCACTAGAGAATCTCCTTATTTAATCTTTTCTTGATTTGTTTTTCAACTAAATTAGCTGAAAGTTAGTTGGCAGTCATGCGTAAGGACGTGAGGGTGTCATGAGACATTTTCTTGTGTAAGTCTAGGAGCTACTAGCAGCAATACCATGCTAATGTTTACCAGGACAGCCTGGGCAGACCAGCCCAAGCATTCAACATGACCTAAGGTCCCATCACACCGTCAGTGAAGAAATACAGCCTGCAGGGCTGTAGCCTTTTCTACACCATGAGACAGTGTTCAACAAGACAACAGATTCCCAGAAGTATGATAATGTTGCTGCTTACACTTTCACCTGTCTTTTCTCCTTCAAAGAACTTTGAAGGTCTTCCCTTATGCTTCTGGGAATTCAGTACTGTACACTATAGCATTATTAGCATTCACAGCTTCCTTATTCCATGTGTCTGGCACATGTATTTTGAAAGTAACTAAATGCAGATCAAGTCAATGACCATTTTTACACCAGCACAGAGTAAAGTCATCTAGAGAAGCAACGCATCACCCACACAGGCTGTGAAGCGATAACCCAGCAGGCAACTTGCATGCTTGTCTAAACTGTGCTGTCTAGGCCTGAGGAAAGTGTCATTTTTGTCTCCCACAGATGCAGTTTTCAGCCATCATTTCACTTACTGTAGCTAATTTACTGAGAAAAATGTGGTGTTTCATGTTGCTGTCAAAAGTAGCCCTTGTTAATTTTTTGAGTGCTGAGACACCAGGAGTCTTTCCCTGATGATTTGTAGTGTTACAGTTCATCAGCAATTGAGACTAGTTTTGACCCTTTCCCCTGACTTTTTAGCTGTTAAAAAGAAGGAAAGGACTAAGAGGCAAAGGAAACATTCTACTCCAAAGCTGTTTAATGGTATTTATATTTGTCTCACACATGGCCAAGAATCAGTTGCACACATAGCACATTTAATGTCTTGCTGAGAAAATGTTCATTTACATTTATTACATTTAGGTGATTCTCCATATCAGCGGTGTGCCTCTACTGTGATTGAAATGCTAGGTTTTAATACAGCAGTATTCACATGCTGGGTGTGGGGAGGGGAGAACAGGGTGCTTTATCAGATGGCCTCATTTGTATTTATTTATTTCAATATTCATGATGAGCTGACAAGTTTACGAGTTCAATTCTGGGGATGGAAAATATTAAAAGGGCTTGTGATAACATTGATCCTGAAAAGATTTCACTTTCAAATTTTGCAGACAAAACTTGTATTCATCAACACCCCATATGAATGATCAACTTTTAAAGTCCATGGGAGTGGTTTCAAGCTTCACTCTATTGTAAGAACATGTCAGCCAGAGAGTTATCAGTGAGCAGATAAAAGTGATGCAGTTAGTTAGACTTGAAGGTCTCAGGACTGAAAGATATGAAATAAAAATCATAAATGCTGCAGCTGGAGTTATTAAGACTAGAATTTGCCATCGTTCAGAAGTACAAGGTGAAAATGAAGAATGTGATAACATGATAAATGGAAATGAACCTATCTGTGACAGTCTTTTGATCTTCAAAGAACAGAGGTCTTGAATTTTGCTGACGAATCTTGCTAAAATTACTTCATGTCATTTAAACTCTATGTGGCACAAGACTGGAGAAGGCTTTAGGTGAAAGTGTTATGGAAAACAGGGGCTTGTGAGCCTTCTGATCACTTTTGCATCCAAGATGACAGGAAAAACAAACTGCAACTGATGGGATTTGCACTGACAAGTAGGCTTTTACTGTTTCTCATGATCTTGGGATTTATTGGGCTTTCAAGCAGCTTTTGGAAATAAGGCTGATGTATCTTTCAGACACACTGCCTTTCAGAGAGATATAACTTCTCCAGTTCAGTGAGGAAAACATGAATTCTCCAGTATTAAGTAAATTCAACTGCTAGATTTTAAGGACTGTGTTGATTTGCTACAGTGATTTGACCTCCATTTTCTAATCTTTATTTGTTGAAGTATGACTTTAAACCAGTGGTTAGGATAAGCAGAGGCACATGAAAACTGGCCCTTCTCCACAAAAAGCTAAAGCAGGGATTTCTCTGTGTGAATCTGTGATCACCAGACTTGCTCAGCAGCTCTCTAAATCTGCTCTGCTTTGCTTCCTGTTTCTCCAGGGCAGTCAAATACTGTTGGCCACAGAGGGCAGCGAGGGCAGATGGGCTGACCTGAGTAACCTAAGAAGAGATGTCTGTAGCATCAGGATCGCAGTTCATGCAGCATCATCTGGACTCTCTGAATATCAAAGAGGGCTGTATGAAATGGTACCAAACAAAGCAACACAGGTGCTCCTCTGTTTCTCAAGCAAAAGGCACTGTGCTGGGAGGATAGCTATTCCCTTTCTCCTGAGGGTGGCATCCTGCCAGAAAGAAAGATGTATCCTGCATATAAAGACACTCCCACCAAAGAGAAAGGAGTGGGACCTGGAATGGCAAAGGGGAGCCATAACATCATTCCACAGGGTTAGGAGGACTTAGGGTAACTGCAACTAAATACAAGATGGTATATGTTTTCAAGGGTTAACTAAACAATCCAAAGAAAATTATTTCCAGCAGATGGAAAATACAAGTCACGATGAGTAAACACACATAACTGCTGTATGCTGGCAGAAAAGATTGAGTTTCAAGATTCTCCAAATTTAGCAGAATGTATGGAAAAAGTATTTTAAAAAATCCTGTATCTGAGTTGCATCCTGCCTATTCTTAACCTGTTTATTTCTAATGGAAATTTTGAAAGAGAAGAATTTTCAAAATTAAGAGTTTCTATGTGTTAGACATCTACCAGAAGTATTGTCTCCATGAGTTTTATCACCACTCTACAGCAAAGAAAAATGAAGTTACACTCTTCCAGTGAATGATAACACCTTTTCTTTGACTAAGACAGAGAGGGAGTAAAGAACAAACACAGCATCACTGGTATTGTTTATTCCCAGCAGCAGCAGTAGTAACCAGTTCTTTTGGATGAAAGCAAGAACTGTGATCCTTAAAGACCCGATTAAACAGAACCTTATTAACTAAGGGTCTTCTGCAAAACATGGATTCTGGAAATAGCAATTTATGTGGGAAAAAAAATCAGTATTTCATGTGTTTATCTTAGGACAGACCGTAATAAGTTTAACAGACTCTGCTGCCATAGTAGTCACTTCTGTCGATAAAGGTAGATTTTTCTGGCAGAAAAATTGGAGTGTAGAATAATTGTCTGCACCTAATAGAGGAACCTGTTCTTCTAGCTAATTAGAATTCCCTGAAGTAAAAACCAGCATACCTGCAGAAGTTATCTATGTACATTCATTAATCATAGGAGACAACTGCAGAGGAATTCCTTAAGGCAGTATTAAAGGATGTGCAGAAGTTCATCAAGGACAGCCAGGTTTGTTATAATTGGGAAGTCCAGTCATGACAGTTACCTCAGCACTTTGACTGCAAGGAATCTGTGACATTATGAATGTGTGCCCCTGTGCATGTCACATACCAAACGAGTGTAACTTCCTTCTAAAAATACCACACAAGGATAGTGACTAAAAGGATTTTTTTTAATCTAGTACCATCTCTCTCTCATCCCAAGCACCTGTGCAACCACCTCTGTGCAACCCAAAACACAGATATGTAGCTCCAAATCAAACAGAGGAGTACACCACATACTCAGGTTTGCTCATTTGAGAATACTTGAAATACTCATTCTGGAAGTCTTAAATCAGAAAATGTTTCACTTGATCTGAAGGCTATACTGTTTGTAGAAGGTCCTTGGCTTATCTGAACTTGTCCAGTTTGACCGGCTAAAAACACCAAATCTTCAAATGCTGTGCATATTGAATATGTATCTGTTGAAACACATACATTACACAAACAATAAATTAAATACATATATATCGATTTTTTATTTGAATCTGAGTTTCCTTGTCACATGGACACATATGGTAAATATATAAATGTTTATTGAGGATTTTCCAACTGATGGCATGTTTATCAGGTATGTTTTCTTCTACACCTATAACAAACTTTTGCTGCAATTTGTCTGTAAGCATTTCAGATCACAGGTACTGTAAGAATCCTTTTTAGCATGGTGTTCCAGAACTTTTAATATCACCAGGAGCCAGAAGAAGACACTGTTACAGACAGTGCTTAAGAAGAAACTTATTTTGTCAATAGTTCCTTTTAATAGATTTCAAGCATCAATAAAATAGTCTGTTTCCTCACATCTGTCTTGCTGGGAATTATTTTCTTAGCTGTTATTATTTATCCACAAACAGATGTCTTAAAACATAAAACTTTATAATGAAAAGAAAGTCACTTCATTTTTCTCTTCCTAGGGCCTTGGGATAGGGCAGGGAAGGGCTTGTCCAAGCTTCAACAAGTCACACTAAGCTATGGCAGCTGTTTCACAGATTTTTCATTCAACTTGCTCGTCAGAAAAAGTCCTTTCAAATAAAACACTGAAGAAAGACTCCTTCCACTGAGAAAAACAAGCAGCTCTTGAGCCAATGATGAGAGAGAACAAGCTGAGGCGAGGCAGGAGGACTCCTTAGGAAGGAAGAACTGCAGGATCAAGCACAGCTGAATGAAAGAATTTTGCACAAGAGGATGGAAAGCTGGAATAACAACACCAACTGTTGGCTGAAAGCTTCAAATCTCTGATGCCAAATGTCTGAATCTTCTGAGAGTCTTTGATACAGAATCACAGCCAATACAGCGATGGCATGTTTGGACCTGACTGCAAATTCCCATCTGCTTTATTAAGCTATGCTAATTTGTTCTTTAACATCTCTGAAGTTGACTACAAATGGAAGACTTTCTATCTTGACAGTGCTAATCAACATTACCTGCCAGAGCTGGCAAATGGGAATTGTATGGACACAAACACATTCAGAAACCCAACACAGGATGCAAAGCCACTTGCAGTTTGACATTAATCCTAGCAATAAGTAAGGGCAATAGAATGCTTAAAGTAATATTATTTTACTATATCATTGATTGGATAATGGAATGAAGTGAGTTAAAATACCAGAGACCTATAACATGTTGGAGAGACTGCAGAATCCATACCTCTTGATCGATCAGGCAGCTAGAGCTGGAAAATTAGAATGTACCTTATAATAACTGATCTGACTGAAATGCACAAAATCAGCAAGAATTTTAAATTGGTTGGGTTTTTTACTGCATTGGTCATTTATTAACAATTTTGGCTTTTTATATATGTTCTATTATAAATTTTGTGAATGCATTCTATTTATACTTGTGTTATTTGAAGAGTAGGTAACAGAAGTAGTTGTATGCTAGTGTTCTAGCCATCTATAAAAGTACTCTGAAACAAATACAGTTTTGAGATGATTTCAGTAATGAGTTTACAGTGAACTTTTGCAAGAATGGCATGTTTTAAAATGAGAAAAAAAAAGTAAGAAAAATAAAAAAGAAAGGAACACAGGTTTTTAAATTGTATCTAAGAGTGTAGAATAATACTTAAATTATAAAAATGGGCAAAGTAGAAATTTTAAAAACTCATAAACCACTTTCCCTGCTATCTCTTGTAGTCTTGCTTTCAGTGTAACCAAGAACTTTCTGGTTTGCAGAAAACTGCACCATCCTCTTTAGCCTCTGGGTTTTCACTGTCATATCTCAGGTGTGATTTTGTCTGCTCCCTGTTCCTCCCAATAGAGTCTCCCTGTGAAATGCAGGCTCAGGTTCTTTGCCTCTACCTCCAGTCTGTGGGCACCACAAGCCTTCCAGAACCAGTCTCAACTACTTCCAAGAGAAAGGACAATCTGCCTTGGAGGGTCTGCTCCACTGACTTGCTTTTAGAAAGAGCATAGCACACATAGCACACACCAAAAAAAAAAAACAAACAACCAAAACCAACACACAAATAGATGCTCTCCACTGCGCCCTGCAATCCCTTGGATACAATTTGCATCGTGGTCCAATATAAATAATTCTTGCGGTTCCCTATTCTCATGCACACAAAGAGCTTTTTTTAAAAACAAATAAATTGCTGTGTATTCTGCCTTACAGTAAAACCACATAAGAAAAATTCTTAGAGATCAGAAATAATAACTATTTATTGAGAGAATTACTTGTCTGAAATGACTGTTTCCCCCCTACTCTCTGCTGATGATAATTTATATAATAAACTGGCTGCATTGTATTGTCTTACTTTCATTATATGCATCTGATAAACTCTTTTTTATTTCTCACTTGGACTATAATGTTTTGAAAAGACAGCACACCCCTGGAAGCAAAGAAAACAAACTCAGTAAATCTTAAAATAAAAATTGAACTTATTTTAAATATTTCAGTATTCTAGTCTCGAATCAAATATGCTGTAAGCAACTGCTAGTCTTTCTGGACATTATTGTCATACATGGTCTTTGGGAGACCTGAAAGAAAGAAAATTTGGTAGGACCTAGAGGTAAAGCAGCCTGAAGGGTTTCAATCCATTTACCTTGAAATTTGTTTTCATTAAATAGGAGAGTAACTGCAGAAACTTTGCACAGCATTATCTTTACAAACTGAATCGTTTGGAACTGATGATTAAGTTGGCCAGGGAGTGGGGAGAAAGAATCCACTCACACTGCTGGGAAAATGTCTCAGATGCTTTTTCCCACCCTGTAATTTTTATTAAAGTAATTTCATCTTTAACAAAGGGTCATTTCACCAACATTAGTTTTGAAAGGCTCTTAATAATAGCACTTACAGTTACACTGAAGTGCATCATTTCCAAGGAAAAGTCTCTCTGATTCCAGGACATGCAAGTTATTGCATGTACAGCACCCTGCATCTCCCAGCAGAGCCATTGATTATCAGCATGATGGCAACCTTCCTAGGTTCTTTCTTAGGAAAGAATCATGAAAGGGGTACACCTCAAATGGGATTTCTGTTCTCCAGGCAGTCTTGGTTTTCACTGCTACCTATAATCTCACCCATTGCAAGCCTCCATCAAGCACTGTGTACAGCAGGATAAATGAGTAACGGGAAGACATACAAGATGGGGTAGTGGGAAGGATTGAGGGAATGGTTCTAAGTACATGATCCATTGAAGACAGTAAGCTGGTGCCAACTGCAATAGCACATAGGATTGCCAGAGCTCAGGACAGGCAAGAAGGATAGATGGAGTTGGAAAAAGAGGACTCACAAAAGCAGCTTATCAGGGAGCAGCAGGAGGACTGTAAACAACACAGGAAAAAATAAAAATAAAGCACAAAGAAACATGGGTTTAAATACAGAATAAAACTGGAATGAACTATCATGAGTAGGAAAATGGACTTTTCAGACTGATTAGATGGGCATAGAAAGTTTATGTCAAAGCATAAAACCTAGTAACCTTTATTTTGGTTTATACTACTTCCGAAGTTTCCTTGAAAACCTCTTTCTCTGTCCCAAAACCCACATAGCCATGAAATGAGAAACTGTGCAAGATGACTCCTCATGTTGGTTCAGTAGGTGTTCTTTTTGATGCTAGGGCTGCTACAGATCCTGCCAATGAAAGTACGTGATTCCAAAGTTCAGGCTGCTGCCTTTAGTTCTTGTGCTTTGTCACTCCTTGCTCAGTTTCCTGTCTCCTGCTACAGGTGCCAGATTTCTCAATCTAGATTTCTCCCCTAGATTTCTCTAGTGAACATTTCTCCTTCAGAGGACCTCAGAAAGAATCAGAGGAACTCCAATGCTATCCATGCATGATTTGACAAATTGCATCAGCTACTCTTTTGCTTTCCTTCTACCATTTCCTTCAGTGTAAAAAAAAAAATCAAAAATAATAAAAAAAAAAACCCTTTGAAATTTAGAATCTCAAGTGAGTCAAATGGTTTTGATAGACTATGAGCTCTCTTAAGAGAGTCAAGAAATAGAGAGTTAATGGCAGCTTTCCGAATGATCTTCAAGTACAACATGAAGTCTTGGATATTGCGTCATTAAGAGTTGCAAGTTTTAAATCAGATTTAAAAATGTCTCAGCCTTCATTCTACCATAACTTACTGTGGAGAATGCCCTTCAGGAACCACCAGGGCTCAGGTCCTGTCTTGTCAGTGATTGCAGTTGAATTAAGTGCTACCAAATTTTGAAAATTGTTTGACACTTTATGACAGTCCAAACCAGGCAGGTGGCTGTCAGCTCTCCATGTGGGCTGCCAGGGTGGAATATTAAACTAACCTGAGCATTTGTTTCTGGTCCGCTCTTGTCAAAATTGATTTGTGTGTGAAACTTCCCAGTTCTCAGCCTGTATGTGTAATACATTTCTCCACTCAACTGCCTTGAATGATCTGCTAAACAAACAGCCGTAGGGATTTCTTCAGATTCAGGGAGAACAGCATGAATTCTCACTTTCTAGAGAAACTCAGCCAAATCCTAGGGACCAGTACCAGTATTTGTGAATCCAAATAAAGGATGCAGAGAACTTACTTCATGTCAGAAGCTACCTGTTCACCCTCAGGGGTCAGGAAAGGATATTCAACCCAATGGTAGGGAGAATAGGGACTAGTATACCTGTCCAGTCTTTTTATTATTTTTCTGGGAATTAGCTCTTGACAGTGCTGTGATACAGAATGTGACCAGTCAAATTAAATATTTCAATGTAATTTGAAGGTGAAATGATTTGGTTTATTTCGTCTTTGAATTTTGAGACCTTTCCTCAGAAAGTCAGGAATTACATTTTGGGTGTAAAGCCATGTGTTCCTAGCAAAACAAATACAATTTTATTCATGTTTATGAAGGAAAAAAAAATATATGGTATGTGATTCAGTTTCAGTCTGAAGCTTCAGATGGAGTTAATATAGTTTGATATTAGACCTCTTCCTTCCTGGAGGAATTCTATGGAATTCTTAATAAACCTGATAATTCTTGCAACTTGTGTTTCTGACACTGGACATAATTTTCATGAAATGCATGTAAACCTTGTAAGCACTTTTTCCAAACTGGTGCACCAGGGACTCATTTCAGCCTTCCACTCATCCACATACAGAATTATTCTGATCCAGGGGACAGCATGTTATCCCTGATAAAGAGTTAAGAAAGGGTTGCCAGTTTAGATACAAAATTATTACACCAATATTTATGGGTGATTGAATCTTACGGAGAAAAGTTTTCTTCACTTTCTTTCCTTGTTTCTTACAGCCATCTCTGGATAAATGGCAGGAAATTAAAAATGGCTACTTTGTACAACTCTACAAGACATTGATACCATACCTACAGAATAAATCACAGCAGGCCCACTTACTGTTTTCCATTGAACATATGCAAAAAGAGGGATGATTTGTTGCTTCTAATGCTACTCTTTGTGTTACTGTGGACCCAAAGGAGCCCACAGACCACTGTTCTGCATTGTGCAAATGTACTAAAACTTATAACATTTTCTGAAAATGTTGTAATGCTAGGTATTAGGTAAATACAAAGTGGAGGTGTTGTCATTATCATGTTTACACAGCTTGGATTCTGAACCAACACAATTCTCCAGAGGCCACATAAGAAATGTGTGTCAAAACCACAAAGTAAAAAAGAGGTTTTCTGAGTCCTGTACAAAAGTCTTACTAACAAGGCCATTCTTTCATGTTTTTTCTGTTTTTCAGCAACAGTTGATGGCTTGTAAGTGCTGACAGAGTATGCTGTTTACAAGTCACAATTTTCCTAACACTTAATAGCAAAAGATGATGCCTACAAAAGGTCAGCCAAAAAAATAAGTAAGTAAAGCATGTGATGACAGAGATAATTACTGGAGACAGAGAACGCTGGCACTGGACAGAAAATTCTGACAGTAAATCATCCCATTAATACAAATACACATGTTGTACTTTGATAAAGTCTCTGTGTGTAGGAATAGGCTTACTCCAAAACATAAATCTTTTGAACAAATTATTAACTTAGGTATACAGAGAAAGCCAACTGGATGCACAATTAAATGTGAAGGATTTTTTTGTTTTGTTTTTAAGAGTAAATTCTCAGGTGGGGAAAATCTCTCATGGAAATACCAGTTAAACTAGACTGTCTCAGTCAACCAACAGATCATTTTAGATGAAAAAGTGGTATTTAGGTGAAGACAGTTTTATTAATTCATTTATACATTAAATAAGAAATATTTCAACATATTCTGGGACAGGTTCTACTTTCATTCGGAGATCTCCATCTTCTCATCCCTTTGAGGCTCCTTTCAGTTCATCACGTCTGGGATAGATATGAAAAAGTAGCACAGAACAGACAGTACCCACAAAGTGAAGCACAACAAGCTTCAGTAATTTTCTCCGGGAAAATGAGAGGGACCAGGCTAAAAGAAACATGAAGAAATGAGACAGGTTCAGACAGCAACCATAGTCTTCTCCTGCTAAGCTGATTATGGGAGATACTAGTAATATAAACAGCACCTTCCCAGAAAATTAAGAACCTATAAGGCATTGTTTTGCACAAGTAAGTCAGTAACAGCCTAAGACAAAGAGCTCTGCTGTCTCTTTTACAAAAACTCATCCTCTTGAGGTGTTTCTAATCCCTTTCAGTCTGTCACTGGTATTTTTGATTCTTTTTTTTTCTCATTGTGCTCCATATGTGCCTGTCTAATGTAGCAGGGGGATTTGAAGGTTAAAGTGGACATGTGTTTAAAATGGCTTTTTGCATTGTCTGTAAAAGTCCCTGCC
>JAWWLV010000088.1:80700761-80729345 GCA_035041135.1 Platyrinchus mystaceus
CCTGGCCGGGACGGAACATCCTGCCAGCGGGGAGCCCCCCTTCCCCATCCCTTTCAGCCGTCAGAAATGGCTCCAAAACACAGGTCAGAAGCCAGAAGCTGGTGCGCCTCCCAAACCGTGGAGGCTGAAGATCCAGAGTCTAACACATATGAACCAAGTCAGCTAACATTTTAGCACTGAGATGAGGCATAATCAAACACAGACCTACAGGATCTTTCTTACTTTCCCAAGGCCTGACTATTCAGCATTAATTCATTCAAAACCAAATTCATAATGACTGGTATGAAACTAGAAAGCTGAGAAGACACAAATAGTGTACAGTGAGAGGAACTGAGTTCAAAATGCTGCCATGTCACAGCTCAGCTGCAGTTTCCAAATACTGACACTATGGTGACTTGCTGGGGCTCTCGGAGAGGATCCCTTCTTTCCTTCCAGCTCCTTTTGTATCCTGTATCCAGGAGTGGTGCTTGTGCAAATGAAGGTGGAAATACAATTGCATCCACTGGCTGCTTCCTACGATCACCATAAAATACAGGGAATTTCTCCACAGACTTTAAAGTGAGCAGCCAACCAAGTCCACAGGCACACAAAGAGGGAAAGAAAACAAGTCTCAGATATCATGAGGCTTTCTATTTCCAGAAAAGCAAGGGTTTAATCTATTTTTTGCATGCTTATCATGCAGAAGAGGCAGACTTCAAACCTTGTGCTACAACAGGATACTCAGATACCAAGACAGGTTTTTCTTCAGCACATAATGAAGAGAACTTAGTGGCACTTTAATTTTGTTCATTCTTTGCATAAACATTCAGCTGTAAAGGGGCCAGTCTGCAGCAATTCTTTACAAATGGACAAAACAGGTTCTTTCTTTAGGACAAGGTTCTTCAAACAGTTTATAAATCATTTATGTTTGGACCCTTTAATTCAAATATTGTCAGTAGAGTGTGAGCCTACAACAGTGAGTATTGCCAGAAGCAACACTAAGGACACTTACCTTAGGATTCACTTTAATTGTTTACCTGAGGTGAGACAGAGGAGGTCAAGGAGTCACTTTTGATAAGCTTCAGCTGTGCCTGTAGGATCCTGTGTCTTAAAACTGTGTGGTTCTTTTTTAGCTGCCATTTGACGGCAAAGATAAAGCTTAACATTTGGCTTTAGGGCACAACAAACTTGGGGTTTATTTGCTTATTGTGGAAAGTACATTTAGGAGTTTGCTACACCTCTCATTTTTCTAACTCTACCCCATCTTTCCCTAAGATACTTTTCCAACACAGACATCCAAAGAAAGCAATATATTTATATGATTTAAATTATTCTTAAACTATATATCACAAAAATGAAATATCCACTTTCATAATTATTTTATTGTGTTCTCAATCTTGATGAAATAACAGTTCATTCTAAAATTAAATGCTGTGTCATACATTTCAGATTTTACAGTTTATGTGATGGTAGTTCTGAAGGCATGCCAACCCTCTTCACTTTTCAAAACATTGAAATCTTTCACCATTTTTTTTAATACAAAAAAGAGGTAATATCACACTTTTCAGCGAAACTAAGTCTCCAAAGAACAAAGGTAAAAACAAAATCACTGTTATTTCTACTTAAGCCTATTGCTTTGGTTTGATATATTACTGTTTTACATAATAAAATTTATCTTGCCAGTGAAATTAGAAAGAAAATAAATAATAAAGAAAGCCCATACATAAGAGCAAACAAAACAAACAAAAGATATATTATGTAAACCAGATACTCTTTTGTTGTTATAATACATGCTTCAACTCCTGAATCATCTTTGTGACCCTTTGCTGGATGTGCTATAGTATGTCCATGCCCTTCTTGCACTGAGGAGCCCAAAACCAGGCACAGCATACCAGATACCCTCAGGCACATGGTGTGACTCTTGGGGATTGTCTTGTGCAGTGCTAATGTCTGGATTCAATGATCATTGTGAGTCGCTTCCAACTCAGCATATTCTGTGATTCTGTGATCTGTCTCACCAGTGCTGATCACCTTCCTTAACCTGCTAGAAACAGGTTTCTTAATATAGCCTGTGTGACATGGGCATACTGCTGGCTCATTTTCACCTGCTACACCATAAGGATTCCCAGGTCTTTGTCTGCAGAGCTGCTCACCAGCCACTTGGCCCTGAGCTTATGCTAGTGCATGGAGTTGTTTCTCCTGCTGTTCAGAACTTTGTATTTCCTGCTGTTAAACTTCGTGAGGCTATTCCTCACCATGTGCAGGACTCAGCATTCCCCTTTGCTAAACTTCATGAGACTCCTTCTGGCTACATGCTCCAGCCTGTCAGGCTGCCTGTGAAAGGCAGCACATTCAGCTTGTTAGGTAACCACTAACCTCCCTGGTCTGGTTCTGCACTATCCATCAACGTGCTGAGAGTGCACTGCCCCATCCTCCAGGTCACTCATGGTGGTAGCATGATCAGACCCAGTACTGGCCCCTGAGGCACATTGGTTGGCCTCCAGATGGGCTTCATGATGCTGCTGACAACAGCCTGAGCACAGCAGTTCAGCTAGTTTTCAATCCCTATACACTTGTCTAGAGAGATGTTATAGGAGGCAATGTTGAAAGCTTTTCTAAACTCAAGATAAACAACTTCCACTGCTCTCCCCTCATCTGCCAAGCCAGTCTTCAAATTGCATCAGGCTTTCAGACACTATTTCCCCTTCATAAATCTATGCTGACTACTCCCAAACACCTTCAGAATGCCATTATAGTCCTTTTTGATGTCAGTTAGAACCCATATCTCTGCCTGAAACTGCAGTCACAGATTCTCTGCTTCTTTCCAGTGTGATGTTTTCCTTTAAACTTTTTCAGATAATATGATATGACAATTTGCAGAAGAAATATGTTGTGAAAGAGAGATCTGGGGATAAACTGGAATTTTTCAAGCAAGTGTCCAAAGACTTAAAAGAAGCCAGCTTTTAATTAAACCAGAAAAGTTACTTCTACATACACTACCAAGAGTAAGTTCATCCAAGAAGTTCATCATGTTGTCCTAATACCAGAAAAAAGTTTGCAAGGGTTGATGTGCTGATAACAGGCTGTCATACAATTTTTTTGTCATGTATCATTCTTATCTTACTACCAAAACAAGCTTTTATCCCTTCCATTGCAAAAACTTCACTTGCATTGATTTAATGTACTTACTATTTCCCCATTTACAGTGGAGTAAAAGGGGCAATTTCTGAACCATTGTCCACATTCTCTGCTAATGTTTTCTGGTTTATCAAGAGACGATAAAAGTTGATTATTTTCCAACAACTACTATTACTTAAGTAGAGAAAATGTATGATTATGCAGTGAAAACACCAGTACATATTAAGAATGGGATGCTACAAAATTTACAGTAATATTGAGAGAAAAGAGACGGAAATCAGAAGACACAATAGAGACTAAGGAAAACTGTTCCCTAAGAATAAGCAATACTTTTAAGACCAGTTCTTTACATAAATCAAGTCACTGCAGAGATGCTTGAATATTAAAACTATAGAAGTTGAATAATATATATAATGAGTTCTTCAGTCATGAACCTTTCTTCTTATTGGTAAAACAAGAAAGAAAGCACACATAATAAGTAGTATAGACACACTGAAATATTACAGACTCTCATAAATTAATTTACCTCTTTATTACTAACTAAATAACATACCTAAAAGCACACTTTTACTTTGTATTCAAAAATGTCTCCTGTTTCAAAGGCTTAGAACTATGCTCTGTCTAAAATAGCACCTATACCCTGCCCAGTTTCGTATACTCAAGGTTCATTCTGCATCCCATCTTGCACAATTTTTACAGTACTTATTCCATGCCTGAGAAGACGCAGAACACCACAAACTACAGGAAAGCAGCTCCTCTCTTTGGAGAGGATTTGTAAAATCTTTCTATTGATTTTACAGATGTTGTAAAGTAGATCTGCCCACAGAAGTTCTGATCAAGGCCTGACCTAGAAAACAGTTACTGCTTGCCTGCAAACCTTGAAACAAATCCATCCAGCAAAGAGGACAAAATTCCCAGAGACTAAAAGAACATCTAATGGAAGTGAAACACTCCTTCATATCATTTCAGTTCCAAAGGGAACCTGGAAGTCTTGCATTACAGCAGCCTGTGGGTGACCTACTGAGGAGTGAAGAGTCTGGCAGCCAAACTGGGCAGAAAGAAGGTAGAAAGATATTTAATATTCTTTGAAAATTTTATCAGTGTTGCCACATTTCCACAGGGTATTTCACCTTCAGTGCCTCAGCGCTCTGTGGTAGAAAAGTGCCTGTATGGAAGATTTCTGCTGATCCTAACGCAGGTGGCTCTGATTGCATTTAGATCTGCTCTTTTCCCCCAATGCTTGCTGATTTCAAAAGGGTTTAGAATAAATCCTGAACAATTCATTAGAAGACCATCATCAATACTGTAAAACTTTCTAAAATTAAAACAGAATTTATTAAAAAGAGACCGTTTTCTACTCTCTTACAGTAATTCTCTCTGTATAACTGTAGTAGTTTTAGAATTTGAAATGGAAATCTAAACTTTGAAAAATTATACTGATGCATGTATAGACACATATTCTTCTCAACCTTTAGCAGTTTTTGAGATAACAGAACAGTGCCACAACTAACCTGAAGTAGCGCTGATGGAAGCAGGAGTGCTCTGAGCAGGAGGCTGGACTAGAGACATCCTGAGAAGGAGGCTTTTCAACTAAGAATTCCCAATGCTACCTTACTTACTTTTATTGGGGAAAAATTGATGTTGGAAAGGGAACCACTAATTTAAACAACTTTGAGTGGTTCTAGAAGAACATACTGTGAGATAATATCTTCTGAACAGTAAAGCAAAAGCCTCATTATAAAGTAATATTTTACTGAACTGTAGCTACAAATATAAAATAATTACATTCAAATATAATATAAAGTTAAATTAATTCATATTATTTTTTATAAAGCAAAATCAAACTGATTTCATAGTTCAGTCTTAGTACAATTCAAAATGGTTATGTGTATTTCCTTTTGAGGTCAATGGAGCCTATTGTTTTCTGCTTAATACATACTTTTAGCAGAAATGTCATGAAAATCTGCACTTATCCATTTAAATCTGAGAATGTTTTTTTCTAAGCTAAATTTGCTGTAGGTACAATTAATCAGTCAGTGTTTTGATTTTATTATTTATCTGCATTAAAAACTCCCATGGCATGTAACTTGACTGTCTGACAGAAAAATAGGCTGTTCAGGCTAGATAAAGTAACGTGCTACAAGGAGACAGATCATTATCTCAACCATTTTAAATTGAATAGTGCTAACACTTAGCATGCAAGCTGAAAAAACAAACACCTGTCTGCCAATATTTGTTAATCATTTGAATTCACTAAATCCCTTGTGCATTGGGAGAAATACAGAACAAAATTAAAGTGCACATTTAAATATACAATATTTTCAAAACCAAGGGGTGAACTTGCAAAAAAATACTATGAACTATATTTCTATGTAACTCGTAATGGAAATGGACTCCAAGTGTAAAAGAATAAAAAAAGAAAATCAGGTCCTGTAGTTGTTGAAAAACAGCAGTGCTTCCTATTTCCTCTCTTCAGGAGTTAGACTCCTGAAAACCCTGACAGAGTTGTGTTAGTCAGCCTTGACCAGTTCCCCCTCAGCAGTGATGACAGCTGATAAGAAGTATGCTCAGTCATACATATTCTCTCTACACCTACATTATCTTTTAGGGCACATGAATGTGTACAGATAACTTCTTTGGATTTAGGCTTATGTGTTTAAGCATGAGTACTTCACGGAATAACCAAAAGGTTTAGGTTTAAAGGGAACTATGACTGTCATTTAGGCCTTCCTCAGAGGATAACTTCAAAAACTAGATCAGGTTGCTTAAGGTTCAATTCAGGTGTATTCCAAGAATCTCTAACAACAGAGGTTCCACTCCAGCTCTGCACACCAGTTCCAATGCAGCATTTGAGGTGCTCCACTCACAGTAATAGTTTTCCTTGCCCATGCAGAATCACAGAACATGGCTCTAACGGATCGTTGTCCACCAGCTTGCAAACTTCTCTCACACCAGCATTTCATCATTCAGATTGAATATAATGTCCCAGAAAAACAAAAGAAGCAGAAGCAACACTTGAGACAGTGAAACGGACATTTGGAAAATTATACCTAGGAACCATGACCTCTGTCCTGGAGAGAAAGTTTTAGCCTGTGCTCAAGGAGTACGTCCAACTGGAAACTATAAAGAATTCAAAGCATAGATTGATTTGGATTTGAAGGGATCTTAAAGATCAGCTAATTCCAACCTCTCTGCCATGGACAGGGACACCTTCCACTAGACCAAGTTGTTCCAAGCCCCATCCCTCCCCGGCCTTGAACACTTCCAGGGGTGGGGCATCCACAGCTTCTCTGGGCAACCCATAGAGCCATGCTTGATATGTTCCAGGTGTGCCCTGCCACCTGTCGGGGTTCGAAAATTGTTAACTATGTTTTGGTTATTGTGTATTGTATGTATTCTGCTTTGTTCCTTATGTATGTGTATCCTGGTTCCCATTGGTCCCCATGGTCACTGTGCCATCTCCTTGCATTGGCTAGCCGAGTGGCTAAACCCCTCCCTCCCTGCAGCCTTATAAACTGCGGGAATTTTGAATAAAGCTCTCTTCGCTGCTGGACTCATGCGTGCTCACTGTCTCTCAGTACCGGAGCCTCCGCCGCTCGTCTTGGCCCCTGAGAGGCGGGCGGCGGGGGGGAGACCCCCGTCAAAAAACCCCTACAGCCACCCTCACTGCTGACCTCATGGGACAACAGCAGGGATTAATAGTCTGAAGACTGGATAAGCCTTGGGAATCTCTTCACACTCTCCTGAACTGGAGCTTCTGACAAGCAGCAAGCTGACCCAAGGGACATGTCAGGTTGGCAGCTGGAGTCCTTCATTCATCTCAACAAAGAGTACTCCTCCCGCTTGCCACTTCCTCCTGGTTCTGCTGCATGCCTGAGGTTCTGCTGATTTGGATGCTTCATTAAACAGAGGTCCCAGCCCCTTGTCTGCTACCAGGGCTCTGAGTTGATCAGATGCTGCAATTCTTCAGGTGGAGTAGGAGCCTTCCCCTGGTGCCAGAAATCACAGCCAGCTTTGGCCACCTCGGGAGTCTTCACTTCCAAACCTGATAAGTAAAATCTCTGCCAGTCCCTCCTTCAATGCAGCAGGGAAGGTGAGCTCTTGAGCCTCTGGAGTTTCAGAGAAGGTCTCATTAATCTCTTTCTCCTCACCTTTGATGCTGCATGCTCTTATGACTGTCTCTCACAGCTCCCTGACTTGGAAGTATAGATCCTCAACAAGTACACATCTCTTACCCCCTTTGAGACTGTCTCCCCCTGCCCAGGCCCAGTGAGGGGCCCCAGGCATACCCTGCAGCCTGAGACCTGCAGAGAAGTATCCTCCTTCCAGAGGAAAGTAAAAACACCAATCTGTATATGTAAGCTTTAGTGGTTATTCCAGCATTTTGTAACAAATACTTCAATTTAGAGAACAAACCTATTGACTGCAATTTTTTTTGCAGTCACAGAGAAGCCACAGAGAAGCTTTCGTGGTCAGGGGGATCCGTGCAGGGATGAAGTAAGATACCTTCCCAGAATAGAAAAGGAGCACCCAGATGGATGAAGCAAGAATCCTGTGCCAGTTTCCATCCCAGGCCTGAAAGTATCGGTCAATAACCTCCACTTGACAACAATATTCAACTTAAATTTTCCTTCATTATATTGTAAAGATTTCCAGTCACTTTTGCAAGCAAAAAGGCTGTTTCAGGCAGACTTTGCAAAATAACTGAAAACAATAAACAAAGATTATGCTGCAATAAGTTTGCAGCATGGCATGGAATTGGACTCGTTATTAACTGAGAACATGATATGCTGAGTTAAATATTGGAAAATTCTCCCTTTCTGGAGAAAACTGAACAAACATAATCAAATGTTGTGATAGAGCAATCTCCCCTTGAGTAACAGAGACTATGTGGTTATATGCAGCAAGAACAGACACAACATCTATCAGATTTGTCAATTCAGTAGAGCTGATAACACAGAATACTAAACCTAAACACACTTATTGTAAAGGCTGCTGATAATCACTGAGAGCAGCAAGTTCACACCTGAGATCAGTACAAAACATCAGGCTTGTCACAAAATTTTAATCCAGAAAATTGGCTGGTAAATTCTTGTTAAACAAAAGAGAGGCAATTCCTGTAATCCATTCCTATGAATTAGTGTCTGCAATCAGTGTAATATTCTCATTGCAGTAATCACCTAAAAACTGTCTTTGAAGATGTCTTAAGATAAGACCACTGCAAACCACAGCTGTAAAAACTTTCCTTCTTGGATATTTTATTATTTACTTTACTCAGTTCTCGTGTTTCTCTGCATAATGTAAAAATTGTGAAAATCAAAAAGATATCACAAGTGGAAAGCTCACAGTCCCTATTATTCCATTGCTATGAGTATGATAGTGCAAAATTTAAAGATGTTTTTTGATGAATTATCATATGCATGGTTAGCATGGAAATGGAAGAAGCAGGAGGCTGTCAGCACTCGGGCAACCAGATTTCTTACAGCTGTTTGTGTCCAAAGACTTCCTGAAGAGTTGTTTTGTGAAATGGGCCTGACTCAGGTGGCACGCAGTTGCAAATATCTCTTACCAAAGAGAAGAGAAAAGAGTTCTGCTTTACCTCTAGAACACAAGTCAAGTGATTATGAACAAGACAGTCTTCAAATAGTAATTCTGAGTAGCAGAAAACTCCTAGAAATGACAAGCTTAAGACTTACAAGCTGAAGCCTTGACCTTTGAGCAGAAATTAGACTCAGGTGAGATGTTATTTAAACACTTGCCTTTGTTCATTGATCCTCTGAGGGAAAGAAAAACTGCAGGAGATGCTACTTTTCATAACATACTTGACTTTTCACTAGAATAGTATGACTGACTGTCTAAGGGGGCCTTTTTCACATTAGGATTGCTAAAGTGAAGATAGCCATTTCAAGGACTCTGAAGATTCTAGGCTTTTCATGGAGTACTTGAGGGAATATTCAAGAACAACAGAGATCTTCTAAAGCTTGAAGCTTTGATTCAATTAGCAAAACCGACTGCTTTCAGAATCACACTGCAACATAAAAGGTGAATGGTTTTCATCTACCATTCAGTTGCCATTCAGCTTTTATATTTTAATGGATAGGAAATGTTATTACTTAATTTTTCAGGTTTTGAACATAAGATGTTACACAGATTGAGTTTTACTTTTCTAATACTACAACTGTGTGCAGAGTATTTCTCTCTGTTTCACTGACAGATCAAAATGCTTATTTAAACAGCATTGGCTCAAATAGGGTCTGAAAAACATAGCAAGAAAATAAGAAAGGGGGAAATGTCATTTACTAATACATTTGCCATAAAAATAAAAACCAATAAAGAAAGAAACACCAAATAAATAAATACAAAGTTGATGGATGTCTTTAGGTTATTAAGTGCCAAGACTCAAATTTTTACTTTTAGCTGATTTTGTTGTATTTTAAAGATGTGCAATCAGTTCATTACAGTACACATGGAGAAATATTTAGCCCTTTCTACCCTTAAAAAACTCACTTTTTCCCCCATGTATTAAGTATGTTTTTTTTCTAATCCTAAAGAATGAAAGCAGCATTATAAGCTTTACCACAAGAGTTATACTTAACACCTCCAAATCTAGATTTTTGTAAATAATGGAGAACACCTAACTTCCCAAGTCATATTTAAATAAGTTTGGATTATGTGAACGCTTCTGAGTTTTAAGGGTAATTTTTCTTCAGGGTCTCAGCCCAACCTCTTACATTTCAAGGAACCGAGTATGTTACTTTCAAAAAAGAGGATACACGCATATAAAACTTCTCTCTGCTTGATGTTGAAATCTACAGAATCCTACACTGTACAAAACTATTACCATGAAGTTGATTTAAGTATCTGAAGATATATGAGCCCTAACAATTATACTTGGCAATAAAATAGGTTGATCTATTTAGAGGTAATAAAACTAGAATATATTTTAAATACTGGAATTTTCTTTTCCAGATCTCAAACTATATGCAGTGAAGAAGGTACTTCTCTCTGTAAACTATCCATAGATTTTCTGACATCACCGGTTGCTTCTTTTTGTATCATCCAAAACCACAGCTGAGGAGATAATGGCATCCACTATAAGTGCGTATTTTCATTTGTGTTTCCTTTTTTGTTGTTGTTTTCTTTTGGTTTTTTTTAGTCACAGATAGAAAGCATCAGATTTTCCCATGTGCAAAGAAATAAGACTCAAAACTAGTCTTCTGATGCTCTTCTGCAGAAACTTCTTCCACAAGACAGTGGTTGATTTTAACGTCTTTGCTTGCAAAGGCTTCAGTCCTGTTAAGAGCAAAGACAGAGCTCTGAAAATGTTACTGAAGACAGAACAGCCATGTAAAACCAGGGAAGAGGATTCAGACCACAATCTGATGCAGACTACACTTCTTCTTTACTCAAAAAGTGGAAATAGACATTGTAGGTGAATTTGTTCTCTCTTATGTGAGAACAGGAGAGGTCGTCATAGTTTTTGTTTGAATGTTCAAGTACTTTTGTGCAGCAGGCACATGCTTTATTTATACTCATGAGAAGCATTGTGCCTGGTTGTTTTGCCTCAGTACAATCCTGCAAACATATATCAAACATGATACAGATAGTCTGTAGCTATCTAATGGCACTCAGGAGGTATTATAAAATTTTATCAAAGTTGATTTGTTCCAGCAGTTTGGAATTCCCTACAGGAATTCCCTTCCTTTCTGGGAAGAAACAGTGTTTGGCTTAGCTAATAGCATATCCACACTCTTCAGCAAAACATTTTCCTCATAAAGAAAGAAAAATCATAGCTAATTCCATCGATTAATATAATGATGGGGATCCAAAGTCTCCTCCATTGCACTGTATTGTTCTCACATTACATTTCATTAAAAACTATCATTAGAAGTAGATTTATTAACATATCCCAAATCATACATCATCATAGGAAACAGACATGCACACTCACAGGAACATATATTATGATAAAACCATTACCTTCATTCCCACCTTCACCTGAACTGAACAACTTTTCGGAGAGTGGACAGTGGCACTGATCAGTTGGTCAGTTATGTCTTGTCATTCAAGAGACAGTATCTCCTGACAGTCGAGTTCTAAAAAGCTCTCCAGCTTTGTCCTTTCCTTTCTTACCATAACATGCCATTATGTTGCATATTCCTACACATGTAGAGCAAAAGGGAGGGTCCCTACTTTAGGTGGTTGCCCTGGTATTTAGACTTAAAAATGAATTTTGACCATGCAATGTATGCCATGCTTGTAGGCTCATAAGATAATTTAAATTGGAAAGGATCTCAGTAGGTTTCTAGTCAAACTTCCAGGTCAAAGCAGGGACAGCTACAAGTCAGGCCTTTATCCCCTCTGAACTTGAAATAAACCCAGGAATGAAGACTGTTTCTCTCTGGGCAACCCAATCCACCACATGACACTACTCGCAGTGAAAAAACCCTTTCCTTATAGTCTTCCCAAACCCTGTTTTTTTTCACTTATACCCTTTGTATTTTCCTCCCATTAAGCAACACCACTTTGAAACATCTGGATCCATCTTTTGCTGAGTCATGAGACAGCTGCTGCAAGTGCTGAATGGGGAGGAATAATTGCTTCCCTCAACCTGGCTGTTAACACAACCCAGGTAAGTGTTGGGCCTTCTTCTCTACCAGCGCACACTGCTATCTTACATTTAGCTTGGACCTTTACGCCATTGTGCCATTTTGTGGGGCGTTTTATCCACTTCTTTCCTTCACTTGTTTAACTGTTTATCTTGACTGATGAGTTTTTTCACTTCTGTTCCTCATAATCTTTCTCTGGTTCTGCTGGGGAAGAAGGACTGTGTGGTGCTTAGCAGCTGACCAGGGATAATTCATAATAGAAATATTGTAGATAACAGCACCAAAAGCCTTGCTGAAGTTAAGGTAAACAACATCCACTGCTGTCTACTTATCCACAAATTCACTTATGTTATTCTAGAAGGAACTTGCACTGGTGAAGCATGATATACCTTTGTTAACTCCATGGTGATTTTCCCAATCAACTTCCGCAGGAACTTTCTGTGGAAATGTACTCCAAGGAGACTTGGTCCATGACTTTTCCAGACAACAAAGAGTGGTTAATCAGTCTGCCACTTCTGTAGTTGTTCTTTTAGTCTGCACTGAAGCCAGTGCAATGTTTGCCATCCTTCAGTGACTGGGAATCTTCTTCACTCCACTCAACATGTGAAAGATTACAGAAAATAGTCTCACTATGACAAATTCTCTCAGCACTTTTGGATGCAGCCTGTACAGAGTTCTGGGCTTGGATGATTTGAAATCTTGCAAGTAATTCCTGACCTGATCTACATCCATGGCTGGTAGTTCCTTCTCTTTAAGGAGAGAGGCCTGGAAGACACTGTTGGTGAAGACTGAGTTAAAGCAGCAACTATGTCAACTCTGTGTTTCAAACGGCAACAGAACATCTGCCCTACTCAGAAATGGGTCATGTTTTCCTTGCTCAACCATTTGTTCCTAATTTAGAGTTTTCTTGATGGCCTCAACATCCCTCGCAAGTGTTAATTCCTGATGACCTTTGACTTTCTGTATAGAATTCTTACATAAATGGGAAAGGTCTCTAAAATCCTCCTTTGTTGTTTGTTCTTGCTGAAAAACAAATCTAACACATATTTAAATACTAAAGCAATGAGAAAGAGTAGGTAGGAAAGAGAATAAAAGATAAACCAAATAAACTCAAACGCTAAAATGCTAAGGACAGGGTCAATTTTCTGCATACATCCAAGATCATTAGAAATTTAAATAATTGAGCTCACTTGAAAAATCCTTCCAAGATCTGATATGTGTTTGTCTTTCGGAGAGCAGAAGGATCAATGTTCATAAAGGTTTCCCTAAACTAAAGCCCAGCCAGGCCCAGAATTCCAGCTCCCAAACTCTTTCACTGCCTGGCTTCTGAGTCATTGTTACCAAAAAAAGCAAACACTACAGTTAAGCCATACTAAGAAGCATAGATCCAAACTTGGAACAAAACCATGAGTCTTGAAAAATAAGTCGCTGCTCTAAAATATTTTCAAAATCATTGATGGTTTGGTTGGAGTTTTGGTTTTTTTTACATCTTATTAACAGCAGTTTCACTATAAAAGATATCTTTTAAAAAAAAATTAAACAGAGCATCAAGACTGATGAATCTCCTTTATAAGATGTGATTTTGGGGCTGTGCTAGGAATTTGCCTTACCTTCTGTTGGAGACCAAACCTCCCATAGGTCAGTATAAAAGATTTCTGCTACAAGAGTTTTAAGAAGCTATTTCAGGCCTCAGTCAAAACATATCATAAATCAAGAAGTCTATCTGTCATTGCTTCTGAAATGAAGCTAATTCTACCAGCCAAAGATGATAAATAGAAGTGCTTGAGGTTAAATTTGTTAAACAGTCTCTAGACTTCGCAATCATTTTCAGATCTTTTAGAACTGTTCTGACCTTAAATCAATGGACAGTCTCATTTTGCTTTCTCTCCTACTGCCTTCTTTTAAAATGATCTTTTATTTACTTCTGGGTGTGATACTTTAAACTCTCCTTACAAAGGCCATCAAAATGAGTATCTCTTTATGTGCACTCTGCTTGTCTCTGTATGTTACAGATGCTATTGAGACACTGCCACATGAGAAGAAATGGTACAAAGAAAACAACCACAAAAAATAAAAAGAGAAAAACTAGCTATAGCTTCTGTGTTCTTTCTCTGACCCAATCAGTAAAAATAAAGGGGGAAAAAAAAAAAAAAGCAGACAAGTATATAGTTAAAGGCAGATAAGTGGAATGGACCGGATGCAAAAAAAATTGCAGAAACCAGATGTCAGGTATTAGCTAGACTAGAATGCAAACAACAGTGGATCATAGCAATAATTATTCATTCTGGCACAATGAGGATGGGAACTGCAAATAATGTGTTTGATCATCTGTAATAAAGACAAAATGAATTTCTTTTATGCTTCATCCTTAACATTATGATTTTTCCCTGATGATTGCAAAAAAGATTTGGTTTACACAGAGGTTGTGCCATCCTCCTACAATCTGATGTCCAAGCTGATTTCTGCTAATTGACAGCATTATTTGCTCAGCAGTTCCATCCCTATTCATTTTTGATATTCATATTTTGCCTTATTTTGAATAACAATTTCCTCTAAAGCAATTAGAATTTACCCCCCTAGTAAATCTGTTCTATACTTAGGTTTTTCTTTCTATAAGATAACATCAGACAGCTTCTTTTAACATCACACAGGCTGCTGTTTCCAAAAGCATTTTGCCCTTTTCATCCTTCCACACCTTAAGAAAAGTAGCTATTATAAACACCAAATTCTCTGGTGCTGCAGCTGCTCATGGCCCTGGCAATGAGTGATCAGTGATGTAGTCTTCATGTAATAGGGCAAGAGGAGAGTAGGAAGCTACTGTTGATATACTCAGGAGTATCCAACATGGGGACACACTCTCCTGAAGAGGTCAAAGAAATTACTGAAGGCAGATGCACATGCCACTGTCCAAAACACTAGCTCACCAGGGACGTAAGTTGGCCAGGAAACACTCATCCTTCAAGAGGTGATTGACTGTGTCAGTTCAGCACATTTCCCGTATTGCTGACTTTTGTGGAATTTTTACTAACTTCAACCACAAATTAAAGCTGACTGCAAGACAGCAGAGTCCGCAGCAGCTGACAGCGGTGAAAACATTCTCTGCATCCTTAGAAGTGCACCTGTGGCAGAACTGCCTTCACTGTATTCCTCTGCTACAGTTTGCTAGCAGAGATAAACTGGGCAGTATGTCTCAGGAAAGCCACTGTCTTTACTACTCTGAATGATGCAAGCAATGAATCACAGGCATCCTGTCAAGGAATCTTCTCAACCCTAGAATGCATGAAGGAGATAAAAATCTGAGACTGAAAATCAGGTATACTGAAAACCAATACTCATGACTCTTCAGATACATTATACCTACTTTAATGATCCTTCTCCTCCTTTCTTTAAAAAAAAGGCTGACCAATACACCATGGGCCAATTCACAGAAAGAGAAATCTTTGTATGCCACACTGCTCATTGATTGCTTATTTGCTGGTTTGCCTGAGGATGATTTCCACACACCCCACCTGGGTGATGACAGGAAAGAGCATGCACAGATGTTTTTCTGTCATCTTACCATGACCAGTGCTGGAGGCATGTATATCCTGCACGTATGTTTTTTGTTTGCTTTGACAAGAGATTTTTTGAACTAGAATTAAATAAACGTAGAGGATGACATGATTGTCTGCATGATACTCACTAGGAGTTTACCAGTATTAGTGCTAGAGAAAACAATAATATTTCCATATATTTCTTTATTCTGAATGGTCTGTCAGAGAAAAAGAAGGGCATATCCTCTGCGGAGGACAACCCAAAATTTTCAAAAAGTCCCTGGTATAAGTTCAAAGAAAAAAAAATAAATCAATTAAGGAAAAGTAAAAAGTTCTTCCAACTCCTGGCTTCTTTACACTTTATTGTAAGAGAAGTTCCAGAAAAGAAAGACAGAATTCCAACCTCGATGCTGCCATTGGAATTATTGCCATAAAACAGAAAAATGCATGGAAAACAAAATATGTGTATAACTACAGGGAGTTGCTAATTACAGAATCACAAAATCACAGAATCAAATAGGTTGGAAAAGATCTCTGAGATCGAGTCCAACCTATGACCAAACACCACCTTGTCAACTAGACCATGATGGCTCTGAATGCCACGTCCAGTCTTTCCTTAACCACCTCCAGGGATGGTGACTCCACCACCTCCCTAGGCAGCCCGTGGCAATGCCCAATTACTCTCTCTGTGAAGGACTTCTTCCTAATGTCTAGCCTAAACCTCCCCTGGAGCAGCTTAAGACCATGTCCTCTGATCCTGTTGCTAGTTGCCTGGGAGAAGAGACTGACTCCCACCTGGCCACAACCTCATTTCAGGTAGTTGTAGAGAGTGATAAGATCACCTCTGAGCTTCTTCAGGGGGCCAGAATCACCTTTGGAAGTAGATATGTTCAAAGCACCCAACTAGGAGAGCTTCTAGCATGAGAAACACAGCCACAAGAATGCACAGAGGAGAGAGGAGGGGTTATCCGAGGAATATATGCAACTGCAAAAGAAGATAAGCTGATGACAGAAGCGTATACCTGAAGGTGCAAGAACAAAGAAGCAAGAAAGAAAATAAGAAATTAGGAGAAATTAGCTAAATCTTTTCAAAGATTCCACATGGTTACATTGTAGAAAAAGATCTCTTTAGTGCAGCTTTTTCATACAATTAATGGTGAGAGTTGACACTGAGGTATATGACATGAGATAAACTGTTAAATTAAAATGTGTGTAATACTAATGACATTTGAAAAACCTTGATTTACAGTGGCTCACATTTATACTCAGAACTATACAGAATGTGAAAACTAGTTATTTAACAAGAATTATATATTTTTGGAGATTTTATAGATTTTAATTAGAAAATAATTTAAAGCAACTGTGTTGCTCCAAGTAACCGCAACTCATCGAGAGGAGTGAGAACTTCACGAAGGTCTTTGGCAAAATTAACTGGAAGTCCTATGAACAATTCAACTATCTTATTGTATATGATAAAACATGCTGCACATACAAGGTTATGACAAATAACTTGTGAAACAGTTAATTTTTCTATTCAGCCATCACCAGGTCTTAAATAAAAGAATTTACAGAGTCCCTCATCGATAAGAGCACATGGATTCAATATCTGTCTCACTTATTTCAACGTATAGTGTTGTAGGTTAGTCATGGTTGGTTTAACCATACACTAACATGTAATTTCTACTTGAAACTTTCAGAGTTGTCTACCCTGTACATCAACGTTCCAAATAAATATTAATCATTCTCTTATGCATTAGAAATTTAATTATAAGTGATCATCTGAAACTCACAATTACGTGGATCTCTTTCCAGATCAAAACAGACTATCCTCCAGTTCTGCAGAGCCTCAATAAATGACTTGAAAAATAGCAATGTAATAATTTGCTGCACAAGCTCAACTATAAACAACCAAAATTTGTTTTATTTGGCCAGCTGGCACGTAGACTTTGTCTTTCTGAAGCCTGCATGCATCCTTTTTTGCAGCCTGACTCACAGTAAGTCAACCAGTTTGTTTTTAATTTAGCTCTGCTGAGGATGAACTTGCCCAGATGTACTGAATTGCTAAACTTCATGCCATGCCTTGAATATTTTCTTTTAGGGGATTAATCTGGCTTTGGCCTGAAACAAAGCAGGAACACATATCATATGTAGTCACATACCGGCACTTAAGATGCTGCTGCTGAAAATCTTACGATGGAAAAATACTGTTGAACTTCAACAGAAAGTTTTATTAGGAAACAAATGTGATAATTTTTAATGCAAACACCACAGAAAGGCAAAAGGCTCCACTGGATAGACTGAAGCAGCGGTTCATTAAATCTCCTCCCCTAGTCCACCCCTTCCAAATATGTGTAATATTTAACATTTCAGAAAGCACCGTCAGGAAAACAAAATGCAGACCACAGACCATTACATAATGCTGCAGATATCAAAGCCATCAAAAACCACCTCAGAATCCCTACTGTTCAAGCTCTGAGTAACCTCTACAGGAATCCCTCTTTATGTGCAGGTTTCCTTGGAGAGTACTTTTTATTCTCTGAAGTCAGAATCTATTCTCAAGTCAGAATCTATCTCGGTGAAACTACACTCCATATCAGAGAGGTGCCAGCAGTCAAGCTGGAGACAACCACCTACAAAGATCACTTGCAAGTGATATTCCTGTTGTCTCTGTGCTCCAGACTGTCAGGGCCGCTCATCTTGTCTATCACGCTCATCTTATCTATCAACCATTACTGCATCCCCTGTTCTGCATCATCTGCCAAAGTGCTGAACCTGCACTTTGCGCCATTGTCCAGGTCATTAACAAGGATGTTAAACAGGATGGGACCCAATATTGTCCCCTGGGGCAAAACATTAGTGACCGGCATCCAGCTGAACTAATCCCAACCACTGGAGACCATCAGTTCAGCCAATTTTCAATCCACCTCACTGTTACTTCTTTAGTCCCTATTTCATCACTAAGATAATATTAAAAGCCTCACTGCAACTGAGATTAAATGATATCCATTCCTCTCCCCTGATTCATAAAGCCAGATTTCTGAACTGGCTTATTAGAACTTATTACTGGAACTCGTTTTGAAAGGCTACCAGATTGGTCAGTGACTATTTCCTCATTATCCATGATGACTAATTTAGATCACCAAATTCCCCTTGGAAATGGTTTCCAGGGATCAAGGCATAAAGCTGACCACCCTGTAATTATTAAGATCTTCCTTCTGGTCCATCTTGAATTGACATTTTCTTTCCTCCAGCCTTCTCCTAGTTGTCATGACCTTTCAGAGATAATCTAGAGTGGACTCACACTCTACACATTGAATATATAAACACTGGATAATAACCAATTAAAAAAATACAAAGATTGTCTCATTCCCCTCTATTTTGACAGCAATGTCATTTGGTAATATGCAACTCTACAAAAGCCCTTACAGTTAGAGATTAATGTAAACTATATCAGTTGTGCTTCTTCATGTGTTTGAAAGTCCCTAGCATGCTACAGGCACTGTAAGAAACTATGAATGAGAGAAATAAATATTTCCACCACATCTGTACAGCAGTTTACAGATTTATGCCCTCCTTTTTATTTACCATTTATGCATTCATGAGTTTCTTTCTCTCTGCAAAATGAAGCAGGAAAATCCTGTATTCTTTTGATAGCAATAAATGGAGAGAACTACCCAGCAGCTATTTTTTTTTTTCTTGGAAGTGTTGACATTTTGTGAATAAAGGTCTACGTATATTTTAGTAGGAAAATACAGCTGTGTAAACTGAAGGACACAGTTATCCAGACAGATATTTCAAAATATGTTTTATCTGTGGAGAAAAGACAAACTACATGGAGATCTCGGCACTGCATCTCTATCTATATCAATCAATCAATCTATATTTAGATAGATACATGCATCTGCATGAAAAAAACAAAAGACGTTTTACACATCCTGCTAAAAAAAAAGTAGCAAAACAACGACTGCTGAAAGAATTATTATTCTCATTGCCTGTGAGTTCTGAATGGACTTTTCTAGAAAGTTTTACAAACATGAAAAATGTTTCCGTTTACTTTAAAATGCAATACTCTCTCTGTGCAAAGCAGTAAGACCTTAAGAAATGTGCCCATAGGTAGATAAATACAGCCATTTCTACTTAGGAATTAGCTTTTTTGGGGGGAGTTTATCAACAGTAACTTAAAAAGTATCAGTGCATTCTGCTTCTCATAGGAACAGATGTTTTAAAAACTAACTTGTGTGAAATTCTTGGGCATCCAATAACTTATTTTAAAAATGTTACAGGATTCCTTTCTCCGTCTCCTATTTGTGTTTGCTCCAGCTGTTCTTAGGCAAGGAAAATGTAAAAATTTACTACTGTCAAGCTGTGCTTCTGGGGCTTCTATTGGTACCAATGCCACCCCCTTCCAGCATGTTTCAGAACTGTAACATGAAAAGGGATTTTGCCTTTAAAACAGTGTCTTCCGAGAGCCACAGGCTGTTGACTGCAGTTTTGAAAGCTCATATGCTGCTCCTTTTTCATCCTTACAGAAAACAAAAAGGAGTGCCAGTGACATAAAGAGTGGATTATTCTAGAGGAATCTGTTCCCACCAAAAGAAAGAGAGTGCTATATTATCTTAATCTCAAGAAGCAGTGGTCTGTAAGAATCACAACCAGGGAGCCGGCGTTTAACTGGAAAAAAGGAATTTTTACAGACACATGGAATGTGCAGATGTACACACAAGTGCCTGTTTCAACATCTGCCTCCACCCAAAAAAAAAATGCTGAGTAATCACAGCACTGTAATTCTGCTTTGTTTTGGTGATGTTCACAAATCAAGGGCAAGTGACACCGTTTTTCTCACAACACCTTAAGAAATGAAAACACTGAGGAGAAAGTACTGGAAGTAGCCCTGTTGATCTTCTAGCAAGTTACAATAAAAAGCATTAAAAAAAAAATAAGGAAAATCAATCAATCAATCAATCATCCAAGCAATAGAGTTAAAAGTAGATTAGAAATGAATACTTCTGACTGATGGAGCCTTACAAAACTGCTGTTTTCAAACCAACAGTAGGACCTCTTCTTTTTTAATAAGCACAACTGGCGTGGAGTGCTTTGTCAACATGACAAACCTTTTTCACCACAAGTGAGGCATTTATTCAAATGCTAATGAAACTGAATGTAATTTGTAGTGGTGCTGAATCAACTTTTCAAGACTGTAATTTGCATTTGTATAAAACTATGATTCTTTCAATATGAAATAGATTTGAATAGGGTCTCCAGACTAAACAAATCGATATACTGTTTTCGCCATCAATTTAAAAGCATTTTGATTTCTTTATGCTAGGCTTAGCTTTTTATATTTACACATTTTCTGCAACTGGAAAGCAGACTCTCAAGTTTCATTAAAATAGTCTACAGGTCTTACATTAAACCATTGTATCAACTAGCCCAATTTTAAGATCCAAATCAATTGCTCATACCATTCTGGCAATTTAGATTCATCTCTCAATTCACCATAACTGACCAGGGCTTGTAGCTCATACCTTTCAGCCATTTAATATTCTTCCCATAACCACTAGCAGGCATGCAGTGATTCTCCCATTTTTATTTCTCCAAGACATCCCACAATCCAGAAAAGAATATAAAATAATATTAAAAATATTCTGGGGTTTTTTATTATATAATCCCCGTCATGTTTGAAATGAGATCACTACATCAGATGATGCATAACTGGATTGAAATGGATGCACAGAAGGAGGCATAAAGATTCCATTTGAAGGGCAGTGAAAAATTTGAAGCTGTCAGGTTGAGATGCAGAATGACAAAGCTACTCAAAAAAAAAGTCCCTTTTATACAAAGGATATCCAGTAAAACTGAGACCCTAATAAATTGGTTGTGCAAAGCCATCAACATACCAAACTGCAAAATGCATGAATATACAGTGAGAACATAATTTTTTACATTATAGAAAACAACAGTTGCAAGCATATGACTTCATAGGAACCGTAAAGCTCAAAGTTGAGTTTCAGGCAGGTCATTTCATATCTGATCACTATAAGTGTTCTTTTATTCTTCTTTTAAAAAAATCAGCTACAGAATAATGGACCAAATAGATATGGTCTCTAATGTGGAATTTCACCTTACGTACAGCTGCAGCTGAAATTGTCCATTCAAACAGGCGATCTGTGAGTCAGATATGTTTGAAATTATTTATGGCTTGGTGCTGACCAAGGTCTTAAAAAGCACAGTCTTCAGGTATAGGCATCTGATATGCTATTCACCATGGACACCACTTTAGCCAAGCATGGAACCTGACACAACATTTCTATCCTCAACTGCACGGAAATACTATCAACTGGGGAGCAGTTTTAGTAAGGCTACAGGATAACATTTAGATAAAACATGCAGTATATACTTTCCATATGGTTTATGTGACAGCATATCTTTGTATAGCAAAGGTAACTGCTATTAGGCCACATAAAATATAACTGCTGAAGAAGAATTTGCATAACATTCAGGGACGGTTTCAAAAAAGTTAGCATTTTCGGAGTACAAAATACAATACAATAACTAATAGCACAGTAAGCCACCAGTTAATGGGAGAGTCCACATAAAACCTGCACTGCTGCCACTAACTTCAGCATTCCATGCATCTCCTGCTCAATTCAGCAATACAAATGATGGCAAAGAACAAACAGGAAACTGAAGAACATCTAACAAGCAGAAATAAGGTGGTTTTTTTCAATGAATACAGCTTGATACCCACCAGCAGTCCCACAACAACACACGTGTCCCACCCACCCTCACCCCCACATTGCTGGCATCTCTAACACACCAGATCCATGACAAAATTTGTGTAGAACACAATGGACCTACCCCTTCCCACAAAGTCTGAGGCTTAGATTTTCCATTCCACTAAAAAAAAGTTACTCAAACATATTGTTAAAAAATACCTCTGCATTTTTGGAAAGTAACTAGATTTTCTGACAGTGCAATTATTGAGGAAATGCATGAGAAAGACGGATCTATGAGATAATCAGCAGTACAGTACCAGGAAAGACAGAAGCTCAAGGCTCTCCTCATTTTCTTCTTTACTTTAGGCTCTCGGAATAACAGAAGCACCAAAGATAGAAAGGAAGAGACTTATGAGAAGGATTTCTAATTACACCACTGGTAAGACTTATTTTCTCTTTACTAATACAGTTATTCTCCACTTCTAGTCCCAAAGTAAAACTGGAATGCAGTTAAGCCAAAAACTGTGGCCTTGGGCTTAACTGCCAAAGGAAACAGACAGCAAAACACTACACATTCCCCAGGAGCAACGAAAACTACCACAAGGCTTATGTGTGAAACAGATCCAACAAGCATAGCACACAACTTGACCAATTAACTAACAATCACTAGACAACCACAAGACTTGGAGTAAGTGATGTGGTTCTGATTATGTGTAAGTCAAAACAAAACAACAATTTGCCCCAGGAAAAAATGATTTGTCTAAAATATTCTCTCATATTTTGTTTTTATCCTGAAAGGTGTAAGGATGGCAGGGAACCAAGAAGACAACATGGATATTTAGAAGTTAGAAATAGCAGAGGGGGAAAGAGGAGAGATCTGAAGAGAACAATGAATAACTTACACTTTTACTCTTCCACCTATTTGTACACCAAATGTGCCTTGTTAAAAAGAAGACCAGACACTTGAAAAACATGCTTTCAACAAATTAATTTTGCAGTGGATTGTCACATGGGCAACTGCTTTCAAAACACTGTATTTTACTATGTCTTCAATTTAACAAAATTAGTTTAGTAATCCGAGAAACTATTTACTAAGCAACCAAATTCAGCCCAAATGCTTGAGTTTGCTCATAAATTAAACCACAAACATTTGAGAGACAGGAATGAAAACAATTTCAAAAGAATTATGCAGAAAAAACTGATAAGGATAGCATGGAGTGTGCCAAACTTTGAAACACAAAGTAATGATGTAATGAAAAAGCTAAGTATTAAAGAGAATTTTGGAGCTGAAATTCTTCAGTAACCTTTTGGCACTTACTGTCATTGTGCAAGCTGAAAAAATATAGTCTCAGGAAGTATCTAGGAAGTATTCAAATAAATCTTGGCAAGTCAGTAATGTATTTGATAACACATGGATCAGTGTGTAACATATTTACTCTGTAGCTTCTTTAGGTGTACATTACAGGAAAAGATACATGATGTAATGTCAACATACAATTATTCTTGTACAAGTGCAGCAGCTTTTAATTTATACATTAAGCTAATCTTAAAATGAGAGAATCAAGGCACTGAGACAATCCATTATGCAACATCTCTAAAACCACTGACACTTCAAAGGCCAGCCTGGTTTGCTGTCATTTAAGAGGTTTCATGGTCCTGTTTGAAGGTCAACAGAGAAAGTTAACATTTGTGTAACTACTGACAGCACTTTTGACAATAATTTTTAGTCAAAAGCATATGTGTGAAAAGAAATATTTTGTGTTACAAAGGCATAAGAAAAGCTAAACATTTAGCTCCACACATCCTGTAAATAGCGTTTTTCTTCTCGAAGCAAGGCCAGGATTTTCATTGCTTCCAATCTGTCAGCTTCCATTTCCATGCTTAAAATGTCTACTACAGCATCACTTACACCATCAGCCATGTGCTTCTTATCTCTGAAAAACAAAAAATTAGAGGAGGAAAATAAGTAAGTGTATTTTTCCATTTATCAATAGCTTCAGAGGCAGGGCAGTATTGGAAAAACAGCATTAAAAAAAATCCAAATAAAAATATAGCTTTTATACTGTACAGCAAGATTCTGAGTTTTAATGTAGCTGAGCATTGACAGTAACCAGGGTTTCTCTCAATCAAACATTAAAAAGTTTTCAGCACAGTGTAATTTGTAGGCAAAAAACCTTGCAACTCCACTTTAGCTGTCACAAAATAACTGGTACCTTTTAGGAAGAATTTGACCTACTGATGTATTTTTTATTATTATATCACTATGTGGTTCCAATATTAAAAAAGAACAACAAAAAAAGCTACCATATCCCTCACTTATTACAAATGCTATTTTTAATGTAAATAGCTGACATTTATATCTGAAGGAGAACATATTGACATGGGGCCCTATATTCAAACAGTGTGTGCATTTACCAACAAACTTTCTAAAAATCTTGAACCTCCAGGTAAGTTAGTATCCAAATAAAATTTCCAACGGTACAATATATTACTATTACAGAGCTTTAGCATTCTGGAGCACCCAAACCTGAAACACAGCAGAAAACTGCTATTATCTCACAGCTGAGCAGTTTCCCATCACACACATTCATGTATCTCGTTTTCTAAAGAAAAATCTATTAGCTTGAAACCTCCTATAACTTAAAACTAAAAAAGTAAAAAGAAAAAATGAGGGACTAAAATAATCAGTGGAACTGTGCCATTACAAGCTATACTTTCAAAACTATATTGGAAAAGAATGGACATAGGGATGAAACTCTAGCTTTCCAGGAAGGCTCTTTCAGCATCATGTTGGTCCTTTCTTTCAGACAGCTCTAAGTTTTTCTAAAGCCTCAAACTTCTGCTAACGCTGCTCTCTTTCTGAGACAGTCCATTTCCACTCTACTCACCCGCATATATAGAAGTAACCTTTCTCTTCCAGCAGGACTCTGGCAACTTCCTTGGCATAAAGCCTGATGATGTCTTGCACATATTTAGGTGCACCAACTTCTGCAGTTGAAGAGTCTCTTGAGAAACAAACCTTAAGATGAGTTAATGTGCCATTTTCAAGAAAACATCTCAGCTCGTCTCTGAAAGGTAGTAAAAACCTGTTAGCAATGGCTCAGAGATAAGCATTCCCTCATGAATACAAAATGAATCTTAAATAGCGAACTTGCTTGAACAAGTAGTCTCGATCCTGATGCCGACAACCAAAAAACAGCCACGTCTCTCCAAATTCCCAGTCTGTATGTTGCTCCCTGAGCTTCTGCCTAAACAGACAAAAAAATCCAATCCTGTTTTATCAAGTGCAGAATCTAAAACATCTATACCCTAATTCTCATTTAAAGTAGTACTTCAAAAAAACTGTGGATTGGCAGAAATGTGAAACAACTTAAGGTTAATCAAAGTCAAACCCTCCTTATTTGATTTTCTTCACTACTCGCTTTTGGACCAGCTCAAAAATCAATCAACTTCAAAATTTTTACTTTTTTTGTCAACAGTTTCATACTGGAATAGTTAAGACTGACACATCCAAGCATCTCACAAAACAATTCTGACTGCTGAAAAAGATCACTCCTTTTTATCCTTCATTAGAAGCCCTGTAAAACCACCTGGAAAAACTCAGAATTTTAGCATGCTTTTCATTTAGCTGTAGAAACCTGCCAGATTTTATGAATAAGAACCTATTGACTATCACATCATCAGAAAAGTTATTTCATTTTCTTGAAATAATGCTGAAAGTATTATTTTAAAGGAGTTTTAGCTGCAATTTTCCAGTTGCATTTTGAGAGACAGATTTCACTTATCCTTATAATAAAAGGTAAAATACTTCTGAGAGATAAAGGCATATTTGGGAATTTAAATTAAGGAGCAAGGATGGTATATGACTTGGTAAAGGCGGAAGCATGGAGTTAGAAACATCAAGTCAAAAATTCACTTTTCTCTCAAATAAAATGTTTTAAAAACAATTGTTACAGGACCCAGGAAACTCCATTATCTTGCTGGAACTGATGAGTCACCTGGAAAGTATATGTGTTGGTTACCTACAAAACTCAGAACCATTCCCATCCAAATACTCCACTCTTCCTGTTCTTTAATTCCTCAGAATGATCATGGTTTTACACATTCTTGGTGATGTGCTGTCACTTTTTAAACAAACATCTCTGTGCCTTGCAAAATTACACGGCTGGAGGGGGAAAATAAGGGATCTACCTTCCCTCAAACATGAACTCCCAAACCCCAAGACTACCACCGAGCTGGTGGTTTATGTGTCAAGCTCCTCATCTTAAAACATCAAAATGTAAAACACACAGAAATAAAGGAATGTGGGAGAAAACTTGACATTCATCACTCCAAGACTTCTAATATATGTGCCTCTTCTGAAGGAAATGGATTTCGAATACCAAACTTAAGAAAATCAACAGTGTTTATAAAAACTACCACCTTCTTATAGGACTTCCACCAGCAACACACAGATAGTGGATTTGATTTCTTATTAGTCTTTCCACAATTCACTCAATTCCTCATATATCTACTGTGAATATTAAATACAGTCAGACAAAAGTGTAAGTTTTACTCATCTGAAAAACAAATAAGTACAAAAGCAATGCTTGCTGAAATTTAGTAAGGCTGTTTATAATCGGCATACTACAATTACAAAAAGGGGAAAATAAAAAGAAAAGAAAATATTAACTGCATTTTTCCTCAAAACCTGAGGCTGCATTTTTTCTTCAACATAAAAAGGCTGCTTTCCAGGTAACAACTCGGTACACACCTGTGTTGTAGGAAACCAATGAATGGTGAAATTCCTGTTCCTGGACCAACCATGATGAATGGGACAGATGGGTCTGCAGGTAAGTGGAAAGTATTGTTCGGACGAGGAAAAATAGGTATCTAAAATAAAATTAGATAAAATACAATTGAAGAATTTTCTTAAGCAGTGAAAACACCATGACGTTTTTCAGAACCTTCAGGATATTTACATACTGTATATATCCACACACCCTTTCAAATCCTGAGTTTCAGAGTTTATCTTTAACTCTACACAGACATTTAGAATAAAAGCTCACATAAGTTTAGGGGGAAAAAAAATCTCACACCGTATTTACAAAACCTATTAATCCATCTGGAGGAAACCCACACAAATATGGAAGTTGACTGCACCATGAATTTGGGGAATACTGTTACAAAATTCATGCAAAGTTTGGCGCTGGTACTCAAAGGGAATTAAAGTTTATTATTATTATTTATTATTAAACAAAGTTTATTGTTATTATAAGCAACTCAACTTTTTGAGTTGTGAGCATCTAAAAATAGTCCACTGGAGGTCAGGATTTATTTACAGTAAATTGAAGCCTAATGATACTGAGCTTGCTTTCTTAATTTTCATAAAACTTTTACATGATCTACAAAAATGCATATGGGTAAGGGGAGGCAGATAACAGCTCAAAGATCTTGGAAAATGTTTTATATAATTCTACTGATAAACTGTAATTCTACTCTTCAGATCTGTGTCTGAAAGTAAGCCTAAATATAATTTTTTAGGAGCTCCACAACTATCCTATGAGACATGGCCAACAAAATGTATAGAAAACAAGAAAGGACTAATTTTAAGTCTTTAAAAGATTATTCAAGACTCAGCAGCAGCCATAGCAGAGCTTCATCATCGATTAAAATCATAAGCAAACATCCAATTTATTTTGCACATTAATTATGAAAGGATTTGAATTTACTTTCAAGTTTAAGAAAGAAGTGAGGCACAAGATCAAGTTATTTTAACTTTGCTCTGTAAACCTGAGTGGTTTAGGACTACTCATTTCTTACACTCTAAATCACTACAGATACAACGAAGTTAAACAGGATTATTTTCCTGTTTTCATGATGATAAAAAAATAGTATAATTCTTGTTGGTGGGGAATAGTATTTACGTATATATTTCAAACCACACTTGAGTGAGGAGCTATTTTCCCTATTAGTAATTCCAAACTGGTCATTCTTTTAAAACAGGGTGCAAATGGTAAACACATTTATATTGCAAAGTGTATTCAATCAATCTATGGTATTTTTACACAAGATCAAACTCATCTATTTTGTATTGTTATTCCATATATTTATGCAATCTATGTGTATTGCTACACATTTATCTGTGCTGACTTCTAGCTTGCACAGCAGATGGAAATAGTTCTGAACGTATCCAGATTCACTTTGTGAAAATCGGGGGGTTTTTCGTTTGTGGTTTTTTTTTTTTTCTTTTTAACCACTTCTTTTTCACGTTGGATCTTTAATAAACTTCAAATCAATTAAAATTCAAATCAAGAGCAGATGTGAACACTGGAATAAGATACATGATACACATATTAATCACTTTGTCTTCTGCATTAGTTTTAAAAAATAAAGGTAACTTGAATAGGGTTTCTTCTGTTTTGCTTGACTGACATCTTGAATTATTGGCACAGGCTTTTTTAAAGCAAATTCTACGTTTGTTTCCATTTTTCATTATCAAGTATAGATTAGACTAAAGGTAGTTAGTCATATTAATTACATAGTAGTATTCCAATTTTTTAGTAATTAGTTTACACCTAATAACTTTGAGACCAATTAATTACACAGAATCTCTGACACAAAAGGAAA
>JAWWLV010000088.1:80729445-80761020 GCA_035041135.1 Platyrinchus mystaceus
CAATTTTTTAGTAATTAGTTTACACCTAATAACTTTGAGACCAATTAATTACACAGAATCTCTGACACAAAAGGAAAAGAGGGGAAAAAAACATACCTTCTCCCAATAATACGCACCATGCCAAACCATCACTGATACACACCAGAAAAAACAGGCGACTGTCCCCTGTGTCATATTCAATAACTTGGCCTTTGCAAACTCTGCAAGACCTAACCAAAAAGTGCGAGTTCTACAATTTCTCCCCTATTATCTGCCACCCTCTCCTGGAAATGACCAAGTGCCTCTCTCTTACAATACAAACAGTCATAACCATTTAATTGCACAGTTGTAGTTTAGTCCATGAAAACATCCTCCATGATGTGCTTAGAACTAGCAGGGGGTGAAAAACAACTCTGTCCTTTCAGCAATGGGTACACAATTCACACATAAGTAAACGTAAAAGTAGGGCAAAACTGCAAAATTAAGGTGTATCATGCCAAAACATCTGCATTACGTCACAGGAGTGAACAAAGAAACCTGCAGTTGTTTCAAAAATGCATAAATTTAACAATTAATGAGTTTTGACCTAATATTCATACCTTTTCAGTTGAAAAGCTTTCTCCTTTTGTATCCAGAGTGTTTTTATTGGGGTGCAGTAGAGGTGCAACTAATTCAGCAAGCCACCCTGTACACACTCCTTTCCGTGAGTTTAGTCTAGTAGGACAGGCAGGAAACTCCACAATATTAAATACAAAGCACAGCTTTCCTGGCTGATATAAGTTTGAACTGTGAAGACAAAAATATTAAAAAAACAAATCAAAACCTGAGAAACAGCTGTACAATCTTGCAGCGGGTCCACTTGCAGCCCAAGCCATTTCAATCGAATCAAGATTCTCAGTGTTCAGCTAACTGCATAATATCTATATATAGTGAGAAAATTTCTTAAGGTTGGACTCAGAGGACAGTGTCTACAGAAGGGAATCAATATTCCTACCAGATCCACGTGTGAGTGAGCTTGTTCTTGAGAACTTTACCAAAGCCTTGCCAGACATTCAAAACAATGTTGTTTGAAATAGTGAAACACTATGTTTTTTTGCAGTAGGGTCACAATTATGTTTTACCCTTCACTTCCTCTCTTTCTTCTCTAGATTATAATGTACACAAACACATCTGAGAGAAAAAGCATATCTAAATAAACCAATGAGATATAACTTGAATATTTCATTACCTTGACACTGAATAGGATCTGGCTTGTAATTTCGGAAGATGTTCTGTAGAAAAAAAAAAAAGCATCACTTATTTGATTCACTCCAATGAAAATATCATGAGTGTTCACAATACATCAGAATACAAGATATTTTAATTTAACGGTAATTTTACTCTATTAACATTCAGTGTTTGTGGTTCAGAAATAAGCTATCAAGACTTGAACTCTATTTTAAATGGGGTTTAGACTTTGCAGAACATTAATTAGAGATCCTATACAATGAGGCTCCAACAGTTATTTTATAGGGTTCTTGGTCAATTAAAAACAATTGTAAGGTACATAAAAGAGATGCTGGTAGCTAGTAGGCACGGTGAAGCTTGAAATTTAATTTTCCCCACCTTTCATCTAAAAGTTCAAAAGCTCTCACAACAGGAATTGCTTGACTGAAAGGTTCCTATATATAATGTCCTAGAAGCAGATGCACCAGTTCAATTTCAAACCACTATAAGTATCTATGCAAAGTTTTGAAATCTCAGGTAAAAAACAACAGAGACAGTTTACTGAGCATTTTTTCAGCAGGAAACCCACTGTATACATCACACACACATTTATATCAACATATGTATGTACAGAAACAGAACTACCCTTTTTGACAGTACAGGGACACCCTGGCATATTTTAAAGATGCTCTGCTACGTATGATAGTTGCTAGACAGAGTTAAGAAAAGCCAGTGCAATGAAATCACTTAAAGACACTAAACCAGTCAGCACATTACTTCTCTGGGGAAACACATCTCAAAAACTTTTGAGATTTCCTTTTATGCAGTTAAGTTGCTACAGCACGTTCCATACCACCTTTGAAAAGCTAAGTGTGTTTACTTTCACTGTGAAAATTTGTGCATTTGTACAAAGCAAAACAGAGTTTGTATTTATTTTTTGAAATCCCCACAGTGTACTAAGAAGGAGAATTTTGGGGTAGGTGTGGAGGAGACTGCAAGAACACGAAAAGCAATTTCTTTGATTCATATTATGGAGCGTATTAAGAAATTCTGAATTTCAATTTGGAAAATGACTGCCAGTATTTTCAGATGTATACGAGATGGTTACAGTTGGGAGTCTCATTCCTTCAATGTTTTATATCAGGAACCCAGTGACTGCGTTAAACATTAAGTAAATACAAATATACTGGGAACACCATTCTGTTTTAACAGGTAAAAGTGCAAGAAAAGAACATGTAGGGAGAGAAATCAGGAGTTACACAAACATGTCTTTTTTAATTGTAAGCAGCTGATAAACTAAACTGTAAAGACCCTAATCCCACAGGCACCTTATGCTTACTTTTTATGTATAGGACTAATCCAGAGTCAATTAAAGCATAGGTATGAACCCAAGTGTTTGCAGAAAAAAAGGCCAAAGACTACAAACTGTAAAAGAGAGCTTTGTTCCCCAACAACAGTTTCAGCTTGATCACTATAGAAAGCATAATATTTCTACAGCAGTTACCTTAACTGTTCCCCTTTCTCAGGAAATTGAACATTTAGTCTGATGTATTTTCAGAAACAAAATCTAATTAAATCTAAAACAGCCACTTACCAATTAACAGGTTAAGTGAAGGCTTGCAGCTTGGAAAAGCATGAAGTAAATCCAGGAAGCAAACATTAGAGTCTCTAATAAAGCGCATGTAATCAGAGGCTCCTTGTCTGCTGCAAAGCTCTTGAAGCCTCCGTTTTTCTCCTGCATCACTGGTACATTCTACAAGAGCTCGCAAAAATGCCTGTAGGGAAAAAAAATAAGAGTGAAACATAAAAAAACTTGTCCTTTTGGGAAAAGGGTCTCAAAACTGGGAAAAACTTGGGTTTCCTGCAGAGAGAAAGCAAGTTAATGGATAATACATTTTACTTCCTAATGTACACTTTTACCTACTATCAAAAATTTACCTTTTTTTTTTTTTGACTGCTCTTCTAAAGTCTGGGACAAGTTAGCAGAAAATCCTACTTAGCCTGAGCAGGGTAGAGACAAATAAACAGGCACAAGCCATTCCCTAAAAAATTCAAAATTTATGAAAGGCCTTCTTAATTCCTGTATTTGCACTTTAGTTAGGCAGCTCCATAACACAAATTAAATTAAGACACAACACCATTTGCTAAGTTACAAAAGCCAGAAAACGAATAACAAAAAGTCTTAGAAGAGGAATGGCTATAACGTATGGTATTTAATGACTCATGTAAATGCCGCTGTGGTATAAAGTGGTACTGTGAACTTTTCTTAAAATAAAACTGAATTGAGCATTATAAGATAACGCAAAAATCAGATGTAAATAGTTAAAAGTTTTTTCCAAAAAGAAAAGTGGAAATAGACACAGTGCATAAAAGAAAAGTGATCCAAAACATAAAATTCAATCAGATGACACGTTCTACACAAAACATTACTCGGAAAGGAATGTGAGTGTATTCAACCATTGAGCTTCCAGACAAAAGTTTTGAGAATGGAGTTAAGTACATTTTAGGCTGAACAGTTAATACAGCAAAACTGGCTTCGGCCATATTCCCCAGCCAACACTCTCTGCCTACTCTCATTGTTGAGACAAATTTTCAGAACTTAAAAAGGCTGAAACAACTGAAGATTTTCTTCTGCTGCAAAATCCACTAAATTGAATAAAAAGGTCCTCCTAAAAACTGATTTCCCTCAGAGACCCAATGAACACAACTGTTTAGCTTCATGCTTCATACAAAGCTATCTTTAAAATGTGTTTTGACAATACCAGAAATACACATGCTTTTCCAGTTTCGAGCTTTCAGTTTTTACATGCACAGAGTGAAAGGAAAATAATATTTACATGTTGTGAGAACAAATACTACACAAGCAAAAATCCTTCTTTGAATTCTGCTAGGTTACTGAAATGCTAAAGAAAAGCTTTAAAATAATTTAAAGGACATATTTGCATATAGCAACATGTGTCTTCTTAGTGACAGAACTTGAGAGATATGGCCCCGCTGACTGGAAAGAATGATTTCTCTAAAATGACTAAAGGGCCAGGTTCAGTCAGCCTTCCAGTTATCCGGCACCAAATTATCTAATACTCTTCTACTTACTTCCGGACTAGTTATGAATCAAGGTACTGCAGAACAGGAACGTTTACCAGAAAAGCACCAGAAGTGACTCAGAGTAAAGTACAAACAGCAGCATAAAAACTGAAAATCCTTATTCACCAAGAAACACAGTAACCACACATGAAGCAAGGACAGATCTGTAAGAGCTCATCAAGTACAAAATTACTAAGAATTTCTCTTTAAAAGTACAAACACATAAACACCTTTTTGGGAACTGCTCTTATTTCCAGACACCAGGTTAGAATGAATTTCAGAGTGCTTCTTTCAGGGATGTGTTGTGGACGAGATGCTCCTAGTTCAGTGGGAGGAAAAAAACAAAACAAAACGTACATCTATTAATATTAAAAGATGGAATCACAGAGGGCTTGTTTCTTCAAGAAATATGAGAGCTAAACTGCATTTCATTATGTATGTTTGAGCCCCAGATGGTCAGTGGAAATGATAAGCTAAAGAACAAGACAGTGTTCCAATGAAGTATCAATGACAGTGTTACAATGAAAAGTCAAAACTAGTTAGGAAAGCAGAAAACAAAAAAAGGAGAGTACTACATGGTCTTCAATTAAATTTCATTGCTAAACCACTCCAGGCTTTGTTGCTACTTTCCACCCTGAAGAAATTCAGTGGAATACTTACCAGGAAAAGGAACATCCACATTTTTCCCCCTCCATCAATAAGCACTCCTGAAAACCAGAACTTGCTGAAGCTTTCTAATTAGCCATTCAAAGGTGTACCCAGACCGTGTACCCAGCCCATGCCACACTGGAGCTTGAGGCTCAGCAGATTCAAGGGGTTTCTGTACAAGCAAATAATCCCTCCTCTACTCTCTACAGGTTCCATTTCTGGGAAGGAGGTACACTGACATTTCATTTATCCCTTCATGGTGTCAGCCAGGCTTATCAGCCTCAATGCGTGTCATGCTAACACAGCTATTCCAAGTTAACTCCAAAAGCAATGTAAGAGCATCTAGGTGACAAAAAAACCCTTTAATTAATAAGCTCTGTAGCTCCCAAATTGTTTTCTTACAAAAAGCCTTGAGCTTGAGGGTGCTCAGGACCAATCCTCACCCAAATGCAGATTGTTACAAAGCTGAGACCTTTCCAGGACCTTTGGTGGGAGCGTGGAGGGAAGCCGGTGTGTTTGGAGGGTGTATATTCCAGAGGAACAAGGATGCTGGGGGTTCCCCAAGCGGGAGGTGCCAGGGGAAGGGGGTTGTCACAGTGGGGCTGGAGGTAACAGCTAAACCAGCCCGGCAGAGTCAGGGCTTACCCCCAGTGCAGGGACCAGGCTGAAAATGACACTGGCTCTGCACCAAATTTAAATTGTGACCCTGCCCAGCAGAGGTTCGTTATTGGAGTGGGGGTCAAAGATAGGATCAGCTGCACCTGGATATCCTATATGATATGTTCCAACATGGCCTGTCACATGAACTCACCTCATTAAGAAATTACTTGTGTTACTTGTGAATTCCAAGAAAGGGGCCTATTTACATCTCATACTTAACAGACAGCTTGTGTTGCCCTTAACGACAATGAAGGGAATCTCACCATGAGAACTGATTTACATACAGATCAGAACAAAAAAGAGCCCCACCCCATCCTGTGGAAATAAAGGCACAACTCAGCAGCACCATTAAGACACCAATTGCAATGCAAGAATGGAGTAATTTGCACAGGTCCACAGGCATACCTTGAACCTGCACCCACCCCTTCTGAAGCACAGGATCATATGACTCAGTAGAACAGATCATATGGACTTAACAGCCTCTTCAAAGTGACCTTGCAACAGCACTGAGGCTTCTACTTCAGGAGTGTAGCCCTCTAAAGATGCAAAACAGATTGATGTGTAGTGCTGTGCCAGGAGATTTTACTTTCAAGGAGGGATTTTAAGGTTATGTGATTAAAGCCTCATCCAGAAACGTAAAGGAGCACAGAATAAGAATACAGTGGATGAACGCCAATTCCAGGCTGAAGTTCCCAGTCAGAAGCTAACTCATCTACAGTAAAACCAGCAGCAGCATGCTTATGTATACTCTCTTTTTAACATATTGCTGTGACTTCCAACATGCCTCCATGAAATGACAGCTGTATTCCAACACTAAAGGTAAAAATGTTTGAAACTATGCATACCAGCTACTACCAACACAGAAAGAAGCCCTGGTTCATGAGCAGTGCATCACACCATACCTTTTTTTTTAGTGCCCTGCTTAACCTTTACACAAACAAAGTCATCTCCTTTTTCAGAAAGACCCAAGATGTGAAGAAGCTCTTCCACCTCGTTGGCATTGTTGGGACATATTACACAGAAGGCATCTCCAGGTTCATAGTCAAAGACTGTATCCTGTTTTAAAACAAGGAATCCTTTCTATTAAATCGTATCACAGACCAAGGCTAACAGCACCCTTATTCCTGACAACAGTCTTCCTGCTATTGCACTCACATTAACTTATATGTTCTTTTACTCTGTACTAACACTTCACTGTTTGGAGCACAGCAGAAATGAAATAAGTCATGTTTTCTTTCCAGGCTTAACCTTACTAATTAGAAAAAATCTCTCCTTATCTGGTTTAAATATTTGGACACTCTTTAATGAGAAGTGCTGAGCAGCCTAAACAGAAGGAAAATAAATACGTATTAAGAGGGTGTGTTATATAATCAGCCCAGATCATTAATTACTGATGTATTTTGTTTTCTGGTTTGAGAAGAGCAGAGAAATGAAGTCCTCATAATTAATGCAATGTTTAATGCAGAAAAATTATCACTAAAAGAAAATTTGCTGGTTAAACTATTTGATGAACTGTGACTGAAATTGCCCCAGCTGCTTTTATTTTGTGGAGGAAAAAGAAAAATAGCAGGACATGAGCACAGTGAAAATTCAGATCTTAAGACGTAGATTCTACTTAGTTGCCTGAGATTCTTATGTGCAAGTGCTGAAACCCTACTCAAGCTTCTGCCCGTTCAAGGAACGTACAGAATTATACTTGCATCATTATATTTCCCTTGTGCTCACCAGGTGAGGTGACCTGCATACACAGACTGTTAAGAATGTCAGGTGAAAAAAGCAAAAAAATGCTTACATTTCCAGTGGGTGCTGATGACAGAATGCACATACACATACTAATATATGCAAAAAAACCTGTTGCTCAGATAACCAGCTGCTCAAAACTTAACAGGCTCTATTTATAACTGGAATTTAAAGATGCTCCATATACTGATACAGATTAAAAGAAGAGAATCCATTAAAAGTTACTGCCAAAAATCAGACTATCCCAAAAGCAATATTCTACAAATCTGGGAAACCACTCAAAAGCAACACACTTTCCTTTTAAAGATTTCTTATAAAGTAATATCGAACACTCTCTGTCTGCTTTTCATCTTCAAACCAGTATATAAAGTACTATCCTTACTAAATAAACTAAACCAGTTTTTTAACTGAGGGTAACTGAGGTTGACAGTTTGAGCAGCATGCTAACAAGTCAGAGAAAATGAATGCCAGAGGCAGAAACAGTGCTCAAGAGCTAACAATTCCTACAATACCAGTCAAATTACTACTTGCGTAGATTACCCGTCACAAGCAACAGTCACAATTTACTACACTTTTTGAATATTCTTCAAGTTGTAGACTTAAAAACTGAAAGATTACTCATTTACAACATTCCCTGACCACCTATCTCCACTGCAGATTCCCTTCAAAAAGGTATTTCAGTCAGTACAATATCCACGGAACAACAAAGAAACTGACACCTTATTTCTGTTTTGACTTCCAAGAAGTCCTATTTTTCAGTGAATAAATCAAACTTCACATTTACAAAATAGATCAGCATAAGCTGACATCTTATTGTATAGGGAATTATTTTTCTTTTTATTGTATAGGGAATTTTTTTTTATTGTATAGGGAATTATTTTTTCTTTTTAAGCAGTTAAATAAATAATTTTCCCCTCCAGTTATTATACACAACACACATGCTTTTCACCCTTTATTTTAATCCACTAAAGAAAAAGCCATCACTAACTTACTGAAATATCAAGTTCTAAGAGCAAAGCGGTTTTTACTGCATCTTCTCTGGTGAGCTGAACTGCTTTTGTAACTGGCACTTCAAAGGTTGTTTCCTCCGAGATAAGTGAGGACAAATGAGGATTCTGAAAAAGAAGATACAAAAACTTACACTAAAAATGCAAATCAGCTGAATGACAGCTTAGTATGATATACAGGAATTATTGTTGGTACAGGTTTTTTTTTAAACAGTCTTGGAAAACAACTCAAAACAATGAGGAAAACCAGGAATCTTCTATACTCATAGAGTGTTTCGCTCTACATTTTTAAAAATCACATCTAAGCAGCAACATACATATATTCAATTATAAAAAGTCAGTAGGCTTGAACAGTCTAATGGGCCTACTTTATTATCAAATGCAGCTGTTTCATTTTTCAAGAGCTGCCCTGAAAATAGCCAATTAGAGAATGGCATTTATGTTAAATCCCAGAAAACTCCTGCATAATTAAAGGATTACCAGGTGCACAGAATGGAAATAAAAAGTAAGAACAGAAGCTACATCACTGCAGATTTACAGCCTAAGACTTTGGGGTCAATATGGGGCTATTATTATGGGCAACTTATAAGAGAAGTTAAATCTAGAACTGATTGGCAAACCCCATTCTACAAAAAAGCACCATGTTATACCATGACATTTCTACACAGATAAAGATGTGCCCCAAGAATTGCAAATGCACACCAAGAATAATTTCAGATCACATCTGTCAAAGGCTGTCACTTGAAGATCAGACTACAGCCCTCATTTCTCTATCACTATAGTCAGCAAGTTTCACTTGAGATCAGTGCTGACAAAAAAGAAAAGAGTTGGGAGAGATACCGCATGTCCATAACGATATTCTGTGAAATGTAAAGGAATTATTCTACCAATAAAAGAGTATTTGTTAATCTGAAGATTTCCTATTTAAAAAAAGGAGACAAGAGAATCATTTAAGACCAACGGAAGTTTTATTCTTTTAAAATTTTGAAATGGTGATTAATGGCCTGGGTCATAATCAAGTCATTGTGCATTAGCTGGAATGTGGTAATAGTCTACATTTGTATTCCCTCCAAATCAAGTTCAAGGAATAATGAAATCAAGATTTAAGCTAAACTGTATTATCTTACACTTGCCACAAATGATTAAGCCCATTACAGCTCTGGCATTAATAAGCAGCAGCTTGTTAATTCAACCCTGAAACTCAACAGCCCAAAACACAGATCATATAAGTAACTAAAGATCGTGTACCCAGCCTTCTTTAAATGGCAGAGAGTCTCTTTGGAGATATCCAATACTCAAGCTGATGCATTTCAAAACACACCAACTTCAGCTGTGCTTGGCAAAAAATACCTCTGCCTGTTCCAGTGTGATATAACAAGAAAAGACTTCCGTTGTTTCATACCTGCAAAACCAAACATGACCCTATATAGAACCTACTTGTTCACAAGATCCAGCCAACTGTGTCAAAAATAGTGCCAAAACTAAAAAACCCAAACATGCATTTCATTCTTTTCAAGGCTCAAGACAACCATCCAGCTTTATATGGGAAATCTGGACTATAATGTTTCATCTGCCACTGAATTCTGGACTAGCAGATTCAGTTTTTTTCCACCTGCTGTTCAAAAGCAAAATTTACTTCTTTCTACTTACAGAAAAATTTAGGCATCAATATTAGAACCTGATGAATTATTTCAGAGATCAGTCTTAATATATGCGGACTTTCAGAAAATAGGCTCTTTTAAGCACTGTAGCACCACTTTCAACCCAACTATTAGTCTTTAATTGATGAGTACCTCTAAATCATAAATCTCAAAAAATTTAACTGGGATTATTAAATTCAACAACCTGAGCAACACCAACCACAAAATGAGGTTTATGAAAAAAAAGCAAAATTATCCCGTGTTTAAATCCATACACTCTAACATAATTCTATTAACTAGACTAAGTGATTCTCTCAGCATTACCATTAACACTCTCAACAGAGAGTGTCATAGCCCTTAGGATACTAAAGGGCTTTCATGATTGTGAGCAGACACACCAGAGGACTGGGCCCAGGAAACACATCTCAGCTCAGTCCTGGGTCTTCAGTACCTGCCTGAGCGACAAGTGTGCTGACTCAGCAGCTCAATCACAACCATGTCTATCATTGGACACAGATTCTGTTGACCCAGGTATGGATCTTGAGACCAGACCAGATTCTTGGCTTGGCCCCAGACCTGCCTCATTCCCACAAACTTGCTTAAAGATCTGCATTCTTGGCTGATCTCGGCTGCAACCTCCTGGTTTGCATTGTCTGGGTGTTGCAGGACTGTGCTGGCTATGCTACCGCACTCAGCTCCAGATACCCAGTCATTTAAAGAGCAGCCAGACTTCACTGCTCCCTTCCATGGACAACCGAAACATCTGCCCTTTGCAGGTACCTAGAAAAGTTTGAGTCATGCTTGACAACTGGAGGTAATTCCCAGCTCATGCTGATTCTTCCCTTTGTACAGTAGGTCTTTGTTGAACATGGCTTCATAGGAAAAGCATACTGGCTTTTGACCTACAGTTCATCTTTCATAGTAAAATAGTAAAATTATTTCAATAGTAAAATTATGATCATGTTTTTACAATGGCCAAGTTTCTCTGTTGGTAAGTGTGCAGCAAGACTTTGAGTAATTTAGAGCCTCTTAATGCATTCTGAAAGTACTAAAAAGTGAACAGAAACTGTACCATACTCTTTATGACAGGAAGATGTCTTCACCATCATAACATAAGCCACCGAGGGTCTGAATTCTTGCCTTTCTAACAGAGCAACACCAAATTACCATTTAGCTAAATTTTTTCTTGACATAAGTGTTCATAACTCATATGGTGGCAACTACATTTTCACAATACAAATGGGCCTTTCGCTAAAAATTCAAAAACCTTCTGTACCTGGGGACATATCTCCTTTATTTAAGTATTCACTTCTGTTTTGAGCTGTATGTAGGAGTATACACTCATACTCCTACAAGAGCTGGAGGCTTTTACCACTCAGAGTGAAGCCCTTACCTTACCATGGGTGCCTTGAAACTGCACCTCTATATATTCTGGTGGCAGGGCAGGAATATTAAGAGCAGACTGGGAGACAGGAGGGACGGAATTAACAAGTGAAGGTTCGGTCTTTCTAGCTGGAGCCACAAGATCGATGTCATCCAGTTTCTGTGACAGAACATCAGAACTTCTTGCTCCCTCATCTTCTAGCTTCAAGTTCTGTATTTCAGAACTTAAGTTCAGCTCATGCACAACATGTGGAGCTGGAGAGGGAGAGCTAGTAACAGCATCGACAACATTGTTCATGACTTCTTTCTCTTTCTGCAGTAGCAATGCTTCCTTGAGGGCAAGCCAAAGTCCATCAATCCAAGGATCAACCACTAATTCCAAACTGGGGATGGAGGGAAAAAAAAAGAAGAAATGCATGGATGAATTATTGTGACTTTCTGGACTGTTGATTTAGAAATAATGAAAAGACAACAAAAGCTAAAAACACTGTTAACTTTCTATTTTAATAACTGTGGCTGTTAACAAGATTACTTCATTTAAAAAAAATTAGTTGCTATCACTTTGTAAATTTATGGAGTCTAAAATGTATAAGAGCCTCACTCTTCTTACAGTTTCTCATTTTTATTTTCATATGCTGAACTTTATGACAGGAAGTTGAAGGAACAGTACCAGAATATGCAACTTTTCATTGTGCTACAGCAACATCAATAGCTTACACTAATGGTCAATTTTTATTATTTTAGAACACAAGATATAAGTTTTATGGTTATGAAAATGTTGTATTCAGCTGCCTTGCATCAGCATGCACAGAACCAATACAAACTGCAGTTCAAAATAACTAAGACAAGACTGCAGCCTACTGGCCAGAAAGAGCAGCAGAACAGCGAGGGAGTTGTTTTCTTACATAATTCCTCTACAGCAAACAAAAAAAATCTTATTACGTAATTCCTCTACATAATTCCTACAGTCATCCTCCCCTCACTCCCCCCCACCACAAAAAAAAGGGAAAAACAGGCTACATTTAGAATGCCTCCAATTACTCTGAACTACATAATTTCTAAAACTGCTAAATATTCTCTATTTTTCCAGGCATTACAAATGTTTGCTCACACTTTAAAAATAGAGTTTTACTTCATAACAGTTGAGTTTGAAAGGGCATACTGTGCTCAGGTGGAATTCATTCCTGAGAGGTGCTGAGCATCCAGGTTCAACAGATTTCAAACGGTTCAGAACACTTAGCCAAATACACATGCAAATATTGCATCTTGAAGGAATAAAATCCAAACTCATTCAGCTCTTACCCTACACAATCATCTGCTAATCCTGTGTCATAGAAGTGCTGGGCACCAAGTTCTTGAAGTCGTCGGTCTACTGTCTTTCCACCATTACAAAAGAACATGTACTCTGAATCTCCCAGACCTGGGAAATTTAAGGAAAGAGGAATCATGTCAATCAGGCAGCCACCAAGGCTATGCAGACAAAGATCTGCAAAGACAATAGAGGATTTTCTTGCAGGCAAATGGAAGAATCTGATATGTTGGAGCGAGTCCAGAGGAGCGTCATCAAGTTGATTAGAGGGATGGAGCACCTCTCCTATGAAGAAAGATGAGAGAATTGGGACTGTTCAGCCTAGAAAAGAGAAGGCTTTGGGGGTGACCTAATTGCGGCCTTCCAGTACCTGAAGGGAGCCTACAGGAAAGATAGAAAGAGACTACTTAGAAGAGCGTGTAGTGACAGGACAAGGGGGAATGGCTTCAAATTGAAAACAAATAGGTTTAGACTAGATATTAGGAAGAAATTCTTTACTGTGAGGGTGGTGAGGACCTAGAACAGGTTGCCCAGAGAAGCTGTGGATGCCCCATCCCTGGAAGTGTTCAAGGCCAGGTTGGATGGAGCTCTGAGCAACCTGATCTAGTTAAAGGTGTCCCTGTCCATGGCAGGAGAGTTGGAAACTAGATGATCTTTAAGGTCCCTTCCAACACAAGCCTTCTATGATTCTATGATATAATTACATAAACACTTGTGTATGTAAGTATTCAGATGCTGCATCTTACATATATGTGAACTTCAAACAAAATTGTGTTTGTCCCAAAACAGAGCTGAAGAAGTGGTTCCTCCGTCACATATATAGGACAGATAAATATTCTGAAAACACTTTGCTTTCAGTATTTCACATTTTAGAAGAATGCTGCTTTAGTTCGAGGCTTTTAAAAAACACAAAACTCCTTTTATAGGAAAAATGTAAGGAACCAAAAAAAAAGGGAAAATAATACAACTGATAAACTATGTGTGAATTACTGAAACAAACTATCTCACTTTCAGGATGAAGTGGTTAATAACATATCAAGAATATAAGGGAGGGACTATTAAAAGAAATCAAAAAAACGTTGGAAACTTGAGAAAAGATAAAACATAGGAGTGATTTTAAACAAGGAAAAAGCAGGAAAATCTGAATGAAGGAATCTGATCCAACAGCCTCCTCCTCAGGAATCTAAGATTTCTTTGTAGATCTTGTTTTTACTGCACTGGGTTTTCTGCCCTTTAACTTTTGTGAAGATGTTCTGTTAGAAGACGCGGAATAGTCAGTCAGGAGGTATGTCCATGGAGGATTTAAGAGGTCAACTAAAACAATGACCCACCTTAGAACTGATCAATAATCCTTAACAGATGCTTGTCTAACAATCCAAAAGACCACTGGTTAGGAAGTCTTCACAAATTCTGGAAGTAATCCACACCTCTGGTTCAGTATCACTGTCAGAATTTTTCACAGCCTGACTCTTTCTCATGTGCAATTCCAAACAACTAGATCCTTATTATTTCTACTTGTGCTGATTTTGGCTGGGATAGAGTAAATTTTCCTCATCATAGCTAGTATGAGGCCATGTTTTGGATTTGTGCTGGAAAGAGTGTTGATAACTTGGATGTTTTAGCTATTGCTGAGCAGTGCTTACACAGAGTCAAGGCCTTTTCTGCTCCTCACCCCACCCCACCAGCAAAGAGGCTGGGGGTGCATAAGCTGGACACAGTCATGACAGGTTACCCCAACTGACCAAAGGAACATTCCATACCATATGGCATCATGCTCAGCATATTAAGCTGGGGGAAGAAGAAGGAGGAGGACATACTGAGTGATAGCATTTATTCTCCCAAGTCACTGCTATGTGTGATGGAGCCCTGCTTTGCTGGAGATGGCTGAAATACCTGCCTGTCCACGGAAAAAGGTAAATGAATTTCTTGTTTTGCTTTGCTCATGTGTGCAGCTTTTGCTTTCTCTATTAAACTGTCTTTATCTCAACCCATGAGTTTTACCACTTCTACCCCCACAATTCTCTGCCCCATCCCACAACAGAGTGGATAGGAGGAGTGAGAGAGCAGCTGTGTAGGACTTGGTTGTTGGCTGGGCTTAAACCATGATGCCACCTAATAATGGACTATTCCTCTCTCCTTATAGCAGCCTTTTTTTCTTTTAAGAGGACTTCTGCTCTCACTAAAGTACAATATTTAAAGCAAACACTTCATTGGACCAGCTGAAATGAATAGGGTGAATGTATTTTAAGACTGGTAACTTGTCAGACTTGAATCATAACTTAGACACTATAATTACTGCCACAACAGAAGTCGGTATTAATACAATGCTTATCTTCATACATGCACATATGCGTTTAGTAAGCTATGAAAAACCTAACCATTTCACAAACTGCAATGTATAACTAGGCAGTAGCACAACATCTCAAAACACCACATGACTGTGATGCATATATTTCAGACTTCCACACTATATATCCAGTAGAAATTTCCTTCTAGTGACTATCTTGCTCTCCAGACACCTAGAAGTTTCCTCACTCCCAGCTATACACTTAAACTTGTCAGATAAAAATAACTTAGGTTCAAATAGATGTTTCTGGAGTTTGTTTACAAACACAATCTCAAAACTCAGTAAACTGACATTACCATCAGTTTGAGATACATCAGATGCATTTTGCCAAATCTGTATTTTGCTTACCCATGTTTAAGATAAAGTTACATTCCTTCTCTTGATAAATATGACATTCAAAATTAAAATATTACTGCAAATAAATTGAAAGGGATGGGATGATCTTAAAATCCTTGTTTTTAAGAACGTCTTATACAGTCTTTTCCTCTGTATAGAAAAATGCCCAATGATTCACAGAGTCAAGTAAACTAATCTAGTTCCTAGAGACTTGACATGAAATTAAAACTTCAACAGTTATACATAGCTTACATTGTATGTTTTTTGTGCAAAGAAAATTAAACAATAAAAAAACTCCACTGGTAGTTAACATTCATATCGTTTCTATGACAGTCTTCCATTATTGCTCATAGATGACATTACACAAAAAAAGTGTTTATATTATAAAAATATATGTTTTATAAGCACTTCAAAAACCCCAACCAAACTATGCAGAAGTAAAAAATACAAAAATTATTCACTGACAGACAAGATCTGCAATAATATAGAAAATAGTAAATCACCTAGCAATCCATACTGGAGATGTGCAAAGTGATCAGGTGGCAAGGTTGTGTCTTGAATTTTCTTTACAAACTTGCGGGCAGTGTCTGGTGGGTCCCCAGTACCAGTAGTGGAAATAACAATAACCACAGGATCCTTTTCTGTTTCCAGGTTATACTACAAGCAACAGAACAAGTTAAATTACAAGGTGCCATTTGATACCTATTTCTGGCCTTAGATAATCTATCTTCCACCCTTCCTCTTCCCAAAGGTACACAGAAAAACATTTAATCTCATTTTACCTATATTAAACTACAGAAAGTCTTTAAAGTTATTACAAGTTGTTTTGTGGATGCAATTTATACTCTTGCTTGGAGTTCTCAAAAACAGATTGGGTAAAGCTGTGAGGAATCTGCTCTGACCTCAACTGACCCTGCTGCAAGATGGCCTCATGAAGTCTCTTCCAACCTGAAGTATCCTATGATCCCATACACAAATGTCAGCATTTTGAGCAGGCTAATACACACATGAAGAATAGCTCACCACTGCACTCAGGCAGCTTAGATATGCAACTCCTACAGTATTTAATTTGTCACGTGGAAAAAGTATTTTTGTATATATGATCAAAATTGCAGTTAGCCATAAACCTCATAATTTCACACAGATAAGTAAGTGGGGTGTGGCCTTACAGACTGTGGGGATAATTTCTAAGTTCCATTAAGTATCATTTGGTTCTGTCTGGCAACTTCCATGTTACATCTGTTGCCACAAAAAGCCCCTGTGCTTTGGGAGAACTAAGGTAGCTCTGAACAGTGATAATCAGTCACTGTACTCTATGGTCTGATTAGTTTTGGCTCCTTTACCCTGCCCCCAGTACACTTCTTTCCCCTTTGCTAATAGCGATCTTCCACATTTCCCAGTTTCATAGAGGCTACTCCCATTATACCAGGTTGACAAGAACCACCTGTACTAGGGACTGTGTGTCAGTTCCATAAATTCGGGTCCCATCTCAAGTAAAAGTCATTCAGATTCTTTGACTATTCCAGCTTTCAACTGACAGTGGGCTGGGCACTGTGCTAACATGCTGTCAGTCAGGTCACCCACACAACCCGCTCTCACAGCACCCCTACGGCCTGTGGGTTCTGAACCACACAGCCAGACAGTGACCTGTGTGAAACACAGCTCCACAGACATCTTGTTCAGGAGTGACCTCTGGAGGACACCAACCCCACCCCACGCCCCAGGTGGGACTAACTGCCAGCACTGCACTTGGTCAGCTACAACTCTAGCTGGATTTTGAAAACTTCTAAAGAGTAGAGATTCCCCTTTTCTGGGCAGCTTCTTTCATCCAGAAGAACTTCCCCACTAATGTCAAATCTGAGTTTATCATATGGCAGTCAGTGGATTTGTCCTCCTGTTATACAGTTTTCTGCTGCCAAGAAGAGTTTGGCTCACGTAGGCTGCTATTAGATCACTCCTTAGCCTCATTTTTGCCATAATAAGCAACCTAGGCTCCTTCTACTGCTCCCTGGAGGTTGCAGTTTAAATTCTCTTCCAGCATTCCAAGTTTAATAAAAATAGTAGGGTTATGAGAAAATAAAGATTGCAAGAGATACTGTGTTTCACTTAAAGCAGTTTCAGGACTGAAATTCAAAATTTCAGAGTTCAAGGAGTTATGTTCTAAACATCTCACTTCATAAATCATTCAAACCTTATCCCTTTGTCAAGCCATGTAAAAAATTACCTGACACCTACAACCCAAAATATTAGGAATACAGAGAAACAGAGTATAAAGGGGTTTTGCTGTTGGCAGTGTTTCCAAATCCTTCCTGAAGAACCTAAAAGCAGTTGTATAGTCAACTTAAATCCTAGTCCCACCTCTGATAGTGGCCTACAGCAAATGCCTAGAGAAGTGTAAGCGAACAGAGTAAGCAAACAACAATATTCCCCCATTACTTTGCCAGACTTCAATGAGTTGTGGTTCAGGAACATTTCCAAAAGAGGTTTTGTCTTTTACAAGTTCAGGTGAACTCCAAGTACCACACAAATCCTGTGACTTCCAAAACTGAAGTATAAGTTGTACAAAAAAAGGTCTTAAGGGTCCTGTTGCAATAAGAACACAGATTTTCAAAACTTCCACAGCTGATTTGATAAGTACCAACACAACAGCTTCTGCAGTGCATTGCCACAGGTGACTACTGCATTTATAAACAAAAGCAAAGTCTAGTGGTATCAGATACGAATTCACTAAATTTACTCATTTACTAAAATGAGTTCCATTAAAAAAAACCAAAAAAGATACAAGCTCAGAAAGTATGAAGTGGTGTATTAGAACAGAGGCATGACCAGTTCACTAAATTCCTGCTTGCTCCATTGCAGATTCTCATCTGCAAACTTTTGGAAGCCAAACATTTGGTGACAGAGGTTCTACAATAATTTCTGTCAGTTACTGGGAGGTCTGATATATCACTAGACCAACAAGAACCTAACACAACTACAGGTTTTTTACACTACTTTCCACTTTTTATATCTTTAGTGTTGCAGGTTTGTCCCATTTTTATTCTTTCCTTCAGAAGTTCTCCTCAGCTGAGGACAGTAATGCCACACAAGAGCAGCAAAATGCATGTTCAAGCTCTGAATGATTACTGAAGAGGACAGAATCAGACACCCAGGTTTGTCTTATCCACAATAATACATATCATGACAAATGCACTTATTCAGCTAACTCATCCAAGGCTGACTACATGCATTGTGACCCAAGATGATCTCTATTTAGCCTCCCATTTTTCACTGCTACTACCTCACTTCCACTTCATTTCAGTTTTCCATAAAAAGCAATCACCATAACCAACCAAAGATTTATGATCTTTTCTCACGCATGAGACTGTAGGTGAGAGAAACTACTTGCAAACAGCCAGTGTTTCTGAGATCTGAGCAGTATTTGACCATCCACTTTTGTATGGCAAGAGGATCACATTATGAGTATTAACTCTGCAGTCACCTACTTCATCCATACACCATCACAGCAATCCCTTCAAATGATGACAAGATCTGAAAATACCCAACAGCTACATAAAGATGGACCTTCTAACTGACAAACAGGGGAAAAGCAGAAGCTTAGGTGATAAAATCTACAAAGCTGCAGAAATTACTTTTTCCTCAGTGCCTAATTCTCAGATTCTCAATTCAGTACATATTTCTACCTCATCATGAACCTGCAGCTCTGAGTTGTCTTGCCAAGTTTGACAGAATAGATTTATTCAAGAGGCAGAAATATCCTGTCTACCACCTTCCTGAAACTAATCTCCAAACCTGTCAAACGCAGAGGAAATTAAATGGAATGATATAAGGAGAATCTTCACATTCCACGCTGGCTGCATAGAAGTATGTTCAGTTACATACTCAGTGAACATTCATTCAAAATATCTCACATTTTCAAGTGTGTGAAAAAAAATCTTTTAGGTGTTATTTTCTTCTCGTCCCATATGAAATACCAGGCTATCAAGTTTTGACTTTTTTTTTTATGGTTTTTATATGCTTTTGTTTGAGGACATACAGTCAAAAGTACTCTGTAAAGGAAATTACACTCCATATTACTTTTAGTTAGACACTAACAGTTTTCATATTCTTACTCTTAACAGCAAGTAGCAAAAAGCCACTTCCTTGCTCCAGACAAGCTTTTTATTTCTTTCAAGAATATAACTTGAGTGAATCCCGTGGGAATTGAAGTGAGTACGTATGCTAAGCAACACAAAAAGACCCCACAAAAGCTCCAGGCCATGCTGGAGCCCACTCTTAACAGAACACAGAACATCAATGCAACAAAAGAAAAATAAAAAGGGAGGAGAGGGGAGAAGCACATCATTTCTAACAACAGGAGACCTTACCCTACTGCATACATAAATAGTTTTCAAGAAATCACTGAATTATTGTTAGAAGAGAGATAAACTTTTAGAGCTCTAATAAGAAGAATCACAAGAAACATGTATCTTTGGGAGAAGGCTATTAAGCGAATGTGAGTATTGGTCCAAATTACTGATTCACAAGGAAAAGAAATTAAAATTCAGTGGTATATTTTAGGTGAGTGCATCAGCCAACCTCCATGATTATAAAGCACCACCACTCAAGCACATGAAGAAAAATGCAGTTCTTAAATACTTATTTTTCAAAACAGCGTGGAGTATCTCACCTTATCCATTTCACTTATACAGTGCATATCAGCTTCAAGTCCATGGGCACCTGCTTGCTGCCATATTTCCTCAGCTATGGCTTTTGCCTGCCCCTTTTGTGTTGCATAGAGGAGCAAAAACCTCCTTTTTGAATCACAGCACATTTCCCAAAACACAGGATTTTAACTTTTTTCTAGAGACACTGCAGGGGAAAAAAGAATTAGCAAAAGTGAATTTATTGTTTGCAGAACAGCAAGATTTTACTTTGCTTATGAGATTCAAAAGAGATACTTCAAAGATAGCAGTACTGGTGTTTAACTTGAAAATGAGATATCTACTCTGAAGAGAAGCCATTTCTCACAACCAAGCCTTTTAGACCAGGTTTTGAAGGACTCATGGTATCAGTCCTGTGTGCTGTAATGCCCTGATGTTGCAATAATACTGTAATATCCCCAATATCAAGAATCTAGTTTGTAAACAATTCAACACAAAAAGTATTTTTATGAAAATGTGTATTATTTTTATTACAGAAGTTATATTTTCCATTCCAAGTCAATGACTGCTTTGTTCACTTTTCTGAGATGTATTTGAAAACAAAACAAAATATAACATAGACCTGGTGAAGTCAAACTACAAAGCCTGAGAAAAAGATCAGAATTCTCAGTTTCTTCTTTTCTGAAATCAGTATTTTTTGCCCAAATGACTTTACACTTAACTGTCTGCTATGTCTGTACTTTGGAGCACAAACGTTCATTTTAATTTCACATTTCAAAAAGGAGTTTCTTACATAAGTGCAACTTGATCGTGAGATTAGCTCAGCTGGTTAGAGCATGGTGCTAACAACATCAAGGTCATGGGTTTGATTGCTATGTGGGCCATTCACTTAAGAGCTGGACTCCATGATCCTTGTGGGTCCCTTCCAACTCAGACTATTCTGTGAACTAAAAAATTAACTTTTTGGGGTTTTTTCTCCTAAAAGTAAGAAGCAATCTTACAGAAATCTGCCATAGTGTAAAATGACACTCCTTCTCAAAGTCCCTCACAAGCAGTAGGATGAATGAGATTCATAACTTTATCCATTCACCTGTACCATGAAAGTTTGAATCCAAGAAGTTTTATTCCATAAGTTTGACACAGAGAACACAACAGATGTAAGGAAAACTTCAAGCAGCAGTAAATAAGAGAGACAAACAATGTCTTTCACGTGGACATTACAAATTAATCTTCTGTCAGTATTTTGTCATTGCTAAGGAGCTGCAGTAGAACTCAGGTACACAGAATTACAACTGAGTAATTTTCAGTTCCCAACCTGAGATATTTTTCATGTGTCTGGGCCCCATTTGCTGTACTTCACCTATTGCTCCCACAGAGCTTCAGATACAGAAAGCCATACCCACTGATTTATGGAAACCTGTGGCTATGTAATTTGAGGCATCTTTTTTCTGTTCCTCTCAAGGGAAAGCAAACATGGCTCAATTGTATAAGAAGAATATTGTACTCCATTGATATGGCAAGATATTTCCCCCCACAGTACTGTGGAAGGTTTCTCCTATGGGAATTTTTTTATACAGCATAATTACACATCAGAAGTACCAAAACTGAGTGGTAGGTTCTTAAAAGCCTGTAACACACGTGAATTCCACGAAAAGTGTATTTACTAGAAAATATTGACGTTCTCATTGTATTTTCTTCTAGTACATTTGCCATTATAGTTTTCACCTTAAACTGATTCACATATTTCCTAAAAATATTAATGATTACCTTAACAGTCACTTTAAATGAATTTGTTTACATAGACAGCTTCAAGCACATGTGCACAGAAGATGCATACAACAAAACAATACACAGAATGATTCTTCACCCTCTTCTTCCGGAAGAAATACAAAGAAATGTGCTGACATGCTAACTATGAAGATTTACTTAAAATAGTGTAAATAAAATTTAAATACCCTCAGATCCCTGTTGTAATGCAGATTCACCCTAGTCGTATGCTGTTTTCCCCTAATTCTCTTGTCAGCAGGTGGCATTGCCTGACTATAAATAGATAAACCCAGTAAAGATGAAGCAGCATTTCACTACCATATTCTTTCTCATACCTCAAAAAGAGAGAAAGACAATCAGTTTTCCATTGGGACCACACCATAGCACAGAAGCCTTCTATACACAAGAAGCTGAGGAGTAAGCTGCCAGCATTATAAGCAAGGGATTACCATCAGACTTCAAACAAGAGTCAGTTTGGGAAGACGTTCGTGCTTGAGCAGCACAAAAATTTTAGTAAGGGGAAAGGAGAGGGCAACAGAAAGAACAGCAGTCACACTGTGGTCTGACACAGTCAGATGTTGCCCTTACAGTGCCATAACCTCTGCCCAGGTCAGGCAGAGCAGCTGCAGTCTCCATAAGACATTGTAAGCTTGTTCCACTCCACGCACAGCAACAATAAAGGGTGCAAAAACTAGCCATACCCATTTTTGGTGCAATATGTGAAGTTGGGGCAAGTTTTTTTTCACTGTGGACTAGTGCACTAGTAGATTGCACAGCAAAATTGGAGCAACTGCACTTCCTTCAGAAGGCATGTGGAAACAAGAGAATCCATTCAGCCAGAAGAGGGGATGATGCTGGAGATGTATATGCATCCTGAAACAGGGTACTGTGTGCGGTATGTAACAGTGTGAATGCATCTTTGTGAGAATGGTAGAGGCCACAATTAGACAAATCCTTGGAATTAGATACAGAATGCTGTTTAAATATTTGTAGGCATTTATTAACATTTTGTAAGTGCCTGGTATCCTATCTGTTGCATTGTTGCTATTGATCTTGAATATGTAATTCAATCAACTGATTAAACAGTAGTTAACTCCCTAACAGTTATGTCATCAATAGATCAATAAACTCATTCGATCATGATTCAAACATGTCTTCTGTCAACAACCAAAAGAGCCCCATGCACGAACTGATCAAATGGTGCCTGCTCAAAGAAAGAAAAATCAGTTATGCCTACCTGTAGATGAACAATCATAAACCAGCAACAGGCTTGGTCTCAGATGAACATGCTGCCCACACTGCTCTTGCTTTGCTGCACTATACACTCTTCAAAGATGATATGCCATTCCCACTTATGCGCTGGAAGCTCAACTGGAATGTATAGGGGGAAAAACGGTAATTCTTTACTATCGATCTTTTTAGAGAATCCCTGTAAGAGTATTACCACACCAACAGCCTTTTTAACACGTTGTTGTGTTGGTAGCTGCACATTTAAAAAACAATGTTTAAGCCAGGAAAACAGCAAGGGATTTACTGGATCAAAGCAGGGCTTAACATGAAAGTAAGGATGAAATTCCAAATTATAGCTCATCTGATCCAGTATTCGGAAAAGTCAAAAAAAGCTAACAGTCCACAGAAGATTAGCAGGGGGTCCATCAGCCCGGACAGTCAACAACACAACAAGCCATCCGCAAATGCCACCGCACGACACGTGCTGGCTGCTGGCCCCGGCAATTACGCGGCTGCACTGCAAGGCCAGACCACGCAGGTCATGTACCTGCTCTGCCAAACGTGTCCAACTGAGCGGCCACGGACTGGATAAAAATGCGAGAAACTTCAGTGCAGTGGTTTTACATTCTCCCATGTGGCTTTGGACCGGGCTGTGGGACCTTGCCTTCAGAAACATAAACGCCATTCCCAAGCCCCCTTTTTTAACAGCTGGTGACTTGCTCAGAACCACTTTCACTCTACCGCAAACACAGACACAAACCCCACCGCGCACTTGCCCCGCCCGGCGCCCGCTATCCCCCGCAGCGGGATACGCGATGACTTCCGCTGGAGGACGCGATCCACAAATCCCACTCCCGACGCGAAGCGCCAGCCCGCGCTCCGAGACCGTCCTGGCGGCGCCGCGCTGGTCGCAGCGGCAGCGAGGACGCGGCCGAGATGAGCCGGGCGGGGCGGGCCGAGGGCGGCGCGGCGGGGACGGGGCGGAGGCTGCTGCGGCGCCCGGAGGTGCCCAGGAGAGCGCCGGAAAGTCCCGTCGGGCCCCGCGCTGGCCGTCATGGCGGCGGAGGTAAGGCTGTCGCGGCGCCCCGGGTCCTGCCGTGTGCCCCCGGGTCCTGCCCTGTGCCCCCGGGTCCTGCCCTGTGCCCCCGGGTCCTGCCCTGTGCCCCCGGGTCCTGCCCTGTGCCCCCGGGACGGAGCGAGCGCGGCCCCGTTCTTTCGCAGCGCCAGCAGCAGTAGCAGTAGGCGCTGGGGCGGGAGGGACTCTGGTGCTGCGAGGCGGAGAGGGATGGAGGAACCCGATGGAGGAGCCCCTCCGGTGCCGCCCCGCCCCGTGTCAGACTCACCCAGCGTCCCGGCCCCAGGGCGGGAGGGCAGAGCGCCGACCCACAGTTCCTGCTCGGGGAAATGCCCGTGTCTGTTTCCCGCTGCTCTCCCGAAGTGTCCTTAGGGAAGCAAGGGGCAGAGATGCGCTGCAGCCTGTTACGCAGGTCTCGCCGCTCCCGGCAGTTTGTTTTCTTTGCGTTGCCTTGCGCTGGTGGTTGTGGCAGAGGGATCGTCCCAGTCCTCTCCAGCCGCCAAAAGAGTACTTTTTTTTTTTTTTTCTGCATTTTAGTGACACTAGTGCTGTTTCCCAAACTATATATTTACATGTATTTTTCTTCCTCTAGGTATTATTTCAGAACCCATTTGATTCAATATGGCTTTGATTAGCCGAAAAAGCTTCCAGTTTTATTCATCCAGCGCACCAGCAAGCAGGTCCATTTTGATGACCCTAAGCTTCATCAGGGGGCAGCAAAAGCCCCAGTACTGTAGCTCTGTAGCCATGAGGATGCTATGTATCAAAGATAAATCTCAGTATATGTTTTGTAGAAAAAACCACGTAAAGCTGTGGCTGAATTCACTTTATGAAACTGTGCGTCTTTGTGGAGAAACTGAGAACTATACTAAGTCTAATAATGTGTGTATGGGTGAACAATTATTTTTCAAGAAGTTGAACAACATTTGTACATCAAAAGAGATTTTTGACTTTCTTAGCTCTCTAGAAGTCATGTCTGATATTATGGCCTCAGGAGCCCTGCAAAGGATTTCTGAACTTGAAGTGGATGACAGTGGTCTGAAAAACCCTGGAGTGTTAGAGAATGAAGTTTTCAGGGCATTATGCTTGCAATTTGAATTTGAATCTTCAAAACTGTCAAACAGTGGGCTGCTGAACGCATTGCAGGCTTTGGTAATGCTACAAATAGATCCGCAGAGCACATTGATGGCAAGCTTGCTTTCAGAGAGCAAGGAGAGGCTTGGTAAGGGACAGTTGACTGTTGAAAATCTGTGTGCTCTTGGAGAGAGTTTGCTTGAGTTGGAAAGCCCAGATTGTGCGATGCTGGAACAAATTGTGAACCACATGCAAGAAAAAGACATTGAGAAGTGGAGTACAAGGGAAATAGTGATGGTTTATAAAATACTGCAGGTGACTGGCAGGGAAAGGAAACAATACCAAAACTTGCTAAACAGACTGAACAGTGTCACTTTACTTGCAGTTTCGCAGCTAAGCCCAAACTTTGCAAGTGTAATACTGAATTCACTGGTGGTTCTTTGTCAGACTCAGACAGTTGCCTTAGTTACTGCACTGTGTAAACATTCTGCTAAGCATGTTCCGTATTTCACTGATTATGAACTGGTAAATGTCCTGGACGCCTTCCTGTACTTTGGACATCATGAACAAAGTTTTACAGAGGCACTGGAAAGGCATGTCCCTGAATCCATTCTTATCATGCATCCTCAAACAGTCTGCAAAGTCATGCAGTATTGCTGCAAAAAGGTGATCCTTTCGAAGCCCATCTTTGATGCAGTGGCAGAAAGTTTCATTTCCAATGCTGACAGACTCACCACCAACCAGATTGCTGAGTATATTATACCATTTGGGACTCTTAACTATCTGCCTCCAAGTGCTTCTTCCTTGTTTAGGAAGCTTGAAACTGTACTGCACACTCGGCTTAGGCACTTTCAGCCTCACACCTTGCTGAACCTGCTACACTCATGTGTCCTTATTCAACGTTATCCACTAAATTTTCTGCCAAAAATATTTAGTCCCTATTTTCTGCAAAAGCTTCAAGGTAAGGAGCAGTGTTTCTCTAGGAATGTTCCACATTTCTTTCTACTAAGTGGTTTGTCTCTTGTCAAGCACACAGTTTTTATCGCTCTGTGTCAAATCAGCAATGACCTGATGATCCTTGTGCGTCCCTTCCAACTCAGAATTTTCTGTGATGTGACTTTAAGTGATTTAAGAGAATAGTGATGAGGCTAAAGAGTGATGCCTCCTTGTCACAGTTGCAGTTGTCTTTCGTGTTATATCATTTAGACAAGTTTGAAAATTTGACTGTACAATCTTAAACAGAGACTTCAATTCCCTTTAAAAATTTATTTCAGTTAATCCTTCAGTTTTTCTAGAAAACAGTGACCTGGTTTTCCCCATGTTTGTCATTTGTCTCATACAGGCTGCTAGAACATCTCCCATGTGATAGCCTGTCCTTGGCTCTAATTATTGGAAATTCCAATACTTTTGGACACAAACCTATTACAAACAACACAACATTTTAAGGAATTCTGTGTTAGATAGTAAAGCATTTTTAGCGTCACTGTAGAGAGATGTAAGCTATGCCAGTATGGTGAGTGACTTCTTAAAATCTCAGCTAAGATTGCTCTGTTAATAAAATCAGGGTCAAGTTTTCAAGGTGATTAGAAATTTTGATGACTTAATTTTTAACATAAAATACCGTAAGGGGTTGATTTTATGACACAGACAAATCTCCAGAAATTATTTGGTATTATCCACTACTTGCAGATTAAAAAAAAAAAAAAAAGTGAAACAACGAAATTCTGGTATTAAAACCTGGGGAGAATGCGTTATTGGAAGGGGATATTTATCCAAGATCTCAACTCAAACTTATTCTCTGTAGAGTGTCCTGTATGTCTCAGATCCTCATTTTTTTGGTGAAAGAATATGACAGTTTTAACTAAGATCTTGCTAGTTGTATATTTTTTTATGTTAACATTCCTGTAAATAATTCCCTCATTTTTCTAACTCTGTCATTTCACACTGATCTTTCTGTTCATTCAGACCATTACCAAGAATTGTAATGATCAAGTAGCTTCTCTGCACATTAAACTGAATAGCTTTTCCTGACTTCTGCATGGTGGCTTGTGTAAAGACACTTTGTTGAAGGTACACTTGAAAGCCCGAATGTTGTTGTTTCAGCTCAGCCACCTGGTTTGAACAGAGTTGTTACCTCCCAGCTAACCCAGCTTTTTCTGACTGTCACCCTGGAGTGCCCATTTTATGAGGTACAGTACATGTGAAACCAGAAGTGATGAAGCATTTCTACCTGATTGATTGACTTGTGTGTGTTTGACAGAACTGACATAACTCTTAAATTATTAAAGCACTTTTTTGTATTTCCAAATACTTTTCCAACAACTATTTGGTTTCTATGTTTGGCTTGTGAAGTTGTGAAGTGCAGAAAGAGATCAGGCATACTTTGATCTTGGAATGACTGAAGGGGAATGGAAACAATTGTGCATTTCTCATGAGCATATTCAGCATGACAGCATGGAAGCTTGGTGAGGATGGGTGGTTGTTTGGGGGATTCCAGCAGATCATACCTCAGACTGTAGGTCTCTCAACAGACTTGGCTTTGAAATGCACAGAATACATTTTGCTACATTAATGAGTTAATTACAGAAATGTTATCTCCTTTTTCTTTTCTTTGATTTGGTGTTCTGTCCTTATGTAGGGTCCAAAACTCCTTCCAAAGTATCAAGTAAAGGCCTTTCCCATGCCTCACAGTTCTCGTGATGTTCACCTCCTTAAAAGGGTGAAGACTGGATTACTTTATTTACTAAAAAAAAGAATATATTTTGCATCAGAGGTATCCACACCATATTTCTATGCAGTTGGTAAGTAACATTTCTTTAGATTAATAATTAAATGTGAGTTTACGCTGCCAAAACTTTAATTCCCTTTGTGAGTGTTCTAAATTTTGCAAATACAGAAAAAGTAAAGTGGAATACAAAACTCTGCAGAAGGTCTGAAATGGGGAAATGTCTTAGGAACTTCAAATAAATCCATTTTTATAGTCAGAAAGAAGAAAAGGAGGAGAAAAGAACTGCAGCATTTCTTGGAATTCATGCGGCTTTTTTGTACTGAAAATAGCTGCTAACTCTTGTATTCTGTATTTTTACTATCGGCTGGAAGGTGGTCAGCCCTGTGCCCTGCTCAGCTGGGCTCCTCACCCCTCAGCAAGAACAATTTGACTACATATAGTCAGTGGGGTTTGTGGACTGAAGGAGAGGAGTAAGCAAAACAGTGTTTTGTGAAGCAGGAAAGGAAACAGAGAAGGTAGTGATGAAGAAAGATGTGTGCCCAGGAGGGGTGGGTGATAGTACAATGTTGAGGGAAGGGCCTCTTGGATGCCATGGGTGTCAGAGGGATTTAAAAAAAAAAAAAAATAGAAGAGAGGGATAATTCCAGAATTTTTCTGCCTTCAGCTTCCACATGGGTGTTTAAGTTGGCAGGGTTTAGGTCCAAAACTCATGTTTGCAAATTGACATAATCTATAAAATTAGGGAATTAATGAGAAAAATAAAGAATGGAGGCAGAGAGACTCTTCACAAAGCCCTCAAATTCCAGGGGCCCTAGCCACACCAGCAAGGTGCCATTTGACTACATTATGGTTTTTACTGGACTTGGAATATTAATTTGCTGGTTAGCATTAGGAAAGGCTGAAGTGTTACTATTTATCACTGATTTGTTTTAAGTCTGTACAATTTTTGCAATCACATTCTGTGATTCAGAAAAGAATTATGATAGTATTTTAGTTATTTTATAAAACAATGAACTGAGAGGATGAGAATTAGAGTATGAGCTTTAATGTCACTTGTTTTTTCATTTGTACTAGATATCGAGATAAAATTAGATGAGGAAGGTTTTGTATTGCCTGTGGCCCAACGTGAAGAGGTACACAAACGGTAAGAGAATAAAAGAAACCGTTGGTAAAATGTTGGTTAACACTGACATAGAGAATGCATGGTGAAAAATTGGCAAAATTTATTTGGAGTTTTTTCACTGACTTCAACTAAGTTAAGGTTTCACACTAAAACCACTGGCAAAATGGACAAAATTAACAATCTGTGCTTTTTGCTTATTGTTTTGCCACCTGACTACGTGATGTCAGGCGATTAGTCTCTTTACCCATTGACAGTCAAGTGATCCTGATTTGGCTTCTAGTAATGTATTTAGATTTTCTGTAATTCATTTTCAAATTAAAACTAAATCCTAATCAAGTGTATTTGCACAGATTTAACCTAGTTTAAGCTAGTTCACAAATTTACTTCTGTAAGGAATCCTGTGTAATGAGGATATTTGCTACACATGCTGGGGGTTTTAATTGACAAATGCATAGGTGTTTAAAAATATGTTAAACAAGGGTTATTTTGAGAAACCTTAGATAAGCTTAAGCAACCTGCCTGTGTGGTATTTGCAACCGCACTTCTGTGAATAAAGCAAAATACTTTGAAAAGGTTATGCTTTCTCCAGCTTAACCTTCACAAGACTCAGAGACTATTATAAAAAAAAAAAACGTGGCCAGTCTTCACGAACGAAGATTTGGGAAAGGTCTTTTTACCTTTCAAGCCTGTGCAATGGATTTTTTAGGTGAGACACAGCATGCGCTGAACTGAGCCCAGGACCTCATTGCCATTGTCCAAGAGACTAATATAGATTTTTTCAAAAATCCCATGCTTAAATGCTTAAGAATGGGCTTTACTATTTTTTTAAATAACAGTTGTCATCTGTAAATAAGGTCACAATGTACTTAACATACTAAAAATTAGGCAACTTTTTAACAGTAGATATAGAAACCAAGGAGAAGAAATTTAGTTATAATCCATGATACTGCCAATCATACGTACAGGTTTAACTTAAACAGATTTAGCTTAAACTTAACTTTGATTTGAACTGTAATAGATTTAACAGGTAAACTAGTAAGTTTAATAAATTTAGCTGCCGAAATGCTTTCAAGCTGAGGCAAGTTTTTTGTGTGTTTTTCCTTCTAAAAGAATTCAAAACAGCTTACTAATGCTAGTATTAAAAATATCAAACTCTCATTAACTTGTATGGTAATTTTTGTTCAGAGCAAAAAAAAAGCTTTTCAGATCAGTTTCACTAAGCTTCAGGCTTTCGCCTCCCACCCTTAAATTGAGTGATTTAAATTGTCCTGAACTCCCATCCTACAAAACCTGATTCTAGGTGGTATAAGGAAGTAAGAAGGGAGGTATTGTTTCATGCTTCTTAGGAACTGCAGTATTTGTGATTAAATAACTGATTGTTGAGGGGTTTTCTTTCATACTAAACTTATGCTTGATTTTAGAATTGCCCTCTGTGTTGATGGTCAAAATAGATTTTGTGCTAATAGCCACAATCTGTTGGGAGAAGAAGCTATTAAACAGAGACATCTTCAGTTACTTGGTTATGAAGTTGTGCAGGTAAAGTCCAAAGACAGTAATTTGCTTTTTCTCTGGCTATATAAACATGTAAACAATTATTTTACAATGCTTAAAACTAGTTTCAAGTAATTTCTAAGGCAGATGTAGTCTTGTCCTTGCTATATTATGTTCTCTCTGCCTAGCTTTTGCCTCTTTGAGGGTGCACAGGAAGTCCATTTTGTTCCTTGGATCAGTTAGTGTATTCTGTCTGTGTTTTCTGCTAAATAGTGGCTGCTTGAAAGATTACATTTCTGCAGTGATTAATTCAAGTCTTGACTTACAGGCAAATCTTGTGTAAGAGTCCTGTAAAATTGGCATTTTTAATTAAATTCTTTTTTAAAAGGTTTGAATTTTTTAAAAAGAGGAGTTAAAAAAAACCCCAAACTGATTTGTATTGTAAATAAAATGTTCACAGCAAGCATATCCTTATTTTGCCTGTTGTATTAAATAGGGGTATTTTTACCCTTAAACATAATTTTAGTTTTTCAAGATTTTACTTTCCATTTACAATCACTTATTACATAAGCCTGACTTCATAATATTTAACTTAGTTTATGGATATCACTCTTTGTTTTACAATAATCTCCTTTCAGGTGATTTACAGATTTACATACGCTTAAGATTAAATGTTTCATTTTAAAGCAGAAAAATCTTTCATGTGTAATTTTTCATCTGCTTAATGAACATCTATCTTACCCAGTTGTTTATTAAAAGGTATTTCCAGCAATCATTTTTGTTTTGTTTCCAGATTCCATTTTTTGAGATAGAAAGTCTAGAAAATTGCAGGAAAATGGCAGAATATCTACACAAAAAAATCTTTCCTCATACGTATGGACTCGGCAACTGACACTGGAGAATACCACTAAATCACAGGCTGACCTCCTGTACTACACAGAGTAAATACTGTGCATGGAAGAAAACTGGTGTTTCCTAAGTAATCCCACCTCAGTTAAATTTGAGCTACTGAACTTGAAACCTTCCAATATTTGGAACAATTGACATGTAAAGAGTAATAAAGAGCGTCATATTTTTTTAAGTTTTGTGTATTTATTGTAAGTTG
>JAWWLV010000088.1:80761120-80793910 GCA_035041135.1 Platyrinchus mystaceus
AGCTTGTGTAATTTCCCAAGTCTTTCATAAAGCTAAAATTTGCAGTAGTTGCAGATGCAGTATTGGCTTATTGCTCTTAACAGATGTAGAATGCTGTTCAATAAATAGCAATGCCTTACAGAAAATGAGAGCACTTTTAATAAAAAAATATTTGCTTTACTTTGTAAAGTAACAGCTGCCACAGGATAATGGACTTGCACAACTGTGTCTGTGGAGGCACCCGATGTTCTGGATATATTCTATTTGTCGTTTTGTCTTTGGTGGCAGTTGTAGCTTAACTGTCTAAATAGGGTCACATATGCCCTCCAGAGTTCCTTCAGTTTACAGAAACTCTACACTCTGAAGCTCAGAAGAACTATGTCTTATGGCAGTCCTTTTTTATGTACGACTAGAAATACTGGAACTGAGAAACCAGAACCAGTACCCACTTCATCCGGAACAAGTGTGCCCCAGCTTGGGTCAATGTGTTGCTTTGCAGATGGGTGAAGGGAAAACAACACAGCTTTAGTTTTGATCATATAACGTATACTTGATGAACTGTCACGTAAAACACGTTTTCAGGTTAGCTTATTATTTATGAGTAGCAAAGCAGAAATCCCAGCATCACCTAGTTTGATTTTTAGCTGTTATGTTTTGATACAATAAAGGCAAAAATTTTAGATCGCTGACATTCTGTGTATTTCACCAATAGATACAGAGTGTGGCCTCTTTTCCTTCTGAGGTTACTGTTAATAATTTGTGAGTTGCATGTGTGAATTGTCTCAACAATACCTGGAGATTACCAGATGCAAATCTGAGATCCAGAATACGATTTCCATTGTGTCATGCTGTGCATTCTGTTCATGATAATTTGCTGCATGTATAAAACCCTTACAGTAGGATGTCAATGCTAACAGGTGAGGGAACACCAAGAGGTAATGAAATGTTTTCCAACAGTGTAACAATAAGCTCAGAACATCAGTAATCTAACAGTTTGTCATCCTAGCAAGAGAGAAATTGAAAAAAAAAATAGAGGAAATGGTTTTTCAGACATTTATAAGGAACTTATCCCTAATAAGAAGAATTTGTCAAGGTATTCTTTTGACAGTGAGCACTGAAGGGAGAAGTCAACCACTAAGAACTGAATGAGAAACAAGTAGTCAGAGGAGCAACCTCTGAAAGGCCTTCAAAAGTGAGGAAGGATGAGAAGGGGATGATGTAAGCAAAGAAATGAGATGGGATAACTTAGGTGGTTTTTGATGACTCGATTTTCTCTGTGGTGGGTGAAGTGGTGGTGCCTATTTATCACTCAGGCCAGAAGGTGGTGGTGTTCTCAAACAAATTTGATTTTCAATAGTTTTTCAAACACAGATGGTATGTAAATATAGTAAGGCTACTTATAAGAAGTAATTTGTACTGACTGTCCCAAACTAAAAATAACCTGCCATCTCATTCTTTACTGGTATGCATTTGATACTGATTTTTGAAAAAACATTCTAGTATTAGAAAATATTTCCTACTGACTGTTCTTACTGTGATTCCTTTCATTTAATGCTGCTGGACTTGTTTAATGAAATATTTATTGTTGAATATAGCAGTTAATGTCCTCTTGTCCCTAGCCCATTGAGTATAGAGGAACTTGCAGTTAATGAATAATGAAAGTAACAAACACCTCTCCGAATGGGCTGCTCTGTGTGCTCTGCTTCTCACACCATGCCAAACAAGTGCTATTGACTGCCTAATTTATTACTTATCAGTCCCCACATTAAGAAGTTTTTTGCTTCTGTTTTTTCACTAGAAGTCTTGCTGTGTTCAAAAATGGCATAGGTTTCCTGTGTGTGAATGACAAAACTAGTGTCAGTCAAAGCTGTGGACTTCCAGTCCTTTTTTTGGCATGATCAGTCTGGCTGTTGTCCCTTTCTGAACAATATGCCTCAGCTTTAAACAACAGCAGGATCAATGGCTCTTGAGAACCAAACTGATGCATACCCTGCAGGAGAAACTCCTGAAATTACCTTAAAAATTTACTACTGGATTCAGTGAGAATACAAGGTGTTAAATATTTAAGCAGGTTTAGGCATTTGCTCTATTTAGTTCTTGTTCTGCTAGTATTACTTTTATTTCAGCATTGGATACAGAACCAATGATGGTTGTTCTTGTCAGATCAATCTGTCAAACACCATTCCTATAGTGAAAGTCAGTGAAATGAATGTCTGAAATCAGCTAAACCCATATTTTGTCTATTCAGATGGTAAGCACTCAGAAGTTCCTTTTAACTTGACTTCCACTTGAAGCCTACTGGAACTGCTAAGCACTTCGGGAAGTCAAATAATTTCTTTATTTGCCCATTTATGGGTATGACCATTGATTTTAGAAAATTCTGAGCTTAATCTCTGTTTCAGTTGTTGTGCAGATGAAATGATGCCTCATGATTCTGTAGCAACATCGTAAGGATTAAGAAGTTTGTGACCACTGATACCTTGAGGAACAAGCTTGCTTAAATGTTAAGTCTGTGAATAGTTACGTAGAAGCAGTGCCTAGAATTGCAGAATCAGCTTTTGACCCAACAGGTCTCAGTTGCAGTGTTACTGCCTAAAATGTTCATCTCTTGTTGGTGCTGCTCTTCATGAGGTTTTAATGAGAATGTAAGGAGATGACATGCCTTTTAATTAGCTTGAGGAGAATTACAGCTGCTCTTTCATCCTATTTTTAATTCAGATAATTTTCATTAACTAAAATGTAGAGGAAAAGGCAAAAGCACCATATTGCTTTTTGGTGTTGTTTTTTTTTTTTTTTTTCTACATAAATGTTGCTGGCAATGACAGATACAAGAGATTTAACATGGATCCAGTCTTGGAGGTTTTTCCAATTAGCGGGTGCTGCGCTTTTCCCCGTATATTGCGGCATGGAGGTGATTAGCCCTTGCATGATCTTTGGTTGGCTGCTCTAAGGGCTTGTTTACACGTTTCCCATACTCTGAAGATGACAACACAGGAACAGTTCTTGCCATTTCCTGTGAAAATATAAAAGTCATCTTATAAGAAAATCACTGAATAGAAAACTTGGCAGTTTTCTAATGCTAAATGTGCTGTGGCCAGGGTCAAAATAAGTGACAGAATTGTACAGCACCTGCTATACAGATGTATATTTATTTAGCAGTGATCTGCACCCTTACTGTTCCATCTCTGCCCAAGTTTTTTATGTACATGAATAAACCATTAGTGTATCACTAGATGACATGATGATAAGATATGGAGCTGTGGACTGATAACTTTTTACACACATACATACACACATGATTACCATGTGATTACTGGCAAATTAAATGCTAGATTACTGAAAAGCACAGATTTTATTTTTATTTTTCTTGTGCACTGAGTTGCATGACTCATTTGAAGAATGGGAGACATTTGTGTCCCCTGTTACAGGAACACCTACCCTTCTTGCATAATTCAGTGAAAACACAGCATGAAAAAAATCAAAGCCTAAAAGAAAAGCTCTGAGCGACCACTAGACCATGCAAGCTTTCCCTGAAGGAAATAAAGCATATACTACTTTAATTCTGCACAATGAAAGGTTTTACTAAAAATGCTTGTAGCCGTAAGATTACTGAAATAACTGCAATGATACGAAGTAGACTTGATGAAAAATAACCTAAGAAAAGATTATTTTAAGCTTGTTCTTAGCTGCACTTCAAGTGACTGTGTAATCACTGTCTGCAATCTGCAGTTCCTTCCTGTGCTACAGCAATGGGGAGCTACGGAGTCAGAAGGGAAAGACAGCATTTGTTTGTTTTTCTTTCCCTAGCCAAAGGTCTCAGGTTTATCAGGCTGCTTGTATATTTGTGCACTGGCTAACACAGTAAGCCTTGGTCCCCAATGTGTTTATCTAGTCTTGTAATATAAATAGTATCTAAAAGGAAAATTGAAATGCAGATGCCACACCACAGTTCAAGTGCAAACAAATTACTTTGCTACAACAGAAACAAGTCTGAGCCAAATCCGAACTTGGGTCCTGCGAGGATGCACGTGGCAGCAAAGATTGGAGGGGTCTCAGCAAGGCAGTCAGCTGAGAGACTTTTCTGACATTTCCAGACTCATGAACAGAACCTGAGATTCTTGGGAAGATGCTATTAACCCTAATTTTTTTTTTTTTTTAATCCTAAAGAAACCTCAAGAGAAAAGCCTATTACAAAACAACCATTCACCCCCCAGTTCTCCTACCCACCTTACTCCATCCTATTAAAAGCTGTTCAGTACACCAACTTTTAATCCCACCAGAACGAAAATCAAGTCAAAAAGAGCGGCAGGCAAAATTAAGACCGTATTCTCCCCTGCCCTTGTTGTGGATAAATGTTGAAAAATGAGAAATGACAAAGTCTTTGTACCATCGAGAAGGACTTTGCTAGCAATACAGGGTTTACAGCACTAATCACAGGCAGCAGTATGTAATTCCAATAGTTTGTGTTCCTTTTAAACAAATAAGAATCAATTTTCGGCATCCTCAGTAGCACAGCATTGACTGTGCACACTGGCATTTCATCTTTGTGGGTCTGGCATTCAGCGGATTTCAGATTTTCCAACAGTTGGCTGGGAAGCATCCTGCTACACGCCTTCGCAACGTGGAACTCTAGCACTGCTAACACTTGAAATTGGCAATGGCAGCCTTGTGCAAACACTGCTGCAGTTACTGTGCTCTTGAATTCCCTGTGTGCATCCAGGCTCTGCAGGAAATGAGGGGCTTACATGCAGGGTTTTTATTTTTTTTTCCACTTCAAGTAAAGCAGTGTACTGTGGTAGATTCACCCTTTCTGCTTTCAGTGTTGTACTAGAAAGATGTAGATTGTGGTATTTTTATTAACCATATTTTATAATTTATATAAAGTGTGTGAGAGCCACAATGATAATTAAAGAGAAGGAGTTGAGTACGTGCCCTGCACTTAGTTATGGTTACATCCAGTGTTGGGTGTCATCACGTACAGCAGGATCATGTAGCAATTAACAGGTGTGGGTTTGATGTGTCTCCATGCTAACTAAAGGGCTGGATTAAGGGACACCTGTTCAGACAGAATCCCTTGTGTGCACTGCCCAGCAGAGCTGGTATGAATTCTGGCCCATTCTATCTTTAGGAAGAAAACTGGTAGGCAAGTGAGTTTTGTTGACATAAGAACTCAATAAAGAACCTAAACTTTACATTACAAAACCTTCTACACAAATTTCCCAGTTGGAGGTTGGGCTTGGTAGTGAGGGAGGGAAGTTGTCTTTGTTTTGTCAAAGAAAAAATTTCATTTCTAACTGGAGTAGTCATTTATATGTCTTTTGACCTCATACAGGTTACAGTTGACAGACTGGCCTCACACAGATTTACTAGGCATGAGCAGGTGATGGTAATGGACACTCCTGGGATTCCTTTGGGAGCATCTAATACTTCCTGCACTGTCTGATAGAGTGGAAGGGTATTATGGCTACGCACTTACGCTGAAATGTCTGCCATATATGGTTTCTAGTGAGACAAATCACAAGCAGTGGCCTTTGTCACAAAATAACAACAATTTTATTACACAACAATTAGAGTAATTTTAACTTTTGTCTTTCTCTTCCTTCTTCCTTATCATATATAATCATCAAGGCAGCCAGCCATCCCTAGCCTACCCATCACTTTACATCCCATGAACCCACTGGGATTATGAGGCCAATAGCACAGAGAGGTTACACTTCATTTGGTTTTTGACAGCCTCTCTCTCTCTGTGTGCACGTGTATTTGTGTGTGTGTATATAAATATAATTATACATATGAACGCTTGTGTATGTAAGTATATTATTCAGACACTGCATGGAAAAATACCTATGTATATATTTATGTATATATATTTTAGTATCTCTGTTTTGAAGGCAGCTGTGTAAAACCATGGCTGTATTTAGCTACTGGGCTGCACATCAAACCGAGATTCTGCTGGCCCTGAATACTTTGCCCATCCTTTTCCAGGCATGTCCATGGTGTTCTGATTGACCACTCCTTTGCACTAGCTCCCTATGAATTTCCTTCCTGCAGGGCAAGTTTCCATAACAAACTCACCAGCTTCAGAAGCTTGGACTCTCGCTGGTGTAGGGAGGGTGGGTGTCAGAGGATAGTACTGAAATCAGGGCCTCTGAATCCATTCCTTTTGGGGAGAAAAGTTTTCAAGCATCACAGGAATAGCTGCAGGAGCACCTGAACTACCTGAACTCTTGAGAGGCACAGACATTCAAAATTCTCCCTGAACTCTGTAACAGAAGGTTTGCCTCTTTCCCCATGCTTTAACTTGCATATGTCTTGTCACCTGGAAATCTTCAGGATGCCAAAGAGCAAGAGCTAATTCGGGTGTCTTCATGGGCTAATGCTTTCTTGTAAACCTCCAGGCTGAGCACAATGATGTCCTCCTTCCAATTCCTTTCTTACCATAGAGGCTGCACTATAAAGGGTAAAACAATGCCTATAGCCTCCAGCCACATCAAAAAAAGAAAAAAAAATCAACTTGAACAAAGATAATTACGAATTTATCAAAGGATTACCTCTTCATTAATGTTGAGACCATGACCTTTTGCATGTTTTCTGTCACAGCGGGGAAGATACTTGTTGTAACCTTCCGGTATTCTAAAAATGGTGTCATAGGTGAAAACACGTTCTGCCTTGAGAAAAGGGGAAAAAATGGCTAATTCACAGCATTGCGTAACTTTACAGATTACAGAATATATGTAGTCAAATCAATACTTAAATGGTGCACATATTGCACATATTGTATTAGATGATGACAACAGTTATATTACTGAGCTTATTAGCAAGTTTGGGCCATTCCTTTGTAATAGTTGGCAAAATTACCTAATGACACATGATACCTTTTTTTAAGTCTGGTCATCTCTGAAATTTCCCTTGTGGCAATTTACCTCAATTCCACATCCCCCTTCCTCCCTCCACCCCCCGCCCCAGTCTGTTTTAACTTTTGGAAATTTTACTGCTTTATTTGCTTTAATTTTCTGAACTTAATTCTTAAGTTCATATATTTGTTAAATGAACTGGCACAATTATGTAAAAGCAAAACAGGCAGTTTCTAAATTAATTTGGAATGAAAAAGACAAAGGTATCCTGCAGCATAATTATCATTTAATTTCTGATTAAAGCAGAATTGAGAACAGTTCTGAAACATGCCGTAGTGGTAAATCTGTGATCCAATGGTATGCATGACATAGATATGTCATGCATGAAAATACAGCACACACTAAGCCAGAATATAATTGTATAACTGTTGATATAGGTGTATCCAAATAAGCAACATTAAAGATCTGCTAACAAAGGCATTTGTGAAATCCAATCAAGAAGTTGTAATGAATAGAATCAAAGGAATTTCAAAAACAAAAAGAGTTTTCAAGGGAAAAGCAAAATCCCCTACTGAAATATGCTGTCATATGTAAATGAGCTTCATTAAAAGGTCCATATTCAGTTAAACATCAATCCATCACTGTCTTTGTTCACGGCTGACTAAATAAATGATGCATTTTGTTGGGCTTTTTCCCCCTTGTCCAATTTAACCTTTGAAAAAATCATGTATTTTGAGTCTTACGATTTTTTACAGTGCAATTCTTCAAAAATAGTCAAGTTAGGGCAAATCAAGGCTATAATTGTTCCATTAAAAGAAGACCATAGTTAAGAGCACTAGTAAGACACTGCTGCAATCACAGGCTTAATTTGTAAAGATACCTCCATTACTTGGTTCTGCCAAGAGGAGGGATTGTTTGGTATTTAACCTATCCCTTCGTTTCCCAGAAACCATCAAGCCTCAGAGATTTTCAGTCACGTTCAAGAGCATCCTGCACCTCATGCGTCACCTTCATGATTATTATTATTTCTTGTTTCCTTACTTCTCCTTTACTCCCCATGTTTCATTCAGAATTTCAGTTGGCATCTAATTTGTGCCCACCACCAGGCATGTTATTTGCTCTTTGATTTTATTCATGTGGCATTATTTGTCTGTTATTTGTTACTTGTGTCAGAGCAGAAAACTCATTCTTTCCAGAACTCACAGATAGGCAGCCAGCCTGTTATGTCATAAACTAGCTCTCTCCCAGATGATCTGTTTAAGATTTTCTGCCAGATGTGTAGAGGCAATAGTTCTGTTCCCAATACACTGATAACTTTTTGCTGCTATTTCTCTTTGCTGTTAAATGATAACTTAGTTGGCCTGAGTGGTGGTTGTGGTATTGAGCTGTTTCTTAAACCCTTCTGAGCAAGTGAGTCATGCAGAGCAGACGATAAATATGCGATCAGGGTGGGCATCCTCTGTGTACTGCTACTGAAGGTAAGTGCTTTGCAAGCATTCAGTAATATTCCAGACATAGATAAAATAAGTAAAAGCTTTCTCCACAGCTCCGATGAGGAAATATCAGGCAAACTGGCTACAGTAATATGTAAAGCAATGGAGGGAGCAACTGTCAGACAAGGGATTAAAAGGCAGGAATTTCTGGCTTCTGGTCACGTGATGAGCACATCTTCCTATTTCTCTCTGCTTCAGTCTCTGGTACACAGTTGGGTTTAGGTATTTAAACTGAAGAAAGGAAAATTTTTTTTTCTGTATAAATAAAAAAAATAAAATTATTAAATTCCTTAATTGTGCAGAAGAATGGGTTGAACCTGCTTCCTCCCCTGTGGCTGAGGCCTGGGCTGTGAAGAAACCTATTAAACAGCTGTTATCATGTTTGGTTTCCAAGCCACTGGAGCAGCATTTTCCACAAACCAAATCATCGTGAGTGTGAAAGCAGACTATACTGTAAGCAAAAGCTCTGCTATATGGTTGCTAATTCTGTGCAGACTGGGTACACTGTGAGCTCCACCAGCCCCAAGGGCAACATGCCAACCCTTTGACCTGCCCTAGCCTTACTCTTGTTGTGCTCTCCCTATCACATTTTGTTAAGCATGGGACCAACTGTGCTTGCTCACCTTTGGCTCACAGCACCTTCCCAAGGTGATGCTGGAATCAGCACGAAAGAGTCTGATATTACAAATCTACTTGTCTCTTAGCAGTGCCACCCGGTCAATGCAGGAAATTTGCTGTTCGTCTTTAGAATAGAATCACAGAATCAACTGGGCTGGAAAAGACCTCTGAGATCATCAAGTCCAACCCTTGATCCAGCACCGCCATGGTTACTAGACCATGGCACTAAGTGCCACATCCATTCTCATCTTAAAAACCTCCAGCGATGGTGAATCCACCACCTCCCTGGGCAGCCCATTCCAATGTCTGATTACTCTCTCTGTAAAAAATTTCTTCCTAATATCCAGCCTAAACTTCCCCTGGCAAAGCTTAAGATCGTGTCCTCTTGTCCTAATTCCTTTAATGCCCAGCACTCTGCTTCGGTCTGCAGCCTGTCCACATCCCAGGGACACACAAGCTGCAAACTCACAAATCACACTGAGCAGCCTGTCACTTGGGCTGGACTGGGATAAATATATGGGGTGTATTTATTGTTACAAATAATTATATGTTGCCATAATATTGCTGTATTATGTTGATATAACAGACATTTCAGAACTTTTTAAGGGTAATTTTTTTGAGGAAAAGGGTGTTAAATTCAGTGTCTCATATGACACTTCAGAGAGACAAAAGTCTGCCACCCAGGAAGTACAGCTCAGCTGAGGCTGAAGGTGTAAGATTTTTTTCATTTCTGATGTTAAACATGAGGACAGAGAGAATGAGGAACAAGGGTGATATAACGCAGCAGAGAGTGAAGAGTGAGCTTCCTTGCCTTGTACATGTTAAGTGTCCGTGTAACACCTTCAGAAGCATACAGTTATCCAGGCATATAACGATGTTATTGTTTTGAGCTCTATTGATCTTCATTATTAAAGCTGAACATATGGAAAAATTGTGCAATGCACATTGAAAACCTTTTGCCTCAACTGGAAATGGAGAAGTTTCCTGTTAAAGAGTCCCCAAGAGTGTGTGTTACCAGAAAAACCACAGGTGCTGCGATCCAACCCCAGCGACAGATGACGCCTTTCTTATTGCTCCCCCTAAGATGCATCACATTTCATTGATACCACGTGACCTGTCAGTCCTCAATCCTTGACAAACCATGTCTCTGCTTTCTCTTGCTGGCCAGTGAAAGACCTTACCCTGCTTTGCCATCCACAAGTAGCAAACACATTTCACAAAGGCCTCTGAAGGTGAAACCTGCTATTTTGGCATTAGGCTAGCTCAAGACTAATGTGCAGCATTTCTTTATTAGGAAGACATTTTTCACTGTGAGGCTGGTGAAGCACTGGCACGGGTGGTGCAGCCAAGTGGTGGATGCCCCATCCCTGGAAGTGTTCAAGGCCAAGGAGCTCTGAGCAACTTGGTCCAGCCCCTGCCCACGGCATGGGAGTTGGAACTAGATGATCTTTAAAGTCCCTTCCAACCCAAACTGTTCTGTGATGCTACGATGATTTTAGGCACCTGGATTACTGATGCCAGAATAAAAGTTACATAGTAGGAATGAGACTTTTGTAGGCCTGAATTATTGCCTGGCTCCAAGACGCCTGAAACAATCAATTGTGAGGACTGGTCCCTGATGAAGAGGGCCGAACTCTTGCAGAGGGACCGAGAATAACGTCTCTATACCGCGCACAGACCCTCCGGCCCCGGGAGGCTCCCCGGCTGTCCCGCCTCCCTCCGTCCCACCCCTCACCTTGGGCGCCCGGTTGAAATAGCTGAGCTCCGGGGGCCCTTCCCGCCTGGGCGGGATGAAGCTGTAGGCGGAGAAGGCAGCGAGGGCGGGCCGCCTCCTCGCCGCTGCGATGCCGAGAGCCTCCTCTGCCCACCGCGACCCTCCCGCCCCCGGCGGCCACGGCCCGGGGCCGGCCATGCTGCGGGGCGGCCGCCGTCACCCGGCAACGCTCTGCGGGGCACCGGCCTCGGCCCCGCCCGGCCTCGGCCCGCAGCATGCGCTGAAATGTGGATTCCTGGACAGTCGGGCGTGGGGTTTTGGTCCCGGTCTCGAGCAGCGGCTCCAGCATGACCCGCTTTCAGGCCAGCTCTCCGGTCCCTCGTGTCCTTGGAAGCTGGGGAAGGTGGTTAGAGCAAAGTTTGGCTGAAAGGTACTAGCTTATTGTGCTGAATAAAAAAAAAAAAAAAGTTCAATAAAAACACATTGCAGCATGGAATTTCCACCAGAATGAGGATCCCGAGTCTTGAGGAGCTTTGTCTCTTTGCCCGAGTAGCTCCTCACCCACTCGGGCACAGGTTTTAATGAGATGCTCAGCTATTTCAGGCAACGCAGTTGGAAAACTCCCACACTTGTGCTGGGAGCACTGAAAGTAAGCATGTCCTGTGTGCAAATCTCACACTGACTGTAAAACTGCTCTGCCCTAGCAGCACCTGGGTTCACGCCACAGATATCCTGGTTTAAAACATACATGTAACTCTGCCTGTGCTGCTTCTTACTGTGCCTTTTAGGGATCTGTGAGGGGCTTGGTTTGGTTTATCTTTGTTTTCTGCAACCACAACTGTAGAACTATTGTGCTGTAGGTACAGCATTACAATTATTATTGCTACCAGTATCTTTTGGTTAGGACTTTCACAATAGGCATCTTGAATTTTACTGAACGTCCAAAATTTATTTTAAAACTCTCAATATTCAGAGTACCAGAAATACTCACAATTGATTGTTTCAGGCATCTTGGAGCCAGGCAATAATTCAGGCCTACAAAAGTCTCATTCCTACTATGTAGCTGCTATTCTTCCATCAGTAATCCACCAAATAAGACAGACTACTGCTTCTTTGCAAGTGCAGAGTGGAGGCATTTATAATCTGCAGACTTCTGTGGGGTTTTTTTTAAACATTTGTGACAATTTCTATCTGCTTATCTAATAATGTCCCTCTACCAATTAAGATCCTCTTCTTTCTGTAGCACGAGCCAAATTAGAGCAGTGTAAGCGAGCAGTGGAATTGAAAATCCAACAGCTGCCTTACATCAGCTTCCTACGCAGAGGCCTCTTTGCCACTGTGCAAGTACTTTTTTTGTAGTTTAGTCCAAGCACAAAGAGATAGCAAGCCCATTTATAAAAAGCAGCTCAGCCGAAACTGCAGCTATAAATAGAACCACAAAAAACTGTTCACCAGATATAAACTAAGCTAGGCAAGAGCTCTGAAGTCAGATCTGAAAGGTTTCTCTCCCGTTTTCTTCCTACTGTTCTCATGTACCTCATTTTGATTAACATTAAATTGATGGCATTAAATTGAATTACAGCATCTGGATGCAATACAGATAATTAAAAATATTGCTGGATGCTTGTTACAGATTTGCCATACTCCCCCCTCCATTCAAAATAATTAAAAACTATGTTTTTCACTATTTTTTTCCTTCCTAATGAAGGTATAAATCCTTTTAGAATCATTTGAAGCTTACAAAGGCTTTTTCTGGTCAACTTTAGCAGACTCCTCAGAAGCAGGATATGAATGCCCAGGGGGGTTTGTTCCAATTGCATCCAGACTTTACTAATACCCTACTGTTAAGTGCATGTTCCTGTTATAGAGTAGCACGAAAGATCAGTCTGTTTCCTTAGTAACTTAAATATGAATATGTAAACAATGAAGCAATTTTAATCTGTATGGTGAAAACTATGCATTTAAATACAGCTGAGATAGGAGACCAAAGAGTTAAAAGTTGCTTTGAATTTGGTGTCTTTAGGCTGAGAAGTTCAATTGCCTGCCTTTCTATTTAGAGAGTAGTAATACCCCTTCAGGTTCCACTGCTATGGTTCCTGAGTTTTGAACATGTTGGTATGTATTTTTATAGCAATTTTTTCACACTTAAGTGTCTCAAAGGCAGGGTCACTGTTCTAAAATGTCAAACTGGCTTATGAAATAACTTTGAAAAAAGAATTCTTAAAAGAAATATATGAAGAAAATAGTAATGGAGGCAGGTAAAGGGGACACAAGAGAAAACAACAACAGGGGAAGGGAGACAGGATCGACACAAGAGGATAGATGACATATAAGTGGACAGGTCATTGATACACAGAAAAAACACAAGTAGCTATTTTCTTACTACAAGCTGAGGTACCTGTTTCAAGCTTATGTCACTTAGAGCTGAGAGCCTGCTTTCAAATTAAGGTTTAGCAATCTATCTCCTGTCCTAGCTGTTTGACATGTATCAGATTGCCATGTGGTCCTGACCTCCAGCTGAGCCACAAAGGAGAGACAGTCTTTGCAAAAAATGTTCCATTTGATGGCCCTTGAAAAAGTCTGAATCAAAAATGGCTCAAAAACTCTCCCATTTCCATTCACATAGCTTTGGGCCAAGCCAGTTGTTTCACAGAAGTGCTTATTTCTTCTTGATTCTAATTATTGACTGACTGCTTATCTCAAACAGGAAGGCTCTTCAGAAACATGGGGTCCCTCCCAGAGGAGACAGTCATCCATGAACTTCTCCAGTGTGGATTCTTCCCTCGGTCTGCAGTTCTTCATGAACTGCTTCAGCGTGGGTCCCTTCCATGGAGTGCAGTCCATCAGGAACAAGCTGCTCTACTGCAGGTCACGTGCAGGGTCACAAGTCCTGTCAGCAAACCTGCTCCAGCATGGGCTCCTCTTTACTTGGGCCCACAGTTCCTGTCAGGAGCCTCCTCCAGCACTGGTTTCCCACAGAGTCACAGCCTCCTTTGGGCATTCACCTGCTTCATCATGACGTTGTCTGTGGGCTGCAAGTACTTCTCTGATCCACCATGAACCTCCACGGTCTGCAGGGTTACAACCTGCCTTAACCATGGTCTGCACCGTGGGTTGCAGGGGAATCTCTACTATGGTGCCTGCAACATCTCCTCCCTGTCCTTTCTCACTGACTTGGGTGTTTGCAAAGTTGTTTCCTCTCTTTGGCTGCTCTTCCAGTGTTTTTTTTTTCCTCTTCCTAAATACTTTATCCCAGAGGTGCTACCACCACTGATGCTGGGCTTGGCTTTGGCCAGCCAGCTGGCATTGGCTCATTGTCAGATATGAGGGAAGCTTCTGGCAGCTTCTTACAGAGGCCACCTCTGTAGTCCTGTCCCCCCTCCTTGCTACCAACACCTTGTCACACAACCCAGTATAGCTGATTGATATCTGCTCTAATTCAGATAAATATTCTGTTCAATAACCGTCTTGGAAAGTAGAGTAACACACAGTTTTATACATGAGGTGACATTACTTTCATAAGAATTGCTATTTGTAACACTGTTTTGGAATGTGAACATGCAAAATTCTAGTCCAGGAATGTCAACCTTTCAAAATACTCCACTTGCACTTTTTCCTGTCAAAACTGAGATTTTCATGAAGAGCATCTCAATATCTACAAATAGATTTGAAAAATGCTGCACCAAAAAAATTTCAAACAACTCTTGGCAGAATCTTTGTTTTAAACAGAGCATCCTACAACGTAACAGGGTTCATATCGTCATAATTGCAAATATAAATAAAATGCCCTTATCTTGCATTTTGACATATCAGAAACTACATTGACCTGAGTAATTCCTGCCCCTAAATTTGTAAAATTAATGTGTAGTAAACTTTAGTTTCAGTTGATTTATATACCATGTTTGACAAATCCACACAAACCTGAATTACTTCAAGAAACAAAAAATACCCTTTTAATTACATGTTTTACTTAAGGCACATATATTCTACATTTGTTTCCTCCTCAGAATCACTCCACTATTTTAGACAAGAAATTAAAAATAAAACTAAAAAGCCCTAGTCTTAAAATTGTTTGGGGCCCACATGTAAAAATGTTAAAGGGTAGTATCTATATCAGCTGAAGGAGAATCTCCTATCTGAAAATGAATAATTAAAGTATGTTCACACATAACTCCAACCAAAAGGAAAACTACATATCAAAGTACAAGATAATCACATCTTTTAACAGTAAATCTTCTGCTATATAGAGCAGCTTGACAACATAGCGTATTATTTGTCCTGATATGAAGTTCTGAAAACAAAACAGGACAGACTCGAAACAGCTCGACCTTCACATACGCACAGCTGTTGCTTTAGAAACAGATTGAACTACCTGTGTCTCACTGGAAAAAAGGAAGGTCTGTAGACATTTCACAAAACGGAGAAAATATAAAGGAATGTAAAAAGAATGAAAAATGCTTTTCACATAACGTAAGTAAGATACTACTGTCTCTCAACAGTAACAGCAGCTAAAAAGCATTCATTTCAGGAAATCCCAACTACTTTCATAGTTAATAAAAATACCTGCAAGTCCAATCTTTCTTCTTGACCTTTGGTAGCCCTCCATTAACTGGAGCAAAGCACTGACTTAGAAAAAGAATTTCAGCAGGCTTCCCAGGTGTTCCCATTTAAATTTCTTCTTTGCAGACCACACTTATATTGATCTTTTGGCTGCTGCCTCACAGTGTGAAATGCATTTGCATTGTAATTTTGGAAGTCACACTCTGTGGTTCGCTAGCAACCTATGAACTATGTCACCAACATGGAAGTTGTAGAACTTGATAAACCTTACTGTGATGTAGAATATTGGAATGTCAAATACTATTTGAGGATTATCATAAACTTTTTCAAGTTACACACTGATACATGAGTAGTGTTACATCCAGTTACTGAAATTGCAGCAGGAGGAGGGAGAAAGAGGATACAAGAACTGTGGGAGAATCCAGACAGTAGAAAAATAAAACAGTATAAACAATAGATGTAAAATGCATTGGAAGACAAGAGGTATTTATTAAATACAAATAGCTTCTCGGCACTAAAAAGATAATAATAATGCTCAGGCATATTGAAGGCTAGAGTGAGGATAGTATGCACCTTTCTTTGGGCATCATACTGCATGTATGATGTATATCTGTTGCCCACTTTCTTGTTCTTTAGCAGGACTTTGCTGCAAGAATCCAAATGCAATTACAAAATGAGAGAAGAGCACCAGTGAAATGTGAGTGCTCTGAACATGGGCATTTTCAACATGTTCTTGGAGGGCACTTATATATCTTTCTTTATATGTCATTGGACTAGTCAGCTCCCCACCATTCAGATGTTTTAGCATTTCATAGCTTACAGAAAAAAATAGTTTAACTTTCATAAAAATCAAAGAAACAAGTCTGTTGAGATAAGTACAAGGTTTGTTAATGATGTGCAAGAACACAAATGAAAGCAAAATCCTGAATGTACAGGTTATACCTGAGGGCTGCACATATATATGACAGTATAATAGAATCAACTTTACATAAAGGGTTTTCATCCACAGTAAGAAGTGATTGTGTTGACTTGTGTTAATACCACAATGATTTTAAAGGCCCAGAGTACATTCAGAGTCTAAGAAGGAGATCAATAACTTTTTTAAGTGTTCGTAAGACAAATTTATAGTAAGTGGTAAGGAGGGATTTAGCAGAAGTCTTAAGCATAGCTAAGTCACAGCTTGCTTTAGGCAGTGACTGGGACATTGATTTTGCTGCCATGTGAGCTATTTGGAAAGTCTCTAATTCCAATAGAAAATATTTATCTTAACTTATTAATTAAAAGGAAGAAATCATAAAGACAACAGAAATATTTTTCATGAGATTTTATTATACTGAGCACCTGTCTTGAGAATTACTGATTAAAAGTCTCCGTGTGAAGAATGTGAACATAACTGAAATAACTTATATTTTGATTTTAGACTAACTTAAGGGGACCAAAATTCAAATTGTCTGTTTTACAGGAAATGTAGGAACTTAGAAACTTACTATCATTCCAATTTGCTAGTGGGCAGATGGCTGCTGTGAATAAACTGTGCCACATTCAGTAAGTGGCCTGATGCCATGTACCTGTGACCCACAATTTTGAGAACTTCTGAAAGGACACCAATGCTATATAAATGTGTGTGTATAAATATATATATATATATATGTTTGGTGAATGAAAAATCTCAATACTTTTTACATTTCAACAACATGCCAGAGCTAATAGTGCATAAGTTGACTTCCATATTCATATGGTATAAGTCAGAAAAAAAATCTTGTAACTATATGCTATTTTGTAAGTAGGATGATTTTATTAATTTTGGTCTTGTTAGGATGCTATGACTATAAGAATATGTTAATTTCAAGTACTAGTTACAACTACGCAAAGATTGTTACTATCTATGCTTTGAAGAGCATAGATAGTACAATTGCCTGCTTTTTCTGTCTTTCACCTGGCTCATCTATGAAACTCTGCAAGTGTTATACTTTTTAATTCAGTGGGATTTAAATTAATTTCGAATAGCCACAAAATAGCAATTTCTGCATCTTTTACTCATACTCATATCCTGAAAAATAAGATTACTTAAAATATCACATGAAATGCAGCATTGTGAAGGTTAAGTGAAAGGCATGCAAGGGCAAAAGAGGTTGTCAAAGTGCAAAACAAACAAAACTTTTCTTCCCTTATACAGCTTCTCCTAGTTATTATTTAAGCACTGCAGGCCAGCTGTGAAGTAGGAACTCTGCTACTGTTTTCAGTATCTCCCACTTTGCTTGTGTTTACGGATTTGAGGTAAGTCTTCTGTATCGTGCCTGCAAAGTGCCTAGGATGCCACCCATGACTGAGGACAGTAGAGGTGATTTAGTTTCTGAGAGGCAATAGCAAGTGTAGCAGATATTATTGACCAAGACTATTGAGACAGCTGGCCATAGCCTGCCTCAGCATCTAACTGCTGAATAAAAAGCAGCAGCAGCAGCAGCAGCAAAAGACACGCAGGTTTAGAGCGACAGAAGCCACGGAAAGAAGCATAACTAAGAGACAGCAACAGTAAGACAAAGTACATATAAACTTTTAATGAATTAACCTTACAAAAGACAATAGCTTCAAAACATCTGACACGTTTGTACAAAACTATTCCAGCATTGTTAGTTCTCTCTTCAGAAAGAATGCCAGCAAGCCACCCAACGTGTCCCTGGCTATGAGATGCAACTGATCACATCCAAATCATGTGTGGACAGGGTAAACTTATTTACAAATACTGTATACTTGAATACCAGATTAGTGGATGCTGTTGGGGAGCGACTGTATTTTCCAGAAAACACCATGCATCAGAAAATAGTATGCACCCCTAGCTTTATTGCCTTTTTTCCCCGCGTTTGTCACTAACATCTCTCTCAGTCCTTTCAGGACGAATTACCTCCTTTTGATTCCTATTCCTTCCTTTCTTGTCTTTGAATAACAGTGCAAGTAGCAGTACAATCTTCCAGTCCTATAGCGTACACCGCGACTGTCCTTGAACATAGGAATATCAAGGTGCAAAATGATGGCTCATGGGACTATTCTGCAGCCATATTAAAATAAGTGCCACATACCAGAAAATAGCACGCATGTTAAGGGCCAAAATGTAGTTAAAAAGTGCGTGATACTTTCCTGAAAATATGGTATTGATGACACGTACAAGCATCTTCAAGATGCCACATTCCCCTGTGAAAGGGATCTCGTCATTTCAGTATGTACAAAGTATGTCTTCAATTCTCCTTTTCCTTTTACATTTATTATTCCTCTGCAAGTGCTCATGTATCCCAATGTTTGCAGGACGTTGTTCGTCTCCTCTGTAACCTGCAACAATACATTAATACAACCAGTTTTGATAACAAAGCAAAGCAAAATCTTCTTCCAGAGTGTGAAGAGAACATATGTTCTGCACAATTATAAAGGTTTTGCTATAATGCTTATAAGGCCTTATATATATATATATATATATATATAATGCTTATAATGGTCTCAGGTGAGGTTTGAGCAGCTGAGCTTTCAAGTATCCTGTTGCTGGATGCCCATTCTAATCACTTACATCAAGTATCAAATGTGATGTAACCACTTCTGTACCTAGGGCTGCAAACAGAGAGCTTGTAGATACTCAAATGGCACTAGGGACAACACTCTTCCTCATAGTGCACTTTTCTCAGCTTCAGGAACTTATTTTCACTTCTGTAGACCTAAGCTTCCTTATCTTTTTACAAATACTAAGGCTGTGTAAATGAAGTGATAGTAAAATGTTAGCATCACCCGTTAGAGCTGCTGTTGCCAGTTTCTCACAGAACTGTCAGTGAACCCAACTCTAGGTCTTTCTGCCCTTTTAGGTTAAAGCCACCTAGGACAGAGGTTGTTCAAGAGCATCATTTGTTTCAGACTACCTGTATTTCTTTGTGAAGCAACTGTTTGTAGATGCCACTGCTTTAACATTCCATTTTCAGTTTTGACTAACAGATGGTAACTTTACTTTTCCATTCCTTAGTTCTGAATAATGTGATAGATTTGAAGTGCTCTCAATTGCATGCTGGGATCCCAAAGTGCTAGGCAGCATACTAGGCATATACTTAAAATGTGATCTCTGACTGTGAAATGACTGGAAAGTTAGAAAATTGAAGTTCTCTTCTATACAGGCCTATCTATAATCAATACAGATAATAATCTACAAAGATTATTAATCAGTATGGTTCATTACAAGGGAAGTTTCATGACTGCTTTATGGATTTAACTTGATGTACAGTTACGATAATTTCCTTTACTTAGAAATGACTAACATCAGGATTGTCCTTCAAAGGTAAGGTAGTCAGTATTCTAGGAGTTTAGAAATTCAAAAAATTCTCTTAGTCTAGGGATGCATTTCCAGGCAACCCATGACTTCCTCCACTGTATGCCGCTTTATGGTCAAGACAAAGTTTTGATTCTTCTCCCATTTTCCCTGTAATTTTCTTTTGATTCTTTACTTAGCTTCAAAACAAACACCTATTTAATATACAAATGATATGATGTTTTTTAAAAACCAAACTCAATAAGATAAATTCTAGCACAAAATCAAGGCTTACCTGTATTTTATCTAAGACACCGGTGCTGTCCATCCTGCTGGCCACATTAACCGTATTGCCCCATATATCATATTGTGGCTTTTGAGCTCCAATTACTCCAGCTATTACAGGTCCATGGTTTATACCTGGAAAACATTGGAACTTAACATCAGGAATGAAAAGAAGGGCAACAAAGCTGGTGACAAGTCTGCAGCACAAGTCCTGTGAAGTACAGCTGAGGGAACTGAAGTTGTTTAGCCTGGAGGAGGCTCAGGGGAGACCTTATCACTTTCTACAGAGGTCTTTTCCCAACTTAATTAATTCTGTGATTCTGTGAAGATCCACCAAACAAGGACACAAGGACACACAGTGCATCTGGCAACATATCAAGTCAATGAACATAGCATTTGGCCCACGCTGAAAAGTGAGCACAGTAGTAAATAGTCTGTTCATCATGGTTTTATCCACCATTTATAGCAGGAGAATTTTAGTTATAGAAATGCCAAAAGTCAGCTAATCTAATTTTGGGTTTAGTTAGAAAACATATATAAGTATTTCTTTTCATTTCTGCATGTAGTGAAAAGGGCCTCTCCTCTCTGCAGTAGGTGATGGCCAAATCAAATTACTTTTATAGTTATCTTTGCTTCTTAAAAGTAGAATAACTAACACGAATGAGCTGAAAGGATTTGAAGCCTTGTTCTGAAGGCTGAATTGACCATATAATGTTCCTAAATAACTGCAATATGAAAATATGTATTGAAATAATTTGATTAAGCATAGCATAGAACAATATAGTATAGTACCTCATTAGACTCTGGGTATTTTTTTATCTCGCAGTCAGTCTGTTAACCTATGTTACATCTGTAAAGGGAGTAACTCTGCTAGCAGGGAAAGAAACCAAGAGGCAAAATCAAAAGTACTATTGTTAACCAGCATCAAATGTACTATAATTGTAATTGTACTTACCAATGAGCAGGAAAGCCAAGTTAGACCTAGTGAGAAATAAACCCTGAACAAGAGAGTAGTTTGGATTTCTAAAATTACCTCAATGGATCATAACTGACTTCTATTAATTCCTTGACTGAAACCATCACTAGGGATATATTTATGTAGCAAAATTGAAAGTGTGATTGTAGGATGGAGAGGGATCTCAGCACTGGCTGATCTAGTTATGTAACATGCCAGCAAGGGCTAGCAATGACACTATAAGCCCACTTGGAAACCCTGGAAAAAGTGACTGTAAAAGTAAAATCTAGAAAACTGGGAAAACATGCAAACCCTAAAAGATAACAAATAGAAGAAGTGCTTGGGAGTAAATGCACAAAGGGACTTGGGCAGAGGCCAACACTCTGCATTAACAACTGAACCATGGATGGGTCTTTCTAATTCATGGCATCCAATGTGCAGGAAGCAACAGGGACCTAAGAAGGGAATCCAAAAAAGCCGTCTGGCTAGCAGGGAATAGTGGAGATGCGTGTGACATACATTCTGCCAAGATCCAGAAACCGGGGCTGTGCAGTGGGACAAAATACAATAGGCAAAAAGGGTCATTTATTTTTTACCTCCTTCCTGAACCACCACTGCAGATGGTTTGACTAATATTTCAGGGGCTGAGGAGCCAGATTCAGATTCCTCCTCCTTCGAGTAGACTTCTACCCATATCTCTTAGGAATGTGTTCTGGCCACTCCAGGCATTCTGGGATATCCTACTCTATGTCATTCCTTGCATGACACCCATGAATGTTTGTTGGGACAAGGCTGGAAGAGTAGTACTCTGAGTACAGGTAAATGCTCTAACAGAGAGTGATACCAACTGTCTCTCTCATATCCAAAACGATATTTAATCATTTAATGAAATAGCAAATGCTGTTCCACAGGAATGACAGAGACTATCTCTGTATCTTATAGCCTGGCCTCAGCCAAAATCAGGAATCAAATTAAGTCACAACATGAGTGTTCTAACTATGAAGTATATGGAAAACAACATATCATCCTCTTTTCTGAAAAAAAAAAAAAAGCAGTACCTGTGCAAAACTTGCTGCAAAAGCATACCTAAGCTTGTCTAAAAAAATTGAGTGCCTCAGATAACAGAAGGGAAGGAATGACTGAAATATCATCTGGGTGATGATAGTGCCTGACAAAGTCAGAGTGGGCTGTGTACCTCTTAAGGCACACTAGCATTTTGGGCACTCACAGAAAATTATGAAAGCTGAAACCTTGAGTGATTTGCAACAATTACAGTGTCAGATACTGGCTGAGAGGCTTTTATGAAAGACACTTGGAGTATAAGTTGATTATGTCGGAGGTAGATATTCAGATATTTCTGGGGCTATAACTGGTATGGATATCAGATGCTTTCATCATCAGGTTGTGGTGGGAAGTGGAGAAGAACTGAAGTGAAAATGGGAAGTGAAGATTTCTGCGGTGCTTATGTTGGATTAAGACGGCAAAAATACCAGTCTGGGGCCTGTATTCCTTTGCAGAGTTAAACGTTCCTCATTTCAGGAAGCAAAGGAGTCTGAGTTCTCTGGAACCTTTACCAAGCACTGTAAAAATACCAAGTTAAATATCTTTTTTTTCCTTAGAAAGTTTTCTTCATGCTCCCCAGTTCAAAGGAGTCAGTATTGTTTTAAGCAGTTTGCAGATGTAGCCCTAACAAACAGCAACTCTTTACTTGTACTGACGCTGTTGATATAAGGATGTTTGCAAATGTCGTGTCATCTATGTCAAGAAGAGAACTTTTATTCTGTACAGAAATATGGTATCTCTATACACTTCTTTCAAACCCATCAAGTTCTGTAACACTCTGAGAAGAAACCATACTTCAGATTTGCTTTGTCATTTTTTTTCTCTAGCAAGGAATACAAAACTCCTGGTAAAGGAACGCCCTAAGGAGCACCTATTCAAAGTCAGAAGGCAGCAAGTTTTGCCAGTGGGTGGCACTGTGAAATAAACATGAGAGGAGCAGCTGAAAGGAAAAGCAAGCAGCACAGCAAGAAAAAAATACAAGACAGAAGAATAACTGTTGGAAATCAACTACTTTTGACATGTTTACAGGATTTATGGGTTTCCAATATTTGTTTACTGTTTTCATTTCACACTTTCCATGTTACATATTGCATTATAAAACTGCTGTGTACTGCTATCAGGAAATAAACATTTTGGAACATATGGTTCTTGACCAGCTCTGAATTAATTTATTTCATCATTCTTTTCATCGCTTACTGCAGCTGTCTATTTCTTTTTAAAAATACCACAATGCACAAGTAGAAACAACTAGAAACTGAAACATAAGGGATATTCCTTACAAAGATAAATAACCAGTCATCTTTGCTCTTATCTGAATAACAAAGCAGACAAATACTCTCCCTTGTCTGACACTGCAAAGGGAAGGGTACAATTTTGTATGCTTCTTGAGTTTAGTACATGTAAAATATTTCAAACTTCAGCCTCATTGTCCCTTTATAGCTCTTGTCCTCTGTCACCCTTTATACAGCTTTAGAGTCTAGAATTTTCTTGTGTCTTTTGGTATTGGTAAACTTAAAAAATGTATGTATGTAGCTAGCAACCTCTACAATAATTTTTACACAGTTATCATAAAACCGTTCAGGGCCACACAAACACTTTTTTTTCAACCATTCTTTACTTAGGAATACTGCCCTGAGTCCTGCCTTGAAACACTCCTTGTGACAACAGCAGCTAAAGCTGACAGGCAATACCATGTAGGCTGCTTTTAAACAGGGTAAGGATGGTGCTGTTCACTGTCATGGCCCTTTTGGTCAGTTCTACTAATATTTTAATAAGCCGGTACTTCACATTGAATTGTCCCCCTTATCCATGATATTCTCTCTTGGTTTAATGACCATATGTTCAAGAAGTGGGACCTCTGATGAGGTAAAACCCTCCTTCTCTTTTGTATTTCCTTCCCCCCAAATATTGACAAGCTTTTACAAGTTAGGAGGAGTCTGAATGAAGGAGGGAAAAGATAACAATTTTACTAAAAAAAAGGAGAACAAACAGAACAAAACAAAACAAAACAACAGCAGAAAAAAATGTCACCTAGCCACTCCCCTCCCCTTTGGTTTAAATGAGAAAAACCTGGAAGAGTATTTTGTTTGAAGAAAAGAAGTCCTAATGCCACAAAGATGGCAGTGCAGATCCTGATGGAGACCACATGATGTGACAGCTGGAGCAGCCCCGGGACCAGGTGATCGTGAGCCACATGCAGCTCACAAAAGGAAGCTCCCAGGTTTTTTCAGCATGGCTGTGGCAGCTGCTGGTGACAGTGCTTGCACCGCTCAGGGAGCTGGCGGCAGCTGCCATGGCAAAAGCACTGGGTGTCATGCGGGAGCTGCGGCAAAAAGTGGCAGCAGCAGGAACTCCTCAAAGCACCCATCAGGAAGCCATGGCAAAAAGCAGTGGGTGTCCTCCCTCAGTACCCACACCCAGGAACAAGAGAACCAGTTCTGTAAATACTGGGGGAGGGTTATCCTCTCCCCTGCGAGTTCTCATGGTGTTTCACTTCAGGGATGCCCCCCACCTCCCAGTGCAGCCCTGGTGGGGTGGCAGGGGGTCCCCCACACTTCGAACTCTGTGATGTTATGAAAAATTTATCAAACAATCTTTCTCATTTAACTAAAACTATAACATATTCTCATTAAAAATCCTGTGATACTTACCTACTCGTAACTTGAAGTCATTGAATGAATGCTTATTTATGACATCCAGTTTTGCCACCAAGGCAAATGCAAACTCCACCATGGTTCCTATGTGCATATACTGTCGTTCAGGTTCCTGAATTTAAAAGACAAACAAATAGAGTAAAATAATTTCCCTGAGCCTTAGCTGTTGTGAGAATACAACCAAAATATGCTGAACACCTGAAAGCACTTAAACCTTTAGAGGTGCCCTGGTGCCAGCAAGAATATGCAGGAAAGTAATGTAGAAAGTGGTACCCTGTCCAGCATCAGTTAGATCAAACTATGGCCAAGAGACTAAGATGCATTTTACTTACACAACCAGGCAGTCCAGAAATGATAGATCCAAACCATGGCTAATTTAATGTTTCAATTGTCAAATAACTGATTAGCTGCTATCTAAACCCACAGGCACTCTATGTTTATGAGTGCCTAGGATTTGTTAATTCATTTTCTCTAGGTGTCCGCTTCTATTTATGCCCTTTCATAATAAATAATGCTTATGGACAGCCCCACAGAGACTCCTCCATCTCACTGTTTCACAGCTCAGCACCCTTATTAATGCTTATGATCCAGTGAAATTCACAATTTTAAGAGTTCTTCAACTGATTTCATCTGGCAGATAAGCAAGCATCTCTGAGAACATCTAACAGATGTGAAAATGAATAAAATACGAGAGGAAGACAGGAAGAGGGCAACCCCACTCTGTCCCCTAATTTACTAGCTCAGAGCTTATAAAGGCTGTAGACTTAATCTCTCCTCATACATCAACAAAGTAACATGATTTCTAAGTACAGTTTTGAGTCCCTTCAGGTTGAGGAAAAAATTGATTTCTGGTCTCCCACAGCCCAGGGAAGGACCTTGACTAGTGAATGATTTCATAAGAGATGGACCCACTGATGTCTCTGAGAAATTACTGAATCTTCCTCATTTCTTCAGATAAAGTGACAGAAGAGATGGACAGATGACAACTTCAGAGATGATTCACGGAGTGGATGCATCAGTCTAGGATGGGACAGTAGTGGTGCTTGCCGGAGCAGCTGTTTAGATGAATGAAGCCTGTTTCCTTTGGAGTTCGCTCCTAGCTAAAACAGATGGTTTCCTGTTCAGTTGATATATTCAGACCCCTCCTCAGGCACTTAGTCTTCCTTGGATGCTTGCTTTAAGCTGGGGGTGGTTCCCAGCAGTATGTCTAGCAGTCAGTCACTACACTAGGTATTGTGGTATCTGTGTGTCTTTGGGAATCTGGACTGAAGACTGCTGAGTTCTGGTGGATTTCTTTATAAAATGTCAACTAAATCATCAGAGGAATGCTAAAACGTGGATCTCTTGATTAATAGTTTGTGGAAATAACTCAAATGATAAATTTCTTTCTCTGCATAAACTAGTTTTAGTAATGACTGAGAGCTCTCTATGTCTTCTCATCTCCAGTCTCCAGTTCTGCATTTTCTTCATTCCTCACCTCCCTATATTAAATGTCAGAACTAATTTAAAATAATTATCTTTTTTTTTTTTTTTCTCCTCAGAATCCTTAGGGTCTATAGTTCATGTGGTAATTGCTTCTGTCTAGAAGAACATGAATTTGGCAAGAGCACATTAATCCTTAGCACAGACTGTGTTGACTCATAATTGCTGTCTCTCTGTTGCTAACCTGTAGTACCCTAAAGATCATGGCAAATGCAAGGCTTTTGCTTAAAAATTATGAATTGCTTCTCTGAACATAATTTCTACTGACAGTAGTTCCTAATCCTATCATATTAAGTAAACTAGAAACAAAGGAACACATTCTCAATGCTAAGTCTGAGGGTTCTGTAAGTGTATTAGTAAAGGTTAGTAAAGCTACTCAGCCCTCCCACTTACAATGGAAAACGTTAATTCTTGCAGTTTTTGTACATTCTATAAATCAAGTTCTGATGCAGCATGAGGGAATTAAATCCTGTATTGTATTTAGAGTAGAAGGCCTGTTTTAGCAAATACGGAGGTGGCATTTTCAAACTGCAATGTGAAGAACAATTCAAAGAGACTACTAAAGAATACACTTGTCCAATATAATCTATGTTAATAAAAAACTAGGTCACAGTATTATACATAGCATGGATTTTAAAGAACTGAATTTTAGCCTTCATTTGAACATGTGTTTTATTAAGCAAGAACATTTTCCTGTACCTGACACTGTTCTTGATTGGGTGTAGCACTCAGTCCTGTTGCTGCCATGTAAGTACTTCCAATGGTCTTTATCTTTTCAACTCCACTGAACTTTGGCTTTGACAATAACTGTAAAACAAGGATGTTTATTCATAATTTAGATCAGCAGCCTCGTTACTCTAACACCACTCAGAGCATCAATTCTTAGAACAGTTTCAGTCTAGACCCCAAATGGCTTCACAAACACATATAGGATGAAGGACTTAAGGATGGATAAAACAATGGTTACACCCTCCAACGAAAGAGAATTACTATTGTCTGAAATACCTTTTCATTATAAAGGCACTGAATTTATATGAATGAGAATAAATTCCACCTTATTGTACATACAGCTCATAAAGTCAGGACACTTTGCACTTATGAGATATTAGAACTGAGTCACCATGCAAGCCAACAGCTCAGCTTTAAGCAGCTTTCTGAAAGTAATCTCTTCCATGTCAATGGGACTAAAATCCAAGCGTTTTAGTTCATATCCCAGGTTGGTTTGGACATTGGACACACAGTGTTCTTCAAACAGATTTGCTGTTAAAACATCCTCTATAGCTGCAGATCCACAAATCCAGACTGTACTCTCTGAGTCACGACACAATCTTCATACCTTTTACCAGTTAATAACTTTCTTAAAGACAAATACTGTCCTCAGTGAGGCCTTTTCACAATCCATCCAGCTTCCTTTTCACAATCCATCTGCAGTCATACTCTTTACTTGCTTCTAACTTCAGGGAATGGAACATTAAAACTTATTTATGTGATTTGTTTACGTATCTACTGATCAACTGTGAGACCAACACAGATCATGTATAACACAAAGTTGTATTTGACTTTAGAAATTAGTATTTAGAACTTGTAGTTAATATATGGCATGTAATGTGACTGCCTCATGAGCTGCAGCTAAAGGGCAAAATTTTTCTATCAGATATACACATAGGGTACTCATAGCAAATCAAAAGCAATTGAGTGTGATGTCAGACCAGTATCTGATTTATGCCACATAAATATCTTCTTCCTTTAATACTCCTTGTAAGTATTTACCATGTTACCAGGCCCACAAAATTTCTTTTCTGACAGGCCTTCCACTCTCCCCTTCAAGTGTGTTTGCTTGCTGTTGCATACCCTGAGTCATTAAGATTGAAATCATAAGTCGACTGTTAGAAGTACATACATCATCGAAGTCAGCAATGATCTCATTCAGCAGCCTGAGACACTCCAAGCCTTCCTTATTTACATCAGATTCTGTGTAAAATTCCTTGAAATCCGGAACAGAGGCAAACATAACACAGACACAGTCATATGACTGATGATATAGATCCTGTCCAAAAGAAAACAGAATAGAGGGAAAAACAATTATACTCAGCTGTAAATAAGTTTCCTTATTAACATGGAGTGTCCAGGTTCTGAAAAGGGAGGCACAGCAGTATTTGGAATGCCTTGAGACTCTGGTTTGGTGGTTTTTGGATTTAGTTGCATTTATTAATTTTAAACAGTGTATAAGTCAGCTTTTTAAAATACTCAACATATACAGCTGAAAACATTTTAATCATTTTTTTCTTCTTGGTTCTTTCATTTTGCAAAACAATATCTAATTTATTATTAGTTGTTTGTGCTATTGTAATACCTAGAAAACTGAAACAAAATCACAAACCCAATGCACTACAAATGCATAATGCAACACAATCCTGAGTGATAATTCCTAACCTGAAATTACAAGGTGCCTAATAGGACAAAATAATTGACATTTCTTTTCCATAACAAGGTGCTGAGGCAAAGGGAAAGAAATCACCTGAACTAAAACTTTGTTATGTCAGATTCTGTGGCCACTGAAATGAGAGAGAGCATCTCTTCTCCACAGGAAGATTCTGTTGCTGAAAATCACCACCCTCCCCCTTTCAGTTTCCTCTCCACTGCCCTTAAACATTAGAATATCTCTTCTTTCAGGACAAATTCATGTCCTAGAAAGGAAGGAAAGAAAAGAAGTATGGAAGTACAGAAGAAAATGTTAAACTAATACTTAAAAAAAATTGGTATCTATACACAAAAGTTGCCACAGGAATAAAAGATGCTGCAAATTACTATAATGTAAAATTATCTTCAAGTTATTATTTGATTCAAAAAAGGATTTCAATACTCAGGTGAAAAGGTGAATAGGATTTGTTCTGTGATTTCAAGAAGCATTGGATATTATTTCCCTTTTTACTTAGCAAAGCTTGGATTTTGCAATTTCATTGACAATGCTTCTTTTTTGGAAGAATGTGATGTGGATCTCTACTGCTAATGTTCAACTGAAAAATAGCAGAACTATGGGAAAACTGTTGACTGAAAACTGACTCATCCTAGTACAGGTGTGGGGGAAGTTTCTGGGCAAACATGAAAATAATGGCCAGCAGGGAGGAACACAAACATCTGCATGAGGTAAATTATTTATTACTAGATTTTGTCTGTATTTTCTAAGGATTCCATAACCAGAGCATGACTGAAGCTCCACCACGATTATGTGCAGTAGGGATGGAATATATTGTTGCAGTTCACAGCTTGAGCTGTTACTCTGTTGTTGCGCCATGAGTTAATTGCTTTAAGGATCCAGACATCTGAGAGTCTGTGGTGGGTATACCATAGGTTGAGCCAGTAAGGAAGCTTTGTCTGACTGTGGGAGCATGGTCTGTGAAGGGAGTCAAGAGGGGCACCCACTGGCTCACTGGAGCTGCCTGCTGTGAAGGGACTTTGGTCCCAGTTCAGGTGGTGCGAGTGTAAGTGCCACAGTGGCTCCTGGATGGTTGGACAGGGAAGTTTCCTTAACAAGGTACAGAGATTACATTCTGTAGTTAACTCAGCTTTCCTTCTATTTCCTTAAGTCACCTTCCCTGTGACTTGATTTCAGTTTTGGGTGAAGGAATTCAGCAACAATATCCCATTTCTTTTCCTTCCTCTCTAATACTGGGGCAATATCCACACCCGTTAATGCTCTATAGCATAGTACCAGCACAGAAACAACAACAAACAGCACTGTTTACAACCAGATGAATAGTAATTGTGACTGTCACAATAAAAGTCAGAAAATGTTAAGAAGGCATTCTCAGTTATTTTATTTTGATCATTCATAATCATAAAGGCTGTGGCAATCGAGTGTCTTAATTTTCCTATGAATATCTCCCTTGAAACATTACTCTCAAAAATGTTTAATCAGAAAATGAAACGCAATACCATTCCAGGAAGGAACAGCTTTGCTTCTTTTAATAAAAATGAAATCATCCTGTTTTCTGCATTCAATCTTTTTTTTTCCTTTTTAATAAAATCTGCAAGTATGTTCCTCTTTCTGTCCCCTCGTCTCCAGTGCCTGAAGATCTCCTTGGGATAGGGAAGGCAAAGTAGCCCAATTCTACTTCTTGGAAGGGCATGATGATCAGCTTCTCTGGGGCAGAATTTTTACTCTAAGTAGGTGTGATGGTTTAAGAGCTCTAAAAAAAAATCCAATTCCGAGTTCAGGCCTCCCTCCTATCTTTTTATACCCCGGCTTACGTAAAAATGGTAGGGAATACTGGGTAGGTCTGATCACTTCCTTGGCTACAAACTGGTCACTAAGGAAGGCCCAGACCAAACTACCACAGTAGGGTACTAGCTCCATCCTGTAGCTAAGAAAATAGGATTCCTCTTGCTCAGTAGCAGACTTGCTAGTTAGCTTACAGCACAAAAGCTCCTGAGCACTTCTTACTAATGGGGAACCTGAATGCTAACAGCATTAAGGAGAATGCTGCACAAGCCAGGTGCAGATATATTTAATCCTGCCCTGTTTCCTGTTCTTCATCTTGGATTTTTTTCCTATCTTTCTCTCAACTGAAAAGTAACCTGTCTGGTACCCAGCATGCAGACCACAAGCAGAAGCCCAACTCTGGAGGTTCTGGTAAAGTAAGCAAACCTTTATTACAGTTTGTTCTGAAGGAACTTTTCTTTTTGCATATCAGCATTAGACAGTGTGCATCCTGTTATAAAAAGATCTTTGCTGGTCATCTGAAAGTACAGTCCCTTTGCTCCCAGTTAGCATTCATCCACTCATTTTTTCCCCCTTTCATTTCTTCCCCCTGCTCTTCAGCAGTGCACTTTGTTTTCCCTTCTCTCCCTACAGCTGCATGCATAAAACACAAAATACTTAAGGGAAGCAGTATTTTGAAACAGACTATTCATCCATTAGCTTAATTTTAATCTCAGAATCTGTTTTAAACAGAAAACCACGTTAACATGAATGTTTGCAACTAAAGAAAATGTGGACAAATTTCAATTTAGTAGCTGTTGACCTACATACCCACAAAAAGAAAGGCCTGATCCACGAAGGCCTGATCTGCCCTAACATCTTTAGGTGGATCTACATACACATGCAGAATGTCCTTTAAGGCTCAACACAGCCTTGCTGACATTGAAACAAATCTGAAGACACGACAGATACTTGTATTCCTGAACACTTCCAGGGATTTGAAAGGATTTTCCTTCTTTGAAAACTGTGTTTAAAGAAACAAGACAAGAAACAACTTCAGGTTGTGGGGTTTTTTTCCTTTTTTTTTTTTTTTAATGGATGCCATTAAAATCATGTCAAGTCATTTTTATTTCAGTTGACATGATGTATTGGAGAGCTCAGCATATTACAATTTCTGTTCTTCATTACAATTAATAAAGCTCATCCCAACCTAAGAATCTTGAGGGCTGACAAGACAAATCCAGTTGTCAAGACAAAGGTAACAGATGTTGTTGCTCTGCTGGGGAGCTGAGGTAGAATAGCACATAAAAGAGAAAGCAATCTCCTGATGGGTTGCTGTGTTTAATGCCTTAACAAGAACTGGAGCTGAGTCAACTTGGCTTCCAGCCAAAGTCTTCACTGCATTCAAAGGAATCCCACAGCAATTTTCATTCTGTGTGAGCTACCAAATGAGTATTTGCAGGGAATACTAAAGTATTGATATGAAGTACTGATTAGTACTGCTTAAGCCAAACCACAGTGAAAGGAAAGACATTGTCCTTTTTGACATAGGAGATCAAAAATGAATCCCTAAAGCTGCCCTCTCCCCTCTCTCATCAGTTTTGAAACAATTATTTGGTATGCAAAAGTAATTCAAATTCTTGCATTTAAGATCTCTAGAGCTGTTATTCTCTCCAAATACTTCTATATTTTCATTCTTTTGTTTATTAATACTGTAAAGGAATATTAGGGCCAGAACTAATTTCCACCAAAGTAAAGATGGATCTTTTGGGAGGCTTTTCTGGTGCTTAGATTAGGTCCATAAGCAGTGAGTAAACACGTAATTCAGTGTTCAAAACATCTTTGCAGAATCAACACAGACACTGTTTCAGGGAAAAGGTTAATCTTCACTCCAATAAGCAAGCTCTCCAGTCAACAGAAGAAAATTCAGAACCTAGTTGCAACTCTACTCTGATCACAGAGGAAAAAACATCTGAATGCATATGATTTAAATTTAAATCCATGTTGATTCAGCCATCCTCTTCCTACTCCTCACCTTTTTTTACCCTCCTTCCGTAGGCAAAGTGCATTGCCACTTAAGATAATGTAACATTTTTTTATTTCAAGGTATTAAGGCGCATTCAGTGCTGTAAAGCAAGCCTTTCAGGTAGGCAAGGGGGAATGGAAATGACTGTAAGTCTGTAATCTTGCGGTATGGACCTACTGTTCAAAACAGCATCAAGTGTACTTCGAGGATACACTGCTTTCTTACACAGAGCAGAGGATATACAGAGACAGCTGACCTCATTCTTCAGGTTTCTTGCCAAGAAGTGTTCAGCTACGTGGGCTGGAAGCACATTCTCCAGAAGCACCCGATTTAGGTTCTCCATGGTTTCAATCTCCTCCCGCTCTTTTTTGAACTTGTTCTTCCACAGGAAGTCTAACCTACAGTAATATTCATTCTGTTACAAGAGGACACAGAAGTAAAGAAACAATAGGCATCTTGTCCTGCTGGAGTACAGGTTTAAGAGACAAAATAAGCACAGTACAAAACCCCTACAAGGCTATTATTTGGCCACTCAAGTACAATTCCAGATCCCCCAAGCATGCACTATGTGACACGCATTTCATCAAAACCAAAAGGTCCAGGAACGAAAAAGAAAAGTTGCAAGGTG
>JAWWLV010000088.1:80794010-80851763 GCA_035041135.1 Platyrinchus mystaceus
CCCCAAGCATGCACTATGTGACACGCATTTCATCAAAACCAAAAGGTCCAGGAACGAAAAAGAAAAGTTGCAAGGTGCCTTAAACAATGGAAGATTTATTTATTTACTCTCTGGCTTTAGTAGATTCATTCCAGAAATCAAACCCTGTAATTGGAACAATTTAGTTTTGTAACTTAATATGGTTTTGTAAGTGTAGAATGTCACTTACAATAATGGGCATTTCAGGAAGACCCTAACTTTTACCAACTTGAAATCATGTCATGCCATCATTGTGGTAAAAAGAAAACAGCCTATTAATATATGTTCAGTTTATCAAATAATGATCAGACTATCAAAAATGGCCCAATCAGTTGGACCAACCCAACTGAGTTCTGGTTTTGTTGTTTGTTTTTTCCTTTTTGTTTGTTTGGTTGGCTGGTTGATTGCTTTTACACTCCTTTCTATAATACCTTATCCTTCTTTTTTTTTCGTCTCAGAGTTTTCATAATAGCTTTTTATTATCTACAACAAAAACAATACCTGGAATTACATCTAGAGGTGTAACAATTTTGGAATATCAGTATGTTTTGAGATCCAATTTCAGTAAAAAGATGGTGAAAAATTCATAAAAATACACTTTGTGGAACTCCATTTAATTTCAATGTTGTCAATTTTTTGTCATAAATTCTATGGCATTATATCTACAGTAAAGCCTCCTCTGGCCTACCTCATTTGATATAAATCAAGAGCTATTTCAATGTAGCCTAATGGTTTAACCCTATCACGCAGTCTCGATGAAGACTACGTTATTAACCAGGAGAATATGATTATGATGACAATTTTATTATAGAAAAACCTAAAAATGCTAGTTAGTGTTATTAGCAGTCAGTAAGCATTCACATCAGGAATGAAAGCAGTCCTTCCAACTGGACAGTGGCTGTCATGGCCCATAATGATTCATAGATATTCTGTTGAGACCACAGCCAAAGATAAGAGCAGAAAGTTCAAATTAGATGGTATCAAAATGATTTCACAAGCTTTTGAAAGGCAATGAAAGTAAAAACTGGTGAAGCAAAAAATTTATCTGCCAAATAATTGCAGGATGAAAAAACAGTAAGAGGAAAATGATGCCTCCTCAAAATGCATAGAGAGCAATACACTCAGGTTGCCTTTATATTGGTTGATAAGGGTCAAGTACTATTTAGATATTTAATTACAAAACTGAAAGAGAACATCCATAACATGAAATCCTTGTTTCTTTGTTGACATACTCTCTTTGTGCTGATACAAGGACAGAATGCTGACCTCAAATGCACTGCAAAAAAAATATTCTGGCTCTTCTGACTAAAAGATAACATTCTTCTGAAAGTAAAATTGTTCTTCACACCTTAGAATGGATCATCTTGTATCCCAGAAATCTGGACTTGGAACGTCAAATAAGCAGACAAGCTGGATATTTTCAATAATTGCACGTTACTAAAGCATATTTGCAGATGATAAGCAAATGAAGAGCAGGCAGAGACTTAAATCCTTGTAAAGACAAACATGAAGGAACAGAGAACCTGATAACAGACTTCTGCAGGAACTTGCAAATATGATTTTATTGTTGCTCTGTCATCACACGTCTATTAAATGGCAATTAGCCCTCTTATAAAGCTTGAGGTCACAAACTTTCCACACGATGCAAAATACATGCAGTCACTTTTTTAGCATGTCTTTTTATGTGTATATTAGATATTTATACATCTAAAAAATTAGATGTATAAATATACATACACATAGATGATAAATTCAAATGCCACCAACTATATTCATGCAAAAAAATACAATAAAAACCTGGGATGTCAAAATTATTGGCATAAATGGACAGAAGTAAAGTGGATGCCTACTGAAATCAGATATCCACACATTGTACCAACTTTATACTGAAAAGAAAAGGTGGAAGCTAAGCTGAAGTCTTCAAACAGACATTTCTTTTTTATGAGCTAATATTAAATAGATAATTCAGTTACTACTTTACTATTTAATGAATGAAGTTAAGTCTGCTAAAAAAGGGGCAAAGAGAATTCAGAAATCAGGAAAAATAAATCAGAATGTATTCTACAATTTGCTTTGAAATTAGAAAAGTCAACATATCATTTTTCAAAATTTACGATCAGACTTTTAAAAACAAAAAAGTAATAGATTATTAACTTACTTTGAATTGTGAGAAATTTTTTGTTTACATGATATGAAACTTTTGGGGGATAGCATGATCATTCAAAACAGACCTAGTGTCAGAGAACTGACAAATAAATGGCAAGGATATAATGCAAATCTGTGGAAAAGAAGTGGAACAATAAAGCAAGGTATTTTGTAAAAAAACAATGATAAGAAAAAGAGCTATATAGACATATCAACTAAAGGTGATACAATTGGAGGAGCTGACACCTTCTGTAAACATGCCTCCATCTGTTACAAAGAAGTTAAAGGTCATGTGACTAGGAGTGAAATTTGAAATAATTTTTCATTAAATTCTTTCAGAAAAAGCTCTTGAAAAGACTATGTCGTCCAAGAAGAGAAGGATCCCCTCACAGAAAAAAAGCTCAGTAAAAAACAGAACAGAGTATACAAATAAGCAGTTTTCACAACTGAGGAAAGTTGTCATAAGCATCTCAGCAGTAAAACAGCCAATGAAATGCAGTGTGGATAAACACAAGATAATCAGTAATGAAAAAAATACAGAGCCAGCCTACAGAGTAATGGGATACATATTATTTTAGGTACTGTTGAGAAAGGAATTCATAGGCTATGTCAATACTGGTAATTCAAAGCAGGTCATAGGAGATATTTAATGCTCAATAGTGTTTAAATGGGAGCACATTTCTTACACAGTGATGCCCACAACAGTCTGCAATCTCCTGGGCAGGGTGCAAGAGTCACCATTCCCAACATATTGTCTGCCTGTTGCCAGCCTATTATCAAATAACTCTAGGTGTATACATGCAAAATGAAATGAGTTGCTTGCTTTCAGTTTTGGGAAATGATTGCAGCTTATCCTGACATGACCATTAAAAAAAGCAGTTCTACTTTCTCCACCTCACTTCCATCCTATGCTTTTTTTTGGCACGAGCGCTGTTGCAGCCACGTCATAAACCCTGGAAATAGATCTGGCTGAAAACCAACCATTTCTCCAGGGTTAATTTTTAAGCCTGATCATTTCCCTGTTTTGGTGTAGAATACAGCTCCACAGCGAGCTGTGCCAGTACAAATGAGAAGACATGGGGATAAGAATGAACAGCTGATGGAAGGCCTACTTCTTCCAGCAGGTATACTGGCTGATGAGTTACAAATAAGTGGTATCATGACAAGGATTCTGAACCTACAGCTCTGAAAATGAAGACTTACAGGATCATTTCTCAGTTGCCATGACAGAGAACACATGTAGTTGCATGCAAAACAAACTTTCTTCTTGATGTGACTGAACTCACAAAGAAATCTCTCCTTTCCAGTGAAGATAGTCCTTCTCTCCTTTTTTTTGGTGTTGTGCCCATCATCTCCATCTGACACTTCAGTTGACAGGGACTAAAGATTCTCAACTGGTGCAAAGAAGCATTTTTCCCTCTTTCTGATTGGAAGTAGCTGTGCTCCAGCCCCATTCTCTGTTATCATCACCAAATGAGCAAAATAATGCTGTGCTGGCAGCAAGGCAGATGAAGGATGTTATTTCTAACTCCAGAAGGATGATCCCCACTACAGCAAATACTGCAGAAGCTGCCAGATAACAAATTTTTGTGTAGTAACCTGCAGGGCCTGCATGGCAATTTAAATGACAGTCATTACATTTCAAGGAATTGTAATGTAAATGAGTGATTTATGAACAGTCTGGGATAGGCTGTTCATGATATCTCTCATGGATTGTCTCTTCCAGCTCAGAGCCCTGTCATGTGCACTGTATCCTTTCTGGCACAATGGGCTGGAATTGCAGCTTTTAGCCATGGATCATTGTGGCAGGATAAACCCACCTTGATAAGACCTAAAATACAACCAAGCTATCAATCAAGCTACCATGCAAGATCAACTGCTGAAGCCAGGGTGTTGTCTTGGTGTTAACTATGCTAAAACCACCCTGTTTCATCAAGCTTCGAATACACACCCTGCTTTTTGAAGTCTGATTTGACAGATAAGCTGATAGTTTGCCTGTAAAGGTGTGGCTAGCAGTCATTCACTTTATACTATAAAAGTCCAGTCCCCTCTCATGCAGTCAGGCTCTTCTGATGTAACCCTTCTCGGGGTGTATGTGAGGAGATTCCTCCCTTGGGCTGGGGATGCCCCCCAAGGATACTCCTGGAGGTTGAGAGAAAGAGATCTCCCCAGAAGCGTTGGTATGTGTGAGTTACATCAGATCTCTATTTAACAATTATTTCTTTTTGCTAGCTTTAAAATAACTGCTTCAATAATTGCTTTGTTATAGTGCACTATACTACTTCATGCTATATTATACTCTACGAGTAGAATTTAGCGTTTATATTGTGTAGTAAATAGTTCTGATTAAGATCTTTTCTCTGATCATTTGTATAAAATAAATCATTTATTTTATATAAATATTCTCATTTTGCCAATCATTAAAACCTGCAGGACAAAAGTTGTTCAATCATACCTCTATAATTCCTTAAATTTAAACTATTAACATAATCCAAGGCTAAGACTGGGTTTAGCTGCACCTAGACTCCTCTCTGAGGAGATGTTCAGAAAGCAAGGGAGTCCTTTCTGAACCTCAAGACTCACCGGTAAGGCTTTGCTTTTTAATAACTTCATCTAGGCCTCCCACTCCCACCCACGACAATCATAGACAGGCCTGAGGACTTAGAGAAATAACTGCTCTTGCATCTTCCCTTAGCTTAGTACAGGTAAGACCACTTGACATCAGATTTGTTCCGAAAAAGCACAACTGGGCAACAAAAAGAGTAGTTTCCCGTTGGCTCACAGTTTTAGTGCAACGTGGCCTCAGCATGTGGTACAGTTATGTGTGCACATTACATTGTTTATGTGTCCGCATCAAATTGTAACAACTGTGAAGAAAATAGCTTGTAATTAAGCAGCTAGGGGAGACAGCAGATGGATGCAGACAGATGGGAGCAAACCAGGAAGCTACAAGACAATATCGGTCAGAGTGACAAGCAACAGTCACAGTACACTATCAGCATAACATCTCAATGACACTTATTGTTGAGTTTTGAGGACAAATTGGGAGGTAATAAATAAAATAGCTTTATAGATGCTTCTGACGCTCCTTTGCAAGGGTACGGGACAGAACAGAGTAAAGGTGTTTCTCTGGGAAGGTGATAGGCTGCATGTGGCAGCTGGCACTGTGTCCACTGAGGCAGAGGAAAAGAATCATGCATCTTACCTGTCTACCCAAAACCAGTAATGTGATAAAGAATATGAACAAGGAAATTGAGCCCATTGTCTTCAGGTCTTTCAGTATTCCCGGCCTACAAAATAAAAACATAAGTAAAGCAGGCTGCTCAAAAGTTAAACCAATATTTCTTCAAGAACAGAAATAAGACCGCAATTGATACTACTTACTGGTATGCAAACTAAGACTATTTAAATATTATATGCTTTATTACTTGATGAAATATCATTACTTACATTATGTAGCTTGAATTACTTCTACTACATTCCATGCAAATGTACCTACATTTTGAAGTCCACTAATAAGATGAGGATTTAGTAATAACAATATCCTTGTTTCCTTACAGAGGGAACTTACATTTGGGGCTTATTCTATACAGGCAGAATAAAAAGAGATTTTTAATGCAACAACACTATTTCCATAATAGAGAGCTTGACAATATCCAGTGAATACAGAGAAACAGAAACCAAAGCACCTAACTACCAAGATACCTTTTCACCTGAGAATTACAGGAGGCAGAAAGTAGATATAGTACAGAGATTATCAGAAACTCTACTTTAGCAAAAGACACTAGAGCTCTCCTCTGATGCCACTGAAAGAAGAACCTTGGTGAGAAATTTAGTATGGAAAATACCAACAGAGAGCTTGACTGGCAAAATCAAAGCTGCTCAGTCTAAATCAACCCATGGTTCTCCAGACCATCTCACAGATAACCTTTCCACTAATGCAAACAGAGACCTGTGTTTGTTCATTTAATCTTTTAGATTTAAGTGCAAAGAAAACCACACTTTTTTTTTTTTTTAAATTCAGATCCTTTTCCATGATTGTTACAGCACGGGAAAAATTATACTGGAACTCTACTCTGAATATTCAGACTCTCTCGTGTGGCATATGGTACACAGCCTACACAGAAAAGAATCATCTCTTTGCCTTGAAAATGAGGTAGAAAATACACGTGTCCGAAAATTATTTTACAATAGGTGGAATTGGAGTCATAAATTTGGTCTTACATATTATCACCTGTAACAAAGATTTCAGCAGTCTCATGAAAACTTGACATATAAATTCACAAGTACAACAACCCCTCCCCCCCAAAAAAAACCCCAAAAAACCCAAACCAAAACAAAAAACCCCAAACTAAAAAAAACCCCAAACAACTGTTGGTCTACTAATTTTTCCAATAGCTAAGACTGCATTTGTAAAGATTTAAGATTATGTACTAGTTCTGAGGAAGTCGATTTTATTTGGCTGGCAGCAAATATGCTTTAACAGCCTTAATGATATACGGTCTGAGGCCCTAACAACCTTGATGATAACTCCTTTGTAATGACCATTATTACAAAAAAATGAATATTAAACCATACTTGACTTCCTACAGTATTTGATTTAAATGCCTTATCTAGACTTATTTCTTTTATTCTAATGCTCTGAGGTGTGACATTAAATCATATACTAACTGCAGCATGACAATGATTTTAAATTTTGACTCATAGATTAAATAGCTAAACATATAGCAAAAAAAAAAATCTGTTTCACGATATAAGAAGTGCCATAGGTAGTATTTAATTTCAGAATGACTGGAGTTATCCACCTACCTTCTAAGAGGTGCCATTGCATACATAAATTTGCTGTAGTCATCCAGCATGGGCCCATGAGTGTGCAGAAGGATAACATTGTAGCCCACCAATGCAATCAACATTATTACCATTTTCAACTCATAATTTATCCTCAGGAAAACAGAACAGGAAATGAGCCCTAATATGCAGCTGTATATAAAATACTGGCAAAGAAAAATCAAATGGAAAGCATTTAGAATTTGGCTCTTGAGTAGGGAATCATGCATAATAGAATGCTCAGGCTAGTTTAAAAACCAAGTTATTGACTAACCACTGAAGTATGCAATCTATCACAATCTGGGACACTACGGTTTATAGACAGCCAATAACAATCAGATGCTGGTATTTCATGAAAGAGACTAATTTTTTTTATTAGGCTTCAATTAACCAAAAACTCAGAAGAATCCAGATTATGCTCCTAATTTATACTCCCTAATTTTCACTCTCTGACACTTTTGATTTACTCATCTGCATTCATGGGACATCACTGCTGGTGTTGAAATCTAATGTAGGAGTCTACTGCTAGCAGACTCACAAAAGATTTATTCCTGTGCCACTGTAGAATTTTCACTCATGCTTGAGTCCAACAATTACCCTGTACATATTGTTAGCAAAAGGGTCAAAGTAAAATGTCTAAAGATATTAAAATAACAATTCCGTTGCCTATATTTTCAGTAATTATAAACTGATCCAGCACACAGTTGTTATGAACCTTATAGATATGCAATTTTACAAACTCTAGAAATACAGCTAGGATAGGAAAAATACAAAGTTATTAACAAGGCCTTTGCATAATATAAATATCCTTCTGTCAAATCCTCTTGAATTATGACTATATAAGAACATGCAATTGCTAAAAAAAAAAGCCTTTTTCTTTCCTGTATCAGATATATATATATATATAAAATATGTATGGTTGAAGTTAAATTAATGGAAAAATATTTTCTCTGAATGCTTTCTGTAAATTGATTAGGACATCAAAATTAATGCTAAAAAAGGAATAATACATCATCACTAGAATCATTATCTTAGTCTTTCATATGCAACATCTTTGCCAAAAATACTTCCTGAAAATTACAGTCCTGCACCTTGTAAGGAAGTTTCTTTTCTGAAACTACAAAGCGTTCTATTTCTAGACATGCTATTTTCAGACTGCTGTTGACTTGTTGATGGCACTACTTTTGCAGAACCTGAATCACTAATTTTGGAGGATCACTAAGAAGAATAATTTTCATGGCACCCATCAGACAGAATTGACCTGCCATCTCAATCTCTTACTGCAATTTGCTTGAAGATCTGGTTGAAATAAGACATAGATAGAACTATTGTTCAGAATCATCAAAAATAAAACTGCTCTGATGGCTGCATTTCACAGGAGGTCACACTCCAATTTCAGTGCTACATAAAAATAGCTGCATCCATTTTTGACTCTTTAAGGCATACTACTGGTGAAATTGGTTTTCCTAAAAGAAAAAAACAAAGGCAATCTTGAACACACAACTAGATGCTGTTTGACAAAGACCAAGAAACTTTCAAGTGGAACAATCTCTGACAGTGTTCCATAGGAATGCATAGAACAGATTGAAAATTTCAGCTAAAATTTCAGACAAGGGTTGATGGAATAGAGAAGAGTGGTACAGCCACACATTCAAGAATGCAGACCGTGATACTGTGCATTGCAATGCAATATTTCAGTAAGCAACTAACAGATCTGTAGGGTTGTCAATCCACACAGTGAGGCTGAGCAGGCGCATGGTCTGCTTAGCATGTCCCTGGGCTGCAGGATAACCTTAGCCAGCTCAGCCAACTTATCACAACCACGGAGCCTGCAGGCAGTTCCCATTCTTTGGCAGTGGTGGTGCCACCTATGCAGCCTCGGCTTTATCTAACAGTGCATAAGCAAGTTCTCATGGATGTCACTTTTGTCTCACGGCAGAAACAGTGAATAGAAATGCTTCCTTTTAGAAAATCCTCTCCGCAGGCAGAATCTGCATCTCCTGTTGTACAATTCAGGGTTCTCAGCATCTGAAGGGGCATAACTCCATCTATCCTCTTTTTCCTTCTTGTGCTAGCTCAAATAAAGGGTATTTTAATCAATACCTTACAGAGTCTGAGTGCCTTTCTTACTGAGATCACAGGTCTGGTGCCTTGCACCCTTAGAATCCAGCCTAGTGCATTTGATCTCTTAAAATTTAAGACCTACAGCAGTTCTGTGGGTATAAAGATCTTTATTGAAGTAAGAAGGGATTCCACTCTCATATGTCTATAGAGAAAAACTTGAGAACAAAGACATTATTATAACTTTTATTCATTTAAGATGTGGAGATGGCAGCACTGACACCAGACTGTATTTTGTCACAGGAACAGATATCTATGTCTTGAAATCTCCCAGGTTTAACTTCCATGACATAGAAACTACAGAAGCATCATAGCAAAACTACACAAAACTAAACACAAAAATGTCCCTATAACTTACTGTGGAATCTTTGCTAAGTCTTTAAAAAAGCAAGCAATACAAGTCAGAAAAGTTATTTTGAGAGATGGAGGAGAAGAAGAATCAATTACTTTGCTTCAAAATTAACTTATTTCAATTGGGACTAAAACAATTCCCAAACCTCTTATTTACTAATTTTAGATGACATAGTCAATAGATCTGTCAGGTCCACTATCATAAATCACATAAAGTTTATTGACATAAATAAAGCTTATACCTAACACACAGACTCAAAATATTGAGTTTTTAATTTAAGGAAACAAACATTTGTCAGCTTAAGTATTCAATGCCTCATTCAGTGAAGACAGAGAAATTTTATTTCCAGATTAAAAAAAAAATAATATCAAAAGCGGCAACTCAAAAGGAATTTACAGTTTTTTTAAGCTAGAAGTTATGTAGTGTGTGAGGATGAAAACAATGTGTATTTGAGAGATGTTTTAAAGTTGTTAAAAATTTTGGCTAACCTAAATTTTTCATTTACTATTGTCAGAAGAGAAATTTTAACATAATTTTTTGGTGCCAGTTTATCAAAGTTTCTTAGATGAAAGAATTCGTTCTAATACTTTAAAAACAACATAAACCATGAATTGCTGGAAATGTGTCAATCACAAGCTGACAAACATCTTAGTTATACACAGGAAAACAAACGAACACAGAAAAAGCAGACTGAATCTTAACAGTAAGGATAATTTATGAAAACTATATCCTTCTTTGTTGGACAACTTACTGGTAAAAAAAAGAAAACAAAATGCCTTTCAAGATGCTCAGAACTATAACAAGAAATAGAAAAGAATATGACTAGAAAACCTGATAACTAAAGAAGCAAACAAATATAAATAAGCACTGGAAAAATTTATTTCTATGTGCTTGTGAGTGTGAACACATGCAAAGGATGGGAGAAGGACTGCATAATTTTTTTGTCAACAGGAATACTTGATGTCAGACCAAAAGTAAACGTAGGCACCTATCCATACCTGGTGGCATTAAGTTAGCTAAAGCTGAAAATGAGAAACAGAAACTAATATTCCTCTGTAACTCTACCAGGGAGATGATGAAAATCTTAAGTGCTGCAGTTACTGCAACTGCTTTTTTTTCCAGCAGAGTTCTATACATAATTAACATCTTGCTTTTGTGTGTGCCTGGGATTGTTTAGTTTGACACAGTGAATTGCTGTTCCATTTAAAACATACTGTGTGGAAATCAGCATACAGCATTTTGGTAATGGTCTCATTATTTCCCCATAGAGATAAAATAATCTCCTTTCTCCTCTTGCTGCCACCAGCTTATTCATCCAAAGACTGTTGACCTATTTGGACACAATATATAGCTTGTTATGTTCAACTGCAGGTTTTTTTGTAATCCTTTTAAGAATAATAGCTCTCTAGGAAATAGTTCCTATTTTTTGCAGCAATGTCCTCCTCCCTCTTCTTGCATGTGCTGTTATGCTTTTGTTCACACTAAGACATCTACAGATAAGTTCAGATCTTTTAAGCAGTTTATATAGTGGTACATGAGAGTTTTATTTTCATCCCTCTTACCTCACCTCTTAATCAAATATGCAATGACAGAAGTGTGACAATCACAGATTTCAACACTTACTGTCAGTGATGAAAATGGTGAATATTTTCAGGTCAGCTACTGGTCCTTGTGAAACCTGTCTGCAGATCAACCTGACTTTCAGTGCTTTGCAGATGCTGTGTGTTATCCTGATATCTTGTAATGTGTTGACATGGGTGAGCTACACTTCCTGGTTATCATGCTGTTTCCTGCTTTTTTAATCTGACATTCATTAAAACCTCTATTTTTAGAAGTACCAACCTCCTTTAACTTCCCACTTACTTCAAATGCAGTTGCAGGTGACTGAAAAAAAAAATCAAGCTTTTACAGCAGTTTTAAAAACTGGTGGGTGTTTAAATTCAAGCAGATCTGGCAACAGTCAATTTAGTGTAATTGTTGTAAACAAACAAAGAAATGTAAAATGAACTTACCGGTAGGAAAAAGCAGTTGTTTTGTATACACCACCGTGTCTGATTACTTAAATTAGGAAAACTTGCATTTGATGAATTAAGAACTGAGGGGAAAGCTATCACAGCATTATCCAGGAAAAACTAGAAAAAAAACAACACATAATCCATTAGCTTGACAGCTGCTTAAGGTCAAAATAGAGAATAGAAATGGAGAAGCAGAGAAAGCCTTGCCAGTAACCATTCAACTTTGGTATATCACTGAAAACTGAAACAGTAAAGGGGAAATGACATCACATGATTACTTGCTCGTACACAAGCTCTCACACACATGCGACAATGATGAAATAAATTCAATATGAATAATTCCTGAGTTTACCTCAACTGAACATCCTATTTAAACACAGGAAGAATTAAAGAAAGAATGAGAAGCCTTAACTGAAGTTGGTTTATGCAGATGTAATAACATAATAATGTTGATAATAATATTGGGACTAATGTCATTGAAACAGAAAAGTGGATCCAGTATCTCCTGGGTCATCAAATTCAGCCAGTTACCACATGGGTAACCATCATCATACAGACCTCCTTAGTGCAGTGATCCAGTGCTTTTTTAATGATTTAGATTTTGGTGACTGTGTTAATTCCAGTAGTTTGAATCTCAACATTTAAGCTCTTTATACATTTAACCACTATTCATGTCAAGTTCTCATGGTTTTTTTTCTTCTTGTGATAATCTCATCCTTTAGCTTTCAGATAGCTCTTTTCTCTCCCTAGTATTTACATTCCTAATACCTAATGCCATATCAGCCTTCATTATGTTCATCAATCTGTTTTTCTAGTTTCTTCCTTGAAAACAAGCTCTTCATTCCCCTAATTGTTCTAGTATTCACCCTCTGTACATATCCCTTTCAATTCCATCTTATGGGTGACCAAAAATGCAAACACACTTCTCAGATTTTATCAGTGAGTCATGCAGTAGCACTAGTGCTAATTCTGCAGAAAATATGTTTTCATACATCCTAGAATCATAGAATCACAGAATAGTTAGGGTTGGAAGGGACCTCTGGAGATCACCTAGTCCAACCCCTGTGCCAAGGCAGGGTCACCTAGAGAAAGTTACACAGCAATGTGTTCAGGTGTGTTTGGAATGTATTCAGAGAGAGAGACTCCATGACCTCCCTGGGCAGCCTGTTCCAGTGCTCTGCCACCCTCAATGCCAAGAAGTTCTTCCTCGTGTTGAAGTGAATTTCTTATGCTTTAGTTTATGGCCATTGCTCCTTACCCTGTTGCTGGGCACCACTGAAAAGAGTCTGGCACCATCCTCTTAGCACCTGCCTTTGAGATATTTATATATATTGAATAAATTGAATATATAAATTGAACTTTATTATGCTCCTTTGCTCACAGCTGCAAAACCTCAATAGCTCACTGTACCTCATGCAACTAAGGCTCAGACAGATCATGAAGTTATAGCTGTTTTAACACATCCCTGCACATTGACATCACCCCACCAACATCACGCTTACCAAATGTGAGGTAGCTTTCCTTCATTGGGACTCTCTAAGGTAAATGAAGTTTATACTTACCACGAGTTAAAAGCAGTCATATGGATGGTTATTGTGATTTGGTTGAGTTGACATCAAACCCACATAATTAATTAAAATCCTGCACTCATCGCATCCTTCATCTGATGAGCTTCCAACACGTATCAGAAATTCTTGACACTACTCCTTCAACCCAACCTAATCTTGAGCTTTGCACTACGAAATTTAATCCTAGTTCTTTTCCTCAAATCCTCAGCTGACTTCTCCTTTCTGAAATCCCAAGCCTTCCCTCACAGACACTGACTGTCACCTTAATTTCATTAGTAAATTTCACAGTCTCTCTTACACACTAAATATGAAAATCCACAGTGGGTTGACCATAGTAGAGCTCCACAGCTTGCCACCCTCTCATGTGCTGTTTTCTGCAGGTAGTCAGTGTGTGACCCACCTCTAAATTTTTTCCCAATCTCTGTCTTTACCTACTAATACAGAGAAAACCAGCACAGTTTCACTCAGATCAACCAAATATGGATCAAAATGCTTCGTTGATTTACTAACATTAGATCTGGTCAGCCATAGCTCCGTACAGCCAAGTCTTGAAAAATTCCAAGATTAGAGACCCCACAATCCCCCTTCGCAACAGTCTCAGGGCTGAAATACAAGCACAGTGACTTTTTTAATCTTTTTAAAGACTATTCAATCTCCCATGCCAACATACCTGGTGAGTGCCCTTTGATATGTTTTGTGGCACTGCTTAGAAGAGCTTAAAGCCATTATCTCTGTTACACCCCTTCAACACAAGTCCAAGGCTGTGCACTTGCAAAGGTTATAAAAAAAAAAAAACCAAAACCAAAACCAAAACAAATAAACAAACCAACCCTACAACTGATACCAAGTTAGCACACTCTATACTTGCACTTTCAGGTTGTGTTCCTTCACTAGGATACTTCTCTGACTATATATGTGAAACTACACATAATTAACCTGCAATCAGTGAACTATACAGGCAGGATCAGTATCAGTAATACTGTTCTGTTGATCAACCATGAAACCAGACCCTACAAAATGTTAATAAACCCCTACAGATTTTGGAACACCCCTCTATAACTGATCTCAAAGATCTCTAATGGCTCGGACATGCACAATTATATGCACATCTGCCTCTTCTCACAGGACGCGTGGGTGAAATGCACACATTCCCCTGTAAGGGGATGTGAGTGATCTAGTTTTATGTGCACTTGTGTAATTCCCTGCAAACTGTTAATGCACAGAGAGCACCCTGTGAGTTCCTGCGCACAGACAAACCTGAGGTGTGGGTCCCTGCTCATCACAGCCCGCGCTGTTGCCTGCCAGGTAGAGGGCAGGCAGCTCACGGTATCTGACAGCGAGGCTGCTCTTGCTGACTGGGGCAGAGGTGTGATGACAGAGGGGTGACTCAGGATTCTTGTTAAACCAGGTTTGGACAGTCAGCTGTTTCCACTCATAGCTCTATCCCCTGTTACACATTTCTGTGTTTCTTTTGTACTTCTTTTCCCACTATTTTCTTCTTTATTTCAGAATGCTTTCTAAAGTTGCTTGGTTACTTTTTAAGCCAGCTCATGATGCCCTTCCTCTTTAACAGGAACAATTTTGGGCAAAGGCCTTTCAGACAGCTTTAAACATTTAATCCCTTGCTTGCCTGCAAGTATTTAATAGCTGTTGTTAACAACGGCATTTGCCAAGGGTCTCAACATTCCAGTAACAGTGCATATACTTTTTCTGTAAACACGAAATAACTATTTAGTTTTAGAATCTCACCCTATGCATGTCCACAGGGCAAAAAATTATATAACACGACTCAAAAGCAATTATATTATAAAAACATATATGGTACATATATATTTATATGTATATTAATTTATATTAAAGTATTTTGGTTTTGAACTTTATAGAGGGCATTTCTGACCTATAAATGTTACCTGTATACACAGAACACTGGGTGAAATATGGTGTACGTATGAATAAATGAATAAATATAAAAAGGGGAAAAAAAAGGATATGGAAACGTTGTCACCTCCCATGAGCTAAACAACACTTATTCTGAATGATGTGTTTGTACTTGTCTTTCTTGTGTCTCATCAGTTATCTACATCTGCTATGAAGCTTTGAAGACATATATTGTTCTTCAACATAGTATTTTTTGTAAAAGTCAGTTCAGTCCTACTAAGCAGTCACACCTACTCAAATGACTCAAATGAAAGCAGTATTTTTTTATGAATACCTATGTTTTCCAGGGAACATCTGAGCACGCTACCATTAAATTCTCATTTTAACCTCACATATTCTAACAGCTTTTTCTTGTCTGGTGTTCATATAATCTGCAATCTTCAGTTCTGAGTTTTTTGCCTCACGTGATGAAAATACCTGCTGTGCTGCTATTTATTTCAATAGCCATGTGGTGACAGACCCTCTCCCCAAAAAGAGAGATAAGCAAGTTAGTGCATCTCTCTTGTTATCTGACCAAGAATCATCAAAAGACAACATACATACATAATACACTAATATAGATCTCACAAAAAAAAAAAAAAGAAGCCATATTTCTCACTAAGGTATGAAAGTACTTGGATGTCAAATGTATATCACAGCTTCCTTTGAAAAATGTCAGTTGGCCTGGCAGTTGAGTCAGGATTTTTATCCACATATCTCCACACGAATGCCTCAAGAATACCGTGGAGGATCCCAAATTCTGGTTTCATTCCTCCTCTTCAAAAGCTCATAAGCAGGAGTTTAAGGAGAGCCTGGAATGCTAAGTACATACCAAGACTATTAAGCATTTTTTTAAAAAAAGAAGAGGTAATGCTGAGATATCAGTTAGCTAAAAAATGATGATGAAGATCCAGAGAGTACTGCAGTGCATTTAGCAGAATTTTTAGAACATTTTCTCTCTGGATTTGTACAACATTTCTTAGCTTCAGAGTGTTCATGCATCTACGTAAGAGACATGTCATGTGGTGTATCACTTGTTAAGGGTCAAAATGTACTAAATTCAAGTTGCTCAATAATTTAATTTTTTATAAAAGTTTGTGTGCCAAGTGAAAATACAAAACTACCTTTGTGCCACCATGTATTCAGGTCCCAGCCTCCCTGTAGAGGCAATATGCAGTGGCAAGCCACTGCCTTGTTCAAAGCTTTCACCAGCACCAGAAAAGAGAGATGAGAAGCCTGCTGGGCTTTTACCAACTCAGATATCACCACGGTATTTGACACATATGAAGAGATGCTCACTTATGAGGTTTAATATTTGTTGGTCTATGGAGTAAACAGCCATGAGACAGCAAGACTCTCTCTCTCCCCACACACCTAAAAGACACCGGAACTGCTGCAAATATTTCAGAACAATGTCTCACCTGCTACTGCATCCCTGCTAATCTCATGTACCTAGACTGATACTGATTTTTGTAAGTTTCATAAATCCTACCTATAATCTGGAATGGATTTGTGATGGAGCCCTGCAAGTACCACTTAAATGACATGACTGCAGCTCTGCATTCCCCTTTCTCCTTCCAGTTCCCAGGCCAGGTCAATCTCTATGCAGAGTCTGCTTATTTTCCTTGAAAGACATGCATTAGGTACCCTCCAAAATGGGGTCTTCGATGTGCTAGGCACTGCAGGGACATATAATTAGAGCATATCTGCCAAGGACCTTGCTTATTAAAATCGTCAGCAACCATACTAAGAGTCAGCTTCGCTAAGTGGAAGGTATATTAAAGAAACCAACTGCCCCCTATAAGAATAAAAGCAGGCTTGCTTAATTATTTGTCATTATTTAAACACAAGATATCATTCATAATTAGAGGGGGCCAACACTTGCATAATTTAAGGCAGCTCATTCTCACAGACATACATTAACAATAGAGCAAAAATAGTCAAACCTCTGTCAGTCTTCACATTTTAAAAGACATGTTCTTTAAGAGGAAACAGTCCAGTTGCTAAAAGTTCACTGAATGAAAAGACAGGAAAGCAAGTAATATCCAGAGGAGGGCCACAAAGATAAGCAGAGAGCTGGAGCCCCTCTCCTATGAAGAGAGGCTGAGAGAGTTGGTATTGCTCAGCCTGGAGAAGAGACGACTCCAGGGAGACCTTATAGCACCTCCCAGTACCTAAACGAGGCCTATAAGAAAGATGGGGACAAATTTTTTAGAAGGGTCTGTTCTGATAGGACAATAGGTAATGGTTTCAAACTAAAAGAGGGTAGTTTCCTACTAGATATATGGAAACTTTTTTTTTTTTATGACGAGGGTTATGAGGTACTGGAACAGGTTTTCTAGGGAGGTGGTGGATGCCCCATTCCAGGAAACAAATTCAGGTGGGACGGCGCTCTGAGCAACCTGATGTAGTTGAAGATGTCCATGCCCATGGCAGGGGGATTGAACTAGATGACCTCTTAAGGTCCCCCTTTTCAATCCAAGCTACTCTATGATTCTATGATCCCAAAGCTTTAGGTTGGTAGTTAGAGAACCTTCCTGGGACAGTATAGCCCTAAGATCCCGTTGCCGTGTCAAGAACTATTCATGCATTTGATGCAGAAGTCACTAAAACCAAGAGCTCTTCCAGGATTCTTTCATCATGCTGTATTTCTTGAAATCACTTGAATCCCAGAAGATGGTGAGGCATAATCATTGCATGCAGTCATTTATTCAGCTTCTAAGTATCAACCCTTTGCAGTCCTACCATCTCCCTCAGATGTCTGGATTGCTCCCAGCAGGATATTTTCTCATGTTTGGTTTAAAGAAGGTCAGCTTGACAAAAACAGTTTTTCTCAGCCACTGATTTTTGTCCTTATCTCTATATATCAACAGATCTGATGCTCACCCTCTCCCTTCAGCTAAGAAGTATTTGATACCTATGTCACATTAGCTGATTTTTAACTTCCCTCCACTGATCATGACTATATACCTCTCAGATGTGAAGACTAGATTCAGATGTCTGCTGAAACAGCTAATTTGGAGTAAAATTGTACCCCCATTCTTTTCCAGTGTTCCTTGACCATAAAGACTGAGTTTTATTTGACATTTTGGTCTTAATTATGATTTATTAGGTGTGGGATGGTTAGACGCTTTTTATCTCCATTAAATCTTAATGGCTACATTTTGCCTTTTTCTACTGAAAGGGTTCATGGAAATAAATGCAGTTAATGGACTCCGCTATTAAGTACATGTTGCTTGGAGATATAATAATGATACTTCAGAGTCTCTCCCACAATTTGCTATTAATGTTAAGGAAATGCAAATTTCACAATCACACTTAAAGTCATTTTTGCTAGTCAAACTATTAAGGTTTAGTTTCAAGGGGGGAATTGTACTTAAAATTATCATCTCATGAATATCATGGAACATGATTATTTGTATCACTAACATTACTGATAAGGCACAAAGACTTTAAAATACAGCCCACTGGGTTTCACTATAACATTTAGTCCACCTAAAATTGGGCTTGAGCCAACAAAATTAAAACCTTTTTCTAAAAATAATGTACTGAACAACTTCTTTTGTTTTGCTAGAATGTCTTTTACTAGTTGAAGGCCAAATTTGAAGTGGGCTGTACACACTCGTAGAACTTTAGCCTAAGCAAAAAACAGTTGCTGACCATATTTCCTTTTATAATTTTTAACTTAATAAATAACCGTATGCATGAACTCATTTTACAAGTTACACCATCTCTAGGTTTTATCCTGTTGTATATAAATAACTTTCGCCTGGTCGAAGGTTATAATTCAGAAAAGCATATAGTCTAGAGCTGAGGACAAAAGGTCATGGGGAATCAACAGCTTTTCAGAATAACTGTTCCCATTGCTAACTGCTTTCATTGCTGAAAAGTGAGCCATTGCTTCTTTGAGTTTCGCCTCTACCAGCCTTACACAAGCAATTAATTTGGTAAATTTTAAATGCTGAAAACGGAATTGTTTTTTAGTCTATTTTCTCTCCTCTGAAAAGGCAGGAAAAAGAAAAATCAGAAAACCAACAAAAACAAGACTAGAAACATTCAACAGTAAAAATGGAGAAAAGGTACTACCAGAAATTTTAATTGTTCACATTTAAAAGCCCACATTACACATAAAGCCCACATAATGCCCTCGGATGAGCCTAGTACTTACAGTAAAAAATAATTGACTAAGAGTCCCCAGAAATGTTGGGGGGGAACAAAACAAAACAGAGTAGGTATTATCAATCTCTGAGTCCTTTCTGAGCCTCAAAAGTATCAGCAACTCAAGGAAGAGCTAGAGTTGCAGTTTCAAAAGCACTGAAATGTGAATCTCACTCACTTGAAACATGACTAATATCTATGCATTAATGTTGTAATGAAAACATTACCTAAATAAGTATTAAGAAGTTCCTATTTCGCAGATACAGAACTGAACTGGAACACCCTCACAGGTTTATGAACAGAAACAGCCCTAGCCAACAGGAGAAAACAAAGGAAGTTTTTTGATCCCATATACTGCTCATCTCATTAGAAAACACACCCTGGAGAATAAACAAGATCATTAAGATTCACGCTTTAGGTAAACTAATGACAAATCTAATCTATATTTGCTATAGTTACAAAAGAATAATAGAATTACATGGATTTTCCCTACTGGGAGAGAAAAGCACAGGTTGAAATGACTAAAGTAGACATAAGCCCTAACAAATTTGTAGTTCAGTATATTTGAGGTTTTGATGTAACTCCGAATTTTTTTTCTTACTTAAAAAAAAAGACAAGCATATGAAATCAATGATGCATACATTATGATAATGCTGGGATCAGCGGAGGACAGTCACAAAACTGAACAGAGCTTAGTTTGTTTCGCACAAAGTCTTCCACACATTCTGTGGGGAGATACTTCACTCTTTCAGCAATGATCTGTTTTTCTAAGCAGTGCACAGATGACCAAGGGACTTGCACAATTCAAACCTGGGATTTAATTATTAATTATAAATAATAATTTTCTTTAACATATTTAGCCAGGTTCTGAGCTCTTGTTGAGCACCCTTTTTGCAGAGGCTCCCACTGCACAGTATGTTTTCTGTTGCTCTGCTTTACATTTCTGTCTCTAGCAATCATTATCACATAGATTCCTGGCATAGCCAGGGGCCAAAAAGTCAACATCTAAACAAATACTGAAAAAAACCAACAAAAAAATCTTAAAAGAAAAAGAAATCCAAGAAAAATTACCCCTCGTCCCTTACCATGTTGAATACAGCCATGGTTAATATTATAGCAGTGGTTGTCAATGTAAGAGTTATCCTTGGCCAAGGACGGTTTGCAATTATTCCAGATGATTTCAGGATCCACAACAATGAAGCCGATGCTTTCTTGCTACATTGCTAAGGGCAAACAGTATAGAAAAGAGGAAAAAAATAGCTTTAGTATATTTAATTAGTATTAAAAAGATTAGAATTAAGAAGGCTCAAGATTGAGGGCAGCATTAATCTTGAAACACTCTACAGAAATATTTAACTATTATAGTATCACAAGAGTTACAGAATATGATTATACACAAAACTAAGGGCAAATTTAGTTAAAATATCTGCCATAATATCAATTCTGTTAAATAATTTGCAAGTACCATATTAATCATTTTATATATACTACTAATAATAGCAAATACAAAGTTGAGAGCAGTGTCATTACCTTTAATATCAGTAAAATCCATGAAAATGAACTGACCTGCCTTGCCTCAATTGAAAGAGTCATATTTAGTGGCCTCTGGAAACATCAAAATGTAAATAATGACTCTGAAAAGTCTTTGACAGAGAATAAAGGCTATAATCATAGATACATCCTTGGCAGCCCACAAAACAGAAGAGTGTCTGAGTTTTGCTTTCGTTTGAAGTCTTGTTTGATAATTAATTTTAAATGAAAAATAACTCCGCAAAGCAAATCCACTTTCCCTAAAACTATCCAGAAAGTAAATAAACATATAACAACTGGACTTACAATTTGACACGAAGACTATTTAATGAATAGAATTTTTTTTTCTCATATAGTGACAGAAATTAACAATAAAAAACTGTCTAATTTAATCTGCTTCCAAGAACACATTTCAAAGCCTCCATTCATATAGGCATAGTGCCTAGAGGCACAAGAGGCTCACAAAGAATAAACAACAATTTGTGACACCTCCAATAAATATTAATTTTCCCAAAAAGAGATAAGGTTGCCTAGAAGCATCTCGTGCCCTTTCAAAATGTCAAGTTCAGTTATAGGGAAACCTCTGTAAAAAAGGCAATGAAAAGTTAAGGAACACGACAAACGTGTTCCACAAACGTAATTGCTTTTTTCAACTTGTTTTGTCTATTTACTAAATATTATCAGAGATCACTTTACATATTGTTCTTCACCCCAGCCATAGCAATCAGCAGAGATACAAGCACAGCCAGCGTCAGAGATGGGAACTCAAGCCCTAAAAATGACCAAACATAAGTCTTAATTTGCAGCACTGATCCATCAGTTCAGGTTCAATAGCTATGGAACATCATGCTAAATTACACTACTACCCAACACACATGATGGATTTTGCATTAAGGTCTTTGTCATACATCACATAACTATTTCCCTCCTAATTATACACTATTTGAACAAGTCCACTATATATGCAGAACGTTTTTTTTGCGTATTGTTTCATAGAACAGATTCATAGAATCAATCAGGTTGGAAAAAACCTCTGAGATCATCAAGTCCAACCCTTGATCCAACACCACTGTGGTTATTAGACCATGGCACATCGTGTCTCACGTTAAAAACCTCCAGGGATGGTGAATCCACCATACTCCTGGGCAGCCCATTCCAATGTCTGATTACTCTTTCTGTAAAAAATTTCTTCCTAATATTCAGATTTCTTTTTATGATATGGAGTTTTACATACTGGATTGGACAGATTCTGAGTTCAGTTTCTGGAAGGTCAAAACTGGAACCTCAAGGATGGACAAAGAAAAGGTAAAATGCAGACACACACACATTATTCTTTCATATTAAAAAACCACAAATACATAAACTCAAAGGACCTGCATTTTTGAGCAAAAAATTCCTATTCAAAAGCCCTTTCAAACTTCCAAACTTTGTTCTTCACCCCTAAATACATAGCAAATTTCAATATAATGGGAATCCACATGTAGATTTTAGAGAAGTTTTGTCATCCTTCCCATGTTAATATAGTAAAAAGCACAAAGCCTTGACTACAGCTTTTGCTACAGAAAGCGAGTGTTCCAATGGATGCAGGGAATGGATCTATGTGAAAATGAATCATTCAGTTACCTGTCTAGTCTGCATAAAACCGAATGAGTTGGTGAGCGTGGATTTACAGCAAATTAAAATAGTTATGAAATCGTGCCTTAAATTCTTCTTTGCCTTTATTATAGCTCACCTGGAGCTTTACTACAACTTCGCCTACATTGTTCAGGGATTTTCTTGTAAATTTAGAAGTAGCTGGGATAGTTTAAGCTGTATTAAGGACAAAACTAGGCAAGTACACTGAGGAAGTATGAGGAATACAGAGAAGATAAGAAATTCTACAGGTAAAGCTGTTCACTGTGTTCTTCTTTCTGAATCACATTACAGGGAGCTATACAGTGTAAGGAAAACCTGTAGGATAAGAAATTCCAAGAAAATAAGCTAATGATGAAAATAAGTTATCTGGTTTAAACTAGATATATTTTACTATGAATTTTACTGGTTCTAGGTTATCTGATGAGAGGCTAATCAAATTAAACACAAAGACCTGGTGTGATCAAAAGAACAAAGATGATAGATGGTGGAATCAAAGTAACCTCATCAATGAAGAACAGAAGCCACTGAATCTGCTGCTCCTAAGACTATTGGAGGAGAATGTTGCAGCCATGGTTTCTCATGGGAAACCTGCCAAGAAGACTCAATGAAAAAGAAATTCCTTTACAGGATTCCCTCCAGATTAAGGGTGTTTTCTGCCTAAAAGGATAGTGGGTTGGCACACAATACTTAATTTTGCAATGGATCAGAGAGAAACTTGGGATTGTATAAAACATTATAGTGTATTTTAAAGGCATTGTGGGTACGTGGAAAACTTACATGATGTTTAAGGGACAGGACACAGGAGAGGAAAGAGAGGCATAAATGTGGATCAGAGAGGAACGGAGGTAAATGGAGAAGAGAGACGATGATAGGAAACGGTTGCAGGTGAACACTTGTCTAAACGAGTCTGTTGCATACTGTTATTAAATTCTATCCCTAACCATCTACTGTGTAAGTGCAGTCTTTATTTTGAGCCTGCACATGTGTGCATGCTAGCAAATTTCATGCTGGACTAGATGGCAAGTAGCACAGGATGAGTGCCAGCCACTGGAGAGAGATCACATCTGTGAGGCACCTGAGGGCTGGGTAACAGCAGCTGAAGTGTCTCAGAGTGTGTGTAACCACTAGGAAAATTTAAACAGAACTGCCTGGCAAGAAGGAGATTTATGTTTGGAAAGACCCAAGGTTTGAGCTAGTCACTTTGTAAAGGGGACTTTGCTTATGTATTTTAGCAAGGAGGAACTAATTGGACTGATTTTCTACATTTCCTTAAAAAGCTATTTTTCTGCTACCATTAAAGAAAAAAAAAAAGGCAACTTTATCACTAAGAAGAAGTCTGGAGAACAACACAGATTTCAGGAAACAATATTTCATTCAGTTAATGTGATTAATCGATATTCCATTCTTCTCATTGCTATTGCTAAAATTACAGATAGTGATGGCTCTGACCTAAAAAATATTTGAGTGGTTTTAGAGGGTAACCTCAAAAATAAAGTTGTAGATAGTTATTTCCACTTGTCAAACAGAAACATGCCATAGCTCAGTGATGTATTTCTCACCAGGCTGTGAAATGCACAGCTCTGAGTTCTGGAAGGGGAAGACTACTGTTTATTTGGTACATCTATCATGCCCACTGAGTTTGTTAAGCCAGTGAGGGTCCTGAAAGGAAAATTTGTGACAAAACTCTAGAAATCTTCAAGCCTTGGAAAACAGGAAATAATGCACTTGAACAGTAAATCTCTATGTGAATTAACAGATTTGCTGAACTTTTTTTCACTTTTCAGCAATCCAAATCCAGTCCATATGTAGTACAACTGCAGCAGTTCACTACTGCTGAAAATTCAGGGAACCTCTGGAAGCAGAACTGGAGTGATAGTGTGATCATTAAATTCAGACTTCTAATAGCACTGGCAGAATTATGCAGCTTTATTTTGCTGATTCATGTGCTTTTTCTTGTAAATGTTATGTCTCCTTGGCAATTTTCTGAATAAAATGGAGAATGAGACTAAAGGAAGAAAGTAATCATTTCTTGAAAGCATGAAAGTAGGATAAGATACCAGATCTCAGTAACATTAGGTTCTGTGTTTATTCTAAATGGAGCTTGGCAGAATATAGTTCAGTGTTTATCATTTACCAACTAGAAATAATAGGTATTTGTAGTATGAGAGATGACTAATGGATTACCTTTTCATCTGAACATGTTAAATCTGATATGACAGTTTAGCATGATAGTGAGTAATAACTTATTTTGAATATTCAGGACATTAAAATGTATCCTGTGTTGTCTTTCCACACACAAAAACCTACTTCAGCATTTAATAAAATGAATGCTGTGTTTCCAAGTGAGATCAAGGAACTGGTGAGAGAATTAATTGTGACAGCTATAATGTAGATGAAAGACAGCGTCACAAGAGCTGTCACATTTCTTCACATGCTAGTTGAGGTTGGAACATCTTCACTGAAGACCTCTTATTTACAGAAAGCCATTGAATCACATTTTCTATCAATCTATTATTGTTTTCTTTTTGCATTCAAATACAACTTGGTATTTTACCAATACTGATGTTATAAAAAATAAAATCAAGAGAAACAAAATTCAGATTTTTTTTTCACGTGCTTGTTTACACTCAAACTTGAAGAAGACACTAAAGTTCAAACCCAAAGAACTGGCTGACAGTGGAATTAAGCTTGGGGAAGGGGGATTTTGCTACACAGGCACAAGTTTTTACTTTACATACTTCTTAGTGGTCCTAATGTTGATAAAAAGGACCAAAGTAATTCTAAAATAAGTACTGTAACACCAAGGTTTTGAACTCTATTGTGACACCTGTAAATCTAGGCCAGGCATTTTGAATCATACAGAATGCAGTCAGGTGAAAAGTCTACTCAACTTACATTTCATGAAACCGGCTGGACAAAATCTAGAATACTGAATAAATAAATAACAGTAAAAACTAAAGTTTGTATCATATTTTTAATTTAATCACACTTTGCAGTGTTATTATCCTTCACAAAGGGTCACATTAAAATGGCCATGTGGTTTGCTTCAACTGTGTCATTCAAAGGAAAGAACATGTCTCTGAGCTGCATAAATATGCCTTCAGGAAGTCAGAGTTCAGTCCTGGCACTTCCTGTGCTGCTCTCATCATTCAATAAAATATACAGTCACTGTGCTATACGCTACTTTAAGGTAAGATGTTCTCAGTCCCTCCTATCAAAGCTTTTCTATTTGGAATCAAAGCTGAATGACTTTCTAAAGACAATACTCAGGGAACTAGAGTAAATGAAGGAGTTCCAAATGCTACTTTCTACACTGACCGAGTCTTGATCTCCAAGTGAGATGCTACCATCCAAAAATTGTCTCACACAACAGCAGCCCTGATCTGTGACCATATTGCAGTACTAACACATCAGAGGTAAAATTCCAGGTCAAAAATAATTTCCAAATAGTGATGGTGCTGATATTCCTTTCCTTGCAGAGTTTTTAAATACCTTAAGCATATACAGTCTTTCTGACTGTTAAGTACCAATGCCAATGCTTTAGAGTAAAATACTAAAAAAAGATTGTGTTTCACTCTTTGTACAGTGGTGTGGTGTAAGCAATGTGCTCTCTCCAGCAAGGACAGGGCTGCTCATGCACTGGCTACAATGTCAGATGCTCTGGTGACCTCAAAACAGAACATCTTTCTCAACTGTGGAGCCAGTTATTTTCTGATGTTTATTTTGTTGGTATTGTGTTCTGCTAATTCCATGGTTCAATTGGGTATTTAAGAGAAACTATAAACATGGTCAGATGACGAGATATTACTTCTATCTTCCCTATTAGCTGAAGTAGTTAAATTGGTTTACAAGTTATAAACATTTACAGCAAAAAGCTATTTCATATTAGTGGAAAATAACTGGCACAAAGAGTATGTCACATCAATTAAGTGCACGCATGTCCCAGGTAATGCAAAGAGATTTTTTTAGACAGTATTTGAATCCACACACAAGGAAAATCTGCTTGAGACTAATAGTTCTTTGGCCAGCTACCTGAGCTACCCCAGAGATCTTTCCTTTACATGCTTGGTGTGTTCTTTTCCTATTTATTGCATTATATTTTCTGATGTATCGTTTAGGTAACCAGACGTCTACTTCCTTGCATTCACATCAGGAGGTAAAACACAATAACAGTTACCAGGTCTGTGGCGTTTCACACTCATTCTATGAATTTGTCTGTACTTTACAAAGATAAAGAGACGAGACACAGACTAGATATGAGCTAAAGGACCATCACTGCATGGTCCTATTGCTGCATGTAAACTGGGAAGGAAACCTCTCAAGGAAAATTCAAAGAAAATACTCAAAATTAATAAAAAAAGATTACATTTAAAATAAGAAAGTATAAACCAGAAAGTATCTTTACCAAAAAGACTCACAATCTTAAGATTTAACTCTGAATACTGTGATTTTCTAAAAAAACTACCAACAAAAAAAAGCATAGGCACAAAGAAGTAATTAGAACATAAAATATATAAATTCCTTTCAAGTTTCAGGACATATGCCATTTTAGCTAGGATGGAGGAAGGTTCAGTGCCTTATGGCTCAAGACTGGCAGAGAATGACACACCCCAAAGGCAGGCTCTGGAAGTCTCCTTATTTGTGCTACTACTGTGCTGCAACCTTTGATGGAAAAATTCCTATTCTTCTTTAATGGCTAATATTATCACTCCACACTAGATTGAGCAGGACCACACCAGTGCTGCTGAATAGTAGAATCAATTAAGAATAAACTCAGAGTGAAAGAGTGAGCATAAATCTCTTGCAATATTGTAATCAAATTCTATAAGAGCTAGTAATTTTAGCATTACAATCTGGGTGGGTTTTTTCTCTTGCCAATGGAGTGAAAATCAGACAAACGTTTTCAGTGTTGGGTTTTGTGTGACTTACTCTGTGGTGGTGACAGCCATTTATAATTGGTGGAAACTGAGAGGGCAGTGTCAAAAGTACCGAGAAAAGCACATAATGCAGTGACAGCCAGGTGTCCTAACTTGAACTTAGATTCTGCTGTCTTCACTGGCACTACAGGTATCATTCTATAATCTTGTTAACAGTCCTGTAAATATTTGACTACTACTGCAAGTTTATGGACCAGATGCAGGGGCTCAGGTTGGTGGTAGGGCCTGACCCTGGCTGGGCACCCCAGGGAACAGCAGTGCAAGAAAGAGCCAAAAGTGTTGGGCAGAGAGAGGAGCAGGGAACAAAAAGAGAGAAACAGCAGAGGGAACACCAAGGTTGGAGGAGGAGGTACTCTGTGCTGGAGCAGATGATCACAGTTCAGCCCATGGAGGACACATGCTGAAGAAGGTGATGTTTCTGAAGGAAGTGCAGCCTGTGGAGACCCTAAGATGGAGCAGTATGAAACTGTGAACAGAAGAAGCAGCAGACAGAAATGCCTATGTACCAACCACTCTCCACCCCGACTTGTGCTGCCTGAGAAGTAGAGGAGTCTGGAGGAATGAAGCTGAATTTGGAATAGGGGGGAGTAATAGTGCAGCTTTCATATTTGTTTTTGTTTATTACTACCCAAATCTATTTTCACTGGTAATAAATCAATTAATTTTCCCCAAGTTGAATCTGCTTTGTCTATGACAGTAATTGGTCAGTGATCTCCCTGCCTTATATCAAGCCACAAGCTTTCTCATCCTATTTTCCTATCCCATCCTTCTGAGCAAAGCAGAGTGAGTGAGCAACTGGGTGGGTGCCTGGCCCGTAGCCAAGGCTAACTCACCACAGTTCATCTGTCAGGGTCAATTAGACCCAAAAAATTCTCAGGTTTTTTGGTGCATTTTTAGAAGAGAGATATTTGGTGAATTTAAAATCTGTAATTATGTGCATATGGATGTACATACAAGAACATCCATACATACTACATGCCTTCTATAAGGGAATTCGAAATATACCTCTTTAGAAAAAGAGGTGTGAAAAACCCCCACTGGCAAAAAAATCCCCAAACAAACCCAAAACACATAAGCATCAGGATGATACAGCCTGATTTCTGTTAACATTGACACTAGTGTGTAAACTCAGATATTGATATTCATATGCTTCAAAATTTTAGACTTTTTCTTCTAGGAAGAAAACATTTATACTTATGGGTCAGATACTGCAATGGGTATGCTACTGAAATATAGGGTGTCACTGTGGTTAAAGCTGCAAAATAATACTTGGATTTTGACATGAAGGAAGAAATCTTACAGAGAGGACAAGGGAAAGAAAAACCTACTGCCTCTTTTGTTAGCTGTCTCTTATCCATTACCTTACAGAACTATTTCCATGCTCATGAAGGAAAGACAACACTGCATCAGCTATGGTCATAACTTGCTGAAAGGCTTCTTAGCAGCATAGCTTCTGTATTAGAACAGCTGAACTCACAAAGACATAGACTAAGTATCTCCTCTTCAACTTATTTGTGTTAGAACATGATATCTGGCAAGTCAACAGAAATGTAGTAATAGGTTTTTATTTCTGGGAACTATTACAAGGCATTGTAAGTAGCTGTTAGACATTATTCAAGTGGCAAACTCCTCAACTCTGACTTGGGATATTTCCTTAGCCATGTAGAAAAATATGTTTTTATTTCTCGTAAGGAAAACTATAAATAAAAGCCCCAGGAGAGTGTATGTTCCAGCACTTCTTGATACCATTTCATTAGCACCTCTATTACCTACAGGAAAAAGGCTGGCTTTTCCTTGAAGGATTTTTTTTAATTTGCTAATTCAAGGGCATACACTGATATCCCCATTTTACTCCCACATCAATAACAAACAGCAATCGAGTATGACATTACATGAGAACTAAGTTTTGCTGTTAAGTAATAGCAACACCTCTAAGACCTCTTTTCAATGATTAAAAATATTTTAAAATATTGTTTCATTATATTTCAGATTAATTCCTAGGCAGTGGCAGCATCCATAACTTGTTGGAAAGACAACTGAAATGTACATTAATTATATTTGCTTAGAAACATGTCCTGGTTGATTACAAGCCTCACAAGAGAAGAGGGGGAAATTATAAAATCCTACTTCCTCTGCTTCTTTCTTTAACTACCTTTTCTTAGTGTTTTACTGCATAGCCTTTCCCATATGATATTTTGGTTTTTTATAAAAAATATTTCAGTTTTCTCTATGATAGTTTATGGGAACACAGAGAAGGAGAAGTGGAGATTAAGTGACAGGTATACAGATAGTTTTATTTCAGATTACATGCCAAAGTCAGATTGTGTTCACTTTCTTACAAATCCTGAAGCTCCTTGTTCTAGATGGAGTTATGTGGTGGATCTATTTGAGAACAACTGAAAGGAGGACAATAATACCTGGAAATTACATTGTGAAATGCTGAAAGGTTTGCCCAAATCTTGACTTAAATTAAATTCTCAAATTCAGCATAATATTGTGTACACTAATAGGTATTACAATAACACCTGGAGTACTCAACAGCAAAATTGGAAACTTACTATAACATTTTTATATCTCAAACCAATTATTATGGTGAAATATTCTCTAAACTCAGAAAATGGTCTTACACAACACTTAAACAAATACATAGTTCCCCAAACAAAAGCATTCATGAATCACCTCCTGCAAATAAACTAGCAAAAAATTTTGAAAATACAATCAATCAAACAATAATGAAAACCTTTCAGAGGATCCAGCTTTATAGGGGAAAGAGATTATCCATGTAGATACAGAAAACCACTCCATTGGCATTTTCTACTTTTCAGATAAATGAGGACATTTTACAGAAAATTAACATGGACAAACCAATGCCCACAGAAGCCTCAGTGTGCAGCCTTTCTCCTTTAACTGGTACTCTGCAAAGACAGAGTGACTTGGCGAAATCAGAACATGTTATTTAAAAGAAACCATCAACAAATGGATTAAATTTCCTTAAATACCTACCAAAAGCTGTCCAGCAAAACAGATAAACAAAATGAAGGAAAGGAAGAGAAATGCAGCCCCAAATGAAATTCCAAGAATAGATGTTCTAGAAGAAAAGGAAAACATGTATTAATTTTTCTGTTGCACAGCTGTAGCACGACCTTTCTTTGTCTATAATACTGATAATGTGAAAAATTACTCTGTGCAAGTTGCAACTTCCAAACACCAATGCCATGGAAAAACAATTCCAATCCTTACCAAAAGTGACCAGGCTTTTCCTCCTGCCATTTTCTCAATTCAGGAGTGTTTGAATTGGTATTACCATGAGAAAATAATAATTTCTACAGATATAATTTAAATGACAGGGTACATTAACAGCAGCAATGTTTTGTTTTGACTTTAGGAAGCTTGTAATAAAGAAGATGATTATTGCTCTAGTTTTATGTTGTTGATTTTATAATATTTTTAGAGTCTAATATATATACAAAATAAACTTATTGGTAGTGTACATTCACCTCTAAAAAGCAGAAAATAGCATGGGACAGTGTTGCCTGGTTTTCAGTGTCCCACGGGTAGAATTGGCGATATCTGTGATGCTGCAGTGTCTCAGTCAGCAAGGGCTCTGATAATGACTGGTATTTCATGAATGCTTAAATTTGACTGGATGGCCAGTCTGATTCTGAAGTATTGGAGGACACGATAGGAAGGAAAAGTAAACACCACAAAGAAAGAAGAACCAACAACAGATTTTAAATGGGGGAAAAAAAAAAAAGAAAAGAGTAATCTGTACTCTTCTTGGAATCATCCTTACTACTCAGTGTTATAGTTCATGCTCTTCTCATGTGTTATAAATAGGAAGGTCTAGCCAAAATAGCATCCCTGGATATTCAGTAAACAGAAACAGAGATACAGTAACAATCTGTACATTCATTCATTCATTCATTCTGCAAATGTGGAAATGTCTCTATACAAATACCACAGGAGAGCATAATTGCTCCATCAGGCACCATACAAGAACTTCTTAGCACATCTGCCTAGGGAAAGATGCAGTGGAACTTAATTATGCTTAATGAATGCAAAGAGGACACCAGAAGCTCTGGATCAACTAAATTGTTTAAGGAAGAGAACTAGATGCTGTCATGAAGTCCCTCACCTGAGTACCTGCCTTCAGTTTTAACCACAGATTTGATACTCTTACAGAACTAAAAAATATCTTTCAACTCCTTTAAGCATCAGCAAATATCTTATTTTATGAAAACTTATAGGCCAGAAATATTGGCACGAAATTTTAGAAAAAAGTTTTATATCCCTTGCATTTCCATAAAACTATAACATCTGTTATATTTTGTTAGTGCCTCCATAAACTTACGAATCAGATTTAAAATGCATTATTAATAAAAGCATACGTCTCTGTTCTTTAGAGATTCCATGTGAATTCAAATGTATACATTTTCAAAACTACAATACTAATAATCTAGGAGTAGAACTATATGGATCAATTTCCTAAGATGACATACAAGTACTGGAAAATATTTTGATCTGTTTTAACAACAGTGTTATACAAGATATTCTCAGGAAAGAACAAAAAAGCATTAAGAGCACCAACCAATTTGATGCCATTAAAAGCATTTTGCAGAATAATTGATGAGCTTCCCTGCCAATCACTCAGAGAACTTCTTATATATTAAGTATTAATCATCAGATTTTGGGCTGATGTGCATAGCTGGTGAAAAACAAACAACTGGCAATTCACAACATATATTAATTTTAAAAGTATATTTCTTTTGAAAATTATTTTAAAATCATTATTGTTTATGAATACATGTTCTCCAAAAATTTCTTAATGAGACTGAGACAGTATGCTGTACATCAGAATATGTAAAACTAGTCTCTACTCTTCAGGTATTTAAAACCTAGTAAGTAACAGAAGAGATGAAAGAAAAGGAAAAAAAACAACAACTAGGAAATTAGAAAGAAAGCCTGTTAGAAAACATGTTTAATTTTTATATGTGCATAAACACTTCCAATCATATATGTCCTTCAGTAACATTCAAAGAACCAGTCCTACATTTCAAACTACTGCTATTCTTTCTCTGATATGAAGGATAAAAAAAAAGAGCCTGCACCTTAGAAAGTAATTCAGCACAAGAATAGCCTTATCAGTCAAGTTTGGAGCGCATCCTTTTAGAAGAGGAAATTATGATGTTTGTGAGAGACATTGAAGAGCAAGGGAAAAAAAATTAACATGGCATAAAGAGAGCTTATGCAAAAAGTACTTAATCTCCCGGGCAACAAGCAAGAACAAAAGGTCTTTGTAGCTGTTTTACATAATCAATGATGTTACTGAGGAGGCACAAGAAAAAGAATTACACAGCAAGGTGAACAGGGCAAAGAGAAAAGGACTGAGGATAACAAAAAGGAAAAGTGGTATCTTAGAATCCAGATTTGAGGGACGAAAACAGAGAAAAAAAAGTAGTATTTTGCTCCCCACACCCCATACTTTTCTGGGAACAGACGGACTTCTGTTTCAGTTAAGGCAAAATAGTTTCTCCTAGAAGGAAAGAAGTGGGCTGAAAATGCTAAAAAGGGAAGCAAAATACTGAAAATTAATTGCCACCAAAACTAAGCCTCATTTGAAGCAATAACCATAGGAAATACATAACATGCATTTATTTTTTGTCACTGGAACATTACAAAACCAGTACAGGTCTTTACAGTAAATTAATCTCACTTTTATTGTGTAGAGTTATCAAATGCATGTCACAGGTCACCAAATACATTGCATTGACAGATTCAGGCAAACTAGTCAGAAGAGCACCTGAAATCACATCAACCAGGTAACTTTTTACCTTTCTCTTCAATGGAAGAGGAATTGACAATTCAAGGAACGACCTGCTAGAGTGCCCCACCAGGAACCCTGACAGGACAACCTTTGATCATAACCTACAGTGAGACAGTTTAACATTAAGGAGACAGTATGAGAAGTTCTCAGGCTTCAGATAGTTCCACTTCTAAATAATTTATGATCTTGTCTATACTTCTCATATTTTCCTTGTTTCATCAGAAAATATCTGTTTTGAACTATTCATTATTATCAGGTGGTATGGGACTGGAAAAAATTTGTATTTATACATACTTATATCTTGTTGGCAACATTTCAATTGGCAACTGAAAAATAGAAATTTATTTATGAAGGTAAAGATACTGAAAAATGCAGAAAAGAATTAATTCCTTCTACAATTTTGTAACTTTTAGGAAAATACGTGACTTATGGCACACATTCCTTAGTGGCATGTAGAGAATTTCCTTAGCTTGTCAGGTAATGAATGTCCATGTTTTGAACGGCAAATTCTCTTGAAGTGATAAAATCATAATGAAGAAATTGCAAATGACAATTATATAAGACAATACTGAATTCAGACTTTTTTAGTATCTAAAAATAGCTATTTTTTATAATTCAACTGATGTTTTCAGTAAGGCATCGAAGGACTTAATAACTATGGAGACTGTATGGAAGTTTCAGTGTTAAAAAATACCTGTTGAGATTTATAACTCCACTTGAGTTGTGGGGCTTTTTTTGGTCTTTTTTTGTTGGTTGGTTGGTTTTTTTTTTGTTTGCTTTTGGTTTTGGGTTTTTTTTTTTGTTTTTCTTAAAGCAGATAGAACAGAAAGCTAGTAATGGTGGGTTTCTTTCATTTATATTGTCTTTTATTTTACATGCCTGCTTTCAGACAAAGTTTTTAAGTACTACCTTTTCAATGAAAAAATCCAGCTGGGCCTGATTGGAAATACTATGTTAGGACCTCCTAACCACCTGTCCTGTATAGAGTGAGATGACTGCTAGTTTGGCATGACTCAGGACAAAAGGACACAGTTTCTTGAACACAGCATGCTCAGAGAGTGAAGACTCAGAAAAAAATCTTAAATGTAGCCCCTAATAAATCCCTTACTCAAGTAGCACAAGAAGTATCTCCTGTTCAATAGAAATATACTTTTGTGAATTCAGCAGTCTGCATTTCAAAAAACCCAACACTACAAATTCCACATTAGTTGACTGTTTGCTTAAATAAAGAATGCACAGTTGTCATGAATTATTAAAGATACTTTTCTCACTTGATAAATGAGAATGCTAGAGAGCCACTGAAGGCCTGTTCCAAGGAAATGTAATGAACAAGATTTGCTTTTATTTTAATGTCACGATAAAGACCTACTCCTCATTATACGTTTTACCCCAAGATATTGCTGACTTGATTAATTTTATAGTTACCACTTTGTGTAAAGTTTATTATTAAAACACCACATCAGTTTACTGACCCTGGGAAAATTAAAACATTAATAAATTATTTCAGTTTTGAAATAAATGTCTTGTGATCTTGAAGACAATACTTGCAATTTGCTGGATGTTATTCACCATCAAATATCTCCAAATCTACTTTTAAGTAGCAGGCAGTGTGCCTGCATAGAAATCAATGATATTACACTACTGCAAAACCAGATTAATGGAAAAGTGAATCAATAAAACCCAATGACAGATGTAGTTCATCTCCCCCTCTTCATTATATCACCATTTAAAAATACTGTAGAACTTTTGGAAGAAAACAAAAAGGCTAGATAGAATTTTAGAAGGGAATAACATCTGCAGCATTGGAGCACATTCAATTTGAGCTACATTTGTGATTACTACATACACTGGTGATTTTTCACCTTTATTTTTTTATTTTTTTATTTGCAGTGCTCCCTGTTTTCCAGCAAAGACACAGGTGCCTGTATAATACCTTGACTTTCTGTTTTACATTTTTTTGCATCTATTTAAATAATCCACAGACCACTTGAAGCTGAATACCATTCATGTTGGTGATACCTGATTTTACACTTTTGCTTTTACAATTTAATATGCAGCCTATAAAAGGAGCATAAGACATTGAACATTTTGTTAATGAAAATGATAAGGCATATGTGTCTTTTGCTCTGATGTTACAATGAGATCATGTTTTTACAAGCTGGAGGACACTTTCCTTACATCTCCCTAGAGTTCACTGATGATCTGATATATTTTAATGAGCTACACTATTGGTTTAAGTGACATAATAAGGATAGAGCAAAATGAGCTTCTTACTACATGTATGATAGATGATAAATGTAGATTAATTTTCATGAATGAAATCAAAACCTAAAAACAGAATCAGAAATCATACTGCTGCAAGGGAATAGTGAGATTCGCCTTTGGCTTTTGGGATACCACAAATCATGAATTTCCCTGAATTAATTCCCGTATTTACCAAAATAAGGTATGAGGTTGTAAAATAAAATTAGCCAGGTGTCTTAGTTTCATATTTTTCAATAGTAATGCCCAAAGTCAGACTGAACCACGAGTAGGATACTGCTGAACTCTTAAAAGAGTGTCCTTTGGTGGCTTGTGTCTCTGTTTTAGAAGCTAGCTGAGAAACTGTTTGCTGTAACATCTGAACAGAAGTCCATAAAACTTTATACATGTTATAAAATAAGTCTGCAGTGTGGAAAATCAATTTATAATGACCTAACAGTTCCTTCTGGCTTTGAATTAAGATGTGAGTAAATACTACAGAACAAGACCCATCAACCAACTGTGATGACAAGTAATTTCTCCTGAAAGCGCTGTACAGGAGAAAGGACTATGAGTTAAGAAATACTGTATAACAGGGAATATAAAATATTGTCTTTAGAAATGATTCCTATAAAACAAATATCAACTTTCCACTTGGTAAACCATCAACAGCAAAATTCCATTTTATGAAGTCTAATAAAACATTTTTTATTAGAACTATCTTCCAGTTTTCAGCCTTTCTAGAATATGCACAGAAAAAAATAGCTGATTTATATACACAAATATAAATCAGCTCATAATATATAAATTCTGATGAAAATTATTATTCCAGAAATTAATTATATTATTAAATTAATTTAAAAATATAAACTTTATGAATAGTAATTATGTTTTAATGTTTAATAGAACAGTATTATCACAGTGATATGTTAAATACATTTATTTATTTAGCACAGTTCCAACTCTGTAATTCATTTTGTGCCACTTCAACGTCCATCACACGTTTTACATATAATTTTAGTTGCACAAACTTATAGCTTGTATTACTTTTTTTACACATATGAATTTCATTCCTGTCATCATCCTCATATTTTTAAATGCAAAGAGAAAAACTAAAATGAATGAAGAATTTAAACTAATGTTTGGCACAACACCACTGACAGTGTTTAAAACCAGAAATAAGCCTAACTTTGAAAATGGTATGAAATCCTCGGTCTTCTCTGTTCAATTTAATTTCCACAAATTGACATCTGTAATCTGACAATTAAAAAATTTTTTACTTATACTTTTTTTTTTTAACACTAATGAGCAAATATACATAGGAATGAGTACACGTTAAATATCACTTACTTTGGCAAAACCAGAATCTGTACAACAAAAATGCAGAAGAATATGAGACAGGCACAAGTCACATAATACTTAAATGCAGGCAGAGTAGTTGCGCGGTACTAGAAGAAAAAAAAAAATCAAATGTTAAAAAAACAATTACCAAAGCAGATAAAATACCAGCCAACTGAAACTTCAGCTTAAAGACGCACATAGGCAGTCTTTAGGAACAGTAAATTTCCTGTTCTTCAGGGACTTCATATCCACTAACCTAGGGCTAGGGGTTATCAGGCATAGTATTGAATCCTTTCGCTTCTTGAAGAACAGCCATGTCAAACAGACTTGTGCTGAACTGACTATCCCAAATTCATCATAAAAAGTTTAATTAACAACAACAACAAAATTGAAACATTTTTAAAAATATTTTTAGGATTGGCCAATCATTCTTAACAGATTCCAAGATTCTTTGTCATTAATTCCTCAAACTGATTTTCAGTTATTGAAAAATACTGAATGGGCTGATACTATTATAAAAAAACATAACCCTTATTTAAACAGGAAATTTCTGAGCACAAAAAGTAGTAAATTGTAAACTGTGCTACAGAGCATAGCTAGCAATCACACTGATATTCACTGGACCTATATTATTACTTCAATTAAAAAATTTTATGTCTCTGTTAAAAGGACTCCTATGTCCACTGATACTACTAAACACTTGATATTCTTAGGAGAGAGTCAATTTGATCTGTTTTGTCATGAGAAAAATCTATTTATCTCTAATTACTCTGTCTAGAGACATGAGAATTAAGCAATGAAATATTTATCAGAGCTGTTCTGCTATTTGAGACAGATATATCTAGGTTGAAACCAATTAAGTACTCAAAGGGAAATGATCTAAGTAGCTAATAAAGTTACTTACACTATCCAAATTTTTTTTCAAAGGATAAAAGTTTAAGATTTAATTAGTAAAAGAAAATACACCAAAGATTACTTTCACAAAGTGCTTAAAATGCAAACTTTAGAAAATGGAAAGTGCATGAGCTGTGCCTTCTAACTGCAAGCACACAGTTATGTCTGTGCTTACTGCCAAGCTCTGCCCATGAAATCAGTGCCCCAAATTTCACATGAACATGTAGAAATGGACTTTGGCAACCCAACAGCTTTTCTCACTTTTGAACTATATGCCAAACAGAAAGCAATTCTGATTACACATCTAACTGAATTTCAAGGTACAAATATGACTTTGCTTGATACATAAATTTGCAGCAAGTTGTACTCTTCCACCTGTTAAATATGTTCATAATGGTCCTGTTAAACAATTTTGGACCTTGACCTGCTGTTAAAATCTCATGGAATTCCAATCCACTTTTAAATGTATTTCAGTGTTTCACACTTCTCCATACATTTCCTAATGAAGGCAGGCAACTCACTCTTTAAGTTAAGCTTTTTTTGCTTTATTACCTTGGTGTACTTTCAGGTCCTACAAGGCCTGAAAAGATTGTTTAAATCAAAAGCAGACTTCTTACTGAGTTGTTTAAAGTCAAGACTGGATTGGTGAGTCATTAAAAAGCAGTGAAGAAAGATATTGAAAAGCTGGATCCAAAAAGAACAATTAGTTCTCTGCCCTTCCATATCATTCTAAATCTGAAAGAGATTAGACTTCCACAGGGAGCATCTACACAGCTAAATAACTTAGCTCCCAGATTTTGTCCCAAGTCATTGTCCAAAGTGCACATCATGGTTTTCTCTTAAGTTGTCTTTCAGAATTTTTTGGTTAATACCACACACATCAAAATCTTAATGTGCTCCTACGCACAGCTTTGATCCACTCAGTGTACCCCATAAACACTACAGATGAGAACACAACAGGTCTAGCTTCTCTCTTTTTGTCTTTTATGAAGGCTTGGGGAAGCTTTGAAACCTTTTCCACCCTAATGCACTGCTAAAGGCATACAATGCATGCCTTTGTCAGCTGGCCATAAGAACACTATTCTGCCGAGCTGTGAAGGAATCTGAAAATTATTTCAGATGCTTTGAACCAAAAGATATCTAAAAAAAATAATTAAATATGTATTTGACTACCACGTGGACACAGAGGATACTTGCTGTACAGTGTGAACACAGTATGGTAATGCTTCCTCTAGCCCTTTCTTGCCAGGTTCACTCAGTTACATAGCTAGTTGTGGTCAAACCTACCTCTTACTTCCCTGAAGGACAGCATAAGTGTTTAGCTATCAGCTGCCCTATGCTTATGAGAAAGCAGAAAGAGGCAACTTTCCAGTCTTCCTGCTGAAGCTGTGTCAGTATGCAGAAATACACTCAAGGTCCACAGGGCCATAAAACAATGAAAAGGCCTGACTTTGTAGGCTAGTGGCCATGACAGTCACCTAAAAGGGAGGAATCTTTCATTCTCCAACATCATTACTCCAAGGATAAGAAAAACTATCAGTTACTCCACCTGTACATACAGGTCTCAAGTGGGTTTTATCATACATTATTAGTCTGAAGAACATTTGGTGTGTTGCATCCAAGACAGCTAGGCATTTTTCTTAAAAAGACATTTATAGTATTCTTTCCCAAGAATGACTGTAAGCAGCAAGTGCATATGTAGAAAACTAATGAGCAACTGATACCATTGCAAGTCTATCATTACTACAGGTGGAGACTTTGAGACATTGAAAAAAAAACCCAAAACCAAAACCAGTACAGTTTGATAAATGCCTTGAGAACGTAGCTTATGGAACTCAGAAATTCTTTGCTCCAGTTACATAAAAATTGAACCATCAAACCTTTTCCCACTTCTGTGAAACCATGAAGATTTAAAAAAATTCAAGTGAAATGCAGAGCCCTACAAACAGGAAAGTAGTTGCAGACATCACATTCATAAAATTTCTTCTGTAAATCAGCTAAAATATTATTGTAAGGTTTGAGCACTTCTCCCTGCAGGAGAGGTGGTGTAGACATGGCTATGTGTTACAAAAGCAAGGGATATAAGCCTCATTTAGGGTAGGTCAAAGAAGGAATCAACCAATGAATTTGCAATTGAAGTTACCAAAAGTAACTTACTTCTTTTTCCAGAGTCTTATTATAGAAAAGAAGTGATATTCTTTGAATGTCTTCAGATTTAAGCCATTGCCTAGAAGAGAAAAGGAATGTTATCACTGAGATAAGAATAAAGTAGTCCTGTCCTTTTATTTAAAATATAAGAAAATAAGAAAAATCAGTTGAAATAAAGCAAGTTCTTATGTATTGCAATGTATATGGTGAATTTTCACTGACAGTAAAAGTGGAGACTACAAATCCCCTCTCCTTTTTGACTTCTATCGCTAACATGAAACAAAAGCTCACATGAACAATTGCTTTTCTGTGGATCACTCCTAAGCAGAATCAAGGGAGAGATTAATATGATGTAATTCTAACAGTGAAATTCCACTCATGTCCAAAATACTGTAGTATATCCAGCAGGCAGAAGAGAACCTGAGATAAAAACAATCCTTCACAAGTTTCTTTTAGGAAGCACGCTGTTCCAATATGCAAAAGTGGTAGGTAAATTACACTTCACAAACTCATATTGCAAACGAAAATGTAACAAACATTACTAAAAGAGGAGGAGTGATTTTATCTTTGAACTGTGTCAGTCTCTTGAACACAGCCCTGTACTACAGAGGTAGATATTGACCTTTTTGCTGATTATAAAAACTTCTTCCCCACTTAAAAATGAGAAATGAGACTTGACAAAAGCTTGACATAACTTTTACAAAATGAAATATTCCAATATGAAAATCTACATTTATTTTAATGGACTCTTGAAAAGTTATAAAATATTTAAATTTCAAGAAGGTTAGGCTGCTTGTACCTCAAGAGCACTACACAAATCTGAAAAAAAAAAAAAATTAAGCAGACTAATTCTGTGGACATGCAATAGTTGGGCCTGAGGTTTTTTTGCAACATTTCCAGCAATAACTTTAAATTAGGCTCTAAGTACTGCTCTCAGTCTCAACTGACAGGCTGCAATGCAAATAAGTAGCAGTAATGAAACACAGTGGAACAGATCCAAAATTAAGGTCCTGGGAGAACAGGAGTGGACAGAGTGGAGGGCAAGCTATTAGCTTTGATTTATGAAATAAAAAATATTTGTTTCCTTGCCTGGGAGACTGTCCCTGTTCCTGTGCAATCAGTTTCATTATAATAAGGGGCTGTAAACATTCTCAGTTCTAGGAATGTTTAATTCCAAAATATATTTCCCAGTTTGCTCTGCAATGGCTCACGTATATATCTGATCACAGTTAGGATTCTGAGAAGAAACACATGTGGTAGGCTGGTGTACCTATGGCATCATTTTGTTTTGGTTCAGCTGTAACCTACTGGAGAAAACATTCAGTTTGTGGAACATTTTTAGTAAACTGTTAAAATATAATGCAACTCTTCTTCCATTTAGTTATAAAAATCAAACTTAAAGTAACCCTCTTTTCCAAATAGTTAAATAATTTTCCGTTTTTTTTCTACGGTACCTGACAGAAGGATTGATTTAATTACCATTACAACACTGCTAAAAAGTTCTGACTGCAAGTCTACTCCCAAAAGCCCAATTTGGTTTGTACACACTTGATCCCATGTGAAGTCAGCCCCATACTCCACATATCATATATTCATGTTTTCAGAAGATTTTAGTTTTTCTTTAAAGCTCAGAAAAAAACCCCTATACTGGTTTTAGGTAGCACGTGCTGAGTGGTCTGAAACGAGGGAATAGTACACATACAAATGGAAGTGGAGAACAAATACAGAAGAGAAAACACAAAGTCATATACCTTTGGCATAAGAGATAAGGGCTGAAAATTCTGCCTCCAGCCTCACTCCCCGATGAGCCTAACAGTTACCAAAGTATTTGCAAGTACTTGGGGATATATCTCCTGGGAAGCTAGGTACCAAATTTCATCTTCAATTCTTTTGCAATCCCAGGAACAACACAGACAGACAGCTTGAACTCAGGCTGGATCCACAGAAGTGTGTGGTTTAATAGGCCTTGTACTGGTTGACAGTGTACAGCAAGGAATTATGCACAGAACATAGCAGCCACTGTGACTTAAAGGAAAAAGAGGGCAAAGAGTTACTATAAGAGGGCATAGTTACTATGTTAAAGAGTGTCTCTTTAACATAGTAACTACTTACCAAAGACCAATTAGCTTTAGTTTAGCCCCCTCTGTAGATGCATATTTAGCTAACAGATTACCACCCATCCATGTCCTACACAAGTTCCTAACCACCAAGGCTCAGGATGGCATAGCTAGGGCTGCTCATCCCCCTCTTGTGCAGGACAGGCACTTTGCAGTCAGGAGTACTTTGTTGAAGGTACAGGAAAAGGAAACATGGAGAAAGCATGATGTTAGATTCTAATGGCTAAGGCACCGAAGTTCTTCGTTTCTTACTCACTCTTTTTAATCGGTATTTCTGTATCTTTTAATGCAGTGCTCTAAGACAATAATATTGAATAAACAGGTCATAAATTTCCTCATACAACTTTGAAAGGAGCATTGCCAACTAAGTCTACTACTCTGAATCATGCTGTAAAACCCCTGGGCTGCTTTTTATGTGCTAGAGTTTCATTTACATTCCACAAGAAGAAATTTAACCCAGATGCCCAGAGCTACTGACCGTGTGTGCATGTGGCACTTGGCAGTTTTGTGGAAAGATCATCACTAAGCCAGCTTGTGAACTGGCAGGAGAGCAGTGAGGGAGGGAGCCCAGAGAAAACCCTACAGTGACTTCAAAAACTTGAGGTACCATTTCAATACGTATCATATTATTTTACGCTGTGTAAAGACAGTGATTCATTTGGACTACAGCATTGTCTTGGACTAAGAAGATACAGACTCTACACTCCCTTATCTTCCAGTTACTGGCTGTAAAGCACCTGGCCTGGTAATTTCCAAAGACCCCCATATTATGACCATTTTCTTGCAACTAGTTAATTTTTTCAGAGAATGACACATGGCAAAGAAGCATGGTATGGATGAAAAAGTCAGACCACGCTGACAGCTCAAGGTGGATGAAACATGATTCTGTACAGTGAATGTTTGTTTTTGAATTCTTTTCATGCATTTTTCTAACTAAAAAGGTCAAAAGCATGGTACTTTTCATACCATATCTTAAGTGCAATAATGTTTTTTTAATTTTCTTTATTCAGTCACGGACCTATTTGTTATACAGTCAAAACTTTACACTTTAAAATATTTAGAAATACCAGTTTTCTTACAGATTTTCTTAAAATCTGTATCTTTAAATCTTAAATCTTTTCTTTGCTTCTTGGTTCACAAAAGCAAAAGATTTTGTTTCACAACCACTCGATTACTGTAGCTGACAGTGTTATTTTCATTTTACAGCCAAAAAAATGAGGCACAAAAATATGTACAAGGTGATTAGTTTTGTGTTCTAAATGTAGGAAACATTTTATTTAACTGTTCTATGTGCTTAGCCTTCACATAGTTACAGTATTATTGAATTCATTTGCCATTTGGGGAATCAGGACTCTTGACAACTTAGTCTCAGGTATTCAATTGAATCATAGCTTTTAAGTGATTCATTAAGCAAATCAATACTGAGATAGGTAGACAATCTTGTTTTGGAAGGTGACATTCAGCCTTTCTGATATATAAGATCATTCCTTATCTTGGTGCAATTCCCCAAGTAATTCACAAAACTCACTGAAAATTTTTCAGAAACATTTTACATACCAAAGTTTCTCTGAATTTTATGTACTAATTAGATAAGGCCAGGATTCTCTGAGATAAAACAACGTATACTATGGTCACACCAATATTTTAATGCCTTCATACAGATGAATTACTTTTGACAACAAACCCTCATTTTTACAATCCACTTAACAGAGCAAGTGTACCTAAAGACATATAAAAACTAACAAAATTTATACAGCTGTTTTAGGCAAGTCTAGTATAATCAAAAGGCTTTGCCTATCACATGACCTATCCTCTTTCACTCTATTCTTTCTATGACCTACAAATCCCAACACTCTTTTCTAAAATTACTGAAAAATATCTTCCAAAGGCAAAGGACCATTAATGGGACTAAAAGATGAAAAAAACTCTAAATGTGACATATAAGCATTTCATAATTAGGTGTAATACTCAGATGATTAAGATTCTGAGTAACAAAAGTAGGGGGGGAAACGTAATTCATCGCAATTATTGTCCACATTTTTGAAGGGCAATTCCCTTATTTCATCAGATAAATACAAAAAGCCTGAACACTTATTTTTTCTGGTATTGATTTCTCTCTCAGTCTTATCTATTCACCAGCAAACGGAGAAGATCAATACTGCCTCCAGCTCTTCCTAGGGCACAGAAAAAATACGTCAGGTTGCCTCCTCCAGAAATTCCAGTATGTCAGCAAAATTAGCCTTCTCTAAGAAATCAACCAAGTAGTTGAAACACAGAGATATTAAACTATGATTTTCGGGAAATTTCGTAATTCTGAGGAATTGCTTCTGTGACAATTGTGAAGTATCAATTTTCACATCATTCTGATTCCCGAGCCAGTTATTTCTTGGGTTTTACTCCTCTGCTCTCAGTTAAGGCAACTCTGTAGTTATGGCTACGAGTCTACAGATACAAACAGCTACAGAGCAAAAATCCCTTTGCCATGAAGATCAAGACAAGTCAAAGCCTCTGTCACACCATGATTCACAGGCACTGCCTTATCTCATATAGTAGAAAATGCTACTGTACAGCCAATCTTCACAATATGCAGAGCTTCCTATGCCAGTATTAGTGACACCTTTATACTGTTTTGAGATTTGGTGTGCATGGGGGAGCAAAAAATATCTTGCAGATTTATGCCAAAGTTGGAAAGGACAGAAACAACAGAGGATAAAAACTTACTTTTGAGCATTGATTCCATCAATGGCCTGGATCATCCTCTCATTCAGTTCCTCCTCAAACCTCCTCTTCTGTGATTTTGTTCTGAAATGAAAAATGTGGGAATTTACTTTGGAAAATCATTATATTGCTAATAAACATTAAACAATAGCTAGCATAAACATGTGAAGTACCCCACAAGATGCTTATTTGTGGTGGAGAAAAACCTCTGAAGAAAAAGAGAACCGAAGAAAAAGACAGCTTTGAAATGCAGCTGAACTACTGAACAACAGATAACTTCTACATCAGAGACTGCTTTACATGTTATAAAAGTGTTATGTTTATTCAACTGATTAGCAATGTTGTTAGAAAAAATCTTACTTTATATGTAATCTGCTGTTTAAATTAGTGTTAGCCTTTTTCCTATTGGTTGATTGTAACCCCTTTGTCCATTGGTTAGTGATAGTTAAAATTTACAGCTTTTCCCTTTTCTGTATCTCCCTTTACCCATATTTGGATGTGTTTTAGCTCAATTTCTCCATTTATAGACATATAACCTTGCATGTATCTCCTTTGAATCCTCCCAAATTCCACACATTCCATGCCTACCACATAAAAGCTAGCTACCCCATGCACTAAAGGATTCCATTTTGTCTTCACCTCTCTGTGTGATTCATATATGAAGTGGATCTTCACGGTTTGATTTTAGGAGGTGTAACAGCTATTCGCCTCCGACATGTGAGGATCATAATTTTTTAAAATTTAAACTGCAATACAAGCTATAGGCATCAGGCACACCGAGACTCGTAATAAGCTTTTAAAAACACCAGCATAAGGTAGAGTATCACACACACACACACACACTCACTCACAAATGTAGAGTTTAGCTACTAGAGAGCCCTTAATTACAAACGTAAGAAAATATTTCAGAAACAAAACCAAAACCAAGAGAACTCAAATTCTGGTTGAAGGAAAGTCTTCCACAGTATTATGAATTCATGAAAAAGAATGAGAATATGCTCAAATTCATAAAACATTCCTGTTTCTTGCAGTTATTTTTAAAAACCTTGTCAGAATTTTATGATGAGCACAATGTGATAGTGCACTGAAGCATAATAGGTATTCTCTACCAAAAGCCTGATAGCTCTTCTTCTCTTGGAAATACTTTATTATTTTTAATAAGAAGACTCAGAACTATCTTAAATTAGCTTCAAACATACATCTTGTTTCTCTATTTATAACCTTGTAACTCATCTGCAGTAAAAAACCCACCTTTTCTTTTGACTAGACTGAACACGAACCCAACAGAAGATCATCAGAATGAGTTTGTCTTTGCTAATATAAAATACTGCAAACATCATCAATCCTTTCAGTAGTTGTGCTCTCCTTAAAAATGAAGTATTTAAAATATTGATAGATTATGTCACTTGTATTTGAAAACTTAAATCCAGTGTTAACGTAAAACCAGTGTTTTTTAAGAAGTTGAGAGCTAGATCTGAAATTTGACTCTTTGCTTACCAAAATGTTCTTAACCTACAAATTGAACCCTGTAAAAGGTAACATGGATTTTCTTCAACATGAAGTTCTTGGATTATTTCCCCAAAACTGATAACCTGTTGCAGGATTCAAATTAATACAGAAATTATATTAATGTACTTACAGGAATTTAAAAAAACACAACCAATTTCTTGTCTATTCAATGCTATTGAATTTAGGTAAGAAAGTGCTTATAACTCGCTTTTCACATATAAAACAATCTAGAAGAAATACATAGATGAGGAGACATTGTCTAATTACCCTTAATCCTGTTGCAGATTCTTAACAACATAAGACTATTGTGTAACTACATAAGAGCTAAGACTGCCACAAACAGAAGCCTACAGTCAGGCTTCAAACCCTACATTTTCATATTCTAATAAAATATTGATTTTCAAAGTCCTTATGATTGTTTCAGCTCTCTCATGTGGGAATGACTAACTAGCTTAGCTAGAATCCTAGTTACATGTCTGTCTCACTAAGGAATTAGATGCCAGTAACGGTTTATAGAAACTCCTTCCATAATATGGTATCCATACATTTCTACCTTTGAAATCTATTTTGGAATGGAGTTTAGAAACACAAAAGGACGAATACTTCAGAAACTTCAAGAACTGCAGTATTTCCAGATGTCATGGTCCAGTGACTTTTCATTGGCTGATAGAAGTTCTTTGGACATGTCTAAATGTTCTTTGAAATGTCCAAATGTAAATGTGCAGTTTTAAAATTAGACTCTTTTTATTAATGTCAGGAATATTCAGTCAAAAGTTGTTCGTCCTCTGGAATTTAAAAGGTTCTTTCAAATGACTTTACGGTATTTATGATATCATCATCTTGCCCTAGTCATCAAAGTACCAAGCAACAGCATGAAAACTTAAAGCTATTGTGATCTTGCAAACATTTTGTGTGGCACGAGCACTGAAGGAAGACCACAAAATACCTTTTGAGTGTCTATTACTGCAAACATACAATAGACTGAAATAAGAGACCACAATACAAATACAAAGCAATTAAACAAATATATAGAATGTCTCTTTTAGTATATATTATGAGCTGTTGTAAGAAAACTTATTAACAGCCCTTTCCATCTGCCCTTTTCTTACACCTCTGTGTCTCCTCCCAATTTTCCTGCAAATAATTTTCTTCCCACTGATAGAGTAACTGGTTTGTTAGGAGAAACAAATAGTAGCTCACCAACATACCAATTCAGAATAATGCTCTTTGTTAGCAGGAAGCGTATTTGTAATTCATAAGTAATATGTCTGTCCATGTTTCCATAGCCCTTCTCTATGTAAGAGGTATCAGCTGAAAAAATAGTATGCGTGAAAAATGGACCTCAATATTTGAAAGCATATGAATGCATATGTACTTATATAGACTTCTGATGAATAAGTAATTTTTTAAGTTTAATTTACCTCTCTCTGCAACGCTGAAAATGATATTGCCCCATGGGAACATCCTAAAGAACAAACAAACAAAAAACCCTTATTAATTACAATAGACTTAGACAATACTAAGTTGCTTTAAAAACAGAGTTGAAAACAGGGTCAAGAAAGGGGGAAAGTTTCCAATACAAATATTTTTAGCATTACATTAAAACTGTTTAAAAGAAAAATCCAGCCAAAAGTAAAGATGTCCTGGGGGAAAACTGATCTATCATTATAAACACTAAACAACTAATACAACAGCCTGAATCCAAGAATGTTTTGCTTTACCAGAAAGACTTCAATGTCACCACTGTTTGGATGCAGCCCAAACTTTTGACAGCTTCAGTAAAAAGGAATTTTAAGAGTTTTTGAGAAAAACAGACCTGAGTAACCAAATACAGACAATGGTCATTATTTTTTATTAATAAGCAACAGCAGCCATCACAGGCACATTTATTTCGTGATTAATAGTGATGGCTGGGTACTTTCTGCAATGAACATGCCACAATCCGCATTCTGATGCACTGTATTTATTGAATAAGAATACATGGCTCAATCCTATGCTCCCATATGTAACTGGAACAAAACTGAATACCACTATTGAAGCTATTAGAATTTACCTTTGTTCTTTCACTTTTTAGAAGTAGAAGATAATGAATGTAAAAGCTGTAGACCCACAGTGTCTTACTGACAGTGGTAAAAACTGTGTGAGCAAAATTAAAAAGAAATCTGTTTCATGTAAGAAATGCAAGATTGCAGTATAGTACTATAGAACCCAGGCCATCAATCATAGCTAACAAGTGGTGCACCTTCAGAAAGCAGATGTAACAGTGAGTATGGATTTGGCTCCTGGAGTCCACTCTGGCTACCACAGGGGTTATTCTAACTTCATAGCCTTTGCTCCAGGTTTGGCATGTTCCAAACAGAGAATGTAACTGAACAGTCAATGAATCTCAAGGAATTTTTCTGTACTAAAAGTTTTTCTTCCTAAAGGTGTTTCATTCTGGCTTTATGTTCAAAATATCTTTCCACGAGATGAATAGCAGCCACTGTCCATGCTGTGCCTGATGAGGGTCTTGAGCTCAGAGGGTCAAATTGTGTATATCAGTAAGTATGTTGGACTCCTTATAATTCAGAGATGCATTTATAGGAAGACATGGCTTCTTAGACCTAATTAAAAGCTCCCATGTCAATGGAAAAGCTCCCAACAACTTCACTGGGTTTATGCCCTGGACAAACACATGTATCTTCTTCCATCAGAAATAACCAGGTATTTAGCAGTGAGCACCTTTTTCCTTTCAAATGTTACTAAATTGTATGAAATGACATAAGTAGGCCCCTACTGTTGTGCTTATCTTGCCATTTTCAGTGGTCATGCTGTCCCTGTGGTGCAAGTGTGCAAATGGCTTGGCTGCTCCCCAAGATTCCAGGTACCGGGTCATGCGGACAGAAGCTCTCATTTTGGCTCCATCAAGAGTGTGTCGAGGTCGAATGTGGTGCTGAGGGCTTCGTTTTTCTCCCTGGTTGAAAGAAAATAAAAGGTGGTATCACCCTTTGTGTTCATGACCTTTTGAAGCAGCAGTACATCATCTGGTACAACAGATCTGCATGCTTAAGAACTTAAAGATGGAGAGTTGCTAGGAACCTGCAAATCTTAATGATATTGCTGGGAAATATCAGAGACTTATTTCTGAAGAGCGGGAAACATTTGCAATGCAAACGTTATGTATTTGTAGGCATCAGTAATAGCTCTGATCAATATCTTATGGTAGTGAATTATTCAATAAAGAGATTAGTGGTTCTGCTCAAAAATAACTATGACTGGCCACAAAATAAAAGTACTACTAACCTTAGGATTGATTACAAAGTAAGTCTTAACATTATGCTCTTTCAGATACGGGTCCCTCACGTCTCCATCCCCATCTTCCACTTTGTAAGCTCCATTCAAATGTGCCAAGGTGACTGAGGTGATGTGAACACGACTGAAATTATATTTTAAAAGAATGACAGAATCACAAATACTGATCAAAAGCATAATTTGAACCTGATCAACAATTTTATTAGCTTTTGGATATGCCTCTTATGTGCTGCTCACTTCATTTACAGACCCTCTAATCTAATTTTTAGAAGTTCTAATGGGCATATATCTAAAGGTTTCCATACACAAATAAAATACTCCTTAAAATCACTGGAAATACTGAGTGTCCCTTTTTTTTTTTAACCTAAAGACTTAAAATTACTTCACGCATCTCCATGAAAGCTTAAGACACAATACCTATGTGTTTCCTCGCAGCTGAAAAATCCACGTTCCCAGAGGTTAACAGGGAAGCCTCTTACCCTGGGACTCCACCAGCTTCCATGTGATTGGCCAGAGTAACATCGTGTGACCACACATCGTACTGCCACTTCTGCAGCCCAATAACGCCGCACAGCACATTCCCGGAATGCACTCCCACGCGCATATTGATATCAACTCCAGTTGCATCTCTCACTTTCCTGCAGTTGATAAGGAAACCTCTGTTAATACACATAATAGGCCCTTTGTTTTCTTTTAATTTACCTGTCAAAATTATGGGGATGCCACATCCCTGGAAGGGCTAAAAGCCTGGTTGGATGAGCCTTTGAGCAACCTGCTCTCGTGGGAGGTGTTCCATTCTGTAGGAGGGTGGTTGAAACTAGGTGATCTTTAAGGTCCATTTCGATCAAAACCCTTCTATGAAATTAGCAATATCAACTGTAATAACATTTACTTCTTTTTGGCATTGCCTTCATTCTTTGTATGCTAGGATTATATCTTACCTTTCCTGTTAGCTATACTTGCAAAAATTTGTAGAAATATTAATTCTCAAGTCCACATCTGAAGTTCCTTCTTTTATACTAATCTGAAATTATTTGGGAGGGCTGAGCTAAGTAGTGGAAATGTTTGGTTTCATGGTAGAAGTTAAGGACTGTTTCTGTTCTGCAGAAAGCTTTAAGAGATCTGGAACTACTGTTATGTGCCCTTCTACCTGAAGACGCTAATATTTGCATTGAAGACCTTCTCTTATCTGTCATATCTGAAGGGAAGGATGAAAAACACGGCAGAGAGACTCTGTGGAGAACATGAGGCTCAATACATGCTTAGTGTATGGTGTACCAACTACAACGTTATACAGTGAATGAAGGGCAACCCTCACTGTCCGGACCACATCTAAACTTTTGACCTTTTCAATGACAGGGTTAAGTATCTCTTCACCCAACCCAAATCTCAGAAGACCCCTACACATAAGACTGGCATTTATCTTTCCAGAAGAAGCTTTTTTCTGAATCATGAGTGGGTGACTAAGGTCCAACAACTAGAACATTTTCAGACATATGTCATATGGGTGCCTAACTACATGTGTAAGGAGTTATAAAACTAATTCAGATATTGATAGGCTTATACAGCTCTAAGAAATGGGAAGATCAAAACTTAACTGCATTCATGTATTAAAACCCAAACTCACACAGACCCAAACCTAACCAGTAACAAGGAACACGCACATACATTTATCTTGGAGAAATTCAGGGTGTTAATGGAAGAAACAACTATAGAATAAGGAACCCATATGGCTCCTGTATACGAGTCAGGTTCATAGTTCTAGCAACATCTTCAGTCTCAGTGATGAGAATCATCAGCTCTGAATTACAGAATTGAGCTGGCCCATTTATCTTCCTCTTTTTTTTTTTTTGTTTTAAATCAAGGGGAACATAGAACCTAATAGGCTTAATTTGATATAGTGAATCCTACATTTAAGCATTAGTTCTCAAGTGTTCTTTTTCCAGGAAATTAAAGTAACAGGAGCATGACTGAAACTATTTTAATTCCTTCAGTCTCGATCAAGTGTTTATTAGTATCTCTTTTCACTTTGCCATCTTACACTGCTCTCATGTAGCTGACACACTTGAAAATGAATTGCCTCTAAATGACCTTTGTAAGCAGTTGGCAAATGACAAATGCCATTTTGCTCTGTACAAGGAATATGACACAAGCTTAGCACTTCTGAAAACAAGTATTTACAAAACTGGGCAAAATGGAAGAGGAACATTTATCCTCTAGGAGTGAACTGGTGAAAGGCTGCCCTGACATATTCTGCAGAGCAAGCAGAATAAAGTCTGCTTTATAATAAGCTCTCGGGAGTTAAGGAGGGGAGCAAGTAGAACATGTACCACTACCGAATCTTTTCTTCTGTCTCACAAATTAAAGAAACCATGGAAGACTTTAAATTAGCAGTGTAACTCTGGACCAAATTAGGGCTTACTACTACTTCTCTCCTTTGCTCCTTGAACAATTGCTATGATGATGCAGACACAATGCATTCGAGAAGGTATCTATCACATCCCCATAGGACATTCAACTTACCTACACAAGTGTATCCGAAACTTCCCACTTTTATTTAATTTTCTCTCCCACAGTCACTCCAGTTTCCCTCAGTACACCACAGTCTGTGTGCCCATCCTGGCTAGGCAGTCAAAATACTCATCAAGACTGTATTTTTCCTATTGTAACCTAAAATTTGAGTTTGTAAGGATTCTGTGTTTTTCAGAGGCACAGTTAGTTGTAGCAACTTTACTCCCCATAAGCAAGAGTTCAGTTCACTAGGAAAACACCTACTTTCTTAACCTGAGCTTTACTCATCTCTAACTATGGACTAAGGTATATAAGACACTACAACAAATTCAGTGAGCCTTGAGCATTTAGTCCCTTGCAAATTGCTAGTTTTAAAAGCATATTTTCCTTTGGGATCAGACCTACAGGAGTGAAAACGTACCTAAAAAAACTATTTCATTTTGTACCTAACATTCCAAATGGTATAACCATGTCATCCAACAGTTTATTTTAATTTCCTCTGAAATGGAACTCATTTAATGCTACCAAATCAAAGACTGTCTTTGAGAAACGTGTGGCTGAGAAACAGGAAGTCACCAGAGAGACAAAGGAGTGGAGTTTGGGCTGAAGGAAAACAACCCATATATTCACAAATAAACTTATTTTGCCTTAACAGATAAGCTCTAGCCCTAGAGAACCCAGTTAAGGTGGCTGGTTCTCAACACCATAAGCAGCACTGGCATCCATGGATTGATAAGGTGAGCATCCCACTCCTGGGCAAGCAGGCTGCAGACTACAAGAAATGTTGGATTTGTTCCAACATAGAGCAGAGTAGCAAAGAAATTAATCAATGGGACTACAATCCACGTTTAAATGGAAACAATCCATAGCATAGTGAGGCTGAATTGCTCAAAATGGAGCTACACAACATTAGATAACAAGACTGAGTAAGAGTTTGTACTACAGATCACCCGGCAATCTGGCAGAATTCTTTTTTGCTTCAAAGAGAAGTGGAACTGACACTATATTCAGGTGGTAAAATCTATATAGAATTGTTAATCTAAACAGCAAACTCCTCTATTTTAGTAGCTTACACATTGCTGAAGGGGCAGTTTGCACCTCAGTGACTGAATATAGCAAAAATTTGTACCTGGCAAAAAAGGTATTTTAGATAGAGTGAGTCAAACATATTGAGTTACACACTTCCAACAGCAAGAGTATTATTACTTCTCATTTTACAGAGCACAAAAGTATGTCAGGAGATGCTTCTATACAAAGATGCAGCAAACATACAACAAAATATGCAGTTTAATAATCAGCAATTTTGTTGCAGGCTGCAACACTTGACATAATACTTTGAAAGCATTTGAAGCACAGGGTACAGATTCCTCACTTCTTCTGTAAACAGGCTGTGGTAATCAGGCATCTACGGGAGCGTTGTGATTTCTGACTACAGTAATAAAGTCAGATCAGAATACGCTATACAACTAACACATAATTTTCTACTCTATTAGGCTGCTTTTACCAAGGAGAACCTGCATTAACAATGAACATACCTGATAGCAGCTTGAGCAGAAAGTTATTTCCATGAAAACTGGGAAGTTCTGAAGTGTGAGGAACTGACAGATTGCTCTCTGAGCTCAAGTAAAACATTCCATTATGATGTGTGATATTGTACTTTCAGTTCTTCGTGAAGGGCGCTTTATGGCTTGAACTTAGCATTGTTTTTCCACCAGCCTGTAACCTCCTATACATTTTTCTCTTAAGTAACAAAGAAACAGGCTGATCAGAAACTCTATGCAAATGCTTTTAACTCACATTTCTCACACAGCACACAGGCCTTTTGAAATCTAAACCAGAAAGCTTTCATTTTCACTCAAAGGCTGGGGAAAAAAATTCCAACATTTTTAAGCCAATGAAGAGGGTGAGTCAGAACTTCAGGACTGACACCCTTTTACCAACTGCTCTACTGAAGGGATGGTAGCTTTAGTTCCTAATATGCTAGAGAAGCAAATGTTATAATATTGGTCTAGTATGTCTAAGGGAAAAAGAGAAAGCATCCAGTTAAAACAACTGAAGAGACAACCAAATCTGTACATTTTAAAGCTTGGCAAGAAGAAGTACTCCAAGCACCATCTAAAAAATGGGGCTTTTTGGACACAATGTAAGGTACAACCACACAAGGATGAAAAAAAGAAATTTTAGAAAATGCAGCAACCTGATTTCTGTACTGACTCCCAAATATCCAGACCTCCACATGATACATGTTTTTGCAAAGTGTAGCTCACCTAGATATACTGTGATTTTAGTCACAGGGAACTTAGTTTTTCTACAGAAAAGATACTTGTGCCACTAATTATAACTGCTATAAGTAACCATTTGCAGTAGTTTAATCCCTAAAACTTAAAAATAACTTCAGGTATGAATTACAGACAATTATTTTAAGTATAATTTTCTGGCCCTGGTTAAAAAAAAAAAAAGAAGGAAAAAAAATACATGGAAGGCTTTTTAATTGTTCTTTCCTCACGAAATGTTTTCTAAATAAGCTAACAGAATAAGACACTCACTTAACAAATAAACTACAATACTGAGCTGAATTTCTGTGTAGTCAGGTTTAAGATCCTTCAGCGTGATGTGCTGACATCCCTGAAATGTGGTGGTAGAACTCAGACAGCAGGTAGCTTACAAGAGTTATTTCAACTCTGCATTGAGAGTTCTGACAGCAGTCAGGTGTAGAGCTGAGAGGGAGTAAAGCTGCCTTTTCACAAGACTTTGAAGTTCCATCATCACCACAACTGCTACAGTTGTCTATAATCCATTCTCAACCTACTCTTCAATAATAAGCTAGAAGATTCTCCAAGTGTGCCAGTAGCTGTATCCTCAGCTGTCTTACAAGTGTTAATCCATCAGATACAGCCATATTTCTTTTTCAGAAGCATATCAAGCCTCCTGTTATTAGTTGAGTTACTTGAAATAAGTTACAACTGTTATTTCAAATGCAATCATATTATTAGGATTCACAATACTTTGCCCTGTTTTTGGTTTCAAAGACAGAACAAGCACAATTTTTATGGGAAAAAAAAATAAGGGACATATAGAGTAACCCAGAAATTCAAAACACTGTTGATAAGCACAGAATTCTCAATAGTACTTTTAATAACTGAAAAAAACATTTCAGGAAGTCCTCACCTATACAGAAAAGGTGAAATTAAACCTAAACGTGGGGTTTAGTAAGATAGGCATATTTAATTGCTTATCTAACAGCATAAGGAAATAGGTCCCTCAGCACAGAAATCTCTAAACCATTAAAAATGTCTTTGGTGGACATGTTCAGTATCACTCCACATGCTAAGGGCTGTGAGGTATCTTAATTGTGGACAGGTAACAGCTCCTGACCACCACTGAATTCCAAACTTAGGAGGAGCCAGGAGCTCTGGCTTCTCATAAATATTTGACTCACAGGTGGGTGCCAGCATCACGACTCTGCAAAAAGCAAAGCTTCAAAGTGATGTCTATTGGGATATCTACCATCTCATAATCACAGAATTACAGAATAGTTGAGGTCAGAAGGAACACCTAGAGATCGTCTAGTCCATCCTCCTGTTTAAAGCACAGCCAGCTAAAGCAGGCTGCGTAGGGCTGTACCAGTTGGATTTTGAGCATCTCCAAGGCTGGAAACTCCACAACTTCCCTAAGCAACCCATGCCAGTGCTCAGTGGCCCTCACAGTGAAAAAAAGTGTTTCCTGAAGCTCAGAGGAAACCTCCTGTGTTTCAGTTTGTGCCCATGGCCTCTAGGCCTGTCACTGGGCACCACTGAACGGCCTGGCTACATTTTCTTTGTGCTCTCACTTCAGGTACTTAAATACATTGATGAGATTTTTTTCCCCTTGGCTTTCTCTCCTCCAGGTTAAGCAGTCTCAGTTCTCTCAGCCTTTCCTCATATGAGCAATGTTTCAGGCCATTAATCATCTTTATGGTGTAGTGATGACATAGCCTCGCACAACCCAACATTTTAAAACACTTCTTCACTGAGGCCGAGATTGAGATAACCACACTGGACCTTGCAGTGAAACACGCCAACTACTGCAGGTCTGAATGTTTCAACCAGTAGCACGGATACAGATAGAAAAGAGAAAATAAGTTTGGCACTTACTTAATGGCTTCACACATGTCCAGTCCCATTTTCACACAATTCTTGGCATGATTTTGAAGAGATATAGGTAGTCCAGAAACACAGTAATAGCAGTCACCTAAGATTTTAATTCTCATACATTCATTTTCCTAAAGGAAAAAGCAAGGTGAGATGGTCACTTTCAACTTGAAATACATAAATGTAGGGATACTGTTACAAAGTCTGACTAAAATGATGTTAGCAAACCCATTCTACTTAATCTTGTTTCAGAAGAGAAGGACTTGGCTTGCTAAAACCGAAGTGCTGTTAGGGTTTTGTACAGATGATCCCTCCATCTGTTATGGTCCTTAAGGGGCACAATCAGGAAGTAAATATACTGCAAAACATATACATGCAGTGTTATTCACAGTTGAGATTAAAAAACTGAGCCAAACTATCATATTCTCAATCAAAAAAAAAGGCTTTTTGTTTGTAATATGAAATCAAAATACCTAGCCTTCCACATTTACATCTTTGAAGATGTACTATGGAATACTTCCAGAAACTGCCAATCATAATAGTATTTCTATAACTCAATATATTTTAATGTAAAGATTTTTATGTTTTTAAACCAATACTTGACAACAGTTTTTGAACTTATAACACTGGAAATTTTATATGTTCTGGTGTTTCTGATTTCACCTTCACACATAAAGTCTGATGTAATTTTTTAAAAATGGCACCCAAATAAACAGAAGAAAATTTTCTAACTGCATTTTATTCTTTCCTTGAGTAGTCAAGAGGCTGTGGTCTGTGATTAAAATTGCTTCGATCAATATTGTCTCTCTTCTCCTCCAGTCTCTTAAATGCTTTTCCAGAGATCAGAAAACTAACACTTTTCTATCTTGAGTTTCATAATCCTTGTTATTGTAAAAAAGCCATGGAAAGAAGTGTTCATCTGCCATGAAGCTTTATTGGGCTCCATAGGCTGTCTCTATTGGTCCTATTAGAGAGAATTATCTTGAGTTTCACAGACTGTCACACTGACAGAAATATACTGATGCACTCAGACCAGAGCCAGAGTTTTTTCCTTCACGTTTCAAATCCAATCTTCCTGCCAAAGTCTCAGAAATACTGCTTGAAGATCCTGAGAAGAAAAAAAATATTTTAAAGATGACTTACTTACTCAAACTAACAGTAGCAGCACATAGAAACCCACCTTTGCAATCTGATCAAACTTGCCAAATAGCTCATTTAGCATGTGCACCAATTCCCCTGGTGAGCAGTCACTGGCCAGGCGAGTGAATCCCACAATATCAGCATACAAGATGCTAAATAGATATAGAAATGAACAGAATCTTGGTCACAGTTTCCTTCTGCAGGATTCAGATTTATCAATCAACAGCTAAACCTGAGAGTAAGCATTCCAGACTTCACAGAGGTATGCCCATACCCAAAACAGCCACTGCTAAATGTAGAGCAATAAATAAACTATATTTATAGGCAAACCTACATTTACCTAAATAGATGCTGTGTTTATACGTAACATATATCTATATTTATCTTTATAGGTATTACCTCCTAAAGTACTACCTTTATAGTATACCTATATTTACAGATATTTATAGACATTGTATACCTATGTTTTCTAGTGTATTAAAATTTCTAAGAATGTAATTCAAACAAACTTGTGCAATAAAAAGCCAGGCAAAAGAAATTGTAAAGAAGAAAGAATGTTCGAAACAAATACTGAGTTATTTTTCTAACTACTAAAGTTTTTAATTAATAAATAATTGGATCCTTCATCAGAATATTTTATCTCAGGTACTGTGTAAAATACATATG
>JAWWLV010000088.1:80851863-80884136 GCA_035041135.1 Platyrinchus mystaceus
TGGAAGGGACCCCCAAGGATCATCGAGTCCAACTCGGGGCCCTGCACAGGACTGTCCCCAAGAGTCTCACCGGGTGCCTGAGAGTATCATCCAAATGCTTCTTGAACTCTGTCAGCCTTAGTGCTGTAACTACTTCCCTGGGGAGCCTGTTCAAGGGCCCAAACACACTCTGGGTGGAGAACCTCTTTTTAATATCCACCCTAAACCTCCCCACACAACTTCAGGCCATTCCGCTGGGTTCTGTCACTGGTCAATCAGTGTCTGCCCCTTCTCTTCCCCTCAGGAGGAAATAGTAGACTGCTATGAGGTCTCTCCTCAGTCTCCTCCAGGCTAAACAAACCAAGACATTATCAAAAAAATCTGTTAATGTGTGGCTTTTGCTAAACATCTCCATTGCATCATCACCTTTGTGGCTTTCTGGAACATGGAATTGTCAGCATTTGATCAGATTAACAAATAATAAACATTAAGTTGTTGAAAATCATATTAAAATAATTACTTTCTTAATTGCTCCCTTAACACTTTCTTTTCATTTTTTTTCCTGAATGTTGTTGATACATTTTGTTACAGTACAATACCTTACGTTGGTGTGCCTTTTGACATACAAATTGTGGAAGTTGTTGGTGTTTTCCAGCTGACCTGCCTTCGGACCTTGTAACCTCTGAATGATCTCTGCTTTCATTTCCATGGCGATGTGAGCAGGCAGTAAAGAAAGTAGAAGACGCTCCTAAAGTTTAAAACGAAATGTCCACAATTTCTTTAAGGAGAATAAAATTAGTATGGTGGCAACATTGTGCAAGGCACACGCTACTGTCAATGCTATAGAACATTCTGATGAATGGCCAGACCTGGTATGGCCTCCAAAGTTAATCAGTTCCTTGAAGAATATGACAGGAATATATACATGCTTTCAAGTAATAACTAGCTTCTTCAAGGTTAGAAGAAGCTTAAGCTAAACGTAATATCAGAAGAAGTTATGTACAGTAATCTATTCAATATCCAAGTAGTATGCAGCAAATAAAACAAGAGCTGCAAGGCAAGTTCAGAGGACCTTAAGGGAAATGCAGTCTAATTCAGGCAGAATAGGTTAAATATTTTTTTTAATGTATTTTAAATGTTTAGCTATAATTTTAGCAGTTGTTAGACTGAAAATAAAAGATAAAACACAGACATGGAACATTGAAAATCTTGAAATTTTGCATACCATTTTGATATGTAATGTCCCCTTACTTTATTACTGCATTTGACAAAATATTTTTTAAAGATATTAACTTAAAAGAAAATTGAATACTAAAAGAATCCCAAACCCTTTACGTTTTTCATTATTTGTTGGTATTATGCTCTTCCTTTTGCAAAGGTCTCTTACATCAGTACATTTTCATTTTGCCCATTTTACCTGTGACAGTTTTAAACTCAGTTCCTATTTCTCTGGAAAACAGATCAACAAGAACTCTGCAAAAAACCCTTCTTTCTTTGATCATACTCCATCTTGAAACTGAACAAGGATTTCCCGTTTTCTCCTAGGCAGAGCAGAGAGACGAATTCTGGTTAAGCACAAAAACCAGAACCCTGAACCAGTGAGGAGTGGGAAGGCATCTGAAAAAGCCCTTATCAGAGTCAGACAGAGAGACAGGCTAAGCCAGAGGAAATGATGATCTCAAAATGTGCATGATCCGCAGGTGTTACTCAGAATGATGCATTCTCTTTGTTTCACAATGTGTATTTTTGCAGAGTTTGCAGTTCTATTCATGAAGGTACCAGAAGAAATGTAACCATTAATCCAATTCTCTGCCTGGGATAATTACTCCTGTTCAGGTCTAATGACTTTGAGTAGAGCATGGCAATACAGGGCTACAGACTCTTCAAATATTTGCAGCTACCTCAGCTATCTATATCTCATATATAATGAAGACTTCACAGTCCTTACAGCATTTGTGCACTTGTAAGCATAGCATTAAGTTACATGAGGCCCTGTGAAACTGGTCCTACACATACTTTGTAAAAAACCTTTATTTCAGTGAATCAAGACAGAATCTTACTTTGTCGCTAATATTGAACTAAAAATTTTCTATTTTTTTTCACTCTGATGAGATCTAAAAATAATTTTGATTCACATAGGTATGGACTGTTCTTTATTTTCCATACTAAGGGATATCATATAAACAGTAAGATGACTCATGAAGTAAATGTTCAAGGTAAAAAATACCTTTTTCTAGCCTGACTAAAGTAGGCAAGAATAAAATAAGAGGTACCGTTTTCCTACTGCTAGGATCTGAGATCAGACACACTGTAACAGAGAAGGAGGTACACAATTGACTTTTCATCAAAATGTTAATGTGACTGTTTCATAAATGAAAGTTTTATTTAGTATGTTAAGGCATTTTAACAAGTTTACTTTCAAGAGATCAATGTATTTTTATTGCTTATGTTCATTGGCAATGTTTCATTTGCACTGGTTCTCGGTGGAGGTATTTTGTTAATATGGAAAGAATATCTGTACAACCAATAGATTTTTTTCCATAATGACAGCTTATTCTTCCAACTTGATCTTTAACTAATAAAAAATTGTTATTTTGTGATGTACTGGTTGGGTCAGCACTTGTTAATAATTATTATTACACAGTTAACGAAGAAGTGAATGTTCTGAGCTACAACTGGCCATTACCGTACTCCTGTTGTACCATGGCTAGTAAATGCAAGCTAGTTCACAATTTTCCTAGGACTGTTATGATTCTAGACACACAGTGATGCAGACACTCAACATTAGGTTACTGCTTATGTGTTTGAAACCCAGAGAGGCTGGACAAAGGTCATAGGAAAAAGCAGCAAAGGTTTTCAAGGAAGCAATAGAGAAAGTTTTCAGAGGAAGAACCAGAAAGTCAACTACAAGCTAAAGAATCATATGGGAGAAGGGAAAAAAGAAAGGGGACATCAGGAGAGATGGAGTTTTTCCCCTCTTTTTTCTCTCCAGACCACTATTCCATTCTGCTTAAACATCCTGGTGAAGCTGTCCACCACACCAGAATTCCCTCCAAAGAATGTTTTCCTTCCTCTGTTTCCACTGTACAAAAGAGAAGGTTGCAACCGGACGTGGCTCTAGAGAACTGCAATTGATGAAGCACTCTGCAGAATACCTTGCCACACCCAGCTTGCATATACAGCCTTCAGCCATCCTTTCTGTCATGTGGGCTGCAGGTGCTCACATTTCAATTCAGAAGTTATCGCTTGTGTGATAATGTGGATTGTTAATTTTCATTTCTTTCACTAAAAGACAATTGTGAAAGAAGTTGAATCTCAACTACTTATGAAGACCGTGGCTGGGGAAGTCAGCTAGACAAATGCAAAATGCTTAAAAATACAGTGTTCTCTCTCTTTCTGCTAAAAGATCCAAAGATATGCAAAGCACTTAAGAACTCCTGTTTTATCATTGCTCGTGGCTTAAAAGATCATAACTGAAGCATCAAAACCAACTGCTTTCCTCTCAACCACTCAAGGCACTTGTAGCTGAGATGTTTAAGTCCTAGGGCTAAAAGACAGAGCTCGCAATCTATACTGAATACAACATTATAGTGCCTTTCAATTCTGTAGGGTTAAATACTTCTCTCTTCTCCATCTGGATCCCAGTAGAAGGATAGCAAGTAGTCATCCTCTCTGAATTCTTCAACTGAAGATTTTCCATGGTTTATGTCACACTGTTATTTGAGTTCCCTTCTCTCAATCTCATATCCAACCTGATTTCTTTGTCAGAATTTTCCCTGAATCATACAGATGACTTTAGCAGTGATTTGCAGTTACACACCACTGCTCTACAGCTTGACAAATTCAAGTTGTTTATTTAGCTAGAGTAAGTTAGCATGGCTCATTTAAAGAACACAGGACTCCGTTGTATTCTAGAAGGTGGCAATTGTGTTTGAGTATTTTGCATAGTATCATGATGCTGTTATGCAGCAAACAAGCAAAATATCCTGAAATGTTTGGTACAGTACATTTTTTAAAGTGCGTGTTTCACAAATCAACCTCTTCTTGTCTTGAGGCAATAACACTTTATTTATGTGCTCATTCCTGTTTTGTTATGTAAACTACCAATACTGATTAGCTCATTTGTACAAGATTACACAACTATCAACTCTTTACTGTAGCATAATTCTGAGAATTTATAGATTTAAAGGCCAAATACTCTTCCACCTAGTCTGATCTCTTGAATAATACAGACAACAGAATGACATGGAGAAATAAAAGTAGCCTGATATGACTCATTACATTAAAATTAGCTTAGTGCCTTACTCTCAATAGAGAGAAACTGTCCTTCAAGGCAATTCACAGAATCTAATACTGAATTCCTGAGGGGGCATCTCTTTCTCTCTCTCTCTCTCTCTGTTTTCTATGGAGGGAACTGAAGGTCAAAATTTTGGTTTTACTGGAAGAAACGTCCATCTTTGTTGTTAAGCTTCTGCTGATGTTCAAGCAGTCTGCAGAAAAACTATATATTTGTAAATCAGTAAAGGACTATAGGAATATTTTTGTCCCTGTAATCCCATATAGGGATATTTTTTCCCTTTCAGTGTCATTTAGGGCACTGAATCATAGAATCATACTGAATTCTGATTTCCTGTGGGTTGGATTTTGTTTTCAGATTCCTGTGGCATATGTTTAATCATTTATTTAGTGAGTTTGACAAACCAGGTCAGTAAGTCAGCAGTAAGAAGCAATTAGCCTTATATGCATTCTGCTTCACAACAAAGTTAACAAATAGACACAAAAAAAAATTAAATTTTCAGCTGCCCTTGAAATGTATAGAGATAACCTACAGGAAAGGAATCTTGTGACTCCTGATCACTCCTGATCATGATGAAACAGCTATGAAATGATAGAGATGGTGATCAACAGGGTACTTATTTGTCAATTATGGTACTGTTTACCCAAAACTCGTGATCATTCTCTTAAATACACCTACAAGGACAAATAGTTGTAAATTGCTTTTTCTTCAAGCTAACTTGGACTACCAACTGGGACAGAAGATGATTTTTGAAAATTACATGCTATTATCCCCTTAAATTTAGCTTATGTTAGTAACCTCCATCAATCTTATTAGTAGTGCTAAGTCCAATAAATCAATTTTATTCATATACACCGAGAAAGGTATTCAATCTTGATTACAGAGACATTAACAGATGAAGAATTCATCAACTCCTAAGCAGTTTGTACTAGTGGCTAATCAACTGAACTGTTAAAACTGTTAAAAACTGTTAAAAACTGTTAAAATGTGTTGTGTATTTCTTACTTTGAAGTCTTGGCCCTGTTATATCTTTCTCATCTCAAGATTAATGTCCATACTCTGTTCCTTGTAAACACAGATAACTTTCTTTTTGATCAGGTAAACAGCTCCAAAAATCTCCTGCTCTTAAGTATTTTCTAAACTCTCTTCTCAAAACCGTAAACAACCTTCAAACATTTTTCAAAGGTTTTTTGACACAAATCCTAACATTTTGCTGCAGTAAACAAAGACATGCACACACTTACCCCCTTGCTTTATTCCCCTCAATATGTCCATGATTTACACTGCACAACTTTCTGCTGTAACATCCCTGGAGTTCCCTGTCTGCCGTTTCATGTCTCCTATTTTGTCTAAAATATTTTTCGAAGTTGCAGCCTTGCAGTATCCTAGCTCTGGCCCATATTCTTTGCTTCTAGAATTATGACTCTTCAGACAGTTATTATAAACTCTCTTGATATAATTTATAAAGTATTACAGTATTTACTATCAGAGCAATATTTGTGATTTCTGCAAAAATTATTGTCAGTGAATGTCTTCACATACCTCCTAGATCATTAATACAAAATAAATAACAGCATAAACAAGGAGATGTAGTTCTTGCAGACCATGACATACATGCGAATTCACTGTACCTTCCAGTTACTCCACTCAAAATTCATTAGACTGTGCTCTTTTCATGGGGAGTGTCAGTACTTTTACGCTGTGCACATTGCATCAAACATCTTACTGAAATCGTCTGATTTTGTAAAGTTATTTAACCCGAACCTATTCCCCATTAAAAACTGAAAGACATTTTCATATGACTCGATTTCCTACCAAGTTGTTGAGTACATCACTGTATTTCTTTCCAAATGCAAAACCACCTCAGCAACATCTTTTATTTCATACTGATCGTTTATACTTTTTCTGTCTGGTGGCAGCCCCTTCGTTGTGACGACCTTTTTCTTTGAATACTTCCAAAACACTGTTACTGGCCTTGACAAAACCAGACACAGTTGAAGAATTTTTCCTAACATCTAGAAATCTCCTACATATCACAACTTTTACCATATTGAACCACTTTTTTACATATCTAATTGCTGGTTTTGCTTCCAGTTGTGGCTAGCACAGATTTTAGGCCACAGGTAACATCTCTCCTGAGGATAGAAATATGCACTCTCATCTGTTCTCGTCTGTTCTCCTAAAGGGCCCCCCATTGCTAACAACATTCATTCATGATTTTTTTTTTCCCCATGGAAACTGAGCCAGAATATTAACACCAGAAAATCAATACACACAAGAGGAATGAAAGCACCATCCTCTCAGTCCTCACTATTTCCTCAGCCGTGGAATGCAAATGCCCTCATGAAGCTATCCTGCAGAAGACAAGTCAGGTGTCTGGGAGCTGCTTTCATGGGAAAGTGGGCAGACTCATGCTGGCTGCCGAGGGCCCAGGACACCAGCTCAGACCACGGTGATGAGAGATGTTCACTCAGGGGTCGGGATTGGACCAGGGCCAGGGTGGGGCCCAGGGAGGGGCCAGACAAGCATCTGCCCTCGGGTCCTGCCAGGGAGCCTCTGCCTGTGGGTGAGGGGCTGCCCTCCCCAACCTGCCCCTGAGCTCCAACCATGCCTCTAGAAAGGGGTGAGTTGTCTTCAAACAATTTTGCAATGGCAAAACATCAGTGGCGTGGCTTGCTTGCTTTGCAAGAACGGTACAGCCGATTCGGGCTTTCGACTGAAACACACTTAATGGTTTTCAGGCTAAATAAACTGCATTGTGCACCCAGCTCATTTGCTGCTGACTAGCTCTGTGAATGCAGAGCTAGCATCTAGCCGGTCACCTTCATCTCCAAACAACATCAAAGCTACCCGGAAGCACTGCTTCTCTGCCACGTTTTTTCAGTGTAGGGATCTGAAAGCTCATTTAAATTCACAGGCTCAACACATATTTGGCAAAGACAAATTCCTTCACGGAACTTAGGGGATGTTCAATGTTTATGCATAGATTACAGTTTGCATATGCAAGCTTTTTATGACTAATTTTGCAAATAATGTTCACTACACCTTCAGAATATGTGCCTATCCTGTGGGTATTCAGGTGATGAGTCATCAAACAGCAAAACAACAGAGTAAACAGAACATACTGACATACACAGCCAGAGCTGCTTAATTAACTGACAGAATTTCAAGGTTTGTTTCCATCTGATCCTGTTAACTCTTCCTTTAAGTTTTATGTATTTCAAGAACTGATGAACAGACAGAAGAAGCATTTTGGAAATAATCAGTTTGATGAGATTAACATATTATTACTAAATCAGCCTTTAATAATGCTGAAGTATTACACTGCTGGCAATTGCCCAATACCATTCTTCTAGACAATAAACCCTTTAACTCCAGTACATCTCACTACATATTTTGAGAAGAATTTTATGCTATTTTTTCAACAGAAATGAACAAAACCAGACTCATCTCTCTTTTCACATATTTCCAAATTTCTTCCAAACCATCCATGCAATGTCAGGCAGGACACTCAAGAGTACTGCTTGAAGTTTCCTGTTCAGCTGCCCAGTATAGAGCAAAACCTTGTGGTTGAAAGTATCAAATCCAAAGCAAAACCAAAAGCATTTCTAAGGCACAGCACTGCACTTAAGTTAGATGATCATGTCTGAAGCATATTGTCAGCATCACTCCTCCATGTTCCTCTAGTTAACATGAAACTGGTTGCTTTTACCTCTGACATTGCCTGTTGATGTTCTAGCCATCTGCTTACAGAATACCAACTAAGCATGCAAGAATGGATTTCTTTCTGTATGTTGCTGGTGATTTTCCAGTATTTTATTAGATACTATACAGATATCACAGATATGTGTGATCAAATGTTAGTCACCCCACAGAATAAGGATCAAAACCAAGGATCAGTCACCCAGCTACGCCTGTCAGGAGCTCATAAACACTTTAAAGTGGGTCAGAGAGAAAGGTCAGAAGCAGGGCCAGACAGCAACAGAAAATAATCAAAACTCTCAATCTCTATATTACATTAGTCAAGAATAGAAGCAACTAAACATAGGTTTGGCCCATAAAATAGCCAATTTAAATAGAGATAAAAGTTTTTTTCAAACAGAAGCTAATTGTAGAAGTTTATTTCACCCATAGATTAATGAAAAATGAAGCTACAGTAAGGATCTGTCCTACTTCCTATGAAACAGTGATAAATTTTAATGTTGCAAGCTGTATATTTTAATACCTCTTTTCTGATAAGCAGTGAGCATCACTGTTCATTCAACAGCTCACTTCCTAGCCTTGAAGACAGAGGAAGCTGACTCACACTAGGTAGAAATCAAAGAACAGGCAGATGTCTGGAGGGTATACGCAGTTACTGCATTCATAAAGCAGACCTTTTGTTTCCTTACAATGGTCTAAATAAAAGGGAACAAGAATGATTTCCATTATATCTCTGTCTCAGGAATGAAAATTTCTCTTCTTCTTAGTCACTGAATACGTATCTTGTAGAAATCTCCCAATTGCTCTTTAATGGTTATATTCACTAGCTACTTAAGATAGAAAATTTTAAATGAAAAACTTTGGTCCTCTTGGAAAAGAAACAAAAAGACAAGAGTTTTGAAAACCAGTTCTATTCAGTTTTGAGGAACCTGATCAGGGAAAAAAAAGACAAACAAGAACTTACAGTATGGCAGATATATGCTAAACTATTCCTTAACACTCATTACTAGGCCTAACCACAAAATAAAAGTTAGCATAAAATATAGCAACAGTTAAAGCTTTCAGAATTAGCCTGGTTTTATTTTCTAAAACTCCTGAACAACATTTTCCATATTACTGTCAGTACATTTTCCAAAGTGTTTTCTATGGTTCCAGAGGTACTTACGCATATAAGTACGCAGATAGAAACTCAGGCTTAATCACATAAGGACAGGAATGGTAAATACCAGACCTTCAAGTGCCTTGACACCTAGGGAAAACCCATCCCATGAGGACAGGCACTAAGTCTGTGTGTGCAATGCATAGAGAAAATCAGAATCCTAAAAATGCAACTGAGAAAAATCAGAGCTGCCAGAGGAGGCCACAAAATTAGAATATACCCAGAAAAGGATATTGGTTATGATTCCGTACTAAGAGTCACCAGGTGCTTAGCTCCAGGCTGGAAGGAGGCACCTTTGTGTGCTTGGGACTCTGTTGTGAGCAAAACAGTCTAGAGTCAGGCAATTTTAATTGAATTAATTTACTGCAAACAAAACAAACCTCTCATTGCTGATTGCGTTTTTGAAAAAAAAAAAAAAAGAAAATAAGCACTGAGGCAGACACTTACACAATCATCTATCCTCCACACTTCCTGGTCTCAATTTTCCCTATTTTTGCTGTGGACTATACTCAGTCCATCAAAATTCTTGTGATGAGGAGACAGGCAGTGTAGGAAGCTGAGAGAGTAGTGTGATAGTTTCTTCTGTCACTGTGAGCTTAACCACTTCAGCTGCTCTGTGCTTAGTGGTTTCTGCTGCCCTTTTCTTCAGTGTCCCTGCTCTGGCCTGGGACACTGATATGTTGCAGTGCCCTCAGGTGTGTCTCTGCTCCAGCATGTGTTGTCCATGGGCCACAACCCCTGAGGGGTGATGATACCATACTTGGGTGTAGAGGTCCTCTACACAAAACAGCTTGTCTCCAGCCTCCAGCAGCTGCCTGTTTCCTTGTGAACTGTGTTTGGGCAGAGGCACCATGGGTCCCTGGCTAGATAATGTTTTGATGCCCAATGGGTAATTTTTTTGTACACAAAAAAGCTTTTATCCATGGCTGGTTTTATATTCCCCATGACAGGCTGGACACAGCTTTGGCTGACATGTAGTGATTCACAAAGTGTCCCCCACCAGGTCACCACATCAGCTGTCTGCATCTGTGGCCACTAACTTTTCATGCTTTAACAGGAGATACATGGGTTAGACAATGCTCTCTGTGAGCAACCCTTGTTCAAAACAGTCCTCTACCAAAATGAGATCTCATCTCTCTTCCTACACCCATGGAGAAATGCTTATCAGAGAGTATCAGGTTATTTTGGAGGTAGAGCCCTAGCAGCCTTTTCAGGTGAAACTAATTACCTCCAAAATGAAACCATTTAAAGATCACTGAAGCAAGTACTAGATTTCCTGTCACTGCAGCGCTTCGGATGAATTCCCTAATCCCCAGACTCCTGCACAAGGGCTGCTGCTCTTCCTCTTTCTCTCTCTTGGGATGTGCAATCCAGTGGGGACATATTTGATAAATGTCCTTCAGCACTGGAAAAGATGGGGTCCAGTTTTTCTCCTTGAGGGACTAGGTCTGAATTCTTGTCCTCACATGTTGAGGGTTTTAAAAAAGATATAGTTCCATGTCTATTGTTTTGGAATCCTGGTTTACACACGGATGCCTTCAAATTTGTACATGTGAATATGAATAGTGTAAAAAACAAATATGAAAGCTGCAGCTGATTGATTGTGGCAGTGTTATTTCTAATGTCAAATATGGTATGGATGAATTACATCTGTTCTATGATTACTGCACTTATAAAACTTCCAAGCTTTTGAGAAATTTGGAAATGGTTTGTTACTTCTTTACCTAAAATTCTTTTTGATTATTTCCAGCATACATCATCAATATACTCCATGCTTTTATTTAATTTGATTAATTTTGAAACTCTACATTATAAACACAGGTTAACAGATCTATCTATCAGAAAAATGTGTTGACAATGAGGATGGTGTTGCTGTTCAAGAGATAAAAGAAACCAGAAGGTAATATATAACTGATAACATTTTACCATGTAATTCCCAAGATCATAATTTATTATTTGTCAGTGAAACCTCAGCTATACAGGCACATAATGCCAGATGTTTAAGCTACAGGAACCATAATTCCTGAAAAGGACAGAAAAACAAAAAGTTTACATCTTTAATGTAAGAAGATGTTTATTTTCATACTTGGCTCCTGTTCCAGTCCTCTTGGTGAAATTTTTTTACTGCTTCAAAACTCTTTCATATGATATTAGCAAAGGTTATGGAATACATACTTTTTTCACACTTAACATTGTTTTTCGTACCATTTACACTATATAACTTTGAAGAAAATGGTAAAAAATGAGGTTTCTATATATTGTTAACCACTTGTAGTAAGAAATGTTATAAAATACACTTTTTGATTTTTATTAGTACACTGTTGTTATTATTAAGCAAGAGGAGGAAATTTCCTTCTCAATCCTGCCTCCAAAGTACGCCTTAAAATAGTTGTCTTCCCCATGAAAGCACTTGCATTGCCATGTTCAGCACAGCTTAGCAACATGCAAATACTAAGTCCTGACAAGAATCCACAGACATGTGCTAAATACACTTTTGTGTTCTGATGAATCAGGGCCCTCCTACAGAAAAGTGCCCTATATATTCAGTTTGGGTCATTGCAGAACTTGCTTGTTTGCAGTTTGCAATCTCAGTATTAAGAATAATTGCCCCCCCCGCCCTTTTTTTTTTCCCCAAGGGCTGTGATTGGATGGGAATGCTTCACTCTGAATCAAGTGGATCCATCTCAACGAGAGTCACTGAGAGGTGCAGCAGAAAGAATCTTTAGGAAGACTGGATGGGGCAATCAGGGAGAAAGCACGAAAAAGTGAAATATTACTCTGCCACAGTGCAACTGACTTCTGCAGAGTAACCAGTCAAGCAAGTGTAAAGATGACAGAAGATTTCCTAGAGACTCTGAAGGGACTTGCTGAGGTTGTTTCAATGCTGGAAGCCACTGGAAGCTGTTAACTAGAAGGGCTTTCTAGAATAAGCTGGAGGAAACTCTGCCCTGCAAGGACTCAATAAGAGATTTATTTCCAAGTTTGGTATTTCCTGTTTCATTGTCAATTCTGAGCTTTCCTTAACTAAAGAGTTAACTTATTCTAAGTAAGTTAACTATGCTGTAAATAAAACTCTCATTTTTGAGACTGGCAGCTATTCCATCCAAGGACCTATGAGTCATGCTCTGTCATACCAAGTGTGGTTTAAAGTTTGAATAAGCTCTCCCCGTGATTCAGCAAGGTTAAGTCTTTGCAGCCATTCCTACTTCTGTATAGATTTCAGCCCATGCAGTGAGCAAATTCTATAAATTATTTGGGAGAAAAAGGTTCCTTCTTATTTGGGCAATTCAAAAGAAACTTCCATTGCAGAAGCTCATCCCTCAGCTTGTAACTGCTGTTCAAAGAATGACACTGCACATACATAAGGTAGTTATTATTTAATGTTTGACAGATAAAGGTCTGCATCATATCTCTCTGGTGTGATACCAGTTCTTCTGCTATTTTCCTGTATCCTTTTCCCTTTGCAGTCTCTAAGGAAGCCTGGTGCTTTGCTCTGAGACTATGCTGAAATACTGACAGCTGATTCAGAGCAAATGCTCCATCTTTCTTTTGCAAACTTACAGCTCCTCCAGCAGAGCAAAAAATCATTGGATTCAGGTCAGTAATAGATATCCAGACCAATCACCTTGCATCTTCCAGCAGAACTTCTTCAAAGTTCGTTTTTCTCTCAACACTAAGGAGAAGGTGACATTCTGATAACAACTTCTGCTGGTTTCAGCTAACTTTCCTCACCTATAGGTCCACATTTGCATTCTTCAGATGCCTGTTTCTAGTATCTAACAGCAGCACATTGAATGGATGACTTCCCAGATGTACTTTTTCTATTCAAGTGGTACAGAAATCCAGCATATGCAATACAGCATTTTCAAGTCTCTGCTTCCAGTGCAGAAGAAGAAAGTAAATAGATAGGAACAAAATATGGCCCAGGAGGAACTGCAAGACCAGGAATAAAATCATGTTTCTTCAGTTTGACATAGGAGAAAGAAAGGAAAGATGGCTGGGCCAGCTGCCCAGATTTAAAATACCTTCAATTACCTAATGTGATGATTTTGCTTTTTTGGGGGAAATGGTCAACAAGAAAATGAGGGTCTACACCAAAAACTGGGGCTCAAGCTACACTGCAAGTTGGAGTAGCAAACATGGTTGCTACTTGGAAACACTAGACAGGAACAATTCTATGAAGAAACATGGAAAATGCCTGCTGTTAATCTTACACTAACAATTGGCTCTACCCTCAATATCCATGTTATTTCATAAACAAATCCATCTGGCTACAGTAAAGCCAGAAAAAAAGCCCTGTAAATCTGCACCTTATGAATTCCAGTAAATTACTCTTTGAGTATTCTTTTCATCTTCTAGAAATGTACATAAACTCTGTATACTCTCTATACTTGCATACTCAGGCTTTATTTTATACATGAATAGAAACCTAAAAGTATCTTATATAACAAACTAAATTTATTTACAGCTTTCCTTTGGGTAGCATAAAGCTCACTGTAGAAGCTGACAAATCTTCACGCTACGGTGTACTATGTGACACTAAAGCACTTCTGTGAATAACACTCTGCAGACTGGTGGAACATGCTCCAACAGCAAATTATTCTTTCTGGGACTTGAAGATATTTTATGGTTGATAAGCAACTTTTACTGAGACCTTTTTTTTATTGGAGCAACTTAGAAAGTTAGTTAAAAATAATCTAAGCATAAAAGAAAATTGAAGGGACATGAGGGATTTTTTTTAAATACATTTTTAAAATATTTCTCAAAGGGGAGAACTAATAAAATTTTAAATGTTTGGTTATGTAAAGACATTTTTCCTGTCCCATGACAGCTTACATTCTTCAAGACCCTTTTGTGAGGGATCTTGATATAGGCTACCTGGATTTCTGGAAGTCAAGTGGATCATTTTCATCCACAAGATTTGAAATCTTCAGAGAATTCTTATTTTTCCCTCTTCAAAAGCTGTTTGACTTTTCTTCCATATCTCACCCTCAACAAATGTGCAGTGATCTTACATTCTACTTCCACTAATATGCCCAAAACAGACAGTGGGTTTCTAAGCCAGTAGTACTCTGGCCTCCCTTGGAGCTCTGCTAAAACTCTTATCACAGTTGTCTCCCTCTTGCCCTGCAGTATCAGCACAACTTTTGGTGATTTCAGTTGTTTCATTCCGGAGCTTCTTTGGATCTCTCTGCTGAATACACAGGCATTAGGATTTATTACCACTTATTTTATTTAGTCTATCAATTCCTGGACCTTTCCTCCTCACACTTCACCTTAATTTAAGATAAATGCTGCAATGGGTTTTACATAATGTAGGAAACTCTCTTCTTCCACAATGAGTGCAGAAGCATTAAAAAAAATTATTCACTAGATTTACTATAGGGAATTACATGGCATAGTTCCTGAATATGATCTTACTCTGAAAAAGATAAATCAATTAATTTCTGTACAGTGTACCTTTATAATAATTGTTACTTTTACAGTAACATCTCTTCATGATGATTTAATTTTCCAAAAAGAGAAAAAACTTTTTTATTTTTCAATTTTTTAATATCCCCTTTCATCTAAGCAAAATTTAAGATGCTTTTGTACTTATTTAAAATTACTCTATTACCAATTTTCATATATGATAACAAAGTATTAAACAGTAGGAATGAATTAAATTGGATGCCTTTCTATTCCTTTCTTTTTAATTTTTCTTTTTGGGGGTGGGTGGTCAGGGTGTTTTCTGTGACTGGGAAAACTAGCTGGTCTAGAATAAACTAAATTACTTTCAGTGGTGAAGGGCAAGTAGCTTTCTTATGATTGATTTTGTAATATTTCAATGAACTTCCAAGAAGACAAAGCAGGTCAGCTACACAACACAGCCTAGTCCTTTAAAAATGTTGATATTTCTTTTTGTGTGTATTCTCTATCAACAGACACTTGAGTTCACCCAATATGACTTTTGTGAACTTACGTGTGTTTAAGACATATCAAAACATACCTTCCTGAACAACTGCCTTTTTTCCATTTGTAATTTATACAATTAAGTACTGCATACCAACACAAAATTTCAAAGGGCACAGATATGTCTTAAATTTGTATTTTTCAACTTCTTAAAGCTGTGACTTGCGTACTAAAATTCAAATGAAATCAAAACATAAATGAACTAAATCCTTCCATGCCATCTTCTTATTTTGCTGTAATGCATTACAAAAATACCCTTTTTGATATCTATATATTAAAAAAACCCTTTCATTTCAATAATACAGTGCATTTCAAGAAAAGATACTACATAAGATTCAAATATAAGTTATCCTACATCATTCGAGGCCAGGTTGGATGGGGCTATGAGGAACTTGGTGTAGTGGAAGGTGTCCCTGTCCATGGCAGGGGGCTTGGAACTAGATGATCCTTCTGGGTCCTTCAACCCAAACCATTCTACGATTTTATGTCTACTACCTTTAAAAAAAGAACCTAACACTGCAGCTCTACAGTTGAAAGGCTAAAAATCTTCCTTTTTGCGAATGAAGAAAACTTGTGAGCATATTGTCCTGTATAGGTATTGCCCTGCATATGGAAATCAGACACAAGATAGATAGGAACTTGTGGCAGTGGGGATACAGTGGCAGCACTGCACCAGTTATAATTACCTCAAAGCAATGGGTATGGTGGGGTTACAGCAGTCCTTGCAGTGCTGTTTGTTAATTTGCTCAAGAGCACATCTTTTTCAAGGAGTAAACAACCCTGCGTGTCTGTTAACACAGTCAGTGACTCAGAAGAAGCTCTCACTGCACTCACCCTGAAGCTGACGCCAGAATGTTTCCAATGCCAAACCTACCTCACAAAATACAAAGCTCTTTAGAGAGCATTTTAGTTATTTTCTTTTAAATATGTGGCTTTTTCAGATTAAAAAACCAATTAATTCAATAAGGTTATGCTAATCACCTGACCAACTCAAGCAAACATTTCCACGGAATGAAAAACTTCCATCATATCATATCATATCAGTTTTCTTTCCTGCTTCTTAAAAATGCGTCTTATTGCCTACCCATATTAATAGGTTGAAATTCTAGCATCATTTAAGAAAGGCCACTGTAATGCAGGTGCTGAAAGTGACTTTGTGCATTTCTTGTCAACTAAAACTAGACTTTTTAGTTACACTACCCACTGCTTTTTCCTCTCAGTGAAAATGTGTTTCATTGCAGATAAATGCCTAGTTGTTCTGATACTTTTAGGGTAAAGAGTTTATTTTATGAAAAAAAGTTCCTGATATTAGGCCTGGAAAGGGAGGAAGGCAATGAGTCACTTGAAAGGTAACAATGGTGTGTAGAGTCTATGCTTATGCTCAAGAAGAGACAGAAGAGTTTTGACAATGGTTCTCTGAATCCAGTAGCAATGCAGCTCTTCTCTTAAAAATATGTGATTTGGGGTTTAAAAGGATATTGAATCTCTTTTGAAAATGTGCAGTGTACTTTCAGCAGTGATGTACAGTGTGGCTACTCCTTCAGCTCTCTCCATCCCAAGTTTAAGAAAAGTTCAGTATGTTTCTCATGGCTCTCCATAGTCCACAGTTCCATTGTCTAGTTGACCTGCCTCATTGATTATGCAAGATCCCAAAAGGGTTGAAGTCCTTACCTATTCCCATAGCATTGGAATTTTTGATCTTGTCACTGAGACTCTGATCACTTGGTTTACTCCTGCTAGTATGGAAGATAACAGCATGCTTTTTCTGGAAATCACCATAAATCCTCACTATGACTAACAGACATTTATCACGTGGCTTCTACTTTTTCATCACAATGTAGAAAAGTCTCTCTCCTTCTCAAAATTGATGGCTATTTTCCTACACATACACTTTTTTTAACAAAGCCTCAACAAGCATCACGCTGACTTGAATTTTTTTTATAGTACATCCCAGACAGTATAGAAGAAATTTTGTAGATCTTACAACTCCCTACATTTTAAAGCATCCCAAACATATGTGGTTCTACTTAACTGTCATCAGAGTTTCCTGAGGATCACCTACTGAATCCACATTTTCATTACAGGCATTTTATACTATGGTTCTCCCTCTTTCTTTTTTCTTCAGTGCATCATTATTCATACTCTTCATACCTGTCAACCAATTCACCTTCAGAAAGTCCTATATTTAAAATGCTAATGCATTCTATGCTATGCAACAATGTGCTTCTGTCTTTTACTGGCTAGATAAAACTTCTAACTGAATGAAAAAAATTAGGAAGACACTGTGCTACAGTGATTTATGTGAGTAAGTTATAGTATATCTATTTATAGCATTACACAGCTTTTTAATGATAGTCTGTTGGCATAATTAAGACTCCTTGCACAGAGTTTGAACAAAAACATAACAACAACAATAATATTTAATTGCATTTTATATGCAAAAATCAATGGGGCTTCAGCTAACAGCAATATGTTTTTCATATGCTACTGATTCTAAATTGGGTTGTGACATACCATTTGTTCCTCAAACTCATTGAAAATGCACACATTAATTTACAAGAACTCTACAAAATACATATGGAAAAGAAAAATGAGCCCCACAGTTTACACAAAATGAGGGAAAACAGGGAGAAAGTTTATCACAGGACACACACAAGATAAGCAATCAATTCTCAATAGAAAGGCTTATATTAACAGAGCAACAAAAGATTACATATAAAAGAAAGGTTTCACCTAAAAAGCTGGTATGAAAAGAAAACCAAAAGCTTATGATTTTGATTAAATTATCTTGTTAGAACAATAAATAACCCCAGACATCCTTGGGCATATTTGCAAAGTATTTATATGTCACAATAACAGTTCCAGGCACACTAACTTCCATCTTCTATTTTTATAACTCTTCTAACAAGCTGAACATATTTTTTCCCCGTGTGGTACCAGAAAACAAATGTTCCTTCTTAGCAAGTGCAAGGATGTATTTTAAAAGAACCTAGAAGAATAACTTAAAATGCAGGAAGACTACTGGTGCAAAGTTGGGGGTTTTTAAAATATATAGAGAAAATGGAGTTGTTATCAATTTAAAATTCCATTCATCACAGAAATATATTGGCCAGCAATCTGTACACTGAAAAATCAGTGATGAGGAGGCAGTGATCTGGAGTAAACCTCTTTGCTGTAACTGTGCTTTTAAAGAGTGTTGTCAGTGTGGGCAGTGTTACAGCTGCACATTATCCCTGTGAGCACTAGGCCTTTTTCTTAATTATGTAAAAAAAAAAAATGCAGCTCTAGTTGTTGCAGCATATCAGGGCTGCCTGAGGGTTCCCTTCAATGCACTAAAGGGCATTATTAAAGGTATCTGTGATGCACTGACTCATGAACAAAACCAGAGGTGACCTATAAAGCAAAGAGAATTTAACAAGACCAATTTATAACCTTATTTTCCCTCAGTCCTCTCACATTTGAAAGATCACAGTAGCCAGTATAGCTTAGAGTTGGGATGGAAGGCAGGTGTCAGGATCTACTCTGTCTAGAGCATTTCTAAAGGATCACATATATAACTGGGGATAGGCAATGTTCCAAAACTGACATTCTTTCCAAACATAAGGAATAGAGAAGAGCATAAAATCATTAAAAAGCATGAAAAACAAAGTTCTGGAGAAATAACTTTCTCTCAGCAATAAAAACAAAGGATTTTTGTTCTCAAGGAGTTTAACACAGAGCTGACAGGGCCAAAGGAACTTAAAATGTACTGCAGACAGACTGCTAAAAAACTACATGACTTTTCTTTCCTATCAAAAAGAGGAGATTGGTAAAATTCGAACCTATTAATTTGTAGGTATGAATCAAAGAAGTTGATACAAATTGATGTTTCAGTAGAACAGGTTTTAGAGCCACGTGACAAAATGAACAGGAACAATTATCAGGGCCATTTTCTTTTCTGACAATACAAAGTTACTAGTAATAACTAGGAGAAAGATGGGAATGAAAAGCTGAAAATAAGTCTCAGAAGACCATGCCCATGGTTTCACGGAACACACAACACTGTGCATGCACCAGCTGTCACCGAGAACTCCCTTCTGCCTGCCTCACCACTGCAGCTATTATGGTCCCCATGTCCCTGCTGTGAGACCTCTGTTTCCACCGGGCATGGGTGGGAATGTTTTGGTAGCAGAGGGGCTGCAGAGGTGGCCTCTGTGGAAAAAGGTCAGTGGCTCTGCCACAGACCCACTGCAGAAACAACTGACTCCATCAGCAAAGCTGGTGGTATCTCCAGGAAAATGCATGGGAAGAAGGGCAGGAAAAGCCAGACAGAGAGAAAGAGGAAACAAAAGGAGTGATATACAGAAGAGGGAACACCAAGGCCAGCAGAGGAGGAAAAGCTCCATTCTGGAGCAGATATCCACACTGCAGCCCATGGAGAACAACACTAGAGCAGACAGATATGCCTCATGAAACTGCAGCCTCTGGAGAGCCCATGCTGGGAGCAGAGGAAAACCATGAGGAGGAAACAGCAGCAGTAAAGAGGAATTCCTAAGTACTGATCCCCCCTCTATTTCCCTTCATGCTGCTTGAACAGTGATAGGGGAACTGGAAGTGAAGGAGTGAAGTTGAGCCTGGAAGCAGGGGCAGCAAAGATATGGTTACGTTATCTGTCTCTTTTGCTTCTAACTAGCAAAAGTTGTGTTAATTATCAAGAGATTAAGTTAGTTTTCTCAAAGTTCAGTCTGTTTTGCCTACAGTGGTAATTGGTAAGTGATTTGCCTGTCTTGACCCATGAGCTTTCTCATCTTTTTTTTTTTTTCCTATTTTCTTCCCTTTTCCTGCTGGCGTTGGGGGAAAGTGAGTTACTAGCTAGGTAGGAGTTTGGCTGCAAGCCAGAGCTAACCCAGCACAATATTACACTGTTCTCTAAATACCACAGGAAACTTCCTATTCAATGTTGCAAAAAAAGTTTGGGCTTGTTAGACACTATTAGAGCCTGAAAATTCATTATCCGTGTAAAGTCATCAATACAGTAATTTTCCACTATTTGCTAAAAGCAGAAAATTAAAAAAGGCTACACAAATTTAGTACTGTCTTACTGCTTGAGAAGTCACATTTGGTGACCTATAATGAGAAAGCTGATAACTGCTGAACTTGAAAAATCTAATGAAAATAGCAGGGAAGAAACTTTAAAACAGGCACACAGTGATCTGAGCTTTAGACTATTTGAGACTGACTTAAGTGGCCATCAAATAAAACTGTGCAGGCAATGACTAAAACAAACAAAAGGAAATTATTTTTCACACCTTATGCAAATTATTTTTCACACCCTTTGCAGCTGAGCAGAAAGTGTGCCACAGGACTTGTGGATATCAAAATTGGTTAAATGACACATCAAGTCTGGTTCATTAAGTAACTAAAGCTTGTGCACAGAGAGATCAATGGGGAAGTATATGCAAAAGATTTTCTTGTCCACTTTTTCATAGGCATAAGCTACTGGCTAGCAACAAGATACTGGGCTAGATGGTCATTTCCTTTGCCTCAGAGTGCCTGCTCTTTAGTCCTAGCAATGTCTTGAACTCTGCTTTTGAGCGACTTTTTTTGGTATATTTATAATATTTTTAAATAAATATCCTTGTCCTCTAAGCCTCTTGTGGTGGTTTAAATAATCTCTGTGTCTCTTTCCTGACTTCAGATTTCAAATGTTGTTTTCAATCAGTTTCCTGATTTTTGTGTAGTTACCTTTTTTTAAAGGTAACATTATTTTTAGGTTGTTGGTGGGATTTTTTTTCACCCTTTTAGCCATGCGGAGATGCTCACATACAAATACAAAGTTCAGCAATAAATCAAGGCTTAATCCCCTTATGGTAGCTTAAAGAACTGAGGAGGAACTTAACTTAAAAATTTGACCCTAATAAGCTTATATCTGCATGGCTACACATGCTGTATCATGACCCATAATAGACCATGACCCGTAACATTTTCCCAGCCCATATGTGTGTGACTGAAGCCTCCTGCTGTTGTTACATTTGCCATAGGCAAAGATATTCTCATGTCTTCTCTCTCTAATGTCTCTCATATTTCATGAGCAGTTCCTCATACTCAATGAGAGGTTGAGAATATTGAATAGCTGGCATTTGACTTTAGCTTTTGCATTTTAGTGTTGTCAAAAGAGTTTATCCTTCTTTTCATAGACTATCTAGGGGGGAGTAGCAGGCAGATTCTTTTACATTTTTGAGGTTTTTATTGAATGGCCATCTAAAAAATGGGAAATGGGGATAAGGATGCTGAATACAGTTTGAATGGGACCAATATATCAGATATTCACAAATATTTAAAAGCACTGATCTGACTAATCACAAAAAATAAATCCAGTAGTAGGAGTCAAACCTGTTATTTTTCTAAAGAGTAAACCAATCCTAGATTTCATAGGGCAAAAGACATGCCTAAAAGACTGTTCAGGAAAAAAATGCACTTTGAAAGAAGAGAGATATACATGAGGAATGTAAGAGCTGTCCCAATAGATGAAAAGAGACATGGAAGAAGACACCCTTTTATTGGCAGAGAGAGACATGAAAGAAGGAAATGGAATGATATTTAAGAGCATAAAATTTTTGAGATAATTTTAACAAGAATATCTGAGAAAGACTAAGAATGCCACAAATGCAAATGACAGAGGAAAATGAATGTTTCTTGATGAAGTTATTTAAAGGGTGTTTTGGGGTGTTCAAAATGATGAATTTGGGAAAAGTCAGATGCAATTCTCTGCTCCATCACATTTTATTACTTAGTAGTAAAATAGAAGATCCAAAGCACTGGATATAAATAACAGCCTAGGAGAAAGGCAAGTTGGTTTATTAAAATACAGAGCAGCCACAAACGCATGTTTGCTGGAAACAGAAGGTTCTCACAAAGTCAGCAGAGTAAGACTACGAAAGAGGCTTCAGACACAACCAGTTGCTAAAAAACCCCTATGTGGTGTTAACAGGGAGGGATCTAGAGCTACAAAAAGGCTAGGAGAACATACTTCCTTGCAATTTCAGGGTACAAGATTTGAGGGGTCTTGCAGACTGCCCAGTAACTGACTAAGGGGCATCAGTGTTGCAGCCAATTTTTTTTCTTAGATCAGTCTAATATTGTACACAGATAGCTGAATTGCATTAATAATACTTAAAACATGAAACCATTTTAAACTCCAGTAGTTCAAAGAGCCAGAGGCAATTTTCTTTTCCTCACTGTAGGAGGAAAAAGATAAATACTACATATTTATATTAGATTTTGGTTACAGCAAATAAGCAAAAACAACTTCTCTATTTCAATTCAGTGCATGGTGGTTTATGTAACTACACTCTGAAAGCAGGAAAATTACTACGTAGAATGGAGTGGTGAAAGAGCAATGAAACCGTGGAGACAGTTCCAATCTACCAATGGTACTGATTTAAATGTGGATTTTATCTGACCTCAAGTAATTTGATTTTTAAACATACATTTGGAAATGTAAAAGTGAAAGGACAATTGCACATTATATTCCAAGGTCCTCTGAAAAGTCAAATTGTACTTAAAAAGAAAAATAACACTGCCAAAGTGTTTAATGTTACAGGAAAATCACCTGGACTGACTGGAGAAAATTAGACAACACAAAATATCAAAGGTCTAGCAAACATGTCATACAAGCCATAATGGAGGAAACTGGGCTTGTTTGCTCTATTAAAGGAATAAGAGAGGGGATAATAGCCTTCAGGTTCACAGAAAGCTGTAATAAAGAGGAAAGGAATAAACCTCATTTATATCCAATGCCATTCACATGCCTAGATTGCATTGTGGATTAGTTAAGGTAGGTAAAAGGAAAAATATTCCCCAAAGATAAAAACTGAGGGAAACAGGTCATCTAGGAAAAGTGTAGAAGATCCAGATTTTGTAGAGAAAGTTAAGACAGACATCTGTTAAGGATATTTCAAGCATCCTTGGTCCCACCACCAAGCAAGGAGAAGGATTAAGTAAACTCTTCACATTTGAGACTTCTTTTCCTACACTGCACAAAACATTCTTAAGTAGGAATAAAACCTTCCATAAATTATATTTTGAAAACAGATCTAGTAGGGTCTACTCTACAATCCCGCTTCTGCTCATAAAAATTGTTTGAATATTTCAGTTAAACAAAAACCCCTACTTTTAAAAGGGACAAATTAATTTCAAGAAATCGGTTTCAGTAGATCCAGATGAGTTGAATATAGAAGTTTTAAGTAGTTAAATCTGTGGACTTTTGCATCCTCTCTCAATTCTCTTGTTCCTTTTTATTCCTTTTTGAATCTCTGCCATCTGAAAACACATTAAAACTGGAGGAGGACGGAAAGAATTCATTAGTGGCTCTGGTAAGTGACAGGTTTCAGTGGAATAAGGAAATACAGGGAGAGGAAGTTCGGGGAGGGTGTTTACTGTCACTTCTACAGCATTTTAAAAAGGTTAACAGATTTTTATCAAGATGTCAAATTTACTTGGACTTATAATCATTTCAACCAGATCTACCTAAAGAACCAATATAGCTGTAGTTTTGAGTTTGTTTCCCTTATGACAGCATTTAGACTTTTTTTTTTTACGAGAGGACATTTGTCAAAAATAATGACTCTTAATGTGACAATTTAGATTTATACAAACATATGAATTAGTGTTATTCAACATTCTGGTTTAAAAATTAGCACAGTAGCACAGATTGAATGGCTTGCAATTGAACTTCCTGGCAGACTTCTAAATGCAATTTACTGAGAAACACATTTTTATGTTGAGTATTTTGTGTAGCAAGTCTGAGACACCACAGGTTTCCACAAAGCTAGTTGATAATCCAGAAGAACAAGTAAAGTTAACGCTTTTAACAAAAAACGACTTTTCTCAGTGTCCATATACATTGAGTTGTACATAACCATGCTGTAGGTATGTGTATGCCCAAGCATCTGAGGTTGGATATGCACCTTTTAGCTCTAAGAGTAACAGTATAACTGCACTCACGTCACCTCCCCTTCCACTCCACAAAAATTTACATTCCTCTCAATCTGACAGACCTTTTATTTAAAGGAAAACCAAAATATAATAAAACATAAAACATGGCTCTGAGAGTCAGTAAGGCACACAGGCTGTGAACGTCTTTCAGGGTAACACAGTTCACAGGGCCTCTAGTTACCAGTAAGTAATTTTTGCCTTCTCATTTCATTAAAGCATCCACATGCACAATTCTTACAAAACCTCTAAGATACATGGGGTGGCCTCAGAAGAAGCCTGGTGACCTATGGGGAAAGACTTGTGTTCCTAACACCATCTTTGAGTACAAATGGCTGAATCCAATGAAAACTCCAAATGGAAGGAAAGGGATTTTCTTTAAGAAGTCAAATCTGTGGGTCAGGGTCCAAACTGACAAGTTAGAGGTCACTGATATGACTGCAGTGCAGCTGCAGTGCAGCTCAGGCAGGGACCAAAGGTGACAGCCTCAGCCAAAAAGCAGCTCCTAAGGGAAGGAGCAATGAGACCATACTGTAACTTCTTACAGCTTTCTTCATAACAGCTCTTAATAGTAAGTTGACCTTGTACACAACCAGCTGAGTCCTAGAAGGAAGCAGAGTGGGCTCCTAAACTTGACATCTACCACTTGGTATGTGCTTTTGGTTGAAAGCACCACAGAGTAGTATATTTTGCAGAGTTATATTTTTTACTAGTGGTCTTTCCCAAAGTATGAAGCCCTTCAGATCCAGGGAACTGCTAAAGGGACATAAGGATTTGGCGGAAAGAGGAAAAAAAGAGAATATTACAAAAAGAGAAAGGTAACTAATTTACAATTTGTAAAGAGTCAGAAGTAATATCTAGTTAGGCCATTGACAACGACATGAATTTCCAGAAAAGTCCCAATTTAGCCAGTCTGCTGAGAAGACCTTAAGACAGTGAGCACACCTTTCCCATTATAATCTGTGCACACTAACGCAAGGAGGAAGAACACAGTGGCACATAGGGTTCAAACGTCCCCAACTTAAGCTGTTTAGTGTATGTGCACTGCCAGTGTGAATGTTCATATGGACAATCATGTAAAGAATAAAATGTATTAAAAGTGATGTAAAGAAGATATTTAGAAGTGATAGGGTTATTAAGAATGTTAGAAAAATGCATAACTATTTGTGAGCAGCAATACAGAAGGCAATAAGGAAATTAATTCGAAAAATACCTGTTTACAATATGGAAGCATGTATGTTGGAAAGAAGTAATTCTGGAAAGAATACAGATTCCATGGTACTTAACCCAATGAGCAGGATCTCCCAGCATGATGCTGCTGCTAACAAGGCCAGAGTGACCTATAGACTTGTAAGAAGACTTTTTATCTATCTTTACCTCTTTATGGGACTTTCTGTTTGAACATCGTTGACAACAGTGTGTTCAGATATTCTTGCTACAAAAATGATCCAAGAAATCATGAATGAGTTCATTAAAACGTCCCAAGAATGTTCAAATGCCTGGAAAATCCTCACTGTAGAAAATCCTTTAAGATGTTTAAGCTATTTACAATATTGTAGGAATATTTATGACATGACTGAGCAATTCTGTATGTGAAAGAAAAAGACTGGAAGAGGCCTCTGGATTATCAAAATTTATGAGTAGTTTCTGTAGGCACAATATCCTGTAATCCCTATCTGTACAGAATAATTTTTAATGTAGACAGCTGAAAAAGACATGGCAAGGTTACAAAGGACAAGGGGATATAGCTGGATTTAAGTAACTTTTATCAGGAAATAAAATGGCAATTTAAAATGAGGCAATTAATTATGGGCATAATTAACAACTGAAAACGTTCTAAAAAGAATGAATTTTTAGCCATTAATTTTAGCTTTTGTAATGCAGTTGACAAAATTGCAGGTGCCATGACAAAAATTAACATTTGCCCGCCAGCTATATATTTCATCCAAGCTATCAGGATATCTATGAAAATGTGGTAATTAGTATCTCTTAAACTACACATTTTCCTCATAAAACAAAGCAGCATGACTCACTGGTTTATCTGAGTATGTTTGATGTAATAAATTACTGCAGATCAACACACAGAGAAGCAGCTGAAATCTCTAGTTCACTGCAAAATGGTAAATGACCTTTTCTCACAATGAAGTCCTGAGGTAGGAAAAAACATTACATGCAAGAACTGCAGCGTCTCTATTGACCTGTGAAGTAGTTACTTGCAAAAGCCATTAATTTCAAAACTGTGGACAATATGAGTGTCTTCGTGTAAGTAACTAGACTTCCAATAGTGGTACCTTTCCCCCTACGAATGAAATACACATTCCCTGGGGTGAAAGGCGCAGTTTATAACTTTTCAAAATATGACAAAGCCTTATTTCTACAAAAGGAGTCTCTCAAAGCTCCTGCAAAAAATTTAGCAGAGCAAAAATTGGAAAATAACAGTTAAGAAAAGACATCATCTGTCAACAGTGCTTTGCTATAAATTTCAAGGTAATTTTTCAGATGCCTGAAAAAGCACCGAAAGGGCAGTATTCCACACTTGATGGACCTCTGGAGTTTTCCAGAATGGTAAACTGAAAAGCTGCATATGAAGAGGGTTAACCAATCACCCCTCCTCACTACTCCATCTCTAAAGGGCAGAAGCTCCTACGCAACTTTTGAAGTAGTGAGGTATTTCAGAAGAATAATTCAAGGGCTTAAAACAAGATGCAGGTTGCTGATGTAGCACACGACCCTTTTCCAGGCAAGGAACTGAATATATTTTCTACCTTACAAAAGCTCTGGTCAGCAAGGCATTTGTGAAGCCTCTGCATGTCCTACCCTTACCTTTGTTATGGCTTTTTGATTTACAGGTCTCGGTTGTGACGTAAAGCTTGATATCGAAGTTTCAGATTTTTATTAAATATTGAGCTTTGGGGGAAAAATAATTGCAGACTCTTAAATAGATACCAGAAAATGATGATTATTTAGTCCATTTCAAATTCTTCAGTGACAGGGCAACCTGAACATAATGAAGTGACAAGGGGCACCTATGTGATTTTCAAATCATTCAACTTTTCATAACAAACAGATTCCTCTTGCAAAATTACTATTATTCTTATCAATAAGTTGTAGCAAAAATAGCTACATTATTTCTGTTGTTACACTCCTGTAAGGAGAAAGTTAGTATAAGAAACTTGGAAGAAACTTAGTAGCATTTGATAGGATTTTTGATATAAAAAATATTTGTCTGCCATTATAAGATACGATTCAAAGTAACATTTACTTTTTCATTTCTCTCTATCTGAAATCATAGTGTTCCTGTATTTCACAGCACTCTGCTATAGGAAAGACATTAAAGAAAACTAGGGAGTCACTGAAAAATTCAGGTTGGAAGTCACGTCTTGTGATCCATAGTCCAGGATCTTGTTCCAAACAGGGCTAATTTCAAAACTAGATGAAGTCACTCAGGGCCTCTGTAGCCCAGAAAATATGATTTTTACCATAATATAATAAGCTCTGTATTCAACATAGCATCTCCAGGCTTCTCTGAGCTTGCCTTGGCCTGAATTTTAGTTGAGGCAACAATTGCCTGGCAGCCACATGCCTGTTGCCTCCCTATGATGGCTTTGCTCTGGAGCACCCAGGGCAGGACACTGGCACCCCTACCTAGTGACTGTGGGAAAAACAGTCACTATGGGGTAACAGGCCTGGGGGACAGTAGCATACAGCCTTGAGTGGAGTAAAACTGAGGAAGAAGGAGGTTCAAACCACAAGCATTTACCTCCCCCGATGAAGAACTTGAGACACCTTGCTGTGGAACTCTTGCTTTCTGCTCAAGTAACATAGATATAATTCACCTTAGGATCCAGAGGGACATATGAAGCATAACACTCAAAATCTTGTTCATGGACTATAATGAAGTAAACCTGATAACACACACAGATAAAGCTAAGATTTATTTATACTAACATTGTTAGTTTAACTGAAATCTTAAGGGTCTGATCTAAGAATTAATACTACTCCTGCTCTAATTATTAGAGGGAAAAAAAAAAAGAAAACCAAATAAAGAAAAAAGTACTTTGGCATTAAAAAAGCAAAGTCCCAGTAGTATTAATACAGCTTAAATTGCTATACATACAATTATTAGTTTATGACCCTTCTTCTCGTAAAAGGCACATGCTCTAACTGTTCCTGTCCCTAAGGTTGATGGCTTCAGCCTGGCAGTGGTGGTGAAAGACTTTCAGTAAGTTATCAGCATCTGAAGTCATTTGTGAGGAGGAGTATGATAATGATGGGTTACTTCTTCCTTAATCTAAGATCTCTTTGCAATAATTTTTAGATATATGACAACACACATTTATACCTTGCTCTGTCTTTGCTGGTTTGCAAGTCCATACTATATCCACAATTAATATACATGCTATTTTATGTGTCTTAAAACCTGTTCTTTGTTCCCACTAAAAACATTTGTGTCCAGGTTCAGGTCTGTATTTCTTGAAGTGACCTGGAGTCTCCAGTGCCAAGCCTGTGAGTCACGTCTAATCATCCCACTATCATGTCAGGTCTGCATTTTTCCAAATTATGTTACAGTTGTACATATCTCATTCTTCACAGAGTAGGTGTTCATTACTCTTATTTATATAATATCTATGGCGGTACTGTGCCATAAGAAAAGTAAAATTAATTAGCAATAGCCACCTTGTCAGAAAAATTGTTCTTACAGCAAAATCTAGTAAAAAAAAAAAGCTCCAGGAAAGTAAAAAAAAAATTCAGACAGCATTAACCCTGAGGCCTTGCAAACTCAGCATAAAGCACATGGCAATGGCAGTACTGTATTGCAGGGCTACATGGTTACAGAAGACTGAGGGCAGTAACAGAATAAAAGCGGGATATACTTGAATATTTTCTGCATAACAGTTTTAGCTGTATTTATGCTTTTTTTGAGTTAATTAGATAATGTGGACTGTGACTGTTGTTATTATTGTAAATGAAGTATTACCAATAATTGTTTTTTGTATTTTTGTTAGATTGTTAAGCCTTTAATTAGCCTAACAAGAGATGCTGAGTTCTATATTTATAGTACTGAAGAGTTGAAGCCTAACAACTGATCCAGTTGAAAATTCAGTCTTCTTGAACACGGATTCCAGCACCTCTCCAGGTAGCCTTTCCCAGTGCTTAACCCTTCTCTCGGGGAAGAATCTTTTACCTCCTTCCAGCCAGGATTTATCCTGTCACAGCTCATGACTACTGCCTCTCATACTTTCACTGTGTGCCTTTCAGAAAAATCTGACTGCGCCTTTTGTGTAAGCTCCTTCATGTAGAAGGTCGATGTCAGTTGTCCCCTTCAAGCCTATTCTTCTGCACCTGAGTTCCCTAAGTCTCATCATCTGTCATGAGCACTAGTCCCCTAATTATCCCTGCACCCTTTCAGTGGACTCTCTCCAGTTTGTTTGCATATTCTATCCATCTTTCCCATGGTCTACCATGAAAAACCTGGCACTTGCTCAGAACAGGCTTTAATTCTAGCAATGACACATAGATTAACAGACAGGATTGGCATCTCACCCGTGTCTATGTGTACACACACTATTGAAGTAGAAAATCAATTCTAAAATTTAAAAGACCAAAGCTAGCTTTTGTTTTTCCTGTTCACTAGCCTTGAAGCTATGAGAAGAAAATGAAATGAGGAAGCTTAGAAAAACTATTCTATGTTCATGAAAATATTAGTAGCTTACTTTTTAAAATGCATTAATTGAACATACAGGAATCTACATTTTATATATTAGTTCCAAATAATGTATTTCAATGTTTCTGTTCTTTACTAATAGCCTCATGCCTCATAAATGTGTAAGGCTTCTCTGTTTTATATTAATTTAAAAAAACTTTGAAATATTCCTTTAATGAATGGTATTGCTTCACCATGTTTCAGTGAAAAAATTAAAATCCCACTCAATGATTTGAAACCTCATTCATTTTCATCTGCTACCTGAGCGTTGTTTCTAAAACTGTCATTATACTGCCTCCTTTCCAAAGACGGCATTTCAAAGAACCCACTGAACACCAACACCTTACAAACACCTCCCTGAGATGTTGTAAGACTCTCTCAGTGTATATTCCTGTCTCCTGATGCAAAGCACCAGAAGAGAGAAGAGCAATTATACTAACTGCTTGTCAGCGTTAAGATCTTGCACTCAGTGTTAGTGAGTCATTACCCCTACAAACTGTCAGCCAGACTGTATCAGTAAGACAAATAACATTAGGAAAGGGTATTTTAAATATATATCTTGAAATAAGGCTGCAAAATAAAAAGAGGGCAGAATAGTTCCCCGTTTCTCTTTTATAAACACTGAAAAGACATAAAAGCTGTGCAAGAAACACCAAAGTGGGCATTGAAAATACTGCTTTTTACTACAGGAGTTAAAAATGGCCCCTTGCCCTGCTGGGAGGGGTCACCACCCATAGCTTCCCATCCCTTTGGGAGCCACCAGCCTTTGTTGTGCCCTCACAGAAGAAATACACAGTGGTTTGGGTACAATATGTCCAACTTGTACTTCAATATATATACACACACCCCTATTTCACCAGATTCTAATGTACATTGGCCTTAATTGAAAACAATGAATTTGGTGTTTCTCTTGAGTTCTTTGGCATAGCTGTTGAGTGGTAATTCAATATACTTATCTATTGATCTATCAAAATGGTGTTCTCAAAAAGGCTATTCAAAGACACAAAAAAACCCCTAACAACCAAAAAATAATAGTTGGCTACATTTTTATGAGCCTATTCTCAAACAAAATGAGAGGAAATTCATGGAATAATTTAAACATAAATTGCACACCTTTCAAAAACAATTATACAAGACATGATGTCCCTGATCTGGAAAAATGTGCAAATTTGACCTGGAGCCCTAACCATTTAGAAGCACATCCTACACTCTGCACTTGTACAAAAGTAGCTTATGTAAAGTAAATTAAAGTAAATTAAATTTTTTCCTGTTACAGAGATGCAGAATCAAGGGTCGTGCTACAACCTTTTACAGGCTAATAAAGGCTTTGATCAAAACCAATGCTTTTTAAAATGCACTCCGCTCCTACTGTTTCAGTGTATCCCAGTTCTCTAAAAATAGTCACCCATATGACTGACTTGCTTTCCGAATACTAACAATGTGGATTATCTTCTGAATCTTCTTGCCAAAACAAGCAGTGCTAAAAGGCAGACTAAAGTGCATCCACTTCTGAACTACTGTTTGCAAACAAAGAAGCATGTTAATCCTGGGGGAAAAATACCCTTATCAAATGAATTCTCATTTAGCTTTTCAACTTTAAATATGTAACATTCCTAAGTGTGATAACATGGAGGTACACATCTTGTCCTTTTGGCTGGAAAAACCTTGACATGAGATAGAGGACATACTAAGAGGGTGAGGGGATAAAGGCTAAAGAAATCTATATAGGAAGATCTGAAGATCTAATGATCTCTTTTTGAGCTCGTTAGAGGTCAAAAAGATCACTGGCATCCACAGAACACTTCTCTTCATTAAGATATTGATCCATCTGTTATTAACACAGACCTGCAATACACTACTTAGAGCTGTATAGATGTCTTAACTAATTTGATACATTTATTCCTATCAAAATGCAAATATGACAACACACACTTAACAATACATATATTTATATAACAAATTATGTACAATTTCCTTCATTATTCTATAAGAATGACACAATTTATCAGTGAAAGATGGCTTTTGCTGCTTTCCATCCTGCTATACACTTTTGAAACACAACTCCTACAAACACCAAAAAGGAAGCATCTGTCAGAATTCCAGAGAGTTTTGCTTCTTTTCATTGTCAGGTTCTCAATACTTTCTGCAACACCTTCACAAGTGACAGTAAACCAAAGCTACATATTTATGTCTTTCCAAAGAAATTAGTGTTTAGCAAATAATACACATTTGCAGAAAACATCAGCTAGAACTATGTCTGTTGTAACTACTGCCTTCTTACAAGCAGCATTCTTACTCCTTTGAATTTGGTGTCCGGTAACACAGTCCTCTTGCTTTTTGCAGATACACCAATGCATTTCCGGTGCTTGAAGGAAAAAGCAACCAATAGTAGAAACCTGGTGTAGTGGGGGAAAACAGTTTTCCCCCCCGGAAGGTGAGAAAATGGTAAACCCCCAGGGGGTGGTGATCTTTAGAATTAATCCAATGAGCGCTCTGTCGAAATATAA
>JAWWLV010000088.1:80884236-80897948 GCA_035041135.1 Platyrinchus mystaceus
CCATCTCACACCGGGTTAGAATTGGGGAGGGAGGCCTAAACTCGGAATTGGATTTTTAGGGCTCTCAAACCACGACACCTGGGCCCTTGCAACTGTGCTCAGGAAGCTAAGGGGTCAGGTCTCTCCTGAATAAGGGAGACCTTGATGCCTGCTAGGAATTCTGCTGTTTGATTGTGGTCTACATACATGCTTCTGGCAGTGAAGGCCTAAGCACAGGGAGCAGTGCTAGCCATTGTCTACAAAGTCACCATGAGCCTAGAAGCCATAACACCAGGACACACATTACTGGCAACCCAGACACCTGGCACTGGCTGCTCTGCACTCACAAGCTGTTTCACTAAAACAAATCTGAAGATACTCTTGCATATTCTCAACAGACAGTAAAACATGCATTGTGTACCATCAGTTACAAAGCCTACCGAATCACTGTACACAGCTTGTGAAGGCAGAGGTGGAAACACAAATGACTGCTCTTACAAACTTCTCCGTCAAAACTTGCTTTTACCGTAAAACTTTCTCCTTAAGAAGTTGTAGCAACTTCAGCCAGTATGCAATCCAAATGCCCAGTAGAATAAGGATAGCCCTCTGAATATGCAATCTGTTAAAGTCCTGGCTGGGACTTTCATTTGCTTTTTCTAAGAAAATGGTGTTGGTGATGGATCTTGAAAACTTCAATTTAAAATGGCTACAGGCATTTGTGAGATAGACATGACAGTTAGGGTCAGCTGGGTCATACAATGTGTATATCAGCATTTTTTGTGACAACAGAAACGTGTCACTGAAGACTCTATTCTCTGACCCTTAACAGTTCACAGTTTTTGAGTCTTGGTGACCTTCAGAGCAAAATACACCTATCTTCTTTACTACTTGATGAAATCATCTGTATTTCAAATTCTCTTAAATGAAGCACCTATCTGTCAGGATGACAGGCACTGTACAGAGCTTGCAAAGAGCAAAAGAACTATATAAAGCACTCAGAGAAGTCTTTTATTCAACTGCTACAATAAATGACAGATACATCTCATTATGCAATTCCCCTAGCTCCTCTTAACAAACCTGACCCTCAAAACTATATCACATGATTCATCAGTATTGTGGTTTCAAATATTTTTCAAAACCAGTGCAGTAATATCTTCTTTCAGTGATTTGCAGCATTAGTATGGGGCATGAGGAACTGAAGATTTCCAAAAGCACTTATGTACATCTCAGCTCATTCAATGAGGACAACAAAAGAGATCGTGTGCCAACATAATCTATACAGCATTTTTAACTTTCTTTATCATAAAATATTTATGTAAAACAAATGAGAGAAAACATAATTTGACAACAAAAATATCTAAAATACCTTCCATGTTCAGATGGAAATTGTACACAACCATGTTCAAAAGACTTTGTATATTTCGTTAAGTAAGTTTAAGTAACTCATTAAGTGATTTTCCATTAACAAACTGGATTATATAGCGATGAACAGGGGGATAGTGTGAAAACAGAAGAACAGACACAGACATGGGTGTGACTTTACCTGTTGCCTCTTCTCAAATTCTAACTTGATACGGGATTTGATGCAGTTGCACGTGTCCTGATACGTCTGCTGCAGTGCAAGTTCCATGAGGTGTTTATGGTACGCTCCTGCCAAGTTTCCGCAGATAAAAATTATTACATTTGCCAATATCTAGGGGTTAAAAAAAAAAAAGGTGTCAGGAAATTTATATAAATAAATTAACAGAAATTAATTTTAGGCTGCAATGAAAGATTGCTACAGTTACGTATTTTGCTTCTGTTTGATTTCTAGCAAAGGTTAACCTTTCAAAAAGCCTTCACAAATAGTGGCAAGATCCCAAGCAATAACAGAATCATATTTAGGTTGGATACTGTTATAACTTAGCATTAAATAAGAATGAAAATTTACAACATGTTTGTCTACTAAATGAGGTACACATTTCCTGAAAAAAAGAAATTAAGCTCATGTTAGACATCCACTGCAGAGTATTAATTAGGTGGGATCATGATCTACTGATGCAAAACAATAGCTACGGTTCCCAGTAACAATTTCGGAAGCCACATTATTGCTACGCTCTTCTGGCAAGACATTTTCTTTTCCAGTGCCATATGATTGAGGGGTGAAAAGTTTCACCTACACACATGAACAGCCTGACCTGCATTTTACCCCAGCCTGATCCACCACAAACTGTCACTCAGCTATAAATATTAACCTTGGTGGTGATAAGCAATGTTTAAGTAGCGAGATCTGACAACTGTCTACTAGAATATACTTTTTCCTTCTACCAAAAAACGGCATTTGTTTAAAGCACAGAACTTAAAGATTTAAGTTTTAGGCTCAAACAGCATCAGATACCCTCTGACCACAACAACTCACAAACATGAGAAATTAGTTTGCTTAAAAAATCCAGATCTTTGCTGTGCTTCACCTTTGAAAAATACACAATACTATGTGGTGATGCTAATACTTTTTAACTGTACCCAGCTTATTCCTGCAATTAAAACAGACACATTTATCCATTCTAGCTCACTCAGAGCAAAGAAATATGAGAGAGTAATGAAACAATTACTAATTCAATAATAAAAATAACAAAAAAGATAATATTAAATTGAAGTTGAGATACAGTTGCAGTCTGGTCAGAGCAGCTCTCTGTCTGTAAGACCCTCGCATACCATATAACCTGGATTACAAGCACTACATGATGTCATAGTACTCATGGTCTGGGAGGGAAGACTGAAGAAAGAAGGCCAAAATTTCACTAATGCTCCACAGTTATTTTAATCATTAGGTTTATGACAGATTTCCCTAGTGATCATTCATTGGCTGGTTTTGGTGTACCTATGTACCAGGCAATCTTTTTTGAATAGCTAGCAGTGAAAGAGCCAAAGACCAGAAAAAAGTCCAACAGTACGTTACAGTGGTTCAGAGAAAAAAGATAAATTGCCCCACTAAACAAAATCCATCATCCTGTGGAATACATGCTATTCACAAAAAATGCATAGGCATTTTAATGCTCTTTTTCTAAATGGACACTTTAAAATGGAAGATTTAAAGATATATTTTTATTGACATGTGTGATGGTTCGGACCATCACGTCACCTCTCATGGCTCCACAAAGCTAAAAAAGGGAACTATCCACCTTTGACAGAAAAATGATCAATGTTTGCAATTTGATATAACTTTTCTTTCTTTGCCTAAAACTTTAAGATCATGGCATTATAATGTTTCTGAAAGCAATATCTGAATGACTTCTTCAATTTTTCTAAAATACATAAATGTAAATATAATAAGGAAAATGTACATATTTCGCTTTGACCAAAGACCCTCTGCTATGAAGTAGAGGCATTAGAAATAATTTAAATGAAACATTTCAAAACAGCCAATAATTACCCCCCCCAAACATATAAGAATACGGTGTTCAGTAAATCATTTGAACTTAAAATACTTTTATAGCTCTTTGCAAATCAGAATTGCTTGATTCTGCCCTGGTGTCGGCAACACCATGGCACCCTCAGCAGACACGGGTTAGCGAAAAAAGATCTTATGTGACAAATAGCAGTGCAGGGGTAGGGTAGGGTATCCCAACTGTCAGTCATTTCAGGTTTTTAAAATGGAATTATGATGTATGAAGACTGCTTGGCATACAAAATGCTCACATATTGGTGGGAAAGTTTAGTAACAAAATGATCACTAAATTGAACTGAAAGCAACAGTGTGCTGTCATAATCTCTAGGCAGATGTCACTGTTGAAAGACTGCACACAAACTTACTAACAGTATTGTCCAGCTAAATAAAGTTATAGAGTATTTAAAGCAAAACTTCAGGTATTTGCTCAACTAAAATAAAAAAAATACTATAATGGGTAGATGGAGGAGTAAATTATGAGTATCTTCTTCACAGTCATAGAAAAACAAATTACAGTTTTATGACTGAACCAGCTGAAGTGAGAAAATAGATGGAAAGACTGACAGGCAAGGAATTTAATTAACCAGGCTTTAAAGATTCTCAGTGGGGTAATTCAGCCCCCATGAAGCTCTGTGATGTCTTCCAGTACCTGAATTAAGCTGTTCAAAGACAACTCAAGATATCTCTGTCATTGCCACAGTTAGTGTAGATCTAACATGTAAGTGTGTAAGTGAACATGCAGATAGAAACAGTGCTCAAAATACCCTTAATGCTTTTGGCTAGAATGTAATTCATTCAGAAATGTGTCAATAGGGTATTAACTTAGAAAAAAGAAATTCAAGAAATAGATGAACTAGCTCTAACATATTTTTTTTGCCTGTATGTAGTCTGGCTTAAGTGAATATTTCTGCTGTTGAACAAAGTGCATATTGTCAATAGACTGTTCAGTAGTAAGTGCAATTAACTTTACTAGAAAAAATAAACAACATATATTCTTCTTGCTGAGTATCTCTCTTCTCCTAAGCCTTGCATTTTGTTCTGAACTGCAGCCTGGTTTCAACATACGAGCTCCATCCCAAGTTTGTTCTAAAGTCTCATAGGCTCTCCCAAAATGGAGACAGGTTCAAAGTTTTCCTCAGCCCAAAAATATTAACTGAGCTTCTCACTTCTTAAGCAAGTATGCTAATCAGAATGTAATCATAAAAAAGTTTCTTTTGTTCAGGCAAGTGCTCTGAGAAGACTCTATGCTGTGCATCCTACCTGTACCAAAGCACTTGCAATGAAGTCCTGAGCCAGACCAATCTTCTGTTCTCTAGGCTAGGACTCCACAGTCTTTTTCCCTTTTTTTTTTCCCTCCCCATCCCTGCCTCCCTCGTGCCCTAGATGTATGTTAGACAATAAGAAAAGATGTGGTGGGTCTTCTGGTAAGAAATTCTGTATCTTTCTGCGATAGCTCTGATAACTATGCAGATAAAACTGTAACTGAGAACCTCTGTAAGGGAATTCGGGGACACCTGAATAGACTACACAATAGTTAGGGCTTTGGCCCAGGAGGACAAGACTGAGCTATGGAAAAGGGTGCAACTGATGATGGTAACTCAATAGCACAAAAAGACCAGGGTAACATCAAATGCAGTGTTGCATGAACCATGTCACATCCTTTACAAACAGATACTGTATGACAAAAAAAACCCAAACCAAACCAAAAAACCAAATACCAAAACAAAAACAAAATCCAAACAAAAGCAAAACAAAAAAAAAAAAAAACACAACAAACAACAACAATAAAACCCCCACAATATAGATAAACTCTAGTAAAGTCCCACTCAGTTCACCATATGGAAACAGTGAGCGACACAGCAGAAGGTTCTATCTCTCTGTAGAGTCAGAGTGGAGAGAGAGGCCAGTCCATCTTCTGGGTCATCTGTACCCCTTGAGATTGATCCACTAAATATACACTGTAGTGAATTTTCTGCTTTATCAATAAATAACTTCAATGTCTACAGAAGGTGGTCTAAATACGAGTCAAAAATTAACACAAGGAACACCAAGGTACCACTGGGAAGTATCTCTAGGTGCTCCAAGTACCAGCTTGTACATCTAATCACTTAAGGAACATAATCATGCCTGGTGCCTCTTCCATCTCCTTTGACCTACAGAAAACTATGCACTTCCAGGCAATGGGATAATTTTACATTCAAGCACATGTATTTTTCAGTGAATATCAAGTAATCAGATGTCTAGTGCTTCACTATGAAAATAGACTATTTAAAAGCAAATGAAGACAAAGTTAAGTAGCTATGACTAATTTCTCAAGAGAGTACTACAGTACCCTGAGCTGCTCAAAAAAAATGTAGTGCATCATACAGAAGTTCAGCTGATGAAAGCTGCCCACAAAGATATATGCATACAAATAAGTATTATGCTATATAAAAATAAAAGAATTATAATACAAGTTGCTGATTCTGATAGAAAAAAAAATTTGTTAAGTATCCTGAAACTGCTGTTGAAATACCTACTATGAAAATCAGAATTCTCCATAGATTTTCCCTACATGTAAAACTCCAGCTTATGAGTTACTTTGTTGCATTTTTCCTCTTAGATATTGTACATATATGTCCTGAATTCTTGCATGAACAGAATTAAAAAACAAAATAAAACAAAGAAACACCAACATAAACAACATTTTCTTCAATAGTTTTCCACTTTTCTTCTGGGTAAGAAAGTTGAGGAAATGGAAGCTGAGGGATGGGCAAAAAAGGCTACTGTTTATACTGTCTGAATGGAAATTAATGGGAGAAAAAAGAATTCTTATGTCACTGCCAAAGTGCAAATTCTTCAGCTCTGCAAAGACAAATTGTCTCTCCCTCCGTTTGATCTTTCATGTGATGGTTTGTCATGTGACTAGCCAAGCTAGGGAACAAGTTTATACTTCTTTGGAACCTGTACAGTTTTTGACTCAGACATAATTCAGTTAGAAAGAACAATGCCAGGTAAAAACTGAAAAACAGCATTTAAAAAGAAAATGCTTAGCCACTATGCAAATTAGTCACCATGTACTATGCCCAATACCATTATTTTAAGTAGATATGTTCAGAAGGTTCTCAAGCTATTCCATGCAAAATTCTTGCCCATGGAGCTCTGGCCAGTCATACAACGTTGACTTCTTTCCTTTCACATTTCCAGACCTATGGAAGTCCAAAGTCCAACATTTTAATACGTTTTAGTGTCAGCAATATCTATAGCTATGTCATAGCTCACAAGAAGGATGATAAATTTGAAAACAGGAAACATTTTGCCATATGGCAACCTCTGTTTCAAAAACAAGCAGTTTGGGGAGGAGCAAAATTAATGAAGTCTGGATTTCTACGGATTGGTATCATTTTGCCCACTTATTTCATGACATACAATACTTCCAACTGCTAAAACAGGCCAAAGATATCTATTGCTGGCCTAAAACAAGTGATCAAAAATAGTGTGGCCAGCAGGACCAGGGAAGTGATCCTTCCCCTGTACTCTGCATTGGTGAGGCCACAACTTGAGTACTGTGTTCAGTTCTGGGCCCCTCAATTCAAGAGAGACATTGAGGTGCTGGAGCAGGTCCAGAGAAGAGCGATGAGGCTGGTGAAGGGACTTGAGCACAAGTGCTATGGGGAGAGGCTGAGGGAGCTGGGGTTGTTTGGTCTGGAGAAGGGAAGGCTCAGAGGAGACCTTATCACTCTCTACAACTACCTGAAGGGAGGTTATAGCCAGCTGGGGGTTGGTCTCTTCTCCCAGGCAGCCAGCAATAGGACAAGGGGACATGGGCTTAAGCTCTGCCAGAGGCAATTTAGATTAGATATTAGAAAGAAATTCTTTACAAAGAGAGTAATCAGGCATTGGAATGGCCTGCCCAGAGAGGTGGTGGATTCACCATCCCTGGAGGTTTTTAAACTGAGATTGGATGTGGCCCTTAGTGCCATGATGGCACTAAGACTGGAGTTGGATCAAGGGTTGGACTCGATGATCTTGGAGGTCTTTTCCAACCCAATCGATTCTATGATTCTATGATCATATGTTGCCTAGTCCACTAGCTGCTAGCTGAGACTAACAGCTGGCCTTTTCCTGTATGTAGTAAGATCAATAATTTGGGGTCCTTATTATGAAAGCTCCTATGTTTCATAAAGCAATGTATCAATCTTTTGGACTTCTATTTCTCTTTCAGAGATAATGGTCAAAGTTCATGAATTAAGGTTATTTGGGTACAGAACATGACAGGCTGAAGGAGAAAAAATCAATTTCTTTAATTGCTGCACAATTATTTTAATACTCTGAAAGGTAAAAGATATTTAAATCCTCAAATACTTATGAAGGCCACAATAAGAACAGGCTACAGACGAAGAGAAGAAACAGGAAGCTTCAGTATCCTCAGACCCTTTGTTTGTATCAAGGAGAATGTCAAATGTTTTTCAGAAAGGTAAATAGAAAAACAAGTTGTGATTTTGCAAGAAACAACACAATTAAAAAAAAAAAAGGAAAATACAAAAAAACCACAAACAATCTAAGATTTCTCAAAGTAACTGAGAAGCAGCAAAAAAATAGTTTGAATTACTCAGTCTCCCAGATGGCTCCATATTTTCAGTGGTAAAAAGTCCTTTTGTGGGAGGGGAATGGATGTCATTTTACAAGCCAGGAAGTTTTGACGCTATCTTGTAATTGGTATGTGCAATTCTCTTTGTAGCTTTTGCAATCAGAGCATTGAGGACAGCAGCAGGATATTCATTTTTTGCAATATCTATGTTATTTGACGTGATTTTCTTTTCATCATTATTACAGATTGAAATTTCTCATAGCTCTAGGCTGTTCTGTGGAATGACTGGATTTATTTTATTCAGCTCTGTGCGTACACAGACCCTATCTATACACCAGCGTAGATGAAAACAGATCATAAACTCTAAGCTCTTTAATCAAACCCAGGGAAAATAAACTAGAAACAAGAATCAGAGTTATGGTCCCTTTAGATCACTTCTGTGTAATACATATAATCAATATCATTGACTCTAATTAATGACTCTTCATATTTTGATTCTAAGATAATTTTTTGCCCAAGGGGAACTCATACTCTCTTCAGTCAGAAGGAACCAGCCAAGCCACTGGGCTTCCCTGCCTGCCTGCAGAGAGGTCTTTTCTGTTTACATGCACCTCTGAGATCATTTAATTTCTTTACTACTCAAACTGCTCAAACATATTTGAATACAGAATTGATTGAAAGAAACAAACAAAATCAAAAATTCAAATTATTCAGATATTTAAGTAAAACTAACAGTGACTTTGGGTTTGGCTTGAATTTTGGAAGCAAAATCTGTAAACAACAGATACTGCCACTGATCTTAAAAACTAAAATGTTCTCTCAAAAGAACATATTGAGATTAATTTTTAAGTCCTGGCTCTCATATAAGGGTGAGCACTAGTGTGCTCTAAAAAACAAACAAAACCCCAAAAATGCCCATAAAATTAAAAGTTTTCTAAAAAAACCCCAATAAATCATTAGTCTTTGATATATTGCAGAAATAATCCTATGTCTGATTTTGAGATGCCCTCAGTCTTTTCCAACAAATTAATCTGTTTCACTCTTAAAAAAGACTAAAATCTGTAATATGAGTACACTTACTTACAGGACCAGCAATACACTGCTGAGTTTAATGTGTACCAGTAGATTTCTCCCTACTTTCCCTCATCAAGAGTATTACTAGGCAATTTCTCCTGTACTATCTATCAGTCATCATGAAGTTTATTTCATATTCTACCAGGCTTCATGATATTTCTTCATATATTATATAAGTCTAAGTAACCCCCCTTCTGGCAACTTTTACAGAAATTGATCAATAGGTTCAAAAACTACCAGGAGAAGGGAAGACAAATACATCAATGAACTAATAATCACATATGTGCTTTGTATTTATGTACTTGCATGTTTAACCCTCAAAACCACAATAAATCAGCTTTCTACCTAATTGCTGTAGTTTATACTGTAACTGCACTGCATATTAATATGCTACATACTCTCAATTATCAATACACATGGAAATTAAAATCAATGAACAGTTAGGATTACATGGATAAATTACAGTAAGAACATATAATCAATGTAATTTTTTTACTACATTGCAAACAGTTGGCAACTGATAGAAGTTTTGAAATAGTATTTTTAATGAAGTCTAAATGAAATTCTGATTATATAAGAATATTTTTCTTAGGTAATATTTTTATCAGTATTCATAATCATCTCAATAAGCCTTTAAATAGGAAATACTCAAGTATTTGTTCTGCTTGTCTGATGACTAAGTCAAACTTTTATCAAGTTCATTAGTCATAATTTGCCAGACTGTGCTAGGAATCAGTGGCCTTTGGTTATATACTTCACAGAGAATGGTGGGAGCAGGTAGGAGAATAATGAAGTGGTGTGTAAGTGATGACACATTGAATTGGATCAAACTCATTCCAGAATGTCCCCAAAGTCAAAGCTTTGAATTATGACAACCTTACATGTGTTTGTAATGTTTTATAAAGAACTTGGTTACCATTTTGAACTATATTGAGATCTCTAATCAGTATTTGGGTTAATTCTTGATTGGAAGTAATCTAACAGGAAAATTTGCTTTCAAGAAACCTGAAAGTTCTATTTTCTGGTGTCAGGCAAATGCTGTGAAGAGTCAACAAGTCAGGACAAAGAAAGTACTGAAGTTGGTTTACATTCAGGAAGGAATGAAGTAAGTATTAAAACCTATTTAGGCTTTACTGCCAATTCATTCCATCTTTACATGAAAAATGCCATTTTTCTCTCCTTCATGCCTCAAAACTGTCAAGATGTTATTTGTCAGATCAGGTTTTCTATTCTAAAGCCTTAGTGTGAAGCATGTTGGACGCTCTGAAACAGTTTTTTCTAAATCACATGGTTTGTGGGATTATATTCTGAGTAACACCTCAAAAGTTAGCACAGTACCTCCCATTCATAGAATAGAATCACAGTCATAGAATTGTTAAGGTTGGAAAAGACCTCTAAGATCATCAAGATCACCCAGCACCACTGTGTTCACCACTAAACTGTGTCCCTAAGTGCCACATCTACATATTTTTTGAACACTTTCAGGGATGATAATTCCACCACCTCCCTGGTCAACCTATTCCAGTGCCTGACCGTCGTTTCAGTGAATACATTTTTCCTAATATCCAACCTAAATCTCCCCTGGCACAACTTGATGCCATGTCCTCTTGTCCTGTTGCTTGTTACTTGGAAAAAGAGACCCACACCTATCTGCCTAAAACCTCCTTTCATGTACTTTTATAGGGTGATAAGGTCTCCCCCGAACCTCCTTTTCTCCAGCACTTTCTATTCATACCAGCATTAGTGACAACTCCTATATAGCAGCATGTGGATATACACTATAGACACCTAAAATACTACACAGCATTATTAGGAATAGGCCGTTACTCTCAAACTAGCTGAGGGCAATGATTAAAGAAACCGAAGTACTTATTGAGGGAAGAGAGATTTTCCATGTCTCCACACTTGTTCTATTCTTCAAGTCTGAATATAAGAACTTACCATTCGCTCCTACCTTGTGTTCCTTGTCTTTTAAATAACTATTTATGCATGCATAGATATTCCCTCCCAGCTTCTCAGATCACTGAAAAGGTTTGGGCAAAGGACTCCTTCAAAGGTCTTTTGGAAATCCAAGTAGAGCTATCAGTGAAATCAGCCTCATCTACCTGTTTGTTGATGCCTTCAGAGAGCTTCAAGATACTTTTAAGGAAAAAGCTCTTTCTTTCAAATATTTCTTTCAAAATAGAAGGTGTAACAGCTTCAATTTTTTCCTCATGAAGACAATGAGTTTACAGGCCTACAGGCTCCCTGACCCTTTCTAGAACCTTTTCTTAAAGTTTATTTTCACATTTTCTATCTTATGGTCTTCAGAAACCAGAGTCTATTTCAGAACAATTTATATATGCTCTCCTTCCCCCATTCTTCCGAGAAGGATTTTAATGTGAGATTTTCTTCAGTTTCTTCTTCACTGAACAGGGATTCAGGAACTGTTTCTCTGTGATGGCCTTATCCTCCTCCCTGAGTATTTTTATAACCTGGATGCCAAATGTCCTTATAGACTCTCTGAAAGTTCTTTTTGTAACTCAAGTGCTGAAACAAGGACTCAGCATGCAAGGAAGGTGAGATTGGTTTGGTTAACTGTCATGGCTCTAGTTGTTATCTAACATAAATTACATACTTGCAGATATACGCTCTTCAAACTCCTATCTGACCTGAGCACTGCATACAAAGGCATTTTGCAACACTTTAAAAAACATTTGCACAGATGAAATGTTTTCACTTTGGCTGATTAACTTCAGTGGAGCAAACAGATTCTAAAATTGCTGATAAACCATGCTAAGTAGCAGAACGAATACCAGGAAAAATTGCAACTACAACAGGCAGAATCACAAGGTGAATTGAGATAGCTCCATAAGCTTTTTTATAGTTAGACTATTGTGTACCGAAGGCAAATGTTATTTTAACTGAATTAAAATTTAAAGCTTATGATTATGTAGTATTGAAAGAAAAAATATAATTTCCTTTCTATAATTCTCTGACACATTCTGAAATATCTTTATTGCTCATATTTTAATTTACTCATTCCTGTGCTCAGGAGAACTATTCTCTAGAGGTTTTGTTTTAGGGATGAACCTACAAATTCTGTGCACTGTACAAGAAGCAAGTTTTAGGTTGTGAATGCTGGAGGAAAAATTAAATTCTGGCAGTAAACATGAAAAAGTTTTCCCTCCCAAAGAATGTATTGCAAAAATCAAATGGGTTTAATACTGTGAAGACAAACAGAAGTCCACTAAACTGGCAATAATTCCATTTCCATGAAAAACTTGCCTATTATAACCTACACCTCTACCTTATTAGCAGGTTTTGCGTTTAACACATTTCTTACAGACTAGTTTACATTTTGTGTACTACATTTCCACATATTTTAGAAACAAAACCTGTGAATGTAATATTGAGATACATCACAATGCTTTGCAAAAACTGACAGGCCTTTCTACATAAAAAGAGAAGTTACTAACAATATGAAGGAAATAATATTTCAATTTCCAGATGATTGCATTCATATTGTTATTATATTTATTAATCTCTGACTTCATTCCCAAATTTGACTGGAATAGTATTGGAACACTATGGATAAATTACAAATAGTCTCTTTTTACAAATTCTGATGCACATGTAGCAACAAAAATAAATAAACAATTTCCCTTTTTTAATGATTTTTGCCTCCTGCCTGTATTTATAAAAGATGCCTGTGTTGAACCTAATAGAAAAATTAATGTTAAACTAATAGAAAAATTACATCATAGGTGCTCATAAGCAGCAATATGAACAATGCAAAAAGTGCATTTGACTTGTGTGTGGGGGATGTTTCTACATGGAATGACTGGGGTTTTTTTTTATTCTCCACAACAAAAACAATCCTGTACAAAAAGAAAATTACTACTTAAACCCCACCAGTTTCAGTTGCTTTTACAGTTATCTTTTACAGCAAAGTAAATTTCAGCCTGCAACCTACCCTTTAATAGTACAGGCTGTCAGTAGAAAGATTTGACAATACATCATGAAAATACAAAGTAACGCTAAACTAAAAAAACATGGAGCAATATTTCTGACACACCACCCTTTCTCAGTCAGAGAAGAGTCCTGGAGCATCCATGTGTTGCAAAGTAATGTAGGTCTCAGCACCACATAGAATTTACTTTGCTTTTTAGTTATGTTTAAAACACAATTTCCCAAATCTGTAAATTCCTATATATCATTAGTTATTAGTTTTTCTTCACTCAGCATTTATCTTAGATGAATTTGAGTGTATGGACACTTTCCATGCTAACCACTGGGACTGGGTAACAGTCCTTGCTCTGTTTTACTAACCAGTCAAACATATTCATGTAAGCGTTTCCCAGTTCTCTACAATGGGCATTCATTATCTCTACTTTCAAAATCCCAATCTGATCAACAAATTCTGCTACATTGTTACCCATCACTTTCTGCAGGAAAACATTTTAATATACCCTCCTCTTTGAGGAAGCAACTATATTGCAGCTAGGAACCAGCAGTTATCCAATACCTCTAAAAGTGTGCACAAACTGACGCCTTTCTTTTCCACTCCCATTGCTTTTTAGACATATCTACAAGTCATGGGATGCTGTTCCAACTCTCCCAAATTCATTTCAGCAGAAGTTTATCACTCTGCACAGAGCTTCTTCCAAGCAGTTTTCTCAG
>JAWWLV010000088.1:80902282-80965945 GCA_035041135.1 Platyrinchus mystaceus
AACTTCAGCGAAGTGGAGTTTTGACTAACACCAGTGCTACCCACTAGGAACAGTGATTTTTTTACTTTCAGACTTATATCACAGAATCACAGAATCAACTAGGTTAAAAAAGACCTCTGAGATCATCAGGGCCAACATTTGACCTAATATCACCTTGCCTACTAGACCATGGAATTTCCCTAGGAAGGCAAAATTACAAAATACGTTGAAACATTCCTTTTAAAGTGACACAAAATTACTAATACAGTCATCACATCTTTCATTAATTTCCATGTAACTGCAGTAGCTTGTGGTATGTTTGCAAACATTTAAAATTAGAAAAGATAAAATTCTAAAACTATCCAAAATAACATATCTGTCTAATCCTTAATATTTCTTAATGATCAAACAGTTAATACTGCTGCGAAGAAACCCTAAAATCCCAAAAAGCAACTCACATATAAAGTACTAATTTATAAACAATTGTTGTTTCATCTTAATCAAAGCACATCCTGCTTAAAAAGCATTTTTTTATTAGTTTGGTAAAAGCCTAAACAAAACATCACTTTAGCAAATAATGAGCTGTGCTGCCATATACTAAAAGACAGACACCACAAATCAGTTACACAGCCTGCAACTAATGAGTTTGACTGGTAAGTGAGGGACACTGATGCATTGCAAATGGTACTGTATATCCTTTAAAGGCAGATCTGTGTGGCAGATGGCTAACCACAAAAGTGCAAGACCAAAACCCAAAGTTTAAAGCCTCAGGTAATAAATTTCTTTGACCAAGGACATAAAACTCAAAATGAAAGCCATGATCATTTATCACTGTCAGCACAGTACAGCATTAAGTGTCTCAGCAACCCTTCCAAAATTGTATCATATGCTCCAGTGCAGGTAACTCTCAATCCTATTACCACCTCCCTACACTTAATTCTGTTAGATGTTCTTTGGGATGTCATGGAGAACATGCTGGGATGCTGTTATCCTCTCTGGGACACAGCCATAGCTGCATACTATGGTCATCCACTTCTGTTTTCAGGTAATGTAGTGGGTTGATGCTGGCTGGACACCAGGTACTCACTAAAGCCACTTCCCTGTGCAACTGGACAGAGAAGAGAAAATATAACAAATGGTTCATGAGTTGAGATAAGAACTGGGAGAGATCACTCACCAATCACTGTCAAGGGCAAAACAGACTCAAAGTGGGGATATTAGTTAAATTAATAGCAGGAGAATGAGAAGTAAAATAAATCTCAAAAACACCTTCCCCCCACCCCTCCCTCCTTCTCCATGCTCTACCTCCTGCCCATCCAGCAGCAACAGGGAGACAGGGAATGGGGGTTACAGTCACTTGTTGTTTCTGCCACTGCTCAGGGAGAGGAGTCTTTCCCCCGCTCCTCATGGGGTCCCTCCCACGGAACACAGTGCAGTACACTGATGTACAAAACACTCTTACAAAAGAGTTACTTCAGGATCATGAATCCCACTTCGGTCACATAAAATCTGTCCAGGCTTGGAACTGTTCAATGTAGCTTGTAGAAGTCAACCAAATACGCCACTTTGTAAAAGCATAGCATGCCCAGACACCGAGGATTACACACAGTAGTGGTCTACTCCTCTCAAAAGGGGTGGAACAAGATAAAAAAGTTCTGGAGAGAAGAGCTTGGAAAAAGGACAATATTGTGGGAACATTATGAAGGTTGACATACTGCAGGGTAGGCAGAGCACAGAGTGCTCTTGAGTGGTTTTGAGCTTACTGACTATTCACTGGTCTAACAGTAGAAGTTGTCTGCTAAATGGATGTAGAGCTGAGGCAGCAAAACTACATTTGAAGTATACGTAGACACGGCGCAGTCACTTCTTCCCTGCAGATCACTTCAGCTTTGGGTCACCTTCCCACCCTAAAAAAAAGCTGTAAGACTTTGAAAAGTAAGTCTGGACTAAAACTCTCTTCGTTTACACAGACTATCAATGTCTTACTGCTCCTAAATAAAATACACCTTTTTGTTTTGCTTTTTTTACAGATAATCCAGGCAATCAATGGGTAAAATAAGGACTTTTAGGCAGGTTTTAAAGGGAGCTATTAGACTACCTGGGTTACAGGAGCAGTTTTAGCTGCAGATTATAGGCAGGGAAATGAGATTACCTAGTGTTTGTGATTGCCACACACCTACTAAATGTCAGAAGAGAGAAGGGGCCATATATTGATCTATTCAGATTTTAAAAATCAATAATCAAACTTAGCTGAAGAGACACAGTAAGTGCTTCCATGCTTTAAAATACTGTAAGTTTTACTAGGACTTTTTCAACATTTCTTGCTAGTGAAAAATTGCTTTATGTGTTCAATAAATGATTAAATGAATGGCACTTAAAATATTTTTTTAAAACATATACCACAATGATCAAAGAATATTCAAGCAAAGGGTTTAGCAGGAATTAAACTAGCAAGACACAAAACCAGAATTAGAACAGTTTATTAACGTATTTAATGACTATGCACTAAAAGCAAATTAAAACTTATTCTAAAAGCACCTCAAAAAAGATCTAGCAGGGTTTAACAAACTTTTATTCAGCAGTCTATTCTTTCACAAGCTCTTTAGAGACTTGCCTGCTATTTTATATTGTAGGCGATATTAATCTGATATTTAAATGATCTACTAGTCTTTCAACATTAATTTAGTATTCAATAAGAGCTCATCAAAAGCAATATACTTAGAGCCAGTTTGAAAATTCTTGAGATAAATCCAAACAATCACCAGTAATCAATTCCAACAAGAATTAATAATAATAATAATCCACCTCATGTCCCAAGAAATTATAATTTCATATGCTTAAAATACACATAAAAATAAACAAACTATAGTACAGTAGTTAGAAGTCCACTGAAAATGTCTATTATGGATGAAGGAAAATATTAGTCACGTACCACAATTAGTACCAGATGGATAATTAAGTGAAGTACAGTGGGAATACAAAGATTAGTGCAGGTAAATATACACAACAAAGACAGTAAAAAAGTAGTTGGAAATATTGTGAAATCATCTCACAGTGGAACAAAATAGATGAAATTTTAAAATACCACTATATTAACTTCTATGTTACTCATACTTAGGAATAATATTCCAAGCAAATCAACTGCCTTAAAGACTCAGACTGAAACAGGGTGCTGACCAAGGTGGTTATAAAAACACCAAGACTGTCATCAACATGTTTAAGAAAACCTCTCACAGTTATAGACATAGCTGCAAGATGAATGTCCCAAAAGTAACACTTTGTAGCACATAAATAATTTTTTTGCTGTCCACATTTGGTATTGTCTGCTTGTTTTAACACCTTGATATTTGAAATACCAAAAATATTATATCCCGCCCTCCATTAAACAACCTCTCTTCTCCACAATCCTTATTTTTCAAGGAAAATTAATGACCTTACATCCACAACAGGAAAAGTGGAATAAAATTAGCAAATTACAGAGCTGTCAACCATCTTGCTCTGAATCATGTGACGGGGCACAGCGGTGCCTACCGGCTGGCAGGGGAAGGCACCTGGAGAAGGTGGTGCCCCACAAGGACACTGTCTTTGCCTGTGCTGCATGCCCCTCTCTTCTGTGAGCCCCAGGCAGCCTGCCCAGATCCCATGCCAGAGTGGGTCCCCAGGCAAGGAAGAAATTACAGGCTGCACAAAAGAGCATGCAAAACAGAAACTGCAGAGGGGAAAAAAAAAAGAGCAAAACAAAGGGAAGAGTAGGTGGAAAATGACTAAGTTTAATGTGCTGCATTTTGGACAAGACATGCCTGCTACTGCTGTTAAAAATACACAAACAATTAAATAATCCAGATTTGTCTCCCATCTAGCATGTTTATGGTAGTTACAGGAAATTCTATCATACCAAGGGAAATGTTTCCATAACTGAGGAAATTTATATCACATTTGAATAAAGGTGTTTTGGAAACAAGTTAACTGCATGTCTTTTAGCTTGCCTATGCTGTGCTCAGTTTCTAGCCTTTTGAGGAACTACAGCAGGGAACTATCAAAATAGTGTGTGATGTTAACTGAGATGTGTTGATTTCATCCTTAATTAGGGTCGGCTTGACCTAGGTCATGGCAAACATCTCCAAGCTTTAATGATGATGGGAAAATCCATTCACAAGTTAGAATCAAATTTCCTCTATGTCAAGAGAAACAAATCCATCTGGATTTTAAAGCACAGGTATAGTGGTGTCAAAGTGGATGCAGAAAGGCCCCTCAGAAACTCTGCGATAGACGAGCAGAAAGATTTTGCTTTCCTTCTTTCTGTGCTGCTTTCAAAGGCTGTCAAAGGCAATCACCATCAACACTTGCAGCATGGGGAGGGAGCCAAAAACCTTTATGAGAATTGTCAGGTGAAGAACATAATATTGATCTCAGCAACACTGGCACCAGAGGATCCTTGTAGCTCCTTCTGGCTTTGTAATCTACATAGTAGCCTTTACTTCTGCTTGAACAGCACACTTAAGACCCTACGGTACTTTCTGGCCTTGGACAAGTTAAGAGTTATAATGATTTCCAGGCTCACCTGATGATACAACACACCTCATGTTCCAGGTGAAAAGTAATTAAATTCCCTACAGTGCAGGTAGAAACAACAAAAAAAATCACCATAAGAAAACCTATTAAGTTATATTGATTTTTTGAAAACTTTAGAAAGTAGGATGATTTTTTATGTACCATTTCAAAGATCCTAAAATACATAATGATATTCATCAGATCTGTTAAAAATAGACAAGAATATGGTCAAATATAATATGTTCTTTTCCACTTCAGATCTGAGCTTTTCCTTTGCAATAACTGTCCTCATACTACAAACATTATATAGGATGTTTGAGATCAAACTGTATGACCTCAAATATTAAAATCAGCATTTAACCAATAAGAAAATTGAATAAATGGAGGCATATAGCATAAAGATGATATTTGAAGGACTTCAAATAAATCAACAGGTCTTCAAGAGTCAAAGCCAGAGAGACACAGGTCAGCTCTACTGAATCCCAAAGCAACATACCGTGGTACTTTGGCACTGATGAAATCACTGCTCTAACTTTAGAAAACAAAGAATTTTAAAATAATTATGTAACTGAATACAGCTTTGGATTTATTTTCATTTTTTATCCATCTCAACAAACTTCTTAAAAAGTAGAACAGAATTAACTTCTGTTAAATGTCTTTTAATTTGATTCTCTACAACATTGTAGGGAAACCACCCAAAACAACAGAACAGGCAGACCTGGCTGTCATAGTACAGTATTAATCATATTTGTTGTACTACTTCCAAAAGCTTACTTATGTAAATGTAACAGTGCAGGAGACTTACCAACTATTAAAAATATTTAAAAAGAAATTATTTTTCCATGTACATTGGGGTTTAGCACTGTCCCTTACCATAGCTATCTCCACCACCCTAAAATGCTGTAAGTGGCAGTAAAAGAAAAATGAATCAATCCATGTAGGAGTTATACACCCTACTTGCTTTTCCAAGACTATTCTGCTTCTCCAGATAGTCTGACTCTCAGAGGCAGTGCTGTGTTCATGTGGTCTGTGTTTTAATCCATGACTAATCAAACTTTATGGTGTGTTGCTCACATCATGGCAAAGTACATGAAGTTGATGAAAAAACAGAACTTGTGGAAAGAAGACTTCTATACTTGAATTCAGGCTTATAAAAAGGTCTTGTGATAGATATTCAGATGTGTTTAATTCCAGCTGGACTCACCGAACGAAAACGGAAGGTACTTCAATGCAAACCTACCAAAAAAATCCTTGCTAACTACAGCTGCAATACAACAGTATAATCCACAGACTTTGATTTGCTAATAAAATAATGTGTAGAAGAGAGGAAAAAATATTTATATATATATATATAAAATCTACATGATATAGAATCTTACATATTATATATATACACATATACATGCACTGATACTGTCAAGACCTCGTACAATGGAAAACATTTAATCATTGTTAAACTGCTGAATACCACAGAATATACCACAAACTTTCCCTGAAAAATACTGGAACTATCTCATATCCATAATATAAACAGATTTGCAATCCTGAGTTCAAGAAAATATGTATGAGTTTCGAGCCATACACACTGCAGTTCTACTTTGATTCATGTCTTGGGTACTTGTTAGGAGAAGACTCTAATATCTGAAACATCACACACCCCTTTGAGCCACTGCTTATTGCTCTTTTGTGAACTGACTTTGACAGGATAAAGCACAATATCCATAATGCATTCTGAAAATTTTCTTATCAGCAGCTACATAATTATTGTTGCCTTCTTTTGGCATCCAGTTAGTGAGACAGTAACTGCAATATCATTCAGATACACTGCAATTTTTCTTTTTTTTTTTTTAATTCATGTTCATTTATATGTCCTTTTGATGAATATATGTTTTAAAGAGGAATAGAGTTATCTTATTAAAAACAATAATATCAGATTGTTCCTCCTGGTCTAGAAAGGATTCTCTGCCTGCTCCTAAGTACAGATTTTCATTTCTTACATCCCTATTAGTATGGGTATAGAAGAATATATTTTTTTTTTTATATTTAGCTTCACAACTCTTAAACTGGAATTGTTAAAAAAATATATAATAATGCCATAAGCAACAGCCCTGCAGAAACAATCCCAACTGCTCAGGTTTTAGCACAGTACAGTATAACCATAGCCAGTATTTTCTCCTTTAGAATTATTTTTAGTACAAGCAGATCTCAACATTTTAGCTTTGACATGAAAAGTGAACATATTTATTTCTCTTACTTCACCCTAATAAATGCATAACAGTTCTTTTGAATCTCCTTCTGAAACTACAGAATCATGTGCATTTTGTTAAGCAAAATGTTCTGAGTCTTCACCTCAGAACTGCATGGGTCAGGTCACTGATTTTTAATTTCCTTCACTACTAACATTTCAGCTAATTTGTGCTTGCCTTGAGCATCAGGCTTGCCATTTTCTTCCTCTTTATTCAGGGTCATAAGAATTTACATGACCTACTTCCTTACTAAACAAGCATGTTATGAAGTATTAATGGATTTTCTGTCTTATAGACTGTGCTTTCATGTTGTGTAAGGAAAAAACTTTCAGATCAGAGAAAGGCAACAAGGAAGATCAAAGATATAGAATGGCTTCTAAGTAAGGAAAGATAAATAATTTTCAATTCTCCAGCCTGGGAAAGAAATTATAGGAGAGGTGTGACAGAGGTTTATAATGTCATAAATGATCTGAAGACGGTGAACTGAGCTCAACTGTTCAGTGTTTTCCAGTGTAAGAATTTGGGAGATGCAAACAGATGACAGGTTTGAAACAAGCAAAAGATGGTTCTTCCTACAATGCAGGTAAGCTGCTGAACGCTTTGTCACAAGAAGCTGTTAAGTAAGATAAAGTATACTAAAGAATAAAAAAAAAATAATACTTAAATTAAAATTTTAAAAAGGCCCAGCTGGGTTGGAAAAAAAGTATGAAACAGGTTTGTAAGAAACAATAAACAAGAAATAAGCAAAAATGGATTTCAAACAAAGGTGTGAGGGAAGAAGAAAGAAGAAATAAACCATGGGAGAAAACTTTCAGCAATTCACAATGAAAAAATTGAATTCGGAAGGTTAAAATAAAATGGCAGATGTCACAGACAACAGAACATGTAAGGTTGGAAGGGACTACAGTGGGTCATCTTGTTCAAACTCTCTGAGCAGGGTCATCCTAGAGCACATGGCACAGGACTGAATACAGACAATTCTTGAATATCTCTGGACTTCTGACTTTGCTAGTTTATAGTCAATACAAACCAAAGGGTGCCATTTTCAGAGCTATCAACATGATGGCCCACAGTCCTAGTTTTCCAGAGGGGAAGACTTATTTTTATTTCTATAGTGCAAAAGAAGCCAATTTAACTGCACACACTGCAGTTAAAAGAGCATCACAGATACAGAGAAGCACCATCTTGAAGCAGTTAAGTCCAACCCTTGCCCTACCTCTTAGCTCCTCAGTTCTCTGAGATACTCCAATATGTTTCACATCAAATCATTCCAATTGAGCCTAGCATGACTGCGAATCTGAACACCACTATCTTCCCTGTGCTGTTTTCACAAACTAACTAACAGGTACTACAAATTTTTAATAAGAATAGAAGGAATCATTTCAGATATTTTAGGGATGGAAAGAGCATTCACTACAAAAAATCCCTTTTCAAAAGCTGTATTATTTCAATCTTTCTCAAAAATTTATATAAACCTTTCTGGCTTGACTCTAACCCTGAGCTCACTTCTGCTCTTTACCCTTACATTTCTTTCAGTTACAGTGAAGAGGAAAAAAATGTACACCACCACCTGAAAGCTCAATGTGTCTCCAGGGACAGCATTCAATGCTCTGGCAGTTGGCATCAGAAAGGCCTTTCTTTTCTCTCGGCACCCCTCTGAGTGACTTCCTGCAGCAGTCCTTCACTGTCAGGTATCATTTCAGTTCAGTATTTATGGAGCAGCATTTCCACACTTATTCTTTTTTTAACTCTGGTATTATTGTGGTTGCCTGGAACTCTGACACTGATCAGCAAATGTATAGTGAAAAATCAATTACCTCATCATGCAGTAATACATATGCCTGCAGCTCCCTGAAGGAGATACTGAAGTTCTACATTTTCTCATGATGACTGTGTCTTATGGATTCAGGCTTACCACATCCCACATGTGAATACAAAGGGAAGATATGGCCAGCAAAGAAACTGCCCCCATGTCACACGTTGTAAAGATATTAAAATCTAATCTTCATCGAGTTCACCAAAAAACCCCACTTCCTACACAAATATGCTGTTTACAAATATATGGAATTCTATTTGAAAATATGTGGCTCTGGTTTATGTTGGAGGTTGCTGAATCTCGTAGCCTGATGGAGGCAAAGTTGCTACAGCACCACATCCCCACATCCATCCAGCTGTGAGGTGTATGGACACACCCACATACAAGGCATATATACATATACCCAAAGCCAATCACACAGATCAACTCAGACAGAAAAAAACACAAGACCAACACAGCACTTGGGCAAACACAAGCTGCACCAGCTTTCTGATCCTGCTCCCCTCGCTGGCTGACCAGGATGAAAGCAATTTAGTACAAAACACATACACAGATACATTATGTATTCCTCCAGCAATCTGTTCAATAGCCAGACTCTGGATCACCCACCCACCTGGACACAGATCTGTCTCTGGTACAGTTTGGACTCCCTGCTACCTCCAGCAGTCAAGCCACACAGCCTCTGGCCTCTCCAGTATCCATGCCAGGCTTACAGACTCATCTCCCACTCACCAGCTAGTGTGGCCTGACCAGTGATCACCCATGCTGAGACATACACCCACAACATATGTATGCAGTACAGTCTTTCCAGCTGTCCCAGCTCTCTAGCCCCTCTGACCCACAGCCCCTCTAAGTACCAGCTGGCACTTGGAGCTCTCCATCCTCTTCAGCTGCTCCAACATGGACACCTGGGGCCCTGTGACACTTGGTTTCCATTCCACGGTCCCCCCACACACACAGACATGTACATGGACACAGAACAGATGTGTTCCTTCATCTAGCTAGGAATGGCGGTTGAGAAGGAGACAGAATAGGCAGTGTAAGTTAGGGATAGGGCATGACTAGATAACTGTAGTGACCAGTAGCCCATTAACACATGATCAACTCCTTTTATGGCCTTATTCCTTTATTCTCCCTCACCAGTGCCTCCTCCAAACCACTATGATCCCTCCCTTCCCTCACCTTTGGTTCCTCCCCTAAATATCCCATCCTAAGTCTTGTGCAATCCAAAAAAAGCTCTATTTCTGCATCCACTAATGAGGCCCATGGACTGCTGGTGAGTGACCCCTCCATCTGTAGGGTAAGCTAGGGAGCTATTCCCATTGACTCACCTGGCTGCTGGTTGTACTCCTAGACACTGGGGATAATGACTGTGCTGTAACAGCCCAGTAAGGAGCTTGGGCAGGGTGTTCGATTTGCTCTGAGTAGTTTACTGGGGTTCCTCTGTCATTGTTTCCCCGCTCCTTTGTAGTTTTGCAGATTAGTCAACTCTGACCTAACAGCTGATCCAATCTAAGTCAGTGGAGTTTGGAAAGCACAGACAGTGGAGATCAGCAGCAGGTTGAGACAAGGAAAATATCCAAGTCTCTTGTGAAAGAGATTTTTTCCAGAGAGGACCAGCTGGTTGCAGCTGCAATGCTTAGCTCAATAATAGTATGAGAAGGACTGTAGTCACTGCTGGGGCTGCTCCAGCAAAGCTGAACATGGCTCTCCAGCACACCTTCTGCTGCCTAACTGTGGTCTCTGCCTATCAGAGGAGGGAAAGCAGCAGAGCTTTGCCACCCAAGACCTACCAGCATGAGTCTCTCATCCAAGACCTTCAACAGGTGATTCAAATGGAGAGCTGGGTTAACACCGACTCTGCTGAGGAAAGGAGTGTTGCAAGTGGGATCTTTATTTTGACTCTGCTCTAACCCAGAGGGAGGTTACTGAAAAGGCCAGGACTGATGACACAGGTAAATCCAGGGAGGATAGAGAACATGTTCACAAAGGTTAGTGCTTGCTCCCCCACTGTCCCAGGCAGGTCAGCTATGCTTGTGTTCAACCCTTGGATTTGACTTAGGAATATTTTTAGCAAATGCAGCTGAATTTCAACAGAAACTGAAATAACGTAGTTGAGAGAAAATAGCTAGATAATGATTTAAGGGACTAGGTCTGTACCACGTGCATGAGATTCTGAAGCGACTTGGTCAATACTGATTGGAAAGGGCATATTCTCTGCATTCAGAAGTCATCAGTGCAGCATCGATAAATGGAACTGAAGTGAGAAAGTTCCAAATACCCAAGGAAAACATTCACTGTTTAAGTGACTAGACAGCAGAAAAAAAAAGGTGTCATCGCTCGTGACTGCAAACAAAACAAATATGAACAGCAAATAAAGCAAACTCTTAGAGCAAATAATAGAGAACATTATTAAAGGTGCCTTTTTACCTACATTTCAACTTTTCAGTATACTACTTCCTGTTTATTAGCATTTATGCTTTGGTCTCCTTTTTTTGCACAGATAATTTAATCTATTTCTTCTCTATCTCCTTATCCTTTTTGCTGCATGTTCTTTTTTATACACTGTGGCCATTTCTGCTCTTTTATGACTTTCAAATTGTTATCCTATGCTTACTTTAATAAGAAGAAGCGTGTATGGGAGTGGTGGTGCAAGACAAACCCTAAGGATCTTAACCAACCTAAGTGGATTTGATGTTATGAAATTAATTAAACATGATAAATAAGTGGATCTAAATAGCATGCTAGGGAAAAAGAACAGGAGTTGGAATGCCACCACTTCACTGCCTTGTTAGACTCCGAGGACACTGTCACTACAGCAACAGCCTCTCTGGATGTCACACAGGGAGCACACCATCTCCTCTCTCCGTTCCTGCCCGCTGGCCTGTGTGAGTTGGCTGGAGAAGGCAGACCGCCTGGGAGCATTGCTCGTTGTCACTATGGGTTGTTCTTTCCACAGGCTAAATTTTAATGACTCTTTCCACAGGCCAAGCACTGTGCAAGCATCCAAAGCATCTCTCACAGAAAGAGAGAGTGCATGTGTGTGTACATGAAGGTCCGCATCAGACAGCATTCAGAGACCACCAGCAAAACCCCAGTAGACTTCCGTCAGAAGCTAAAACTCCATCCCATCACCTACATACTAAAGGAAACAGGATTATTGCACACCTCATATTTGTATTCAGTGTGAAGCTTTCTCACACAAGCTACTGCAAACCTCCTTGAATAATCCCAACAGTGTCACTAAAAGTACATATGTGAGTAAGTGCTCATCGGGACACAGTCTCTTCTTGTCTGAAAAACATTCGGGCAAGATCTCATCTCCACGAGTCTTGGGACAAAGTGCGGCAAATAACGCTGGTAAATAGGATAAACACATCCTGTTGTAGTTAGCCTAAACAAATGTTTCTGTGATAGAGACGCTGCTAAATTAAGATCATACAGAGTGAGAGAAAGAAGATTATTCAAACGTGGCCCTTAGAAATCTCTTAGACAAACAAGCAAATCTCTTCAGAGCAAAACTTGGTTTATCTCTTCAGAGCAAAACTCAGTTTTGGCTTCTAAAAGACAAAAGTGTGTCTATGTTGAGGAAGTCAAGATATCCTGCTTCAGAGATTTGCTATTCATTTGCATGGGAACTGAATGAAACAATTTCTCCCAGTTCAAAATTGATCCAATGAAATTTTAAGTTCCTCTTTTCATCCTCTTCTGTACTAGCACATAGTGGCAACAATTGTTAGATGGAGAGGCACTGGGATCTTGAATAGCTACTATTTTGCAAGCATGGAAGTCTTCCCACTTATAGGATCAATGGAACTAATCATTCTTGCTTAGGAGAGAGAAAATTTTCTCTGGGTCAGATTGATAAGTATTGATAAGGATGTGAAGGGCAACAGCTCCCTTCTTCAGCATTGAGAACAAACGTGGTGGGATCCTTTAGGGTGATTTTGCTCACGTGTTTGTTTCTTGTCCTGCTGAGGCCTCAGTCATTGCCCACCTATCAGCCTTAGTTCTGGGCATCCATAAGCTGTTGAATCTTCTGCAGAACTATACTGTTTCAACATTGATAAGTCTTAATTATTTGTTAAAACAGTGTAGAGGGCTGTGGATTAACTGTGCTATTGTATATCTAAAGACACAGAAGCTGGCCTAATGTTCAGATTCAGACACCTCTGCACATCTTATGTTTCCAGAGAAGCATAAGTGCTTTCACATAGCCTGAACTCCCAATGCCTGTGAACCTGAGCTAGCTCAGTACAGAGCCAGATTGATTACTTACAGCCTGTGTTCTTATGGCTTCTGAGCTGATAGACTGCCACACATCTGTGAGAAAATACAAAGGGACAAAGAAAATAAAGAAAATAAAACTGTAAATAGATTAATGAACATAACTTTATGTCTGATAAACCACAGCCTATATGTCGTTGCAGACTGCTGCAATCAAAACTGAAACATATAGAATAAAACCAGTTAACAGAGGAGGAGCCAAACACCAATTGTAACTAATATTGTCCCAGTCAGGTAAGAGCTAGCAGAGTCCAGGTAGGTGACCTTTGCAGCAAATATGCAGCATACAGTCCTTAGTACACCCAGAACCAGTCTAAACTGAGAGCAGATAAACATGATTTATTACACGTAACTAGGGAGAGGCATGGGAGAGATATGACTCCTCCTCAGGCCCGCACAGAACAAATAATGATGCCATTCACTGGGCATGCAGGAACACATGTGCCTTGAGAGCAGAAAGAACATGCAGAGCAATTACCAAAGGTGCAATCCCTGTAAAGAATTAGGAATTCATAGATGCACGGAATCACTGAGGTTGGAGGAGACTTACAAGATCATCCAGTCCAACCCTCCACCTAACACTATGGCTGTAAACACTAATCCACTAAACTGTATCACCCAGCAGCATCAGATCCAGATTTACTTCTGGGTTTGCAGATGATGTCCTCCAGCTGTGTCCCTGCTGGTAAACCAGAGTAGAAGGCAGTTTCAAGCTCCATGATCATCACTTCTGTATAGCTACTATCTTGCTCACTAGCACCATTTCAGTCAGGGTCAACCAATATTTTCCCAGAGCCTTGACATGTTTCTGAGGACAGAATATGTCAGGACTTATTTGGAGAAAGTTGACACCTGACAACCCTGTTTGGGGAAGGAAGAAGAGGTGAGAGATTAGGAAGGTAAACAAAAGCTATGCTCCAGGACCAGAGATCAGCTCCCCTTTTACCAGAAGCAAAGGTGTAGCTGCTAAGAAAAAAAACAACACATGGCAGAAGTTTACCTTGTTTGTGTCTGGCCTCCACATACTTATATGGTATTCCATCACACACAGCACCAACAAGACTGACACACAGAGGCTGTAGTTAAGGCAGTTCTGTTATACTGAAACACACTGAGGACCAATGGATGCAGAGTGGGCTGAGGGAAACAAGGGCTATCCAAGGACACCCATGACCAAGCACTGACAGGAGTGCACAGTACAAATTTTGGAAGATGACTGGAAGAGGAATGACTTCTGCTTGACCAGCAGCTTAGCACTGGGGGATGGCAGGGTCTTAGAGGACAAACAGAAAGACCACATCCCACTGCAAGTGTCTACAAACAGATGGGGTTTTGAACCGCTGCAAGGGAGGCATCTCAGCTGGATTCTGAAATGCCAGATGCTTCCCTACACAACAGGTGTTTGTGCTCCTGATCCCTCTTACTTTGTACTACACTAAAAGTGTAGGGACTTTACAGAAGATGTTCATGTTCTTCATGTTAACGCTTCAACACTCTGAAACACAATTATGTATTCTCCTATGTATCTATACTCTTGTAGGCAAGTGGGCTCTTCATAAGCATATCCAAACTGTACAGATTGTCTTAAAAAAATCAGTGAAACCCAAAGTACATCCGCTGATTGTAAAAATTAGTTAAAATAACCACTCAAGATGGCTTTTTAATATCTGCCTAGATTTAAGCATAAAATCAAGAGTAAAGAAACGTGCAATAATAAAAACTATGACTAATGCATTTTTCTATGCAGAACATAGCATTCCTCTCTCTAACTGGCTTGCAGCTTGCTGTACAACATGGTGAGCTAGACTGCTGCCAGAGTGGGGACACCAAAGGGAAAAAGGCACCAGGTTTGGGACACTGGCAGCTGTTGCTGCATGAAGTACAGCCTCCCTCCTTCCACGGTAGTCACTGCCCTCAATACCTGCAGCAGGGACAAAAGCAACTCATGTCATGTAACTGCGCAACAGAAAGCAAGAGTTCTTTAAGGTGCATTACCTTCAGGAATAATTGTTCTCTATCTCTTTCAAAAAAAGGTATTCAAGGAAGAAGGATATTTTCAACCCACAGTAACAGCTTTTAGCCATTCAGACTACTAAAATTCCTAAATGCTTCAGACTTTCACTGTGCAGCTATACAGCCTTAGGTGCTATACAGCAAGGAATGTACTTAAAGAAATGGTCTTTTTTCTCAATTTTTTTTTAATAAATGTGATTTTTTTCTTACACTGTGTGATAACAGCATAAACCGACTTCTATTTCTGAGCCCTAGAGCTGTACATTTTCTTCTTTCATTATCCAGTGAATGCTGATGCTTTTTATTTTTATTTTGCTGCTATGCCACTCTATTACATAAAACATTTTTTGTAAATACCATTACCTGTTAAAGATATTCAGTTAACAGATGAGTTTAAATCAGTGGTCTAAACGTAGGTATATGCCTATATGTTGCATGTGGATTAGAGCATGTAAATGTATATTATAGATGGCGTATCAAGGTGGCCCATCTTTGAAAATCCTCCTTCACTTCTGATTATGAGCTTTTGGTATAGTTTTTTTCAAGACTTGTAGTGACTAGGAAAATGTTAATTACTTTTTCTTAATAAAACCTCATTTCCTTTTTCAATACACTGTTGTTTGGTTCATTTGGATTTTTTTTCTTGAATAGGCCATAGCCATTATTTTTTATTTTGTAACGGGAGACCTCAGCCTAGCTGATGGAAAATGCACAAGATCTTGTGGATGTAGCCTTGGAATTGCCCAATTAAACCCCTGAAAATAAATTTTTCACTTAGCATTTGGTTTTTGCCCACCAGGACAGAACATATCTTAAGAATTACCTAGGCCACCAGATCACACAAAGAAAGGCTTTCATATAAGTTGCTACTAATTGTTTCTTTTTGATATATGCATCCTTGAACAGAGTCCAAAACCAATATAAAATTTTATGTATGTACACGTGCATTCTGCCTAGTTGTAATTTTGTGCCTCTAAAAGGGACTCCTTTTACAGTGCTGCAAAAAGGTGCCAAAAAAAAATCCCCCAAAAAGTTTGGAGTGATTTAGCTAAAGTTTGGAAAACACTTAGCTACGGCTCACAGAAACAGATTACAAGAGCAATGAAATTGCTTGTTGAGAAAGTAAAACTAAAAGACTAAAATAAAAATATCACACTCCTCACATAAAACATAGGGGAAAAGAAAAATGGAAGGTTATAGGATGTTTAATTATTTTGGTTAGCTCTTTTTTTAACAAATTGAGAACAAAATTACCTCTAATGATAATATCAAGCCATTATGAGATCAGAATGGCTGAGCAGTTGATAGTAGAGCAGGAAAAACACAAGTATTTGATTAGAATCTGTTCTGGTTTAGGGAAAAACAGGTTATGTGTTTATAGCAAGAGATGGCAGTTAAATACTTTCCATTCCAGAAATAACCGAAAGAGATGTTAAAGTCGTGAAAGTCTTCTGAGCCAAATGCCTTAACACCATAATTTGACTTATGTTCTCTTACAGCAGTCCTGAAGCAGACAGAACAACATCCCCTGCTTGGCAGTAGGATCCTCACATGGAAAGAGGGGGCTGAGTCCCAGATTCAAGACTGTGTGCCTTGTAAAGGTTAGGATTAAAATTTTCAACAGAAAAAAAACCCCAAAACCTACATACACTGTTATTTTTTCATAAACTGAAGCTGGAACACAGGACTCTTTTTCCCCCTTCTTGTTACAGATCCCACAGCTGTGCATTAAATTCCCCACAGAAGTGCATAGGGAGACTAACTGGGTATTTTACTGTAGAGTCTGTGTCTCCTTGCTGAGCACACAGCACACTAACCCCTTTGTAGATCTGGCCTCCTATTAGCATTTGGCACTGGCTGCAGCTGCTGCTGGCGTGCTCCTCTAAGGCTAATGCCTACGTTGCAAGAAAGATGATGATGAAGCACAAGTGAGGACTCAAAGAACAACTATGAAGGTGATGAAAGGCTTAGCTAGTGCAAAAGCAGGCAACTCATTTGTTTTACTGACAAAAAGGTTATGAGGCAAATTCATGATAGTCTAGAAGTACTCTCATGGGAGAAACAGAAATTGGATACTATTGGGTCTGCCAGCCTATTGGCCAAAAAAATGAGATCCAAAAGCTGGATGCCAAGGCTAGACAAATTCCTACTAGGAAAGATGAACAAAATTTCAACACTGACAGTCAACAACCGTGGAAAAAACATGAAAGCTTGTGGAAGCGCATCTCCATCATTGCCAATTTTTAAACCAAGGTGGATTCCCTCTTCCCAAAAGACGTGCACAGGTCAAGTAGAGACTCGTTCATGTAACAGCAGAGAGTTTGTTGAAGTATTCTTTATCCCAGCAGGAGGCTTATATCTCAGTATCTCTAACTGCAACCAACACTGGGTAATCAAGAGCATCCTAAGCCTTTCAGCTTTAGTGAAGCCACTTTTTGGATGTAAATCTTACAGAGGACAACAAAAGGAATGACAAAACCAGTAAGATGGGCTCTGCCAAATCTCAATGCTTCTGAACATCGATTTTTCTCTACTAATAGGCTGAAGCTATGGTTAACTTTCAAAATGCTATGTGTTGCCAATCAGAGTCATTGAAAAATGCTGAAAAATTGAAGAGGGTCCAGCAGAGGGCTATCAAAAGCATTACATGGCAGGAGAACCTGACATAAGAAAACAAGACTGAAAGAATGTTTGTTCAGACAAGAGAACAGAAAGCTCAGAGAAGATATAATCAAAGTCTTCCAATACATAGACAATAATTATAAAGGAAATACAGGTACTCTTTACAGAAGGATACTTGCTATATATATGAGGTATATATGTTATATTATATCAACTTGAGATATATCATTGACAAATGTTATTTCTCTTTTTTAATGTAATCTGTATCTCCAATCTAAGCCCTTATTTGTGGTCTCGCTTTTCAAAAGCAAAGAACACAAAACAAACATTTTTTGCTTACACTCCAAAGTATAAACAATAGTAATCTAAAAGTGTACAGAGGGCAAACGAAATAAGATAGCATCATTTAATCCCTTCCACACAGTCGTAAGAATGCAGTGCACTCAGTACTTCCAATAACTGCCAAGCTATTGGTAACATTTATTACATTTTACGAAGACAGAATAGAAAATTGAGAACAACCTGGAAATTAAATACTCTCAACAAATTAAAAAATTGCTGAAAGACTTCCACTCTTTCTGAATGAAACTGGAAGTTACAGAAGAAAGACACTAATTGTACATCACAGACCATAATTTATTTCTTTTGATTCTGTAGACATGAGGTGTCTAAAGATACATCATCTTCTGATAGTGCTGTGTTAGGTACATCAACTGTTAACAATCTAGAAAGATAGGCAAGAAAAGTAAATAATTTTTGCAAACAGCAACTTTAACCCAAAATAGTTTTGGAGAAGGAGTGGCAAACGTTAATACTGCTTCAGCAGTATATCCAAGCCCAGAATAAAAGCCACAGGTTGACATAAAACCAAGAATAACATTCTCCCTGATTTATTCCACTTCAAATATCAATAACTGTATTACTGAATTATTAAAATACTGCAGCTGACCACAGCTCTTGCTTAACATACAGTGCAACTTTGCAACCTCCACAAAAAAATCACAACTAATCCAGATCAGCAAGAGAAAAGCAAACCTACTTTTCTCATAATGTAAGATTTCTACAGAGAATTACATCTTAGATAATATTTTGTTTATCAGATTTCGATTTCAATACACAGATCTGCAGCCATGTCTGGAAATAAAATGTATTTTCCTGAAAAACAATTTACAAGGCAGAACTTCTGTAATTTCAAAGTTATCCTTTGAGGCACAGTGTTTTCCAAAGTAAGTCTGAAGTAACTTTAAAGATAAGTAGAAACTATTATTTGCTTCATTCTTAATGCTATTCGCAAAAAACAGTATGATGCCTGTCTTTCCTTTTCTAATAATATGTTTATAAAATTGTGTTTAAGGTTTCAGTAGCATTTTGGTGCAAAAGTTAAAATAATTGTTTCCCTAAGATTGCATAAAAAAGCCAAACCCAAGCATTTGTTTTTCAAAATGAAATCAAATTTTGCCTTAAAAATACAGATTTCTATCAATGACAGCTGAGATTGTCACAATGCTACAATTCAAACTGTAATATTTCACCATTTAAAAGATTTTCTGTAAAAGAGTGAGGAAAAACAACTCCTAATATTTGGACTTCTACATCTTATTAATCTGCACTATGTCACGTGGAAGATTATCAGATTTGAGTTACAATCCAAAACCCAGCTGCAAACACAGATGGATTCCCTAAATGTCATGGAGTCTGGAGTCAGCCAGTCTCCTTCTATCGTTGGGCCCGATCAGGATGAGGCTGTAAAATTCCTATTAATGGCTGAGAATTACAGAGGGAGAAGAAGACCTACAGTAGACTTGGAGAGGGCAATGTCTTCACAGCAGATCTTTAACCCAGCAGACCTCAGGGTATTCAAAGGAACAATATTCTTTTTTTGAATCAAATATAACACTTTGATGCCTGGATAAAATCCTTGGTCTTGCAAGCTACATTTTAATGAGATGAGGAGAGGAACAAAGTGGTTTACAAAACAGAGGATAATGCATCTACCACAATACAGCTACATCACATAGTTTTTCAAGCAAGTAAGTTTTTACATTGGTGAGAGTTACTAGGCTGTAGATTCTACCACTTAAGTGTGCAATCCAGCAAGACATAACATTATTGACACCCTCATTTTAGCAAGTAAATTACCTCTAAATTAGCAATTCAGAAATTAAGACAGAAATAAGTTTATACTCCCAAGCACCCACTAAGGCACTCCTGGCTCATTTACCAGGCTATTCAGCATACAATTAATCATTAATTCCACAAAGCACCTACCTGCCAAACCAAGTGTTCCTTTACAACAGCTGTACCTGATAGACAGACGCTCAGCACAATCGTATGAGATGCAGAGGTCAAGACGCTGGCAACTATAGCGTCTCTCATGTTGAAGGGCAGCATGGTATACACCACAAAAATAATGAACAAGAAAAATGATACCTGTGCAAGACAGCAAGAAAAAAAAGAAGCATGTCAAATTTGCTTTGTAATAACATTAAAGAAATAGCATTTAATTTTGAGGTCTCTTCAGCATAAAGTTAACACACCAGTTTTTTACTGTGAAGTTATTAATTTTTAAAAGTGTTGGAAAATTTACACTATACTAGATTTCAGAAGTGAAGTTGCAAGATACTACATCATGGTTTCAGACCTACACAATACTCCAAACTTATCAAATTTAAGTTCAAATTTATCTTTTCAAATTTTATCTTTATTAACACCTTGTTTACAATTAAAAAGTAGTTTTCCCAGGACTGGTGGAACCTGATTGTGAACTGTATCACAAAACAACCTGCCAAACCCCACCATAGAGCCTTGTTTTCAATACAGAGAGATTTTGTACATTCTGATGCACTAAAAATTCACAATATGTCACATAATGCAAAAAAAAAAACCCACCAAAAAAAACCAAAACAAAGAAACAAAAAAAATTTATGGTTAGCTCCTTTTAAAGGATACTAGTGTCCAAACTAACTTTATGAAACAAACTCTCCAAATGCACAGCCCAACCTGTAACAGCAAAAGGAATTCCTTCACTATACATAGAAAATACATATTTGACGGTATGCATATGTTCCAAACTCCACCACACAGTTGAGAAAAAGCAACTAGATTTGGGACACAGGTTTTGTACACATGAGTAGGCAATTCTGAAAATGTGCCAGCTTGTTGTATATAATTATATCTCTATGTAAGGTTTTCCATCAGTTTTAGTTGACTTGCAAGCCTATTCACCATCTAGCAGTTGTATACACATAGTATGTAACTCAGAAGGCTCCCAGGCAGGCACGAGCAATAATAATTTGCTGCTCGCTTCCCTTAGTGTCAGTTTGTTTTCTTCACATCTGCATGTGCTGATCATATAATCAAACCTGAACCCTACGGTATGTGTACCTACAGGACAACGGAGGCATTCTTTTCCACCACGGAGAAAGAGCTGGATGGAGAAGGAAGTCCACTTCTGTTCTCTACTCATCTTTCTCCCATTCATCCTTTAAGACTAATCCAGCTCCTTCCCGATCTCTCATAATCTTTTCAATGCTGCCTAACTATCTCGTATGCTTGAGTTAAAAAGTTCAACACTGTGAAATGAAACAGAACTACAAGGGAAATGAGGGATAATAAGGAAATACGGTAATAAAAAAGGCAAAGCAAAAGCTTTGCTTTTCTACTGTTTCAATCTGCCAGCTGCAAAAGGAAACAAAAGTGTTTGATACCTGTTTAGTTTCAGTCCTTCCTAAAAGTTTTAGGTGATCAGATGTTAGTAAAACCAACAGGAAATGGTATACAAATTTGGTCTAGGTAAGAGAAGGGTTAAGCAAGTATGATGTTTTAAAATTGTTCTGGCTTGAGAAAAATCAACTGTGATACTGAGAGAACTGATAGTCTTAAAACTTGGGAAAGATGTAGAAAGCTCTAGAAAGCAGGCTAGAAAAGGAAACAAAGCACGTGCCTTTGAAAGGCTGGGAAAAGGGCTAAAACTTGTCAGCTTAGCTTTAACTCCTATAGCTGGAGTTAAACAGACAAAGTAATACAACAAAAATAATAAAACAATAATAAATAATAACATAATAATAAAACATTTAATAATCAAGAGTACTGAAAGTTAAGAAAAACATAGGTAACAGCCAATGGGATTTTGCTGAGAACAAATCATATTAAAGCAATCACAATAACAGGCATCAGTACAGGGGAAAACCCAAATAATGAGTTAGGCAGCAACAAGGGACATGAAAGGTCCTCTAATATAAGAAGAATAGATACCAGAGCCAAAATACCTTACCGGCATGTAAGACCAGCTGCATAAGACATGTTTACAGTTAAAGGCCAGGCTGGATGGGGGCCCTGAGCAACCTGGTCTAGTGGAAGCTGCCCCTGCCCATTGCAAGGGGGTCGGAAGCAGACTTTAAGTTCTCTTCCAACATAAATCATTCTATGATTCTATGATTTAAAAATGGTTTGAAGAAGAATCCTGGACCCTGGTCCTGGAAGAAGGATTAAAAATGCTAGGGATTTTTCATGAAAACAAAGTTCTCTTGTTTCAAGTTTAGCTTTCTCATTGACTACAGGGAAAATGGCATTCGCATTTGTGTGAAAATTTTATTATTAAAACATAAAAAAATTTCCTTCACTGTTTTGTCTCCAAAAATAGAACTGGCATATTTTTTGATATCTGATTTTATAAGCAGACTAAATTTGTGAGGTACTTATTAAAACTCATTAGTGGATATAAGATACAATATGACACTGTTGGGTTTTTTGAATTTTGATATAAAACAGGCAACTAAGCATGGAAAAAAGACTTTTAGCATTTTGTAATACTTCCAATGATATCAGCTGTATTAGCTCCAAATTAGTTGTATATCTGTAAACAGCTATCCATTCTTTAAGTAACTCCACTACTTTCCCTGGTCAAAATAAATGGATAATTTCAACATTCCACAACTACAAAGAGAGAGTGCTTTTAAAAGGTTCAATTCCCTTGACACTACACTTCAAGTTCTCCATTTCTGAACATGGAACAGGCTGGGTTGCACTGGAACTGTGTTAATGAACACTCAATAAAAAATTGACCCATCTTGAAATTTGGGTATCAGAATGCTGTTACAAAGCAGGAGAGCTATAGTTCTGCTAAGACAGAAACTCTCATGCAAAACACATAGCAAACTGCTCCTGCCAATAGCTCTTTGATTCTTGGCTATACTGCTTTTCTCCTATTTCCAGTAGTGGTCTAATGACCCAAGAAGTTGAGAGCTCCATTTATCACAGAAGTTGCTTTTTTATTTCACCATGACTCAATAATATTTTCCCCCTGTAGCCTGAAATAAGATGCTTCTACACTTTACCTTGATAGTAGATGCAGAGTATGTAAGGTGTGGGACCTTTCAACGTACCTCAAAATGTCAGTGTGTTTCGGTTTGATATTGTAGAAGTCAGTACTCAAAGGCTTATGAGTAGGTAGAAAGAAGAAACAGGCTTTCTGGACTGCATCACAGTCTGCAGAATGGTCAATGGCCCTGACCATTGATTGATCTTTTTTCATGAATGGCCCTTTTCATTATCCTTTTGTATGAATTGGCAGAACATTGCTGATAGTAACATGAAAAAGCAGTGATGTCAAGCTTTGATGGACCCCAGTATCTCATTTTAAGACTTGCTAATGCTCATCACTGGATGCATGCACTTGGTGTGTGTACCCATCAGTAAACACAGCATTAATCTACAGTGCATAGTTTTTTACACTATTAAAAGCAGTCTGTTTCACCAAAGTGTGCCAAGATCACAAAGCCTGTCTCAGTTTTGAAACTGTGTTGGAAGCAATCTTTAATGTGAGTCATCACTATGACTCCCTAATTGAAACACACTTTTTGTCCTGATCTCATCTTACATTGCTTTAAGAATTTGATTCTCAGAGACTTTATCTATGAGTTTATGTTAACCATACCTTGGAGATGGGGAGTGCTTGGGCATTCATGGTATGCATCACAGCACATAGCATTTATTTGTAGTTAACATTTGTGTAACATCTTACACAAAAGTATGTGGCTTTCCTGCTTTCACTGAGGGGTGTCCAAGACTAGCCCATCACTCTTTACTGTCAGAGCTTAGCAAGCCCTGAGTGTGTTTGCTGCTCTCCATATTTCTTTCTCATACTTCAGTAGGGCCAGATTTTCATCTACTATGTAAGCAGTTCTTTTCTACAGCGATTTAAAGGATGATGCACTGCCATAGTGGCCATAGTGTAGCTGTGTAGAAGGGTATGTGACAGATTATTTTTCTGCAGATTTTGTGCAGCTGCTTTCAGAAGGCAGCAAAAGTCCTCACACAGATTGATGAAGCGATGCCACTAAAGACAGTTGGGCACCAAATAGTATAATGACACCATGGTGTGGGATATCAGTGATGATCATGAACCCTCAAAAAACCTCATTCTTGTTGCAGACTACAACATAAAACTATAAGTAAGCATCTTCATGCATCATGCAAAATAGAAAGACACTGGTTGCACAAGATAGAGAAGAAGATCCTTCTTTAAATCAAACCCATTTTGAGTATTTGTCATGTTGGCACTTTTGTCCCAGCATCTCCAGATGTATTATTTGCTGCTGCAGCCTCTGACCTACAGTGTTGATTGTGACCTAGGAGAACCAGCATGAAGTTCTTGGTGGTTCATAGACATTGCTGTTGGAAACATCACTAGTTTGGACTGTGTTGGCACAAACTGCAGTGGACCCAAGCCATGAATCTATGCTGGTTTTGGAGCCCATGGATGCAATCTGTTCTCAGAAACCATGTCCCCCTGCTGCCACCAGTTTCTCCTCTGATTAGCATTGCCTTAACTCTGAAGGGTATCTGAAGTAGAAATTTTAACATATTTTACACATTAAAATTGTTTTTCCTAGCATACAGGATATCACAGGGGATACTGCTTTTGACACTGAGAACAATTGTACAAAAAGATAATAGTCATTCCTTTTGTACAAATTACATTCCAGCAACGACTTACAATTTCCCATCTAGACAGCCTTTTTTAAAACTGTGTTAAGATGGTTAATTGAAACTGGCTTGGCATGTGTAAAATTCAGTCAATTCATTCTGACCAGAATTTCCCCTTGAGGAGTACAACACCTTGGCACTGAAGCTGGCATGCAAATCTGAATGTGCCATTTCAGTATGAGTTGGGGGAAAGCACTGCTTTGATCACAGCCAGCAGTAATGAGGCTACAGCTAATAAAATAACTGCAGCTCTTTGGGACAACTTCAACAGGGTTTGTTTTTCACTGTGTAATCAGAAAAGACCCTGTTCCCATAATGAAAGTGTTAGACTACAGAAATTCATACTAAGTCGGCCAGCCCACTACAGATTCACTTTCAGAGGTTTTTCAAGATCAGCTTCCCCCTTACAGTGTAAAGGGAATAAAAATTCACCAGGTAATTACAGAATTTTCCCTTGGAAAGACACTTAGATTACAGCCACTGATTTCAAATGTCATCTGTATACCTAATTTCATAGAAGACGACACTCTAGGTTGTCTAAATAAATAGCTAGGTTTCATAACAAAACTGGCAGGATCTACTAATCTTAAAAAATAGTTACAAATACTATGTTTGTGGTTTAGTACAATGTATGTTAAAGCTTTTTGTTGGTAAAGGTTACAAATATGTAAAGGTCTTTGCTATTCTACCTCTGAATTCCATCCCTCAAAACTTCAGACTCAAACTTCTAAAAGCTGGGCAATGTTCAGAGAACAAAACAAGCTACCCACATAAAACAAAAAAATTCAACGAGTACTAAAATCAGCTTCTTTTCTGAGTCATCTATAAAAAGGCTTAAATTATGAAAGCATTGGATAAGGTGAAGGTGGAAATATTGTTCACCAAACCCTGAAACACAAAAAAAAGAGCAAGTACTCAATGAAACTAGTAGAAGATTGGTTGAAAAAAGGTGAAAAGGAAGCACACCTTTACCTAGAGGGTACCCGCCACAGGAGATCGTACTATACCATCAGGATCAAAAAGGGATTAAACAAATTCATGGACAGCTTGTCCATAAACCAATAATAAAAAGACAAGGCAGGGAAATGCACCCTCTGATTTCGCTAACACAACTGTGGAGGCTGGGCAAAGTATGAAGGAAACTGAGTACAAAAAGTGATCAAGCTTGTGTGCTGCCTTTTAATAGCATCTTCTCTTGCATTTCTTGAAGACAGCATACTGTGCTAGATGGACTATGGTCTTTCCCTGCAGGAAGTTCCTTGTGTTCTTGAGCTACGAGTCAAAAGTGCTTCAAAGAAAAAGATAAAGCAGTTCTGATACAGTATCCTCCCTGACTTTAAAATAAAGCAAGGGAATTCAGAAAAAGAACTGAAAGTTCAAGGATGCTATGAATAGAAAGCATTGTAAAACCATTTACTAGTTGGAAGGGAACTGTGAAAATTGAACTTTGAGCAATGAAAGGATAAAATATAGAAAATGATAAATTTTAATTTGTATAAACTCAGTGTTTCTCAAGTGCCTCATATGCCATAAACCTCAAGAATAAAATCAACATGGAAGATTTTGTTTGGATTTTATTCTGTAATTTTTCACAATAAATTATTACTTCAAATATTTTTACCAAACATAAGGTTTATTTTCCAATAATTGTCATAGAGGTAGTAAACAACCCTGTAAATCATGCCTTGTTCTTGATCATACAGAACTCTCAAACTAATAATCCCTTTCTCTTGTGCACAGGTCAGGGTTTAAATGTCATCAGAAAACTAACAGTCATTCCAATCTCTGCCAAAAAATTAACCACAACCATTAATAAAATGGGATGGAATAAAAGCAAGTTGATTGAACTAAAATGGATATTTTAAAATAACTTTGCAATAAGAGAGTTTCAAATGTGGTCCTAAAGTAATATTAATGTCACAATAAGATGAAAGACTTCAGTAAAGGAAGGAAAATTGGTATTTGAAATAAAATATAATCTGATTACATGCCATCTACTGTGGGATTGCTTTCTATGTCACGGAATCTTTTCTTTCACTGGATTGGATCAGTAAGAGGGACACGGGATCTGGAAGGAGTGACCCAAGGAACATCAGTAGAGACTCAACAATCCATAATAATTCTTGGCCTTTCCTGTTACAGTAAGAGGAAACTGAGCAAGCATCATCTCTAGAGCAACCATCTAGCAACCATCATCTTTGAGATTATTCCCAAACTCACTAAGAAAGAATTTAGTCCACACAGTATGCCTGTTTTTACTGTCATTCTCTTTCTCACTTAATTCTCTTCTTTCTGCTGTATCTTATCACTCTTGTTTCAAACACATTATAGTCAAAGCAGTCAAGAAGACAGATTTGCTCTGTTACAATGCTGATGAGTCCCTGCAAGCAGAAAGACAACTTCATGAAGCACTATATAGCCCAACAATGGCATCTCTTTGCAATGATTTGAGACTCTAACTGGATCAGAAGACAATAAGCCATGTCTTCTATTTTCAGTGATGAGACAAGTGAAAAGCATCAGAGATAGTGAAAACATTGTTCATTCTTGTTATTTTTCCCTCCGGTGTTTTCCCCATAAATATTAGGATCAGAAACCTACAATTGCAGCCTGATTATCACAGCTAGCATTTTCTCTAAAAAGGACAGTTGAGACCCTCTTTAATGTTACCTTAATAATTTTGGGGCATTTTTTAATCTAAGGACAGTGAGAAAGGCATTATAGCACATCATTAAATCCAAAGCTTTGTCTTTTCATGCCACCATAGAAGTAAAGCCAAATGTATTTAACACTGGCTAAGATCATGCTGCATCCTATTTAGAACAATACCACACAATTCTAAACAGTAATTAAATTAACACATTTTAAGAATGGAAAATCAAAAGAGATCCAAATAAGTATGCAGTGTAACTCGACAGACTAAAGACCAAAACAATAAACTGCAATTTCACATGGACTGTTAAGGAGGTTCTTTACAACACTCAAGCACCATGCCTTATATTTAAAAGGAGTTTAGGAAGAACATACATTGAAAACATTTTCAGAGTTTCTATGAAGAAACACAAAACTGTGAAAACCAAAAGATACATAAAAACCTAATCTGGTTAGAAAGGATGTGAAAATCCATGTTACAATATGCATGCTCGCATATATACAGAAAATATTAACAATGACAGCAATTAATATAAATCAGAAATCAAATAAGCTAGTAAGGACAGAAGACAAATACACCACATTTCAGGGAGAATGCATTACATTTTAGGAGATCCAAGGAGCTTTTTTTACATGTTTGGCATGAAAGAAGTCTAGCAGTGAATTTTATCAACTATTCTAAGAAAATGTAAAACTTTTAATTCCAGTAAAAGAAAAGCAGAACCATCAAAAAAATTGTCTGTTCTCTATTAAGGGAAAAGCTAAATGATAAATTTATACCATGCTAAAGAATAATGGCAGTACAGTTTTATGTTCCAAAATAGTAGCTCACAAGTATATAAAGCCACAGATAATAATGTTGAGACATTTTCAAACAGCAGGTCCAATAAACCATGCTCAAGCATCTTAGAGGAGTTCTGGATTATATATGTTGATGTTCTGTACTTCCTAAATACCAGGTCAGCTGCAGAGAACTGCAGTAAAGCTGGATTGTCAAAAGGTAAAAATAGGAAGTAAAAACAGCAAGTAAATGGGCAATTTTTACACAGGAAGGACTGTGTTATTGGACTCAGAGAATTCATTCAGTGTCTTCCTAAGTGTTTTGTAAAAAGGAGAGGAACAGTGATGTGGCAATGATTGATGCAATTTTAATACTTTTCAGGGTATTCAAAAGCAACAAAACATGGGAAAAGTTGCAGAAGTGACTCACACTGGTGTGACTAGGCCATAAAATAGCAGATGAAATCCAACATGATAAATGCAAAATAGCAGGCATGGAGAAAACTTCCAAAAGCAGGCTGCAACTTGGTTATTACATCCTCTGAAAAAGACACAAGACTCACTATAAACAGCTCTCTGAAAAAATGAATGATAGCAGTGGTTTAAAAGGCAAATAAAAGGACAGCAAATATTAGGAAAAGAATAGAGAATCAAGTATCATGATGCCATTGGATGAATCCATGGTGGGCATACTTCTTGAAAAGTTCATGTGATTCTTTTCTCCCCATGTTAAAAAAAAATCCAAAGGAAAAAAACTTATGTTGGTAACACACACACTCCTCAGCATTCTCTTCTCTAGGCTGAAAAGCCCCAGGGCTCTCATCCTGTCTTCAAACGAAAGATGTTCCAGTCCCTGAGTCATTTTTGTGGCTCTTCACTGGACTCAGTTCATTAAATGTGTATTTCTCTTGTACTGGGGAGCCCAGGACTGGAACCCACACTCCAGATTTGGTGTCACCAGGGCTGAGTAGTGGGAAAGGATCACCTTCCTCAACCATTAGGAAGAGTATACCTACTCCTAATATAGCCCAGGGCATGATCACAGACCAGATCCAGTACCACCCAAACTCTGAGTAAGTCTAAGCCCTGAGAGACCTATGCCTCTGACATATTGACTACAGGAACACTGCAGCCATCAGAGAAGCCTCAACAATACACTGAGAAGCCCTGGAAATCTTCTGTGTTCATGATTGTCAGAGGACTCATCAAGAGCAGTGCTTGAAAGTGAAGAAGGAAGTAAAGCAGGAGTATACAGATGGTAACACTGAGTAGTCATTTCCTCTAACAATAGAAGCATTCCATTCCTTGAGATACTCAAGTGTCAGCAAAGGGCAACATCTCTGGTGAGCTGACATTTGCTGTGGCTACTGTCAGAATGAAGGGAATTACCAGACAGTGACAAAGGGTCATGGTCAGGGTACATCTGGTAGAAAAATTTAGACTTCTGAAGAGCTTGAACAGAGGAAAATTGGATTTCCTTTGCACAGATCAATAGTCTCATATAGCAGCTCAAGTAAGAAACTGCTACAAAGGAAAGATGTGGTACAGTGATACGACTCCACTTACAAAAACCCAATACCCTGAGTAGATTTTTTTTTTTGCAAATTATGGCTTATTCTAAGCATATATTTTTGGACAAAACAGAGAAGAAAAGCAAGACATTGACATGGAAAGGAGCCTCTTAATAACTGTCCTCAAATATTGTGACTGTGCAGAGTGCTAACAGCATAATGTTAATAGAAGGAAAGGAACCAGATTTGTTCTTTAGGAGACCTGCCGAAATAGGACATAACACTTCCTTGGAAAATTTTATTCCTCATAGAAACAACATGCCTAGGCATGACATCAACAAAGTGGACAAAGCCATGTTAAAATTATCTAAACTGTGAAGGGGAAAAAAAACAAAGAAAAATTCACAGTATTTAATTGCCATGAGGCTAAAACACGTTTTGTAGCACTTACTCAAAAATCTGTGTTATACCCCTGTGACACCAGCCTTTCCCGAAGTTTTTCAAATCATCTGCTAATACATTCCCAAAAACTTTAATACAGGGTGAAATCACCACTCTGGTTCTTGCACAGTGCCTTTAGGACCTCAGCCTTTCATATTGCTCAGAGCTTCCTATTTGCAAAGTTGACTGTTATGCCCATGGGCCTGCACATGCCAACCCAAACAGTGTTGCTGCAGTGGGTTCACATGGAAATGACTGCCACTGACCTGGGTATTACCTCTTTTTTTTCCCTCCTTTTCCCTCTCTTCAGGTGTGGGTTTTGATTTACATTAGGGGACCCAATAATAAGAATGCAGAGAGATTTGCAGCTGCTGGGATTAGCATGTTCCAGTCAGCACTAACAGCATTTCATGCAGGAACGATCATCTGGGAGTCTAAACAGGTCCTGAAGAGAAGCATACAGTCACCATGGGATAAGAACTAAGGGAGAACCACTTACAGGTCTAGAGGGGACACACAGGAAAGGATGCTTATCTGGAGTGCCCCTGATGCTTCTGCTCCCAGCTGCCCCTGGGGAAAGTTTGTTTTTTCCCTTTTCTGTCTCTTTCTTATTTTGCTTATGTTTCTTCCCACTAGGGTCAATGCATGCCATCAGCTACAAACCTTGCTGATAAATCTTTGTGCATGTGAACTTGTCCCAACGTCTTTTAGTCAACATGTTTTCCCCTCAACTTCAGAAAACCATAAAGTGATTTCTAACTCAAGAAGTAGTCAGATTTTGGTAGCCACTAAGACAACTACTTTTACACCAACACTGGGGAGCAACAGTGCTAGCAGCCTGGATAGTGCTACTGCGAAAGGGCAGTCCAGGTTTCCTTTACCCTTTCACTCCAGACAAACCTTCTGGTAGGGCAAAAGGCACAGGTGAGGGATGCAAAGGTTGAATATTAATGTAGGAATGTACATGTGTACCAAATCTAGGAATGATACAGACAATAAAAACCATCATCATCATCTCTACTCCAGTTTTGACATGTAAAAAATACACATATTTTACTCATAGCACTCTCTCAAGCAAAACAGAGGGAGAGGGTATTCATACATTTATTTCCTACTGCCCCATTTTTCAAACTGCCTTTTTTGGGAGCACTAATCCCTACTAGATTCACGGATATAGATCAAAGCTAATTCTCTTACAGGGATTTAATTTCAATTGAAATTCAAGAAAAAAAAATGTGGGTAAAACAATTTCAAGGTTATTCATAGGAATCCAACCTGTTTTGATAGTATAGATAGGCCTTCACTTGAGATCTGTCAGAGGTTTAACCTGCTTCACATAAAGACTGAACGGAGAAAGAATAAACTGGAGAGTGGTTACACAGAAATTATATTAAGGTTGGAATTTAACCTGACAGACAAGCAGATTCACCATTATCACAGTCATCCCAAACTTCTCACATTGCCTGCCTGTGTACTGTTCAAGGTCAAATGCTTTTCTTAGCCCAGGTTTTTCACAACAAGCTTCTTCTCCTTCTAAATCCAAACCCTGTTGTCACAATGCAGCTGGGATTTGCTCTCCAAAGATTTTTGTGGATTTCTTTTGAAATATAGCAATGTGGAAATCAATCAAAAATGATAATAAAGTCTTCGAGAAATTCTCAGATAAATTTCACACATACATATACACACATTCATTCTTTGTTATGGAAATTAAAAACATAATACTCGTCATTTCAGTATATAAGTAAATATAGATTGATAATATTTTAATGTAACATCTGTATTTAAAACAATATTACATAAAATTTAAAATAATTTTGCAATAGAGAGCAGCAATAGAGCACATTCTTAGGCTGGGTAATCTTAATAATCTTTATAATCCTGATTTTAAATACAGAGTCCATATTCTAAATATTGCAGTTACTTTTATAAATTGTTCATTGATTTAATGAATAAGGTAGGCCCAAATACTCATGGACTAGTGATGTGATTTCATGTGCAGCTCTTAATTGTAGCTATCGTCTAATTACAAAGAGATTCATTATGTAGCTGTAGGATTAGTTAAATGTGGTAGAATAAATTAATCCCAGGAGGATGAATATGGAGGAAAAGTTATCCCAATCTGTTTTAACAAGCATGGGATTTCATGTCCCATTGTGCTTCAAATATTAAAATTAATCAACAATTAATTTACATATTATTTTGCAGAAGTTCCACCACTGCTTGCTGAAAAGACTGTTGTTTCACACCTGCCATTTCACACCTTTCACACTGCAAAGTTTTTTGTCCTCAAAAGTTTCAGTGGAACAATTTTTCTGGAAGTCTGGGTCATCCCCAAAGGAAAAAACCAGCATACTCAAAATCCCAGAAAACATGACAAAACTTCCAAAGTAATCAGAGTAGCATCTTTTTGCAGTAAAATGTGCCTAAGTATTGTATAACACACATACAAGCAGAAAATTTATCTGAATTGAACAATGAAATATTTGTCACATTTCTTCACTTAAAAGAGTAATTTTAGGTTGGAAGGGACCTCTGGAGGTCATGCAGTCCAACCTCCTGACTGGTTTCAAAGATAGATAATGGTCAAATTACTTCATATAATGGGCACAAATCTCAAAATAATTTATTGTTGTCTATACAAAACCGTGTGTGCTTTACAGAGTGATGAGTTAATTAAAAGAGACAATAAACAGAGAAATATAACATAAAAACCAAACTGTTCTTTAGTTTCTTTCTTGCAGTAGGAAATGGCACTTGTATTATCAAAATTGATATTCAATTTTGCAAGTGAACAGAACAAGGCAATTCCCCTAAAATGAGAGGAATACTTTTAACCTCCTTATTGACATACCCAATCCCAAATCACTGTTGAAGTCAGACCCCTTAAGTTCCTAACAACTGCAGATACAACTGGAAGAAAAAAGCTGCCAAAATTACAGGAGTCACAAAATGTTAAAAAAGAAATGGTCACATTCTGCCTAAACTATGACACAGTCTCACTTTATGGAACCACACAACTTTGCCCATGAGAAAAAATAGCAGGAAAATAAAGACAAGAATTTGCAGATACTGTTCGGAATGCAATGACAGAGACACTCCAACAAAAGTGTGAAATACAAACGTGTTCCTTGCAGTTATTGCAACAATACAGCAGCGATCTCTCTTTTTTTACTATCTGATTGTTCACAGGCACAGAAACAGATGGAAACACAAAGACATTTGCACAAACAGATATGGCTGAATGCTACCTCCTAATCAATCTTTGAGGATCATACTATAGAAATCAATGAAAACCATGTATGCCATGTAGAAGAAAACAGTCATAAGATGATAATTTCAATATATTTCTGAGGAGATGGGTCAGCTCCAAGTAAGTGCTCTATATCAAATCCAAAGTCACTGCTGACCTGATTTAGTGCTAACAAAATATTAGAAAAAAACCCAACCAAACAAAAAACACCCATGCCACGCATTTCAGAAGCTGCAGGACTTCACTTTCATTTCAAAGCCCTGAGCATTTAAATAAGACAGAGAAATAAAGTTTAAACTAAACATCAGTCCTGCATCCTGCATTTATTTCCCAAGCAGCCTATCCATAGGATTAATACACAACCATCACCAGTAAATCTATACCAACATACATTCTTACTAAGCTGCCTCATTCCTTCTCTCTGAATGGATTCTCAGCTGCCTGGTAAGTAGTAGAGAGGAATCTTAGAACACTCAGAATGAAGAAAGCTTCATTTAGGTCAGAGGGAAATGTTTCCTCTGTTTTGCTGTGCTTTCCTCAGATGAAAAACAAAAAGGGTGGGACTACTTGGGAGCAACAGGATATATTTTTTCTTCTACCCATTATCATGCCTACTGTCTGTCATTATTGCAGTGGCACATTAAAAGTCAGCAAAGGGACTGATGATCACTGTGTCTAATATACAACAGTAAGCCAAGGGTATTAATTCCACTTAAATGACTGCATACAGCAAGATTGCCAAGCTACAGCTGTAACATACAATGTAAGATTTGAAGACTGAGAAGACTGTACACAGAGCATAAACACTGCCATGACCAATGAAGGAGAGGGTTTCACCTAACACTAAGATGGCAATCTGTAGATTAATAATTTAACACAGCACTGGGTCTCTGAACTGTCCAATGAGAGGGGACTTAAAAACTCTCTCTGCCATCAGGTAGGAACAGCTTTATCCAGGCAAGAAAGGAGAAAAGAATGATGTGAATCTAAACAGAACCATAGGCCTGATGGTGTGTGAAGAAAACACAGACGTCCAGATCAAATTTCTGTTCCATGAATAAAAAATGTAGAGTTTGCGTACAAACAGGTTTCTTGTGCATAAGAACATGATGCCCAGCCACACAATTAGATGGATGCTGCAAACAACTACACAAAATGAGAGAAGCTTTGGGGTTGATCTAAGGATAACTCAACCTAAGTATGATCTTCCTTTACTTGCTGCATCCCATCTCAAAAACATTTGCAACTGGATAGCTTTCTGTTTTCCTATTTTGTAAACAAAATAATTATTTTACAGTTATTTAAACCTGAATTGAGTTATGGGTGATTGGTAGGTTACTGGCAAATACTATCCCTGCCAAAGTGGTAATCCTTTCAGTAAAAATAAGATACTATCACAATGTTCAGTACAAGTCCAGAGAACATAAAAAGAAGTGTCAAGCTAGAAAAAGAGCTTGAAAACTGGGTCAGCTGGAGTTTGTACGGAAGAGATACCTTCTGATGAGAAGCACACACTGACAACTTCAGAAACACGTGAGCAATGACTTTACCTCCAAGAGTTTTCCGGCAAGCTGGGAGTACCTATGAAGATAATTCAATTTATTTAATCTATTCTCTTGCATCAAGAATCATTATTCACATCTGGTTTTTTTTATGCTAAGCATGTCAGTGAAAGCAACATAGCTGCACCAAAATGCCATGGAAGTGTCTGAGAACAAATAATTTTAACACACACTGGATGTTCAAATCCATTGATAGTTAAGTATCTCCCAATTTTACAGATGCTACTGTTTTAAGGTGCAACATAACTAAGTCAGGAACATGATTAGCAATTGGTAAGCTCCGAGGAGTCACAGACAGATTAGACAAATATCATTATCCTTGAAATAAGACAGCATATGCCACTACACCTTAACAGCAACTGAAAGAGCTATATCAGTCCTTACCAAGAAAGGGAAATGGAGAAAATATCAGGTATCACAAGACTTCAGTGTTTCCATACTCATACTTTTAAAAATTCATAAAAGTACTTCTGAACTCCCCTTACAACATCTAATTATACACATCTTACAGACACTATAATTATTTCACCAATATGACAGGAGAACTCCACAGCTCAGAGATGCAATTTTCTACACTTTGAAGCACTAATGGACAAATCTCATTCTATGCCCAGTCCACTTCTGCAAGCAGCTTTTTCGTAAAGGAATAATTTAGTGAAAGCTTTAGCTAAAAATAGAAAGAAGCATGAATTAAAGATGACAGGAACAAAACTTAAAAACAGACCACTGTAAAAAGTGAGGCTTTCTGTGGCCCTTCTCACAGTCATTGTTTATCTGAAAAGAGAGACAGCTAACTACATTTACAAGACAGGCAATATTTGTCATCACTGTACAGATCTTGAATAAAAAGATAATTTATGTATCCCCCTCACCTATTTTTAGGTGGAATTATCATTATCCCTATTACAATTTTCTTTTTTACCACAGATATTATAATTTTTATTCTCAAGACATTTTTAGTGTATAAAAAGCTATGCAAATACATCTTTTCCAGAGCAGGGATTTTCATTTACATCTTCATATGAGACACTATGTTCTCTTCAATACCCCAAGACACAAATTCTTCGAGTGGGAAACCCCTCCCAGTTCCTGGCATCAAAGCCCAGCAGTACAATATCCAGTGACATTACTAGAGATGTGTGCATGGATTTTCCCTGAGATTGCATCCTGGAGATTCATGGCCTAAAGAATTAAATTTGATGGTTCTTTTCACTCCTGACAATATTACTGGAATACATTAGCTTTCCTTTGTTATCATGTAAAATTATAGAAACAGTGTACTTCTTTCTCAGTAATTTCCTTCCTCTTCTCAAGTGTTATCAACATGAAAGTTTGGGTTTGTTTGTCAAAAATTATGCCCTCCAGAGTCAATGTACCTTCATCAAACATTAAAAAAGAGTAGTGCAACTTCTCACATCCCACAGAAAGGGGAAAAAAAAGGTACTACTCTTCTGTTGCTGCCACACTCCGACAGATGTTTCCATACTAGATAATGGGAGAAAAAAAAGACACAATTTAATCCAGATGGGACTGACTAGGACTAGGAAATGTTGAGAATGCAAGAGTTCAAAGTCCCTTTCCATCCTCATGCATGAAAAGCCAAATCTGTCATGCCCTTTGAAACTTTATAGTCAAGCTGTTTTACAAGCTTGAGTTATCTTAAAATGATAGTCAGACATTTTACATACTATAGTTGCCACTCTTCATTAAATAATAATGATTTTTATTCCATGCTTTACTTCTACACAAAAAACAAAACAGTAAATCTTGTTGAGGAAGGAAAAAGTACAAGCTTACTCCTGTTCTCACTTAGCTGGTTACACTAATTGTTAGCAGGAGAGTTAATTTGATATACAGTAGTATGAGAGCAGAATCAAGTTTGAAAAGTTAGGAACTGTTTGGATGCAGGAAGTCAAATTAAAATTTCTAAACTTTTTTTATTTTATTGACTTTGAATATTTTAGTATCCTATTTAACTAATTTCAGTAGCTAGGCAATAGCTAAAAAAAAGAAAAACAAATCTGGAGAAATCATAAATGCAGGGAAATTGCAGTTAGGAGAGGCACACCCCTCAGATCTTCAAAATTCAAATACATAGAGGAATACATGTCAAAACTTTTAAGTTAAAATATTATCAGATGGGAGAAAATTAAGTTATACATCTAAAATGAATGAGAAATCACAGCATGCATTAGCCCGGGTGAAATTTTATCAACAAAGCTTTTCACAACATAGTACAGTGCTTTTTTCCTTAAATCCAGTTATTTTTCTCCCATATTTTTACCTTAGGCCCACAGACTTACTCAATTAGGCACTGGAATAAATGAACAGTAACTTGGTTTCTGCAGAACTAACATTTTCAGTATGCTTTGTTTTCTATTTTCTCTCCTCACAGCTCTTCCTATTTCAGTTTGAAAACCATTACTGAACAAAAGTTTCACGTAACCAAAAGAATAACCGATGGTCTTCCAAGAGACTGAAGAGCATCAGTAGTGTTTCCAATGTGAAGGCTGACAGGCAGTCCACAAAGCTGTAAAAGCTTCCAGTGATCCACCCTCATTAAGGCCATGTCTAAATTACTCAGGTAACTTATAATGTTAAATGGTTTTATCTCTATTGCAGTTTTCCACATACTGTGCAGAAAAATACCTTAAATATATTCGACATATTCTGCATATGAGAGAAAGTTTTAAATGGAAAAGAACTAGCTGGTTTTATAGCTCTTACACAGCTACCTAAAATGGGTTAACAATATCAACCCTCACAGTTGAAAGGTTCAATACATTTGATCCTGCTACAAAAAGATACAGGTTCTGATTTGTGATAAGAAAACAGTCCTTTTTAAAGGATACTCAATAACTATTTTTAGTTTAGGTATCTTACTCTAGAGACAAAAAAAATATCTCTGCATTTTCAGTGTAAGAATATGGACTATGATGTTCAGTGTAAAAAAATATACTTTGCATTCCCAAATGCTCTATCCTCTATTTCCAAATGCCTATGTCATAAAAATAATTAAAGAGACAGGCAAGATCCCAAACCTCCAAAGCAGACATGCATCCCTCTTCCCAAGTGCTGCCCAATCTTCATGAAGAAATCAAGCCTTTGCCTCTTCCACTCACTGTTTGGTTTGAGATTTGTGGGGAAATTGCGGGTTTTGACTGCCTGGTTACAGCACAAGGATGGATTTTAGAAACAGTTAATTCTGCCTTAAAAACAAGAAACCCAGGCAAAGAAAGTAACATAATTTGCAGAAAATGGAAGAAAGCAGGTAACTGGGAAACAGCTGCAATGTTAATGGACTATGAAACAGTCAATGCAAAGATGCTTTTAATGTACATGCTTTTAATGGCAGCATGTTGGACCTGAGCTACCTATATTTCTAAGCTCTTCTTAAATTTTGTTGCAGGCAAAATGGTCTCCGCTTGTGAGATTTTTACTTAATTCATTGTCAGCTAACGCCAGCTTGTGATCACTTCTTTGGTTATCAGAGAAATAAAGAACACAACAGCTAAGTGCTAAGCCAGCACTGCCCTGACGTGGGCCACCCATGGCCACTGTTCCTCAGAGATGTCCATGTCCCAGCATGGGTCGCTCAGCCACAGTCTCTTCTTAAACTGACAGAGGGAAGATTTAGAGGAATAAAGTCTTTACTGTGGGGGTGGTGAGACACTGGAACAAACTGTGCAGAGAAGCTGTGGATGCCACATCCCCAGAAGCATTCAAGGCCAGGTTGGATGGGGCTTTCATCAACCCGGTCTAGTGGAAGGTGTCTCTGCCCATGGCAGGGGGGCTGGAAGGCTGATCTTTAAGGTCTCTTCCAACCCAAACCATTCTACACATCTATGATTCAGTAGGATGCATATATTGGATGGAGTGCCTCTTTCCAAGTGAACACCTCCAGCCATATATCTCATCAGCAGCCTGTAGCTCCTCAAGGGCATCTTGCTTCCTGCCTCTCCCCCAGCAGCTGCAGCCACTTCATAGGCACTGCATGCTCCTGTGGCTGGCACACAAGAGGGTGCTCACACTGGTTTCAGAGCTATCTGGACCCCGCTGTAACCAGCACAGGGCAACCTGCAGCCCCTACTACCAACCCTTGTCACCTATGCCCCGTACACTGCCCCAAAACTCTTGCTTTGGAGTTTTATTGTTAGCCTGCTGCTTGTAAAAAAAAAAAAAAAGTCTTTCAAATACATATATTAAGAAGAGTCTATACCTCTGCTAACGTTTGAATTTATTTCTAAGCAAGCTGGTTAAAAGTTCTCAAGTGATTCCCCACACAGACTATTAGAATTACACAGCTGTTAGTACTAGGCAGAAGAACTGTTCATCACAAAAAAATGCCTACTCTTCTAAATATGCTGCAACACAGATACCTCTGCATGCACTAGCAGAGTGCAATGAAATGAAATCAAAAGAGGACACAAAGCTTTTTGGTAAGGCCAGAAATGGAACACAAGGAGTGACAATTTTTAATTATGATGCTAAAGAAAGGTAACAAATAGCACTGCCTATTCATAGGGCTACTTAACTAAACAAAAAATTATTAAAGCCCAGTAGTTTGGAACATTCCACTTCCCCCCTTTTCAGTGAATTGAATTGCAGAAAAGCTTAAAAATGAATGAGTGCTGGGCAGGTCAAAGTCTGCACCCCAGCTCGCCCTACTGAGGTTCCTGGGCTCTTGATGCAATTGTTTCTCATTCATAACAAAAAACTCCTCCTGGTGGATCATGTGAGCTAGTTTCACTCCCAAATGAGCAATTCCATGCTACAGATTTACAGAGCAGAAATACACACAACTAGCACTTCAGTGTTAAGAAAATACTAAGTAAAGCTAAGCACAGCCAAGTAAAGTGGCAGAGCCACAGATCTCATTGATGTAGTTCAGTAATTATGACAAATACACACTAATGCTGAAGAAACAAACTTAAAAAAATGTTTTGACTTTTCAAGGTGAAATACTCTATCAATGTGACCTTATTTGTCCAGAGACTCTGAAATGAGCCATTAAAACAAGCAAAAGCCAAACGGACTTTCAGATTTTCCCTTAGATCTTAGTAAATAAGGACATGAAATTCCAGATAAAAATTCCATTGTTTACAAAACTAAGTTCATTTGATTACATCAATAATAAACTGAGAATATAATTTAACTTTGGGTTTTGTTTTTTTTAAATGACATTGTTCCTTTAAAGGCTTCCCTTGGAAAAACTAAAATGTGCTGCTTTAAGCACTTCCCTGGACAAATAAGTAGGTCCACTGACCTTAGAAATAAAACACTTCACACCTCCTGATATGTTATTAATTCCATCCTCTGGGGACGTAATGGAAAAATAATAATTAATGTACTGCCAGAAAACTGTCTCAGATTTCAGGTCGTTTCCTTAGCTACCAATTGATGTGTTAGTTATTTTCCTTTTATTAAATGTGTAAATCAATGGTCACTATTTTTTAATGGGGATAGTAAATAGCTTTTTGATTTAAAGTGTCCACTTTAAATCTGGACCAGCATGTCCAGTCAATAATAATATGCTCCTGAAATGCTAGATTATATGTCAAACAAAAGCCTCAAACAGATTCCACTTTTATTAAAAGGACTCTTCTTTTAAATTTCCTCTATGAAATCTAAGAAGTTTTACAAGAACTTTCAAATCACTTAAGATTTGTACTTTGATCCCTGAATTTTCACTTTATGCTCCAAACCTTGAAATATTGAAGAAAAAGTTGTTTTTGTCTCTGAAGAATTATCGTAAGGTAGTAACATTAGAAAGGTAGCTGAAATTCCTCAGAAACAGTACATTGAGCTCTTCAGCCTTCTCTCTGTTACACCTTTTCCAATCCTTTTCTTTTTTTTTTTAGTTATTTTTTTTTAATTTGCAAAGCAAGGATAAACAAACACACTGATTTCAGAATACCAGGTCATTTGGCACAATTAAAAATACTTCCAGAGAAATGACACATTGTGGAATGATTAGTTACCAGCAGCACATAATGTGGTTTCTTTCCTGTTCACATTTAAACCGTTTCACAGTAATTTACTTCTTCAAAGGCTTATTTAAGAAAGGTATTATAGAGTCTTATTGGTCAAAACTTTGGCTTTGAATTGAGTGTCTATACTGTTTAAACAAATCAAATATCTTTTTCCTGTCTTTCTCTAGGACCCCATTTACCATTTTTTCTCAGAAAAGAATGAGAACAGTGACAAGACACTGCTACAGTATATCTAGTCTGTTGTGTCTACTTTTTGACGTACTTCCCTGTTCAAAAAAGCTAACAAGCCTAAATAATACAGAAGCCCTATTAAATCCCAGGGTTGGAGTCGTTCAGAAAAAAGACCCCCTTCATACAAACTGCAAGACTAGATGCGTGGAGAGATAAAGAGCCTTAAGAAGTAAACAGAGAAAAAAGCCAGAAGTAGGGGAGCAAAACAGTTTTGAGGGTCATCACTCCACCTTCATGAATGAAATCATGTTCATTCCTCAGGGGGAGTAAGAGCAGCAGCATACCAAATGCTGCCAGTTTAGTGGTGTATTTACATTTCAACAGCAGCTGTATAAAATTCACATCCCTGAGCCTTCAGTGCTCTTCCACAGCATATTCCCAAATTAACATTTGCAAGGAAAACCAGACAACCTCCAAAACCGCCTTTTCTGGGATATCATCTTGTAAGGACAACAAGAATATTACAGTGCATTTGTATTGTTGAAAGAAGACACTGCTCACTGGAGTGAAAAGGATCCTCTGGATGATCCAATTCTTTTCTTTATTTACTCTGACTGTGAATGCTTGCATTACTGAGGCTAGTGCAGCTGCCTGCTACTACTGATATGCAAGAAGGATCAAGTCTGGCAAAGTGCTTTCTTAACACAAATATCAAGGTACTGCAGTAGTCCTATACGTTAATGCAATCTCACTGTAATTTTCTTCAAAAAAAGAGTGCTAATACTATGCAAAATTCTATTGATCCCTCATTTCCAGATTGCTGTCTTCCATATATATCTTCCATGAATAAGAAGCTAAGATGCAGCATTCAGAATTACTCATTCTGCCAGCAAGTTCCCTATTCATCTCTGCCAAGAACAAATTCATTCCAAAGAAAATATTCCTTTTACTTCCACTCCTGAGACAAGGTCTTACCTAGAACTTATGGCAATCAAGAAAAATTCTGTGCTGATTTACTTTTGAAGTAAAGACAAATCACTAACTACTGTGGAGCTTGGTTAAACATGCTGCATGCCACCATCTTCTCTTTTTGATGCAATTCTTTATGTTTTGTACTGTTTTACGAAAGGTGGGAAAAGGATGAACAACACAATGTCATAGTATGCTTGCTCATTCACAAGGTAGGGAATTAAACAGGGCCTTTCATACATCCATCCAACTTGCAGTTTTACTCGTGAGGCAGTAGAGTTGTACTAGTATGCTTAGTAAGTCTGTGCTATTAAAAAAGACTTCTCAAAAAGGATGAAATTTCATTTAGAAGGGAAAATGGTCCCATTTCTTGTGGCGTTTTGGAAAGTGTTTTTTCTCATCAAAAGACCGGGCTCTTTTTGCACATCCTGATTACTTCTCAAACTGTCCTTTCCCAAGCATGTCATTGAAGCGTCCTTGCATCTTGAGGCTCAGCAGTGTTCACACAAATCTTTCTGCTGCCAAACCAAAGATAAAGTTTATCTCTTATTGCTGTACTGCTTCTCAAGCAGTCACAAAAAAAACCCCAAAACAAAACAAAAACAATACAATAAAACAAAGACACAAAAACAAACAAACAAAACAAAACCAAACAAACAAAAACCAAAACCAAAAACCCAAAAAAACCCCACCAAAAAATAGAAGACAAAGACCAACCAAAATATATTTCAGACTGGCTTTGCTTCACACAGAAAAGGTCTGCTTTCTGTCTTATTTCTAGTTTACTCACATGAAGATTATATCCTGTATTGTTCTAGTTCTTCTGTCTGTAGTCATTAAGGCCATAAATTTATTCTTCTTAGGTGAAAGCTAGGATTGTCTGATGCTAGAGTCTGTGACTCATTTACTGAGAATCCTAGGACATAAAAATTAAAAATACTTACATGCTCTCCTTCTAAATTTGCATTTTACTTCATTTATTTGTAAAAAACCCTACACCTTTTTTCCACTTGTCTTTTATCTTTCTCCCCAACACTGTACATATTCCAAACTGTGAGGATTTTTTCCCCTTTCTGGTGCTATCTTCTACTGAAGGAAAGCAGTATCTTCCTACCACTGAAAATGACTTCTTGGATCACAGTATGAACTCTCAAGACAGAGCTCAAGCAGCCCATGTGGAAAACAGCTACTGGACATGCAAAACATACACCTGTGTGAAAGTCGCTGTGCTGGGTGGAAAAGATGTGCCCCCAGAGCCTTCACACACTACCTAGGAAGATAAACCCATTCCTCCTGGTAGAGCACAACACAATTCACCCCTTCCACATGTGTCTGAATTTCCTTCCATAGGAAATGGCAATGTGGAAAGAATAACATGCACCCAGGTCTCATCAAAACATGCCATTTGGCCAGGACTCAGTTGTGGGTATCAGATCGACAACGTGTACCACAGGGTAATAAGATACAGTCTCTCAGACCTAAATGATATAAAGGCTGACTTGCTTTCTCTGTCTCTCTCTCTTTCTCTGAGGCTTTCTTCTTAAGAAAAGAAATGGCAAAGACCATTTAAGAAACTGTTAGGCAATGTCACAATGGCCAGTCATTTGTCAGCAACAGGGAAAGTAGCCTCAAAAGAGCTTTTAACAACCTGAACTATACAATACTGCTAACCTGCTGGTAGAGTCAACCTGCCGTCAAAATAAAACTCTGACTTCTCAAAGACGAAAGACTTTATGAAATGTTTCAAACACAGGAGGGCCCAGGAGGCCACATAGGAGGGAAAGGGTTTGAGGGACAGGAAAAGATGATAGCTTATCATCAAGCAGCTACCACCTGCAGCCAGCTCTACCATACTAGCTAGCCAGGGACATCCATGTGGAGAAGTATTATTTTTAAGTACCCTGCAGACCATACAGAAAATATTACAACTTGACTACCTTTAATCATGTAAGACATCCTACTCACCTAGGAAAGACAGCAGTCCATCGAGAGTACCAATTTATTCCACCCAAATATGGAAAAAATTAACTCCACATCTACTGAAAATATTAAAAACTCTATTTTCAACATAATTCGAGTAATGATATCCTTAAGATCAATATGGTACTGACACTGCTACACTTCTGCTTCCCTTCCATTACTAATGTCCGTTGTGATCCCATTTCTCAGTAGGACTGATGCCATGTAGCACTTTTTTTTCAACATTGACAAAAAATAGTTAACAAAAATCTGTAACACAGAGATTGGTCTTCTTCTAAGTAAAAGACAAAGCTCAACTCTTTGCCTGATTCACATTTACAGAATCAGGCAAAAAGGACTGTTTTCTGTTAAGTAATCTATCTTGAGATGTTTCTATGAACAGCACAGAAAATGAGTTTTTCTCTTATACCTTATGCTAGCCTGTAAATGAATCAAGAAACTATAAATTTATACATAAAATTTCAGGAGAATATTCTCTTTAGAAGCCGTATTTTGCAAGATAATAATTGTTTTGAAATGAGAAACCTCTTTTATAGGCTTTCCTGGGAGAACAGGAAGATCTAGTGCCTTGCAGAAAGCTCCCAGACATCTCTACTGTACTGGCAATATATTTATAGGGATGGTTTATCTCATGAAGCCATTACTCACCTATTGGCAATTGCAGAGAACAAATTCATTCCCAACTGTGAAACATCCCCTAGCAACTTCAGGAGCTGATTACATATGGGAAAATAACACTGAGATCATATTTTAAAATTTCAAACTCTGCTCAGCCCATTTCTGGGTTTTGGAAAGACCTATGCACAAGTCATCTTCTACTCTTTATACAGGGATTAAAAGCCATGCTGATTATATATAAACTTGAGCAAAATGAGGCATGGCGGTATTTGTCCAGAAGAAAAGCATAGGCATAACATTTCTCCATATTAATAACATAAGAGTTTTGGGGAAAATTTTGCAATTATCAATCACTCAGATGGAAATAAAATTATGTTACTGAATTATTCATAAAGACTTCTATTATAACCTCCTCATCAGTCCTGGTTGTTTTCTTGTTCCTTCTAGATTTAAATCAATATATACTAGCAACAGAGTCAGTCTTATCCAGACTCACATGAAGCACTAACACAGTTCTCTGTGTTTATTTTGCTGTCTGGACTGCTGCTGCCCACGGTGAATGAAAAGATGCCTGTCTCCCATAAATGTGTGCTGTTGGCATAACTTCTTTCACTGACCCTGTTTTCAAGACTAATGACTTTTATTTCTAGTTCAGCACTTTCCAGTATGGTATTCACTTAACAAAGCTACAGCAGTATATCAGTCTAAACACACTTGGTGTCTGGCCTTCAGTGCTCATGCAACATGAATTTAAATACAAGGTAAAATATCTACTCCAAAGTCAGTCATATTTTACACTGGTCTTTTGTTATAGAGGAATTAGGTCTTAATGAGTTGGGGTTTGGAAGACAGGTAGGCTACCATCTTAAGAGAGATGTAGTGTCTCAGTTTTATGAAATGAAAGAACATAAGTAAATTCAGGTAAGTCAATGATCCATATGATTTCTCTAAACAATTCAAAACTCTGAATGCACAAAAACTTTCCATAAGTGCCTGGGAACAAGTCTATTTTAAGGCTGGCTTTCTAAAATCAGTTTCAATTGATATCTGCAGTCCTGTTTTCCTCTAAAAATTGATATTTAAAATCAGTTAGAAATGTCAGAAACAAATAATTGTTTAACCTTCAGACTTACTGGCAGGTTCTGGGGTTGTTTTCTCTCCACATTTTATAAGCTAAAATTTGGCTATCAAATAAATCATTCCTTGGCAGCCCTGTTTTTCATTACTGACCAAGTTATCTGGAAGAAAATGTCACCTGTCCTGATAAAATAGGAAACTCAATACATCACATAATACAAATAGTTTTTTTGAATGGTTGGGTTTAGTATTTTTTATCATTAGGTAAAATAATCAAGTGGATGCATAGATGAAAGTCATGATCCATAAAACATTTATAATAAATAAATAAAGAAACCACTTTGTAACAAAGTGTATGTGCTACTCACACAGACACAAGTGGGTGATACAAGGGAGCAGCTACAAAGGACAAACCTAGAAAAAGCAAAAAAAGGAAACCAACTATGCCTGGTTCTTATTTTATGTTATAACTTCTGTCTAGTTTGAGGGTTGGGGTTTCTTTTTCCCCTAAAAAAACTACTACTGGCTCATTTGTAATGAACTTTAGAACCTATGTATGACTTCAGAATTCTGATCAATTCTATTATGTCAGGGTGCAGCTTTTACTTAAAAACTGTAAACCAGATAGCCTTCTGGCAGGAGAGCCTTCTAATAGCATCCAGTAGCTAAGGGCAATTGCAAAGCCTCAACTTCTGACATTGCCTCAAGCAACATTGGTCAAGATAAGGGGAACCAGGAATTTTTCCCAAGCTCCTAAACATTCTGCATTCTTCTCTTAGGAGGCTGGGAAAAATTCCTGGCAGAGAAATAAGTCTGTAAATACTAAAGACACCTGGCAGACAGAGGACATCTCTGACTCTTTCTGACATCTCTCCAGATATCTAGAAACTATCTAGACATTATATATACAGACATTAGATATACTAGACATTATATATCTATATATATATATACAGATAGTTAGATATTTTGAATTTGAAACCATGCAGTTGCACCTTACAGAGGCTGTTAGGAATTGAGACAAGATGGGAGGATTTGATGTTAATCCGTCATACTTGTAGTGGCAGAGGGAGCAGCAATTACAATTGGGAAATACGGGAAAAGCAATATTCCACACTTTAAATGACACAGGACTTATGGACAGTGAAAATTTTGTTACATAGAATACACCTAGTATTTCAGGTTGCTAGTTAGTTTAGAATTACTGAAAGCTCTGACCGGTTTATTTTCCCTGATTTATTTTCCCTGATTGTTTTCAAATATTTTTTTTAGATAGATGCTATATATTTTTAAAGTAGCACAGAACAAGGTCAGGTGTATTCCCCAAATGAGAATATGACCATGAAATCAAAATATGAGTGTTCACTCTTAATTTTTCATCTGCTGAACTCCTGACAAATCCAGAACAAGATTCCCAAACATCAAACAGCACATAAACACTCCAGGTTCCTGGCTGCTGCTGCTGTTGCCAGATGAGGCATTCAAGCAGGAATGCTTTAATACCATTGACCCAGAGCTTTTGAAACACTTTTCTGTAAACTACAAATATACACTCAGATTGGCATCTGGAACATCAGCTGCTTTCCTCCTGCATCTGACACTGTCACTTCTGTAGCAATTCAGCCACTGTTACATAAGGCAGCACAACATCAAGACCCTACAAAGCATTATTTCTTTCACATGGGTAAATCAACTAACCAAACACAACTGAAAGACATGCAAAATATTATTCTAGTCTACATTACACTGATTTTACAGCAGCATAACTATTAGGATGTTTCCAGATTGATTTATGATGCACTATCTTGATAGTAGTTCCTGGACTGGATTCAGATTTGTTCAGTGATGAAAATGAGAATTCAGAAGTACTCAAATGAACATTTAAAAACAGTAAAGCGGGGTATAGTGGGTGGAGGAAGATCTGAATATATGCCTACTTCATCCCATTTATCCTGCAGTGCCGGTATAGCTCTTTGAAGTGTCAGTATGGGGGAAGAAACTGCATTACCCAAATACCATTTACATAATCCGTTTTTTTTCACATTTAAAGAAGACATTTCTCTCTGTTGTTACTTTAATTTGTTCCTTGTAACCACATACCTCTGACAATAAACGTAAAATATATGCTAATTTCCTCCATCCTTTCTACTTCAAAAAAAGACATCACCTCTAGCAAAGTAAGTATTATCTTTATATGGCACTGGCAGGAAAACTGTACATTGACTGGCAATTCATTATTGTGCTTCCATCTGAATCCCTTCCTTGCCCTTGAGAAGAAAGAAATCTTTAACTACTATTTAGATTTCTGAAGCTCCAATCAAGTAGAAATAGATAGATATATATAGAGAGAGAGACAGACAGACAGATAGATAAATCATCTATCTATGCCCAGCTTCTGGGGACCACGTAATACAAAATAATATACATATTCATACAGACTTTTGTTGCAGCTGAAAACAGAAAGTGTATCTATATGAAGACTATATTTACAAAGTACGCTTGAAGTTAAGGCTCTGAGGCATCTGACAGGGGCAGTGTCCAAACCTGTATGTATAATTCCATGCATATGGTTACTTCTGTGTTTGTTATCATCCCTATCCAGTATCACACGAAGGCAGATGAACAAATAAATTCAGTGCTTTCACGCTGTAGAATGATTTTATATTATCCTTACATTCACCAACACTATAATGGACATTTGTGCAATTTTTTTAGGTGTCAATTAGCCTGGATCCTGTGAGGGAAACCTTCAATACAACAAAAACCAAGTAGAAATACCTTCTGTAGGTTGCTACACATGTCAGTGCCCACATTCCAAGCATTTCACCCACTCTCCATAGCCTGGTGCTCTCTCCACCAGCAGTGAGAACTGGTAATACATAAAGGCAGCAAAACAACTCCAGAAACGTGTGCACTTCTCTCACTATAATATCTTCAGATTGAGCATCTGCTGCTATAAATCTTACTTAAGGTTTCCTCCACTAGAAACACAAACATCAGGATCCCCATCACCACTCCCTGCCATGCCCTGTGGCCCCTTCCCCACAGTGCCCCTGGGTCACCATGCAGAGCAGCCGGCATCCCTCAGCATTCCCATGAGCCAACACTGAGCAAACCACACAGTGCTCCCTCACAGCACTGAGTGCTGATGAAGCACACAGCCTGCCTACTGCATAGGGGGGCACGGAGGAGGAGAACACATCTGCTTGCAGCAACTGCAGCCAAACCCCCATCTCTGCAGATTCTCATTCAACAAAGTACCCCATTTCTTTGTCCAGATACCAATTCAAATATTGCTGCCAATTAAAACACTCTTCCTTTTCCCATTGTGCTGATGGCACAGAAGGTACTTATCATAGAATTACTGAGGTTGGAAAAGACCTCTAAGACCATCAAGTCAAACCATTAGCCCAGCACATTAAAGTCTACCACTAAACCATGTCCCCAATGGGACACAAATACATGTCTTTCAAATACATCCAGGGATGGAGATTCCACCACTTCCTTGGGTAGTCTGTTCCAGCATTTGACAACCCTATCGGTGAAGAAATTTTTACTGACATCCATTCCAAACCTCCCCTAGTGCAACTTGAGGCCATTTGCTCTTGTCCTATCACTTGTCAATTGGGAGAAGAGACAGATCCCCACCTTGTTACAACCTCCTTTGAACCAAAACCCACCGCCTTCCCCATACCCACTTTGACTCACATACCTGTGGACTACAGCCGTCCTCCAAACAACCAGCTGCACAGGTGTGCCTCACACAAGCCACTGTGTTACCCAGTTTGTCAACTTCCACGTCCTGCTACAGCTGCAGGTGAGCAATCACACCTTTGATAACCTCATCCAAGTGGGAACACTCCAATTTTTACTTATGTCTTCTTCTATTTAATTATTTCAGATAACACCACAAACATCTCTTATGCAGCCACAAAGGCTTGTGCAACTGGGAGATCTGCCTGGGTTGGCTCCTGATCAGCAGACTCATGTGCAAACAGTGGCAGCACCAACTGTATGACCACTGCCAGCTCATCAAGGCTGCCCAAGCTCCAACAGCACCGCAGGGTCCTTCCTCAGCCTGTTCCACACTGCCTTTGCAGGCTCTTTCCCACTTCTTCCTTTCTCTACGCTTGCCACCTTGCATATTCTCCCAAATTAACACCTGACAGGAATAGTGTCTCTACAACATTACCTTTATCCATTTTTCAGTGGTCCTTGGAGGTTTTATGCCTCTATTGAACTGCAATAAAGCAGGATGTTGCCAAAATGCCACTGTGACAAACAATTGGCTCTGCTTTGCAAGCACTCCCTGAAAAATCTGAGAGGTAAACACTTCTGATGGTCACTAATCCACAAACACAACCCAATGAGGAATTTTCAGTACTTCCACCAAAATTATAGCTGTTGTGGTAAGCACCTGACTTTGTCCTCCTACAGGTAAAACCTTCACTTTTGACTATCAGTATAGACAAAACAGTAATTTTTAGCCAAAAAACCCTGCTTCTTTTGCATAAACATACAAAAGATAAAGTAATTAATTATTCCATGTTACCTCAAAAAGTGCACTACTCCAGGAAAGAAAGAAGATACTTTATTAAACTTCATATTCTGCAAGTGGTAAATTGTTTCTTTCTCACATCAAAACACCTCAAGTGGGAAGCTGAGATACTAAATGCAGAATTTGAGAGTTCTTGGCGTCTGAAACCAAGGGTTTTCTGTGTCCCCTTACTGTTTTTAAAGGGCCAAAATAAAAATACAAATAAATAAAACGTTTTAAAAATAATTGTAATATGGCATGCAATTTTGCCACATATGTTATCTCTTGGAAATCAAGATGAACAAACATTATTGTTGATATATTTAATAACCTGTCATCTTTTTATTCACCCAAAAGTAATCTATTGAAGGCTTCGTCACAAATCTGAATGAACTTGGTAACAGACAGTATCTGTATCTCATCTGAAATGTAAGTGAGTCATTCTTGTCTTTTGGGGAACTAGGATTGAAGAGACTGCTCTTCAGTCTTGTGGTTAAAAATAACTTTCCACTCATCCCACACAATATCCCCTTTAATTATCCCTGCTTAGCATTACTTTCATGATTACCTATTAAACAAATGGGGACATGATGCAGCTTCCAAAATTTAACCAAAGTCAGATATTTAAAATAAAAATAAGCACATGGAATGCAAGACCAGATATTGCATTATGTAAAAAAAATAACATAGTAAGATTCAGGAAATAAGAAAAAAAAGACAAAATAGGGGTGTGAGATACCACACAGAAGGGCTACAAATTATTGCCAGTCTTGAATGTTCAGGAGAAGGACCTGCTACTCCAGGGAGAATCTCCTATTTGACTTCAGCCCTGCCAAACACTGGAATTGTTCCAGATGATACTTTGGCAATTCTCCCTTCTCTTAGAGCAAGCTGAAAAGCCACTACCCCAAGGGCGAAGAGGCTAGATCCTAGGTAACCTTTGTCCATATTCATGCAAATATCTTCTGATAATCATGATAAAACCCTTGCTCAAGCACAATGGATTAATGACTGCAAAATACTCTCAACTGAGCTCTTCTATGGTAGTTTGTCAATATTTAAACTACGTAAATGTCAAACTGGACAATGGCAATACATCACCTCAGAATTTCCAGCAATAGTAATCTAATTACAACCTTTACAACGCTGTTTTCTCACTGCAAGAGGTTTAAGCTGTAATGAAGAACTCAAGAACAATCTTACAGGACGTTTCTTGGTAGCTTTTAAGTTTTCTGGACTAGGGACAGAACAAAGCCTTTTGCTAGGAGAATGGATAGACAGATTGGATCAGAGATGCTATTCTGGAAGAGATTTCACTCTGGATACATTCGTGGAAAGAATCACAGTTCCATATCACGCTTGTCCCATTTTGGGGGTTCTGCACACTGAAAGGCATGTAGAAACAGTCAGATTCTAAATTAACTCAAGTACCCGAGGCTGCATTAGTATGCTAACTACAAAATTATAACAGGATTCATTTACTGTGTTGACAAGGTCCACTGTCAGTGATTCCCAAACCTCTGAGATCAGATAGGACTTCCCCTTGTAAAATCAGTAGGCAGTGGGTGGGGAAGAATTTCTCACAAATCAGTGCTGATTATGTCTTAATATTGCATAACTGGGTATAGGAGTTGGGATGTGTTGGAGGAGTGAGAGATTTGCGCTTTCAAGGAAAAGGGGTGGGAGTTCAGGAGTAGAAGACATTTCTGGATAACAAGGACCTGGGTTTCCATGAGGCAGCTTGGCAGCCCTGCTTGCTCAGGCACCAGTGCTACTGTGGTTTCTCACCCCCCCAGCTGCCTAGTGATGCCTCTTCCCTAACTCAGGACTTCAGCTGTGAAAAATGTATAGCCCTAATCCTAAAAATACTCCAATACCTCCAGTCAGGAAAACAATAACACTAGCAAAGTATCACTAGTTTGAGAACTGAGAAATGGGATTTGAAAGTAGCAATTTATTTAACAGTAAGAAGAAATCTAATTAGAGCAACATTTTAATTGCATAGACACAGCTATGAATCTTCTACTATGCAGTTACAGTTTAGGTGATGGCTTTTTTTGGAGGATTTCAAGGATAAGACCGCTCAGGATGAAGGAAGGGTTAGAGCACTGCAGTTTTAAACAACAAGTGTTGGGAGTTCATTTTGCTACTGTATGGTTCAACAATTATTATTATACTTTGGCACTTAAGGGAATGCTGAAAAAGTAACGACTAAAACCCATTGCATTGGATTTGTAAATGTTTCTTTTTTTCTTCTTTAATTCCAAGTATAATTAAATATAGAAAATAAACTTGCAGAAAAGCAAAAACTTCACTTTCATTACCAGTAAGACACTGAAGCCATAACATTTTCAGCTATATTTCATAAGAAGAACATTTTTAAACAAAGTCTTTTTGCCCAGAAATCTCTTTGCTTTAAAATACATTCCAAAATTGTGACAAGTTTAATGTATTACTTCATATTGCATGACTTCAACAACAGACCCTGCCTAAAAAGAATGACACCCTCATGCATATTCTGAATTAAAATGAATCTATTCAAAACACACACCCCCTCTTGCTAGTGTTATTTTTTTTCAAACACCTGGGGAGTCATTAATATTAGTATGTCAAGTGTTAAATTGTATTTAAAAATATGTAAGATAAATTTTTCCAACTAAAATACTTGATGGTGTGATGTATTCAAGAAGCAATTTCCTTAACAGCAAGAAACCTTAGTAGAGTCACATGATTTAGTAAGATACTGCAGCCTGAAATACACAATCTTGTTGACCTTCAGTACTTCAGAATTGTTCCCGTTTTTATAGCCCTGTTGTTTGCCATTCCATTTCTATCCACTGCCAGTGAGTATACAAATAACAAGAGTTGAAAGTCTATCTTCTGCACAAACAAAATGCGTGCTGCTCCATGCCTTCTCAACCAGGGATTTTATTTACCATCTGCTTACACCGACTTATCACTAAGGGCTGTATTTCTTTCACAGTTTTAACACAACCATTTTCATCTCTTCCTTCAGCCATTCCCCATTCATGCTGCTGGCCGGGGACCGTCTGTTGTCCAGGACTGTGCAACCAGCTTTCACAGCTCCCAGAAAGTAGGAAAACACCAGAGTAGCGCGAAAAAACACAACAGGCACCACTTTTGCACAAGCCATTACTTGCCTGCATGCCCAGATCTCCACACCGCAGGAGCAGAGGTGCACAGCTTTCCTCACACTTTTAGGTGGCTTTCTTCCCAGTACTGAAACCCCAAGGAACCTGGGATCAACTCCCAAAGGTTGTGGCCAGTTTTTTTGCCTCTGTCCTCCCAACACCTTTACACAGCGACTCCAGTGTTTCTGCAGCTCAGCCTCTGCACACTGAACAGCCCATGGGTACAGGACTCTTCTCATGGAAACAGCAAGAAGCGGAGGCCAGACACAGTGGTGTGGGCTTCTGTCCTGACTACACTCCTCTCCCACTCTCACTGAAACTGCAGCCATCCTGAACAAAGGGGTACATCTCAATTTTGACTAAGCAGGTAAAAAAAACCCTCAAACAACAGCCAAGAAAACCCTGGCGTAAGAATTGTAACAAAATTGTAAAAGTACTAAAAACTGAAACCTGACATTTTACTAAGTAAATCTCATTTTATTTATAAACCCATATGATACGTGGTTGCTCAGCATGGAAAAGAGAATACAAACCCTGTGACAGCACGAGAGGCAAAGTTGTTTTGTTCTGCATTTCTATATTAAGTGAAGTCACCAATCTGTGATTGCAACTACTAGCTAAATAATAAGTCACAGAAATTATGCAAATTCTATGGACACAGAAAGATTTTCCTTTTGTAACTTCAGTGGCCACCATATGTCCCTGCAATATTGTAAAATGCTGTTTCCAAAATGTTCACATGGCTTGAGAAGAGTAGTACTTACTGAAATATGACTAAAAGTAAACAAGGAGAGATGAGAAAAAAAGGAATTAAGGGTATTAAAGCATAGATTCATCTGCTAGCCTCTCTGAAGAAATATGTCCTGTAACCTTCTGCCTACATCACCAGTGAGTTTGGAACTCCTGGAGTAATCTAGAGGAAATCATAGTATAGAAATACGTATGATTCACACATGATAATATGCATTTATTGCACTTTTCTGCATTCAGGGCTTTGTTATCAATCAGGATTTCTCTTTCCAGTCTTCATCTGACCAAAAAATAATGACCTTTCTCAATTTTTTTTGCACATCAACCCAACACTTCAAATGGAATTTAATATACAAATTAATGTCGTTCAGACCACATACTTTCCTGCCGTTGTCAATACCCTGGGTCATCCAGTAGACCTTGCAGTTTATCTACATCGGACCAGACAAATGGTAACTGACATTCTTAAATAAGTTTCTAAATACTGAACCAATTCAGGTTACTGCAAAAGCAAAATAAAAGGCATCCACATCTACCTTAGTAAGACCTCATCTATGTGAAAGCCATTTAAAACACCGATTTATGCTTGTTTATAGAGGCGTAAGTAACATGTACACACTGACAGGAACTGTCATTAGATAACATATGCAGTCATAATGGATAAACAGAGCATCACACGGGGAAAAAAAAGACTCAAATCTCTGCCTCCTTTAATAGCGATTTTTTTGTTGTTTAATGGAAACTAGAGGTTTCAGACATATGTATGATTAATATGATTTTTAGATGTAAACCTTCTTTATATGGCAGACTGTTTAATCCATTTCCTTCATCACTGGACATTATTTGAAAAAAAACCACCTTGATGATTAAGGCTAACAACAGCATAATAAAGAAAAATTTACTGCCACATTTACTTAGGATCAATTCCACTCCAAATTAACCAAAAAAAAATAATTTACAAAATCTGGAAGATAAAGCCATAACGCTTTGTGTGCTTACATTACTAACAAAGAGAAAAAAACCTTTCCACACATTTTTTTTTCCTTCCATTTTTTTGGTGTGTGGGGAAGGGCGGACGTGGGGGAGAGGTAGAACTCCAACTGTGGTCAAACAGAATATAACAGAACTCTAACTGAGCTCTCAAATATTTGAACTTCCAAGACTATCCCTGTCATAATGACACCGAACAATTGTTATTTATGAAAACTTAACTGTATTGAATGAGGCAAAAACTACTCTTATGAAGACTACAGCTGGCTGTAAGACAAAAAATACAGTGTGATAACAAGTATACTAAACTGACGAAAGGCTGTCCTCATTAATAAGTGGGAGAGGAAACAACTGTCACAGTAAATGTGAGAAGGTGTTACAAACTTGGGAGGAAATGTATGAAAGGAAGAGCTGACAGAAGAATACAAAGGAATTGTGAAATAACCAAAACAAGCCGAAAATAGTCAAAAGACATTCATACTACAAATGTGCAAACTGATAAATTACAGAGAGCATCTCAAACTAGGATATTACAACAAGTAAGAAATCTAGAGAGAACTAATGTTGAAAGAGACTGTGCAGTGTACAAAATGCAAATTAAAGTGCAATGCCACATGAAGACACAAGACAGGGAGACTGTAGTTACTAAGTCATCACTTCACTGCCATTTTAGTTCTTGGAAAACAAAGATATTTGCAGGTCAGTGAAGTGTTACAGAAATCAGAACATTTAAAAAGAGATTCAGGTTTGCCAATTTAAGCAAAGATAATGCCCTGAAAAGTAAGATACAGAATTTACATACAAATATAACTTAGCTAAAATGGTATGTACAAGAAGCAAATAAGAAAAATGCAATCTAGAATTCAACATAATTAATATGTATTTGCTGTTCCAAGTAAATCTTCCATAACAATATAGTCCAAGAACTCCAGATATTGACACTAGTGATAAATATGTCATTTTACAGCAAGTTTCTTTTAAGCTATAAAAACAATATGAAGCTTTGGAGTAGTAACAAAAATATACCTTTTCCCTAACTGGCACAACGGCAGACGCCACATTGCATGAAACCATTATTTATTTTTTGAAGCCTTGTTAATGTATTTATGTGGAGAGACAGAGGGCGGGTTTGTTTCCCCTGATAGACTGAAAAGGCTTTTCTTTTCCTGTGACACCGGTCCAGGAGGCCTAGCTTTTCTGCAAAATTAAAGCTGGGAGATGTTGTATCCTTGCCCCTGATATGGATCTGCCAAATAGCTACTGGTTCCCTTTTGAAAGACTGCTCCTTTTGAAACCTGCCTTCTGAAAGTCCTCTGGCCCGTCCTGTTCTCAGCCCTCCTCCAAAATAGTCTCATATATTACCTAAAGAAGAGGCAGAATCATAAAAGATAAATACCTCTGGTATTTTCCTTCCTCAACACTGAAATGTTGTCTGAGAACTGACTATTATCTTAGTCAGTTATCTTTCTCCTTCCTGTTTTTCTAGACAGCATATTGATGAATTAAGCCAATATAAACATCAAAGCTATGTACCAATAAACAAGCATCATACACTGGTTTGTATACAAAAAAACCTGTCACATAGAAAAATAAAACAAAAAAGTCACTAGATGAACATGAATAGCCTCTTGAAAGAACATCTATTTTCTATTTCTCAATGAATTTACAATTTATAAGGTATAAATATTTATGTAACTTACATTTTAATTAATCCTAAAAATCTCAGCTCAACCATGTGAAATCATGCAATATCAGAATCCTATGACATAATTACATTTGTGCATTTAAGATATCTTTTACAAATAATATTTTCCTATGAATATATGGAACTTAGCATCTTCTACAACCCATATTGAATGGGCCTTACTACACTTCACATGTATTTCTGCCTCTTTATCTCTTACTTTTGTAAAACTCTACAAACTTAGCACCTTGCTTGACAACAAACCAGCAGACCATATGGCTTTCTTTCAAATATTAGTTAATTTAAGGTAATGTTTCCTAATATCTGCATAACTCTGCAGATTTTCATCCTGGCAAGTGAAACTGAAAGGCATTGCACAGCCAGAATGTTATAAACTGCTGGCACATAGGAAAACATTCTGTTACCTTCTTCCTAGACTAAAAGTGAAGACAACCTCTGACAATCCAAATACTAAGATTATTATCATGCTTAAAGCTTTATAAAAGCTACAGAAACAGGGAACACTCTCAAACAATAAAACTGAAGTCTTCTTATGCAGCTTGTAGGAAAAATTTTCACCATCTATTTTATTTTTCTTTGTGCAACAGCACACCAGATAAATTATTACACCAGTAGAAACTTGCAAACTGAATCGGATTTAAAACAAAAGGAAAAAAAATTACCAAAGGTCAAAATCTACAATTATACGCCCTTTCATCACCTAATTCAGAGAAATAAAAGCATACAATATTATGTTCAATGGCCTTGTAAAGGTGCATGCTTTTCCATGGCAGGGAGGTGTGCAAGGTCAAAGAGCTTAAAACCAACAGACTAATGCAGTGTCATGACAAAACCGTCCCTCCTGAAAGTCAGGTAAACTGTTACATTTCTGAGTGAAAAACACTTCCAATGAATGGTAAACTTGCATGGCTTCCCTAAATTACACATGCTAGCAAGAAGTACTGGATAGCTTCTTTAATGGTTCTCTGGTAGCTCTATCACACAAGTAATTTTTAACTATATATGTATTATGAAATTATTAAATGTTTATTTCCTAATATCAAACCAGTTATTAAGCACATAAGAAGCCATATAAATTTCTTAAATTATTAATTTCAATTTGTCATTTGGTCCCTTGACTTCAGCAACATCAGAATAATATGATGCTATATAAAATTAGCATTGCTTAGTTTCAGCACTCTCAGAATCATTAATATTTTTATTGATAAATGTTACTTACCATCAAAGAGAAGAACCTTACCCCATTCAGTTCTGCATATTTATCCATCTCACATTTTTATTGTAATTCAGCATGTACACTTCCCTTAGCAAAATTCATTCACATGACTTGCACTGCAAATATGATACCACATGTAAACTATGCAATATCTTGATGAAAACTACAATCAGCTCGGCCTTTGTACTTAACTGTCCCCCCCAAGATGAAAAAAATCACTACAGGAAATGGAGTCAAGAACAACAAACTATCAGGAAAAAAAGGGTTTCATAGGGTTCTTCCAATAACATCCAAGACGCATCCAGTCTCTTCTACTCTATATTACATCAAACCTCTCTCATAAACATTATAAAGAATGTCTAAAGAAAGATATCGACCAAGATTATTATTCTTAGATGTTTTAAATTTTGAGACTACTTCTCCAGAAGAATACTGGAAGGATAAAAGGTATTTAAATAGTAAAAAGTCCATGTTCCTGTTATTGAAGACACTGAATGACTCTCAGCTAAGGGCAGCATTCCACTGTAAAATCAATTCATTATTTTAATCCTTATTATCCTGAGGATATTAGCCACTCCACAAACTTAGTGCCCTAATGGCTATGGGATTTATTCCAATTTTCAGTTTAATTTTCATTAATGGCCAGCTGATTTTTATTTTGGGGGTGGGAGGGGATATGTGTGTATGTGTCACTAATTCTTTTATCTCTTGTAGCTTCTCCTCAAATCTGCTGCCTGCAACCATGGACTATCTGTAGATGGCAGTCACATCACTCTCAATATTCTTCTCCTCTGAAGATCTATACCAAGACAAGCTCTTCTCATCTCCTTTCACAAAATTCTCCTTTATCCTGGTGATCTTACTTGATGATCTCTATATTTATTCCAGTTTGTGTTTAACTTTTTGAATAAAGGTCACTAGAAATGCACACAGTCATCAAGGTAAGGATTCATCTTTAGCTGGATACTTTGCCATCATAACTGAGTCTTTTTTGGATGCATGTCCTAATGATCCAGTGATCAACTAATGCTCTCTTCATTCTGCTTGTCCTTGCTCATTTTCTACTGATGAACTCAGACTATAGCTGAAACTTCTTCTGTTATTCCCCAAATGCAGATACCTCACATTTCCTATTATTAAATTTCATCTTGCTGCAGTCCTCAAGGTCAACCTTTTCTTCCCCGTAACATTGTGATCTTTCTCTGTATTAGGAATCCTTGAACTGGGTCATCAACAAATTTCATTATAGCAGTGACATTCTGTCACCCCATCACTAGTAAAAAGCACTAATAAAGGCAAACATTCTCCAGAGAGCTCCCCGAGAATCAATCCAGCCAGCAACCTCCCTGCCGCCTGACGCCCTCTGAAGTCACACCGTCTGCCATCTCCCCTCACCTACATGTACAGTTACTTTAATAATGGTCACCTCCTCTACCAGTGCTTCTAGTCTTCTGTTTGGCACTAAAAAAGAGTTTTATTTTTTTTTTCAAAAATACATTCCCTATTTAAAACAGTAATCAGTTCTCTTTCCACAAACTATCCAAATGCATTGCCATGCCATAGCAAAGGTTAAGAATGGCACGTTAGTTGTGCCAACAGGGATTCCAAGGCTCCACACACTATTTTACTATATTAATCTACTATATTACTGATTTTAAGAACTGGCAGGCCTCTAATAGTTTATCTTTTCCCTGTCCTCTATACAGATATAGCCATATCAGACTTAATAAACACATTTAAATGCCTTGCTATTAAGCCTGTGACTTCACATATCTGTAAAAAAAAAAATTAAGATAAAAATCATCTGTTCTTCTCCTTCCTCAAATATAGCTGAAAATATGGCATATAGCTGTGGATTGTGGGTTTCTTCTTTTTCTGTCACTCCTAATTCTAAAGCACAGTATCACTGCTTGGCAGTATCTTCCCTTTTCATACCACTTTCCTGAATATCTTCATGTCCTTTTTCAGGTGACTATTCAGCTACAAGGTACTGAACCATGTTCCTACAAGATTTGTTTCAGGATACTCATTCCTAAGAGTCTGATTAATCTTGAACTTAAAAAAATGTCAAGTATTCTCCACACTCCAGAGCATGAACCAGTGGTATAGCATTAACTCATCCTCACTCTACTGTGATGCAGGCACTTCAATGACACCTGTCTTGCGTTCCTCAAACATTTAATTTTTTATTTTTTCTTTTTGCATTGCTTAACCACAAAACATGTTATCAGTAATTTACAGCAGGGCTGACTTTAGATAGGGCAGGTCCCAAGCAAGATGCAGAAACCAGACCCAAAGTAATTCCTTAAAAAGACAATTCTTCTCTTTCTGCAGACCCATCAGCTTACCCCACAGCCTAATACAGGAGCTAATTACTATAACCACAGAAACTCTGTGCAGGCCCCCCTCACCCCACAGCACACGACAGACTGGTATCCTCTGGTGTTATGACAGTATCAAAAAAATTAACATTATAAATACTAGGCCATAAAATTTTGCTCGCACTTTGTAAACCAGGACTGCTCCAAGGCCTGAACTGAACCATTCCATATCAACACATTAAAACAAAACAAGAAAGTGCTTTAAATTCAGCTCAAAAATTAGAATTTAAGCTAAAATAATCAGGCATATATTCTAAACACATCACTCTGCATAGGTTTTTTTTTTAAAACCATAAGTGTCAAATTCTGCTTGAAGTAATTTTCTGTGCTGTAACTGAATATAGAGAAGGAGGAACACATCTGGTGCCTGTGCTGTGCAAACGTATTTCTAATTAAATAGAATTGAAAACCAAAATCCTGCAATGATAGAATTCATTAGACTGGTATAATGCTGTATAATTACTCTTTTTTTATATCATCTACTGCATGCTTTAAGAGCTCTTTTTACCCATTGATATCAATGTGCTATGACATATTTACATACACCCTGTATAAAAGGCTGAGGAAGTATTAGACATGTCAGAGGGTGACATGGAAAGGCGACTGTTGTACAATAACTACACTGTCAGCGAAACAAGAGGAAACTAATTTCAATTCATTCCCTGGCATGAAACTCTACAGATAGAGATTGGATTTACATTTTCAAAGGAAAGGTACTTCATTCTACAGTAGGAAAGAGTCCTAACATGACAAAATCAATACATCACCTCTTCTGACCAGAACTCCTTACTCAGCTTGCCTGCCTTGCATTACTGGCCCTCCACCAACACACCATCTAGAGATTTCCACATGGACCTTGCTAAGTACCCATCACCCTTGGGTCTTTTCTCATGGGAACCATGTCCGCACATTACTGCTCACACCTCACACTTGAAAAAAATTTGCCAGCAGAGAATCGCTCCCTCTGAACCTTGGCATGACCGCCTTTGCTCTACTTCTTTCCTACTCACCCAGGTGTCTCGCAATTCCTAGCAGGCAGCCCAGTTTACCTCCTGGAGTCTAGCACAGTGTAGTGTGTGAAGGTCCTAAAAAGGCATCCAAGTTCCCTGGGCCACCAGGGAAAACCAGGGGCTCCACTGTCAAGTTTGGCAGTGACAGAAACTTGGGCTGACACCAGTAAGAGAGGGTTGCCACACTTCTTTAAAAAAATTTGTCAGGTACCTAAGACATTTGCCATCACTGTTCCAATCATGTAAAACCACCCACTGCCTCCCTAAGGCACGCTCCATCTTCCTCTCAGTGTATTCGCTGTTTTTCGTTGTCAATACAGAGGAGTAAGGGAGCTCAGACTGATTTAAGAGGTAAGTTAGTTAGTAAGGCTGATAGTGCAAATATCCTGGCTGCTGTCATGAATGGGTTATTGATGATGCCCAAGCAGTCCAGTGACAATAACAGCCTTAGGATCAGGCTCAGCAGGCAACCACAGAGCCAGTATGGGGATTGCAGACCAGCCCAAGGGACAAAGTAACTGTCCACAGCTGCACTGTCTTCCCCCTTTAAACAGTGGCCAGATACCTACCCAATAACAGCTTTCTCTCCAAAGCTGTAGCTGCAGCCAAAGAGTCAAGGAAATGGAGACTGATAAAAAGGAGGGTTTGCAGGAACAGCAAAGATAGCTGAAACCAATTATGATTTGCGCTTATTTCACATCAGCCTACAGGTTTCTAATAAAAAAAAACAACAATGGCCCTGACCAGCCAATTCATTTCCAGCCCTCTAGTAATCGTGAAAGTTATTTGAGCTATGTGCCTGCAGGCTCTGGAGGAACTGCTCTGCATTAAATATATATTGAGTTCCTAACCAGAATAGTCTCTCTCAAGTGGTATTTTTATTGTAAACAAAAGCTGCAAAAGTTCACACCTATCGTTCCTTAAGACAACAGAGAAAACTATATTTAGCAGTCACAAACAGCCGAGAGACAAATGAAAATTATTAAGCCAAATTTAAAAGATGCAGGGTTCTCACTCAGAGGGAGAAGGCTTGTGCACAAATGACAGAACAACATGCTTTCTCCTATAAACTGTGGTATGCAAAAAAATCTATCTTTCAATAGCTACCAGTACAATTAAGAAATGCCATATTCTTAACAAGCTTAAGATTCAGGGGACATGAAAGATATGATTAAAAGAGTATTTTTAAACTCTGCTGGACCAGAACAAAAGTTAGGCTGTAATTTGAAGAAAATTAAAATAAAGCACTTGTTTAGAAAGTAACTGTGCATGAACTGGCTCTTTCTTTTATTTTCATAATTTTCTAATTAGTTATGTTGACAAGGACATATTTGAAACCAAACTAATTTAAATTTTACATCGCATATCCTTTCTTTCATAAAAAGCATAAAGGAACCATAAAAACACCCCTAATATGCCAAGAAAAATGGTTTAAAGATTCGCAAGACATAAAACTTCAACAAGCAGCTGTCAGTGATCACTGAGGAAGAAATTTTCAGACTTGCTTTCATGTACGGAGAGAGAATGTGGAGAGAGAATGTGTAAGAGAGAACACAGATTATTGACCTGCACATTCTTGATGCAAAGCAAACAAAACACCAGCATTACAGGCATACATGGCAGTATTTTATTGCTCACAGTTCTTTTTCAGATGTTTGAAAACATTTAACCTCCAATTAGTCTATTGTGTAAGGTGTCAAATTCCCAGAAAGTTTCCCATATTTCCAAAGCTTACTCTTAACTGACACTAGGCAAAAATACGCCTACAAAAGCAAACCCACAAAAGCGCACTGCTATTCAAGAGAGAAAAATGTGGGTTTGGGGATGCGAAGGGTCCTGCTGCAGGGAGCCACAGGACCTCGGACTCCCAGCAGGGGCCAGGGGCTGCTCTGGCACAGCCCCTCTCCCACCAGATGCCGAAGACACCGGCTGTGGGGTCCAGGCATTCTGGAAAGTCCCTGCCCACTCTCAGCTGGAGCCTCCATAGCAGTGGGCAAGGCGGCTGCCCAGAGTCCGCTGCTGCTGGCAGAGCAAGCGATGCAGCTCCCTCCCAAATATCCTTTTCTCCAAGCAACACTTGCACGCCAAGCAAGGAGCAGACTGAAATATCAGAGGAGTTGTGTCCTGGCAGCCTGCAGCAAGACAATGCCTTTCCCGGGAGCTCTACAGTCCTTCCTGCCTCACACAGCCAGCCAGGTCCCTGGGATGCTGTGGGAATGCCTACATTTTTCCTACGAGGAAAGCAAAGGAGGACAAACCATCTTCACGGGCTAAACACAACCTCGGGACCAAGACATCAGTATCCCTCTTAGATCTCTTGTAGGCCATATGCTTTTGAAAATCATTATCCTATCTTTCACATACCAAAATTAAACTCAGTACAAATACGGTTAATTAAATATTTGCATCTAAGC